>OY720451.1:37513330-37743330 GCA_963082715.1 Harpalus rubripes | reverse complement strand
GAATGGCCGTAAAGCAATAACATCGGTACGTCCAATAGCAACGGCATGTGCGGGTAATTTAAACATGACAGATCATCTGTTTGCCTTTGAATAATAGTTTGGAAGTTAATATTTTCGTTTGTCATTTTAATCTTGTACGAGCCTAAGCTAAGTTAAAATCCTTCAAAATCCTGCTTAACAAATCGAAATACGTAATAAAAGTAGCAGAAACCACGCAAATTGTAAATAATAAAGAAGAAAGACAGTGACAGAAAAATGAACTAATGTCAAAATCAAATTAAAACTCGCACTCGCTCGCCATCTATAGGTTACATTCTTAAATATGCATCCCTTTCTCCAGTTCAAAATAATGACGTCAAAGAAAATCTTCTTTCTTAATTTATTCAAAAAAAACATAATTTTTTATAAATAAAATTTATATTTTTACATTCGTTTTCAACTTTACTTTAGGTATTTAGTGATAGATTTTAGATATTCAGTACCACGCAATTAGCCTATTTTGCATTTGAACAGAAGTTATAAATAATATTAAAAATAAACTAACTTAACTTGACAGATAAACCGTTAGACATTCCATGGCTATTGCTATTTTGCTTGCGATTTTCGACATTTTCATAGCTAATTTCTGCCGTTACAAAGCAAACAAAACTAATTTTGCTTATTGATTCAGATGTAGTTTTATGCTCTATAACTTGACACTTTTTAAATTTAAATAATTAGGAAAGCAGGAAATTACGAAAATCTGATTTTACATGTTAAATCCCTATGTTCCGATGTTCAAGATGCCACCTTGTATATTTATTACACTGTAAATTGGGTAAATATTAATGATAATGAATTTTGTTTCAGTATTTTGTGTTCGATTTCCACATGCCTCCAATAATGCTGTTCGATAAAATAATCACATTATCGGTAAGAGAGTTTTCTGCGTTACTTCTGCATGATTTAATAAGGAAATTATGGTGGAGGAGCTATGTAATGTTTGAGTTTCATAATTCAAGTATATACATATAGATTTATGACTGCCAATAATAAAAAAATAATAATTCTTGGTTTATTTTTTTCTATAACTATTTTTTCTACGTGCGTTATTTTATATCTTCTTTTCTTACTATATATATATATATATATATATATATATATATATATATATATATATATATATATATATATATATTTTAATCGAATAAGTATATTCATTTTGTGTCATTTTTTTTGCACTCTTTACTTTTTACGAATTATGTTAACTTAGTATACTATTATTCACGAAAGACGATTATTCTAGGTCACTTATTCTAAGAAAGAATACACAGTATTTTATACAGCAGTAGCTTAGCAACTTTTACAGCGGCAATAATAAACAAATTCCAATTTTCAGGTTAGGTATTTTGAGAATATTCTGAGAATATCTTTTAACCCTGTGCTAAAATGATATTTATGGGGAGTTTATACTAGAGTTAAGCATTATTACATGTTTATCATTATACATTTGTGAGTTAAGCTCGTGATAAACTATTCCTGTGTTAAAAGGAGGATATTTTGAATTTAACCTTTATTTATTATAATCGCTGTTAATGTGAGAAAAAGATAGATCGTCAATGTGACGTATGTCTATGAAATTTATGTTGTATGACAGATATATGTACATGGTGACGTTACTTGATTTACACATATCTAATTATCTACTATACCCTCTGTGTTAATGTTCTCCCATTAACGTTGACGTTTAGATCAAAATTATTATTCTACGGTTTATGTCAAGTCTTGTTTTTGTGCTTTGCAAAAGCACAGGTGAAGACCATAAATCTTTGAGAAGTGCAGTATTTAAAAAGAAACATATTTTTCTAATAAATTTTACTTATTTTTTTATTTAAAATGAATCCATACTATAAATAGTTCATGTTGCACGCCTATGCATACGAAATGCAGTGAAGTTATCTGCAAGTAATTTTATATCAGACGGCTTATAAATGATCTTGAATCGTCATCTTTCGTGAACCAAACTATAATAAAAGAATAAAATTGAAATAAAAAATAAGAAATGCTTAATAGTGCGTTCTTATTCACTGTTTTTGTTATAAACATGCGGCATAGAATTTTGATTTTAATTTACAACAAATTATATAATATAATCAGAATGAAAAGGTATTGGCAGTTGTGAACACAGTATCAAATTTTAATAATATTTAGTTGCATGTTGATTTTCTGTGTACCTTTTAGTAATATGACACAACTGGCTTCATTAACCTACAAATAATCAAATCTATAGACTTAATGAAAACAGGAAACCAAAGTTTTCTTGCACATATGATGTTTGCAACAAATATTCGATTCACAATATTTATCAGCAAGAAGTCTTTTATTTACTATTAAACTCTTGCAGAGTATGAAACATGATGTTATTGCCGGTTAAATCAAATTCTATAGAAACTAATTAAAGAGTGGTTATTTCCTTACTTCATTATAATTGCAGATTTTTACAACTTGTTTACAAATTTAATTTAATTTTCATTTTAATATTCATGGAATGATGAATTAGACAAATTTATTTAGAATAATTATTCTCGGATAAAATTAATTCTCGTTTATTAAAAATGAGATGTCAACAAAAAAAATTGCATTACAATCTTATTTAAATATAAATTAATTTTCCATTAGTAATGAAAAACAACACATTTTTGTATTTCAATTTTAATTATTCTTTTCGTATAGGTATTTGTCATATACAGGCTGTTAAAATTTTTTGTACATTAAATATTGGCCAGCGTCGCCACAACTTTTAACAAAATTGATTAATTTTAAAAAAAGCAACATCACATCTAAGATTACCTCTGAAATGCAAACAAAAAGTCTTATTCAATTGAAGTCGTAACTCATAGTTTTTGAGATATCAGAGGTAAACCCCGTAAAAACTCATTTTTCACTGCCTTATATCTCGGAAAGAACTCAAGATCGGATACATGTTGAGTAAGTGTTTTTCTTAAGATTTTTACTCTTTTTTAACACTGTATAAAATATGGCAATAAGTTCAAAAGTTCATTTGATAATTAAAAAGAAACCCAGAAGCGTACTCTAAACATTTTGAGCCATAGGTACTGTTTGTATGTTTTATAAATGTCCATAATAAAGGATAATTAATATTTATGATATTAAACATATAAATTAATTATGGTTCCTGTTAAGTTAATTGATTCTTACGTTTAATTATGAGTATATATTAAAAAAAAGTTATTAATTTTATTTAAGTTTAGATAGTATTTTATTTATGATCATTTATTTACTCTTTTGTACATATACATATATATGTATTTAAAAATTAGTCTTGTTTACAAAAGAGAAAGGAGTTTCGGAAAATTGTATACATATTTCGATTACCACATTTTATCAAATTATTCATTCGAGTACAGATAAAATAAATACGGCCATCGGGCAACCGGGCAAAAGCTCGATACTTACTACAATTTTTAAATATATAATCGAAAGAAAAAATAATAATATTTAATCTTCGCCAAAACGGCTAAAGTCTAGAATACCTACCACTAAAGAATTTGATTTTGATGGTTATATATATGTAGTTGCAAAACTATTAAAAACACTAAATTCCACAAAAATTTGGGCGCAGAAAACCATATTTATAGTGAATATGACATTTTTTTAAATTAGGGTTTAATTCCCATAAAATGAATGTAATCTCCTAAATTTCGGCAAATTGAGTTCTATGCACTGGTTACTTTTACATTAAAGTATTTTTTTTTAATTGCAAGCAAAAAAGTAATTTTTTGACAAATACAGCCTAAGAAACTAATTATTTTGGCGCGTACCTATAAAATGCAAACAAACAAACGAAATTCGTCAAATATTTTTGAATATTTGCAAGCGAAGTCGTAATTTTCAAAAGTGTAGCTTTTAGAATAGGTAAAATCTGACTTTATTTTTGCAAAAAAAAAATATAGGTAAATACATATTCCGCGCTTTATTTTATGTTTTATTGTTATATTTTCGCTAAAAGAAAACATTGCAACAAAAAAATAAGAATTTCAACGGTAGTAGGTATTTTAGAATCCAGGCTGAAAAACAATAATTTAAAATTATTCTTTTTCAAATTAGGATTAATTTTGATTCGGGCTGGTCTGCTACTATTTGCCCGGGCCGGTCTGCCATTATTTGCTCGGGCCGACGTTAGACCTGATTAAAAAACTTTAATAAAAAATTTGTGCTGTATTTGAATAAAAAAAGGTACTCTTTTCATGTACTACATCATTTATTAATAATTATACACTGCTCGAAACAAATAAAGGGTAATTTTTTTTGTCGATGACTTTTTTCCTATATGCAGGATTCATATGATATTTAATTTACAGATACCTTAAACCTTTATTTTAATAATTTTATTAATTTAAAATTGCTATCAACACATACCACTAAACTGGATTATCCAGAGAATACAAACTACCAAAAATGAAATGAAAAAATAGCGCACTTACTTAATTTTTATTACTTTTATCTCATTTAGAGTTTATTATACCTCTAATATCGTTTATTTCCCCCATCAGCATCCAATAAAGTTTGGTAATGGCATGGCATACTGCGGATAAATCTTCGTATGCTTGCTTGTGGAATATATTGTAATTCCTCTACCAGAGCATCTTCAAGTTTGGGTTAATTCCACTTTAGATGCGTTTTTAACTCCCATTGGTCCTCGGTAATATTAACGTCTGGACTACATGCTGGCCATTACAATTTTTCAATATTATTGTCTCGATGGTAATGTGTGACTAGTCTAATATGCGTGGGCTTCATCTTGCACCAATACAAAATTTTCACGTCTATTTATCGCTACAAGAGCAAAGAGTTGAACATCTACAAGTAGCACTTCATTGACATAGTGAATCACCTCCAAAAGAAACACGCTTATTGTATTAGCGTAATGCTCATTTCTTCTCCAAAGTCTAAGACATGCATCTTATGAATGTAAATTGAATTTCGATTCATCAGAAAAGAGTTAGCTTCCTAGTGTCTCAGTTGCCATCCTTTATGTTATTAGCAAACAGAATTAGAGCAATTTTAAGGTTCCTAGTTGAAGCAGGTAGTTCAACAGGAATCCTGAAAGAAAATTGTCCATCATGAAATTTATTTAGTACAGACTAATTAGAAATCCTGTTACCAATTGCATGAGGAGGTCATTTTTGAACTCTAGATCTGCAACGGAACGCAAGCATAAGGCCTAAAATCTTAAAAATCGGTCTTCATTGGCAGTTGTTGCCCTTCCTCGACCTTGCCCAACAGGTACGTCTAGGTTAAAAGATTAGTCTGCTATCTCTGCTATAACTGCTTAAGATATTCCTAGATGTCCGCTGAATACTTCCGTATTTGCCCTTCTTGGAGTAAAATTACTGCTTCAGATAATGAAACTGTAATTAAATGTCTCTAAGGTCTCTGTTTTAATTCGTTGCTTAAAATTTTAACTATACTTTATTCCTATACTTTAGTAAATGCTTAACAAAATATAGAAATAAACTAAATTTCATTCTAGTTTTGCATGCCTTTTGATTAATACTAGAATGAACAGGTAATGACATACCTAAAATAAAGAAAAATAAAGAAGTTCATATATGCAAACAATACACATACCAACTTATAGCATAACCGCCGAGCCGTGACCGACTAGCTTGGATGCATATAATAAAAATATTTTACTCTATCGGGTTTAGTAATAAAACGAATCATTACAAAGCGGCGTATCGCCGTTCACTGCTTATATTATAACATTGGATACCAACGCTGCTCTGTTGAAATTCTTGGGTTCGCTACTTACTGTGAGTCCTAGAGTATAGTAAAATAATCTTACAGTTCTTTTAATATAAATGCTATTTTTGTATGCCGCTATAGTTTCGTTGCTGGACCCGAGTGAGTCAAAAAATTTACTATAGTATACTTGCCTTCAAATTGTGGTGGGGACTTCAATCCCTTGCCACCAGCCGCGTAACTATCTATCTCTTTCTAGTGCGTTCTCTCTCTGCGCATACCTAGCACTTCTCACCCCCACAACTCCCGGCTCGGCGATAAAGCTGTAAATTGGGCATTTTAGTTATCTTGGATCAAAAGTTACCAACAAAAAAATTGACCCTTTAATTGTTTTGAGCAGTGTAGTTAATTGAAATTAGTATTAAAAAAATAAAATTATATATTACAATAATTACAATTTCATCTCTAAAATTATGACTGCGTTCAAATGTTTTTTAAATATTTATTAATGAAACTATTATACTCGTATATTAGTTATTTATGCAACATGAGTAAAAAGTATAGTAGTCTTATTTCACGAATAGGAAAGTTTGACCGAAGGAGCCGCAGGCGAGTTCGTCAAATCCTATGAGTGAACTAAGACACTTTTTACTCTAGTTGCATATATTTACAAATTTTTTGCGTCTAGCGTTCGATTATTTCATCCGTTTGCGTTAAAAAATGCACTTTTTTCACACTTTGAAACCCATCATAATGAAAATAGTTTACTTTTTTAACACGTAAAAACATTTTCAAATTCGCTCTCATTGTTTAAAGTTTAAAGTAATTTCGTCTCCGAGAGAGAAGTTTCCCGCTAGTATTTTCATTCTTATGGTAACCGTTTTACACACTTATTGTTATTCAAATTTTATCCAGGCAATTACTTTCTAACTGTTCTTTCATTTTAAAATCAAAACAACAAATGACCTAAAATATCTAACTTGGAACTAAAGAAACTACATGAAGAGTGCACTAGGATTTTTTGAATCTCCTACTACATAGTTGGGACTTTATACAGTGGTATATTCTTTTTTAAACCAGTTCCTTCTACTTTTATTGGTGACAATGAGACGCAGCAGCATAGTTAGGATTTTTGTTTTTATAAGGGGGTAAGATTGTATCTACTATAATCAGTTTTACTAGTAAAAGTAGATTCAAAATTCTGTAGAACCAATTGTTGACTGGTGTTCATGAGGATGAATAAAAACTGTATTTCGTCTGCTTATATTTGTTGGTTTAATATGGATATAATGCTACTAACTAAACATGTTGTTCACTCAAATTCCATTTCCATTAAACTTCTAATAAGGGTCGTTATTGTGTTTACTTCAATCTACCGCGCATAGTATGGTCAGTAAATACTTAGGTCACATACACATTGGCGAGCGATGAAAAAAAATATTGTCAACAATAGCTTTTACACAATAGTATGTACAATTAACATGAGTGGCGAGCGATAGCGCCACGCGGCGTCACTCATCTTTAGGTTAACTTGAATCGCAAGCGGTATCGCTCAGTTTTGAATAATTACTAAAAGCATTATGACGCCCAAAATGTGCAAGAAATGAATTAATGGATTCCAGAGTATAAATGGTGATATTTTTCATACTTAGGTCACATACACATTGGCGAGCGATGAAAAAAAATATTGTCAACAATAGCTTTTACACAATAGTATGTACAATTAACATGAGTGGCGAGCGATAGCGCCACGCGGCGTCACTCATCTTTAGGTTAACTTGAATCGCAAGCGGTATCGCTCAGTTTTGAATAATTACTAAAAGCATTATGACGCCCAAAATGTGCAAGAAATGAATTAATGGATTCCAGAGTATAAATGGTGATATTTTTCATACTCGTACATGAGACGAACTTGGTATGATATATAATTTATGAACTTCTTGTCTTTTATTTCTTTCGTTTCTAAAAATTAATTTCGATAGTCTAAGATTTTCCATTATATTATCAAAAACATTTGAATCGACGTCAACTTCGTCGCAATTGGAAGAAAACTGACGTATTAATGCTTTGCAAATATACACACAACTAGCGATGTGCAATCTGTAATACTGCCATTGGACAATATTGCCATTTTGGGAATATTCCCGGAAAGCTGCCAATAGTCTTATAAGTTGCCAAATTTTGAGAATTTGACACATGCTGCTTCACTCTGCGCATATACGCATGACTGTACGCTGTACGTTAGCGCGCTTGATATACTCATTATACTTTGTGATTCCCATAATTTTATAGTTCTAATACAGAGACATAATGCAGAATTTTTTGCTCTTAATATTTGTGTTCGCAGGTAGTACAGTCGTATCTCATCTGGTATCGTCGTATTTCGTTCTCATACATAATTAATAAGTATTATGAAACCGAACACTCTGGTCTAGAAAAATAAAAAATAATAAACCAATGTCTGAATGCATATTTTGACGCAAAATTTACACAAATAAAAAACTGTGCTAAGTGTCCTAATTAAAAATAGTTTTTCGTCAACTCTAAATAAGTCTTCAAAATTACAATCAAGATTTACCGCAAAATCGCCAAATGTCATTCATCAGCGAAGAAAGGCAATCCGATTCTGTTTTCATCCACGCTATCTGCTTTTATGGAAACGATGAATACAAAATAACAGGTAGTTAATTCTAACTAATTTATCTCTGAGCTCTCGAAAAATTTATATTTTCTTTAATGTAGGCGTGGGCCAAAATTGATACCCTATTATCGAGGGCGATCTAGACGACATGTGTCTATTCTGGAAAATCCATTATCAATGTTGCCAAAATTAGAAACATTGTGGCATATTTACTTTTCCGGTGGATTATCCTTACCTTTATAAAAACTTTTAAATGATGTTTAAGCCCAAGAATCAATTAAAAAGTAGTTGCCCTATATATCCATTTTTGGGCAATATTGACTTGATTTTAAATTGCCGACAATGGAACATTGCTACACACAATACCGCTCATCGGTTACAAATCTTTACTCAACGCTCGCCGATTGCCGCTCGATATCAACAATGTATACGCGGCCTAGTTATTTAACATTTATTAAACCCACGTCAAATTTTTATCTTCTTATTATCTAAGTTATCTACTAGTTTAACATTAATATAACAGCGTGTAATGTTGCTAACTTATAACCCAAAGCTCTAACATAAACCAAATGTGTTTTTGTTAATAATCCTTTAAAATGATTCAAATACCATTTTTACAGTTGCAGTAGATTTAAATTAGAAAGCCAAATTTACTCCATGAAAAAGACTATAGAATGACTTTTCAGTTACAAAATTTCTATGATAATTATTTCAATTGATAATAAAAAATTAATATCCAAGTATTTTTTCAGAGAATTAACTTTCAGCACAGGTTTACACAAACTTTTGACTTCATACGATTTTTTACTTTCCATTATCCGACAAATCGATAAAAAAATGCAAAACATTTGAGTGGCCTAAAGACAAGTGTTTTTGTAATTATTGTAACAATGCAATACATAAAGATTTATGCAAAAATATTTCTGCGTAAGACTTGAAGGCTTACAGAAAAAGTGTAAAGAGCATTATAATAATACTCTTTTTTTACTTTACGCACAAAACTATTACAAGGGAAACTTCTGTAACTCCGAGACGAAATTTCTCTCTTGAATTATAGAAATGTTACATTAAGGAAAAATGAATAAATATATGTAAATAACTCAGTTTCATTATCATAAGAGTTTATAACATATAAAGACTATATTATATTTGCATCTACACCGCTCATACATTTAATATAGAAACTCTTTGTAAGAGGTCGAAAATAATAGGTATAAATTTGGTAAGAGTATTATAAATAATAATGTTTTTGTTCATGAAATTGATGCAGCCAGAGGTCGAAAATAATAGGTATAAATTTGGTAAGAGTATTATAAATAATAATGTTTTTGTTCATGAAATTGATGCAGCCAGTTGTCGTCTTTAGTATACACATGACCATGCACATTGATATCTACCACCCTGTATATGTATACATCACATACTGCGAAACATACAGTTATATATATACAGGGTGTCTCGCCTCCGGCGGGTCTGTTTTAGGTGTTACATTCTAGGAAACTGTTGCGCTCCGGCACCGTGGTCGGGTGCTTCAAGATCGACGTGAAGACGGTCTACGATGCACCCGGTATATATATACAAGACCCTTACACCACACCAAACAATCACGCCAGTTTTAATTTCATTCACTGTGCACGGAATGGTAGTTAAGTTTGTGCTACAGTGGCTGCTAAACGCAATTAGCTCAGTTCGTCCATTTCTGCTCTAACTACAATATACAATATTAGCAAATTATTCAGCTAATATTTTATTTTATGTTCGTTGCACTATAAGAACGCAGATCTTCATTTTACATCATTAATTAAATAACCAACTAAAATATAATTTATTCCACTTTCATGGTAGCAACGACATACCTACGTTACTTTCACACTTATCGCGCTATCTGAGCTGTGATCGCACTTTTAAATGTTGTCATTATGACATCGAACATTTAGGTGTCATCTCAATTGATCAGTATCAACTGATTTCATAGCCGATTTTAGTGTCAAAATCAAGTAATCCGCGATGGCTTGACTCTTCGCCTTCCATTATATAGGTATTATGCTTTAATTAGGGTAGGAGTCATAAAAGTAATTATTTTTTTAAATTTTTGGAATTTTAGGAGGTAAGTGTAAGATGTGGGACATACGCGTACATATGTTAGTAAAGTGCCAGAGAACTATAATTTTCACTTTTGTTGGCGAATTCATAAAATTATTAGACTGCCATAACTCTAAATATCATAAAAGATACACCACTGCGTCACTAAAAGATCATAAAAACTTTTATAAAGAATACTATTTTTCGATTTACGCCTCAGTTTTTAGATAATCTGGTGTAAATATAAAAATAGGTTAATTTTGGTTTATTTTTCCATCATTCTTTTGATTTAAAATTTCATAAACCCGTAAACCACAATTCATTCAAAAATAATTAAAAATAGACCAGCCACGAAACGTATCATATTTATAATTTGAAAATATTTAGAAGTTTCTTCATTTTACCGTTATGTGCCTAACTCAAATTTTGATTCTAGTACTCCCTTGCCATGCTTACAGTTTAATAAATTCAAAATTGTGGTTTGTTAGGTCAATAACTTTCATTTGTGAAAATTTAAACTTGTAACACCGATTCCCCCACAAAATCCATTTTTGTAGCGCGTACTTTTCGTAGCGAGTAGCACTCTACTAAGTCTGTAATAAATTTAATAAGTTTATTTATAATAATATATTTTCTATATTTACCTAAAGAATTAGATAAGTAATGACCCGAGTTTAGCGGATGTGAGTTTTATGCATTTGTTTAGGTTTTGGCATGCAATGAAAATTAAAAATCCTAATTATTGCTTCAGGGGGTAGTATACGCACATAATATTTTAAAATTTGTTAAGCCATACACATATTGATCTCATATGTCAACGCATATGCCCTAAAAATATAAATGGTTAGTAAAACAATAAAATCAGCACGGCTTACTACCCATTTCTGGCCTCAGTAATAACAATGACGATATATCTGTACCGTAGAGTAGGGAGTGTTTGCCAAAAGTGTCACCTCACGAGCATTCAAAGTTGTCATAGAGAGAATACCATAGGAGTTACTTTTGTTCTATTTGAAAATTGGAAATATCAAATATCTTGTCCCCTAAAAATAGTTTTTAGAAAAATAAAATATGCTACATTTTCTATGAGCCCCCGCTACGAATAAATGCTTACCTTTTTCTTGGAAGTCGAAGGGTCAGATAATTGCAAATCAATTATCACTAAAATCGGCTGTGGCTATGAGATAAGTTGATACTGAAGACTGCACCGAATATTAAACAAACACAGTGAAATCATACTGAAATTGTTACGTAGATCGTAGGTACGTGACGTACAGTAACCTTTGATCATTTTAAATTTTTATTCAATCTCCAAAACTGAAAAAATTTCCAATGATTTTTAAATGCTTCGTAGTGTATTTTCATTGAAAATTAATATTTAGTTGAAAGATCGTACGTTTAGGTCATAATAAGTAAATCTTATGCTAACATAGATAGTATAACAGGATTACCAACTATTCAACGACGACTATATTCTAAAAGAAATATTTAAAAATTATTCAAACAAATATTTGAAAATAGGGTTTATTCAGTTTTTATATTGTTATTGGTAAAGATTTTTTTAATAAAAAAAACACAATTTTCTTTTGAAACAATGTAAAATTAAATTGAACAAATAAGTATATAAATACAGTGAAATTTCGTTTATCCGGACTTAACAAGACAAAACATGGTCAATATGATAGAATGTCCAGGTAATCCGGAAAATTGTGTGTATTTTCTTAGTAGTTTCAAAAGCAAAGGTACTATGGAAATATAAGTGGAAGAAAAACGCCAGGATAAGAGAGAGTGCTTCTTTTTTCCGAACGTAATTAACTGGAATCCATTGTTGTTTTTCTCGTACAACATCTGTATTTACTTTATATTTTTGTCATTTATTTCTAATGAGAGATGCTGGCGGTGGACTAATGCAAAACTATGTAATAAAACAAGTGAACGTAACACAACTTGCGCTTCCACAAACTGCTGGAATAATTACAAAATCCATGTTGGTTCTTTGTTTGATAGATTTCATATACCAGCGTATGACAAGTGATCATTTTCTATTCCGTAAATATTTGCAACTTATCAAATATTTTTCTATACTTTCTCTAGCAAATCTGATACATAGTTCAGTATCTCCGTCCACATCTTTGTATAATTTTAGAAAAACAATATTTTTTCGCTTATGATTAATAAGACATTATTAGTACTTTATTATTACCACGTAGACTAACTACTCGGTTTATTAATTCACTTCTTATCCTTTGTAACTTCTAGTGTGGCCAAATCAGCCCCAAATAACCCTAAATAAAAATAGTAGCTGTCAGTGCCATAGACACTGCTTTCAAATTTCACGCGATAAGAGTGCCTTATAGCGTTTTCAGCTTACACAGTGCACGTGCGCACTGAGTGCAACGTAACACAGGATCACACTGAATGAGTTCTGGACCGGTGTCCGGTGGCAGTGCTAGTTTAGCCGCCATATTTGCACTGACACTACACTTGCACAAGAGTGCGCACTGAGCCAGTGCCCGGTGAAAACGCATCATATACAAAGGTGGAATCGCACTCATTTCAAAAATGTAATGTCATGCACTGTATGAGTGTTCACCCGAGTTTAGTTTTATTACACCGTCAAAGAGTGGTCAACAGAAAACAAACTATTCAGTTTATCCATCGCCATATTGCACTGAAAATACTGCACTTGCTACTTGCTATGCTCAACAGTGCAATAAAGTGCGCACGGAGCTCGCACTGAGTTCAACATATGTATACAATGGAAAAAATCTGATGTGGCCAGCACATTACCTTCCGTCCAGTTCTATGTATTTTGTACAAATTTCATACGGAAAGTTCCTTGCTAAATTAAATATTCTATTTCTTGTACATTACCTTCCAGCAGTTGCATGTATTTTATGCAAATTTCATACAGAAAATTATTATTTTGTGGCGTTTTCTATATACAGTGTAATGTATCTGCAGAAATAAAAGATTTATTATTATTTCTTGTACATTACCTTAAAGCAGTTGTATGTATTTTATACAAATTCCATACAGAAAGCAAAAGATCCTATACCTATTTCCAGTAAAATTATAAGACAAACACACTATGTCAATTTCACTTGACACTGACATCTTTCAATCAAAATTTTCTTAATATAGTAGCTGTTTCCACAGCTATGGCTACTTTATGAAATTTAATTTCTTTATAATTTTTTAACTCTATATCCATTTAATATTAGGTATAAAATGCAGTCAAATCGTATAGAAAATAAAATATTCTTTAATATTTATAATAACATTAAATGTGAAAAAATGATATTTAACATAGTTTTTTCAAGAAAAATGTTAAAATCTTCAAATGAGGATACTTCCGGTTATCCAATTCTAACCAAAATCTAATCAGCTCTTCGCATGGATGTAACGAAGAGAAATACGAAAGAATTATAATTTTTGGAATTGTAGTATGGAAGTTATCGTAGACGAAAATTTTGTTACACACACACACACACACACACACACACACACACACACACACACACACACACACACACACGGACACACATACATACATACACACACACACACACACACACACATACAGACATCATCGTAAAAATAGTAAAATCGGATTCTAGGGACCCTAAAATGTGCTTATTCATCAAAAACTCACCACCGAATTTTTTTACCAAAGACAATGCCTTCCTTACCTAAAGGTGACGGAAGGTAAAAACGCGCACTTTATTTGACAACGGAAAACAAAAACTGCACTCGGTGCAAGAAAGTGTGCACTATAGCAGCCTACAGAAAACGCCATAAATTTTGCACTCAATGACAAGCTGAAAACACAGTGCAAAAAAGTACGCACTAGTGTGCACTCAACTTGTAAGCTGAAAACGTTATTAGTTACCTGCTGTCATGTACGATTAGCTTTGCCAACATCTCCCATTCTAACATCGTTCTGCGAGATGCAAATACTTATAAAAAAAATAGTCCCGATGATCGTAGTTTCTCTAGGGATGTGCGTCTACGCGTAATCTATGATAGTTAACATACATACGTAAACAATGTAAAGAATAATGTCAATATAGACAATGCGTAAAGAATGTAATCTTTGTAATTGATCAAAAATGGCTAAACGTCACGGGACAAATTTTGTTGATGTCAAAACTATATTTTAATTTTCCATAAATTATCAAAACTATATTCCACATGTGACAGATGCTGACAGGCACATAACAGGAGCATGACATTTGATTAATATAATTGCCGTTCGTTGATTTATTCGAAATTTGTTTCTCATACCTTCGTGAAAAATCTAAGTATTTTTTTTTTTCATTATGGATTTTAATGAAGAGCATGACAAACTTCTTCCAGAACCACATTTTCGTACATGTGAACATAAAGAAGACAGTTCTTAGGATTATTCTTATGACAGCTAACAAAATTTGAAAGGTACGCCCATGGAAATAGTAATTCTGTCATTCTAAGTAAGCGGCAAATGTCAAAATTGTATAGAGCAAGCACATTTCAGCCATTTTTGATTACTCAGTACATGCGCAATGGAGGTTTAACGAAATGAAGATAATTTCATACTTATTTTGACAGTCATTGATAATAAATAAACAAAAATGGGAAGTAGAAAAAATGAGAATTTTAACAAAATTAAATTATACTCTAAAGCACATAAACAACAAATAGTAACAGTTTTTGTACTCTTTTAACCACAAAATTAAAACTAAATGCAGTCTACAATTATATGATAACGTAAACTACATCATTGTCTACGCGTAGACAATAACGTAATTTACGTGGCATAGAATATAGCCACATCCCTGGGTTTCTACTGTATTAAAAAGAAGCAGAAAAAAGTATTCGTGAAACCAATAAAACAATCAAAGCCAATTGAGTTAAATAGTACGCAACAAAGTGTATAGAACTAGTCACCGAAGCGCAGTAATCCCGTAGGAAAACAAATATGAAACAATTGAATCTTAGTTTGCATTCAGATTGGATCCGAGCTAATTGCGTCAATGCTGCCATCTGTACGGCCTGCACTATTCACTGTATCACTCACGTAGCCTGCAGTTTATTTTATCTCTGTCTTTTATCTCACATCTCTCTTTTGCTCGTTGTCTACATATCATCGTTTCTGTCTGTTTGCCTACGTTTAGGTTCTCCAATCTAGGAACTTTCTGAGGGCTAACAAATTATTGGGGAGCTTTAAGTTAGATGTCGCTACTGTCTGGTCCCAGCCAGGTAGGCCCGCGTACCAAATAAACTGTATACAGTACGTCTCTGCAATCGATGTATTTTCAAGTATTTCTGATTTTTAATTAAAAGTTTTACATTCAAATTATAAAATAATTAATTAAATTAAGTTTAAAAAACTATGGCTCTAAAAATTAGAATTTTATTAACTGTACGACTGAGAGTTTTTAATATTTATGGATAGATATGTTATTTATTCTTGTTAAATATTTTATTAAAAATTGATTTTATAATAAACAAATATATTTAATGATTTAAGGAAATACGTTAATATAAAACAAATAATTATTCCAATAACTTATTTTTAAAAATACTTTTCTGACCTAATTTATTTTTGTAATAAACTTTGTTGCTTACCACATTTAATAATGCCTTATAAAAATAATTATTAATTTTCTAATAAAATTTATATTTTCTGCTGTAACTATAAAAATACACTTTATACCTCGTAAAGTTCAGTGAATCAGCTAAAAGCATAAAATAATAAAACGTTAATCCAACTATACCTTGAACAACTAAAAGTTATCGACTGGAAATAATTTTCATGAACACAGACAATAAAAGTATTAGAACTTTTATTTAAAAATAACGTAAAATGCACTTCACACTTTAATCTCACAATTTGCTCTCGAAATTTTAAATCTGGAGACGTACTGTATTAAACAAATGTACAATGTGTCAAAATAGTGCATTTTAGAATAGATTAGTATAGAATTTTTATTGAGAATTATACGGAAATATATTGTCAAAATTAACAGGGATTATAAAACCTGAAATTGAAACCTATATATATATATATATATATATATATATATATATATATATATATATATATATATATATATATATATATATATATATATATATATATATAGTTATTAGATACTGTTTTCATGCATGTTATCCTAAGCATTTGATTCGCTGTTCCAAAATATGTGCTATACATATTTTAAATAATTTTTCTTTGTTTCTGCATTAAATTGTATGTAGTTAAAGACGTTGCTGATAAAAAAGACATTGATAAACGATGAAATATTAATAAAGCTACAACAAACTATAAATATGTAAATAACATTGTTGCAATCCATTTTATTAATATAATCTATCAGAGTATTTAATGAGTTACAGACGACATTTTGTACATGTTTAACTATCGAAATAATTTGTAATATTTTTTAAAGATTTCCGGAAATGATATTCGGCACATCAATTTATGAAAAATTAAATGCGAAATATATTACTGAGGCCAATTTATAGCAAAAATCAGACATAAAAATTAGTCTTACAAATAAATATCCAGGATGCTACAAACTTAAATAAAATTATATATTGCACAGTATTGTTCCTTAACAAATATAAATGAATAAACATATAATCTCGGTTTATTACACATTTTTGAGTATAACACAATGCTTGTTTTCGCAAATTTCCGTAATGATACTATATTTGTTCAGGGCGCTTACCAGGCGACACTTTGCGAAGCTGTCGTGGAGAAAACATCACAGGGAATTGGAAATAATTGTCAAGTTTGACGTTGGTCGGAATCGAACTCCTAGCGTTCGCTGTTACAACTGGTCACCTAACACAGGCACTCGACGCCATAAAAAATAAGTAGTATTCATAAAATTACGAGCCATATTTCGACAATATGGAAGGCCGGTCTGGAAATAATCTCGCGATCCCTGTGCTGAGGCTAGCACTCTAGCACTGTGCTACCCCGCCGTTGCCGTTACGTAAAACTATGCAGATAACCGTACAAAATATCCTTTTGTATGAATTATGAATATCAGTGAAAATTTAATAGCAACGTATTTTATCAGCAAATATTTTAATATCATACGAGTATTATGATCTCTCCTTTCGTCAACAATCCAATTCGTCGGAATTGTGTAAATTTTCACAACTTTGAAAAATAAACATAATTACATAATTTCAAATTTGCAAGTTTCTAATTACCTTACTTCTCTAAAAGTTTGACATACAATAATAATTGTACTTGTGAGCTTTGCAACTAAAACAAAAGTTTCTGAATCGAAAGCGGTGTTTTCAGTTTTTGTAATTCCCACTTGAACTTTATTCCACTTTTCTCAGCATACAATTTACTTGCATTATTAACTCTGTAAGAGACTTGACAACTAGGGATAATAAAATATACATACACTAAGAGACTTCAGTTAATGATGGTGCAATAATGGCTAAATTAAAATTCAGGCCACGGACTTCACGCGACGCTGAGAGAATAATTAGTTGGAAATGCAGCTAACACCGCACATATCCGCTCGCACCACAAGCAGTCATTTGTTTTGTTTTTGAATGTTTGTTCAGCATTGTTTTGTTTTGGTTTCATGATACGTGGAAAATTTAATGATAACAGATAATATTATTGGGTTCATACTTTTAAGTGAATGTTTTAATTTTGTACAACCCTAAAATATTGTATGAATATGCTATGTTTTAGTTTTCTAAACTATCATTAAAAATTAAATTCATTATTGTATATATTAATATTAAAACATTGTTAATAATATGAGGTTGCAATTGAATAAAAGAAATTGCAAGCGTCGTTGTATATTGTATCTAATTTTTAAACGTGATTTTATTCTGAATAAAAAAACAATTAAAATACAATATTAAAAATATCAAACACAAAAATACAAAATAGTTAGGTATCTAAATAAAATTTACAGGTCCTTTCAACAAGTAAGTGACACAAGAAAGGGTTTGTTTATGATGGACTTAATTTATAGATTTAAGTTTAAGAATTTAGACTTATAACTTAGATTTAGTGCACGGGTTCATGATGAATTTAGATTTATAAATTAATCTAATCAAATAAATGTTAATTTTGAATAAATTGGTTTTCTTCTCTTACAATACTGTGTAATTCTACATCAAAAATCAATTACATACCTAATTTATATTGAATGTCCATTATGAACTATATTTATTATAAAAATTAAAATTACCTATTTTTTGACGTAATTTTGATACTGTTATCAACTGTCACATCATTTTGTTTATTTAGTTACTTTCGTTGACATGAATTTAAAAGAAAACTGTATTCTGATTGGTGTGATTTAAGAAATTTATAATAAAATTTCAAATATAAAGATTTGTAATTTTAAATTACAAATCTAAATGTATAAATTAAATCCATCATAAACAAGCCTTAACGGATGGTTCATGATTGATTTAATTTACAAATTTAGATTAGCGAATTTACATTTATAAATATAAATTGTACATATGTGCTTTTACTGGTTCATGATAAATTTAAGAAATTTGCGATTTAGAATTTACATTTAAAATATCACCATATTTTGTATTCTAAATGTAATTTTGTAAATGCGTCCAATCATTTCACAGTATTTCAAACAATGATTTTGGTAGGGAATATGACAGTTTCAAGTGACAGTTCAAACATTTTAATTTTGATTTGACAAATGGATTCTGAAAATATGGATATATTATTAATATTATCTGTAGAATAATACAGATTAATTATGACAAAAGTGATATCATACAACTATCATCCCATTTGTGTCAAACCACGTGACCCAACATAAGTTGATTGGGTATATTTCATATCTTTAAATTCACTATAAAACAACAAGGTAAATCGTAAATTTTAAATCTAAATTTATAAAATAAATCCATTATAAACCAGCCATAAGTGAAGCATTTATACAATAAAACAATAAACAAAACGTAACAAAGCCACCTATCAACGGAGTTATGTGTTGCTTATACTATGAAAAAAAGTCGCAAGAGACCAGGGGAACATCCCATTAGAAAGGAAACATTTTTTTAAAACCAGTGGTTCTCAAGTTACATCACAGAGTTATATTTTTTCAAATGGAATTATAATTTTTTTATCCCTATTCGACAGCGTATTTTTTTCTGAATTCAACTATGTATTAGTTTCATATCCTTACATAATAAAAAAATTGAGAAAAATCCAATTGAAATTTAAATAATCTTTTTTAGTTATTTTTCAGTAGATTATGCATGAAAAAAACAAAACTTGCATTTGTTAATTTGAATTATTTGGGATGGAAAACAAATAAAACACTACTTATACTTGTTATACTAAAAATGAACAAGCAGAAGACTCACATCATCAACCTGGAAAAATCCTTATAAAATGAAATATAATTGTTGAAATTATATTGTGTTATTTATTTTTTAAAAAGAAGAAATAAAAAATACTATACATAATTTCACGTAAGAAAATAGTGGATGGCGCTCGAGAACCCACCGTTTTTACATGCATCAAATAAATAATTTAAATTCGTGAAACCAAACTTTGTCAATAATAAATATTTTTATTTGTAAAAATGTACACAACCTGAATATTAATAATTACAACAAAACATGGTTAAACATCACTTAATTCTTTAGATTTTATTTGATAACTGTCAACTGGCAGGTGACATTTTTTCGTTTTAATGAACGTTTGCTTTCTGACCACTCAAAGGGCAGAATTTATATTCCTATCTAAACCACAGCTGTTTTCTTACGTGAAACGAAGTACATTATTAAGAAACGTATATATTAATAAAATTTACCTTTATTTCAAAGTCAATCCTTATTTTTTTTAAGAAATATAAAATTATTTGAAAAAATTGTAGTTAATTTTCATTACATAACGGTAGCCGGTAGCACTATTGAGAATGTTCATGTTTACACTGAACTGAATTTAAAATAGATTAAATATCGATCCTGTCCATGTCACTTGATTGTCAGTGAGCGTCAACTTATTTCATCCAGGCACGGGTGACTTGAATTAATATAAATAATTGTAAATGTCAAAGTAATTATATATTATTGTTTTGTAAAAAATATATAGAACTGTCAATTTGCTGTCAATAAAATATATCAATATGATATATTGTTCTAGTTTATCTACCTATTGTACTAATTACAATAGTTGCTTGTGAGTGAAGTATTAGTGAGTTGTGGCTTGTGCTACAGACTTACTGCAGTGCCCAATTACCGGATAGGCTGACTAGACTGCAGCCCAGGGCGCACAATTTTCTCATTTTATTATAGTTTTTGGGGCGCTTTGATTTGGTTAGAGCTAAGACGACCTGGTATTATTGATATGTTTTAATAAGCATTACATGATAATTCATCTGCATGTATTAAATACAGTAAGTTATGCAACACGCATTGCACTTTCTAGAATAAATTAGTACCCCATGTAAACGTAGTAATAAGTGACGTTATATCTAGTAATATTTGTTGATGACGTGCGTCTTCTGCTTGTTAATTTTTAGTATAACAAATATTTGTTTCGTTTTAATTTCAACTCATCTTTTTCTTCATACATAGTCTACTAAAAAATAACTATACAAAACCAATTTATTTAAATTCTAATTGAATTTTCAATATTTTTATTTGTAAATATATAAAACTAATACATGGTTGAATTCAGAAAAAAATACGCTATCGAATAGGCATAAAAATATATAATATCTTTTTTTAAATGAAACACTGTATATCGATTAGTTTCTATGAAGATTTATTTTAATTAATATCACGTACATTAAATCATTAACAAAATAATAAAGTCTTATCTGTGAAGAATCGGTTTTTACAGTCATTATATAAATCTAATAGAAAATAATTATAATGAAAACCAAATTTAAACAAATAAACAAAATCCAATCTTGACACTCAATGTTGCCAACATCATAAGATAAAATTTAGTGTAGCTAACCTAACGTGACTGTGGTGCCACTGTTACATCTCCCCCCCCCCCTCTCTCTCTCTTTTGAAGAAGGAGTCAGCTTAATAGCGTGGTAAAAATTAGGTTCTGAACGCCTTCTTCCACTATCTACCTTATAAATTGTGTTAGATAAATTCTGGAAATTTTATATAGACTATCTCGAATTTCGTCTAAGTTATTTCTGTTATGTTTATTATCTTTCTCAACATATACCAATTCTCCTGGTTTTAAAGAATAGTCCACCTTTCTTTTATCTACCTTGGTTTTATTTGCTTTGTGTTGTTTTTGGACATTCTCAAAAGCTTTTTTTGCTTTGCTAATAAATCTGAAGGAGTGTATAATTCTGCGGGTATAATGGTTGATATTGTTCCGTTTAGTAAATATTCTGGGGAAAACTGTGTTCATATGAGTCGTATGGTTGTACTCTTTTGTGCTTTCATTTGCTATTTTAGACCAAGGACAATTAGTTTGTTCACGTATTGTACACCGGATGGAATTTACTAGAGTTTGAATTAATCTTTCATTGAGACCATTTGAAAAAGGACAGTCAACTGCAGTCAGAATTAATGTAATACCATGTTGGCGGAGAAAATTCTTGAATTGTGTAGAATTTATACTGGGGTATTGATTTAATTATTTCTAACCTGAGTTTTTAACAGTTTATGGGTCCAAGCACTACAGACTATAATATAACTATTATTATTTTAAAAAAGGGAAAAGGCAGAATGACGCAAGAAAGTGCGAGGTTAAATGAACTGTTGTTGAATGGTGGAAATTTTGTATTTTGGAAAACAAAATTAAAAGCAGTACTGGTACGTGATGACAGATTGGACCAAAAGGAACAACAAAGCCATAGCGTACACTACGTTGAGCGTCGAGAATAACCAGTTAATACACTTCGAGGAGGCACATGAAGCGTTTGGAAGCAGGTTGTATCTACATCGGAAACTCTACGGAATTCACTACACCCATAAGCAGCCACATCGATGCGATCATGAACTTAGTAGGATTACTGAGAGGATCTGGAAAGCCACTGGAAGACGAAGAAGTGGTTGCAGTTCTTTCGGTGAGTTTACCTGAATCGTACTCCTGGTTAGCCACTGCGCTGCAAGGCCGTAACGAGGCAGATCTTACCATAGAATATGTAACTGGTAAAATTCTGAACGAATACCAGAGAAGAAACGAATCAAAGGATGGGGCAAGCAGTGAAAACAGAAAGTGGCACTACAATCGACAACACCAGGTAAGCATAAAAATAATCGAGAATTTAAAAGTAGTTTCAGAAAAGTGGATACGCAGAAAGTAAACGACAAAAGGGTAAAAGAGACAGGCGAGTGCTATCTTGCCATAAACCGGGACATTTGAAGGCCGATTGCAGGTGGTACAGAGCAACCCAGGAACAACAGAAAAAGAGTACGGAATCAGCTAAGCCAATGGTTGAGGTTAAAGCCAGAAACAGCAAATACGTAGCATTCGCAGCTCGAGACAAGGTAAAAGCGGCAAGTTCTAGGGAATGGTACATTGATTCCGAAGCAACGAGCCACATGAGAAATAACATAAGCCTTTTTTCGAATTTACGTAATATTAACAGCTCAATTGAGATTGCAGATGGCTCATTTTTGACAGCAACCGGAATTTAAGAATGCTACATAACTTGCAAAGTGCAAGATGGAGTACAAAAAATACAGTTGCAAGATGTTCTTTATGTGCCCGAACTGAATGACAATTTGATTTCGGTCAAACGTATTCTTAAAAAAGAATACAAAGTAACCTTTTATGAGAACGACACATGTGAAATCTCTCAAGATCAGCGAACCATCGTGAAATCAAAACTTGACGGGAATTTATTTAGAATCAAGCCAGTAAAGCCGAAGCAGACAGCGTACACTGTAAGAAATAAAGCGTGTATTCACCAATGGCATCGAAAGATAGGCCACCGAGACGAGGCGGCAGTCAAGAATCTCAGCAAGAAAAAATTAGCCACGAGTATATGAGTTTCGTCGTGCTCGCATGAGATGACGTGCGAATGCTGCATAAAAGGTAAAATATCACAAACAAAATTCCCAGATAACTAGCGGAGAGAGCAAGAACCAATGAAACTCATACACTCAGACCTCTGCGGACCGATGCAGACGTCGACCCCCAGCGGAAATAGGTACTTCCTCAGTTTAATTGACGATTATTATAAATTTACGGTAGTGAGGATGAAGTTGCAGACGTAATAAAAGATTATTTTGCAACAATGTCCACGTGTTTTGGTAGACATGGCAGGGAATACATATCTCGGGACTTCGAATATTATCTGCGGAAAAACGGGATTCAGCACCAATATATTGTAGTATACACACCGCAGCAAAACGGAGTAGCGGAACGTAAGAACAGATACTTAGTTGAATCAGCGAAATGCATGCTACTTGACGATCATTTGGACAACCGCTTCTGGGGAGAGGACATTTTAACTGCCACGTATCTACAGAATCGAATGGTGAGTCATACCCTTGATAAAACACCATTTGAATAATTTACAAGACCCGAACTAAATCACATAGGAATATTTTACTCAAAAGTTTTTTCGTCAATCCCAAAACAAAACCGGTAAATATGGGACGATAAAGCTGAAGAAGGTGTCTTGGTGAGGTATAGTGGCCAGGGATATCGGATTTTGGACCCGAAAACCGAGAAGGTGCGAATCAGCAGATCGGTGAGAATAAAAGAAGAATGTCCACTGAGAAAACAGGAAGGGGACGCAATTTCGAGTCATCACCGTATCAGGTCATGACACCAGGGGACAAAGATGTAGATGAGGTCAAAACTCGAGAAGATATAGAAATTCAAGAAACCCATGAAGAAGGTGCCGAAGTTAATACTAAAAAGGAACACGAAATTCTGATGTAACCACCACCACAAGGTGAGCACAAACTACATCAAAGAATCGAAAATCTGGAGCGAGATGTTCAGAATGCCAGCCATGGAGCGAAAACTGTGGTTAGCTGCTGCGGAAAGAGAGATACATTCGCTTAATGAACACCAAGTTTGGGAACTGGTGGACTTGCCGCCGGGAAAGCGGACAATATCCTGCAAATGGATCTTCAAAGGAAAAGTCGATGGTAAAGGCAAAGTACACACGTATAAAGCGCGGTTAGTAGCAAAAGGGTTTTCGCAACGCTATGGGGAGGACTACGACGAAACTTTAGCGACCGTAGTATAACACGAGACTGTCCGAATGCTGCTCATAGTAGCGGCATAGAAGGGGTGAATAACGCATACATAAACGGAGAACCTAGAGGGGAGATTTACATAGAACAACCACAAGGATTTGAGAAACGGGAAAACGAAGACAAGGTACTGCGATTGAAAAAAAAAATATACGACTTAAAAACAAGCTGCGAGGGTATGGAACCAAACTGCAATCGAAGCATCTTCTCAGATGGGATTCAAACCAGGAAACGCCGATCTGTGTCTTTATTCAAGAAACGAAGACAACGGAAACACAACTTATATCTTACTATACGTGGACGACTTGCTGGTAGTGAAAGAATCCGCTGAAATGAGCCAACGAGTAAGTCAAAAACTGAAACGATGCTCTAAAATGATAATGGCCTGGGAGAAGTTAACCATTACTTGGGAATTCAGATAGAACGCGAATCGGATGGGCCTTTCTTATTAAGTCAAAAAGCAAAAATAATGTAGTTATTAGAAAGTTACAGGTTATTGGAAACGAAACCAGTTTTAATTCCGATGGAGGCAGGCATCTTAATAGGATCACAAAGTGGAGAAATCGAGCTCTAAAATAATACAGTCTACAGGAAGGCCATGGGCTCGCTGCTGTACATCGCCACCGTTACCAGACCGAACATAACAGTGGCAGTAGGTCTGCTCTGTTGTCGTGTTGAGAAACGTACAACCTACGATTGGAAGGCTACTAAAAGGATAATGCGGTATCTGGTTTCGACGGCAGATAGGAAACTGAAACTATCAGCGAAATAAAATATGGAGCTCATATGCTTCATCGCCGCAGGTTGGGCAGAGGATAAAGTGGATAGACAGTCAACTAGCGGCTATATTTTTATGTTTGGCAATGCAGTAGTCTCTTGGTCGAGCAGAAAACAGTCAGCAGTCGCCATGTCATCCACAGAAGCAGAATACTTGCCGGCAGCATTTACAAGTAAAGAATTTTTGTGGTTGAGACAACTACTGACAGATTTGAACGTGCCTATGAAGAAACCGACGATTATGTTCGAGGATAATCAAGGATGTATAAAATTGATCGCAAATAACAAGTGTAGGTCGAGAACGAAACACATAGATGTCAGTTGCCACCAAATTCGTGACCTACATGAGAAGACCCTGGAAGTACGGTACTGTCCGAATAAAAATTGTAGCTCGTTCAAAGAGCTAGCGATATAGGGCTTAGTGGCATGTCTGTGACTTTCAGAGGCCCATCGACACGGAAGTTTCTAAAGAGACGCGTAAGTGAGCCGAGCCGCCCTGTGCAAGACAGACCATTGTTACGTCAATTGGAGCAAGGCGTTTAGTTTATATGTTGCTTCGACAATACTCTACCGATTAAGAAATGTAGCCACCCGCAAAAGTTGCACAGGCTCTGTGTATTGAGGGTTGTATACTTCATTGGCGCGTTTTTCTTAAAATAGTAGTGGTGTGCAAACTATTGAATCTACAGAGCTGATTTTATTTTTATATTACTTGTAATGATAAGGTCTTTTATGCTGCCACGCAAAAAACTAGTTTGGTTACATATAACGTATCCATGTATCTCTTGAATTTAGCACATTGTGATTTTTTGAGTACATTTTGGCTTCCTTGGCCGATTGCGCAAGAACTCTACGTTATACCGGAAAATAACCCAAATAAAAGTTGTAGCTCATTCAGAGAGCTATCAATATAGGGCTCAGTGGTATGTCTGTGGCTAGCAGAAGTCAGCCGACATGGAAGTGTCTAAAGGGATGCATAGGTGCACACAGTCGCCCTGTGCGAGAGAGAACATTGATGTGTCAGTTTGAGTAGCCGTTTGGTTCATAAGTAGCTGGGACCAAACCCTACCGATTAAAAGGTGTAGCCATCCGGAAATGCCGCGGAGGCTTTGTATATTGCGGGTTGTATACCTCATTGGAGCGTCTTTTCTTATTAAAGTCGCAGTGGTACGCAAACCATTGGACCTACGGAGCTGATTATATATACTCGTATATATATATATATATATATATATATATATATATATATATATATATATATATGAATTGTAATCATAAGGCCTTTGATGCTGCAGTGCAAAACAGAAGTTTCATTACTTATAACGTATCCATTTTCCTTTTGAACAGAGCACATTCTGGTTTTTTGGAGAAAATTTTGGCTTCCTTGGCCGATTTCGCAAGAAAACTAGGTTATACCGCAAAACAATCCTAATAAAAGTTGTAGCGCGTTCCAAAAGCAACGATATAGATCTCAGAGGCGTGTCTGTGGCTATCAGAGGCCGACACGGAAGTTTCTGAAGAGTCGAGTACGTGCGCCGAGTTGCCCCGCGCGAGAGAGAACATTGTTGCATCAATTCAAGCAAACCGTTTTGTTTGTATGTTGGTGGGACCATACCCTACCGATTATGAGGTGTAGCCACCCGGAAATACTCTGCAGGCACTGTATATTGCGAATTGTATAACTCATTGGTACGTGTTTTCTTTTAAAATCGAGTGCTGCGTAAACCATTGGACATAAAAGAGCTGATATGTTTTTTGTATAAGTTGTAATGAAAACGTCTTTGATGCTGCAGTGTAAAAAAGGAGTTTGGTTACATATATCGTATTCATTATCCTCTTGAACAGAGCATTTTGTGGGGTTTCTTTTGGAGAAAATTTTGGCTTCTTTGGTCGATTTTGCTAGAACGCTACGTTATACAAGAAAGCAACACTAATAAAAGTTGTAGAGCGTTTAAAGAGCTATCGATAGAGACCTTAGCGGCGTGTCTGTGGCACCAGCGGCTCACTGACACGGAAGTTTCTAAAGGGACGCGTAGGTGCGCCGAGCCGTCCTTTACAAAAGAGAAGTAATATGAAAATAAAATCAGCTCTGTAGACTAAATTGTTTGCACACCACTGCTATTTTAAGAAAAACGCGCCAATGAAGTATACAACCCTCAATACGCAGAGCCTGTGCAACATTTCCGGTTGGCTACATGTTTTAATCGGTAGAGTATTGTCCAAGCAACATATATACTAAACGCCTTGCTCCAATTGATGTAACAATGGTCTGTTTTGCACAGGGCGGCTCGACTCACTTACGCGTCTCTTTAGAAACTTCCCTGTCGTTGGGCCTCTGAAAGTCACAGACACGCTACTAAGCCCTATATCGCTAGCTCTTTGAACGAGCTACAATTTTTATTCGGGTTATTTTCTAGTATGACGTAGCGTTCTTGCATGGAAGCTAAAATTTTCTTCAAAAAACACAATGTGCTAAATTCAAGAGGAAAATGTATACGTTATATGTAACCAAACATTTTTTTGCACTGCAGTATCAAAGACCTTTCTATTATTGTTATTATTAGAAAAATTTAAGTCTGAAGATCCAATGGTTTGCGAACCACGGCGACTTTAAGAAAACTGCGCCATGAGGTATACAACCCGCAATAACTTGTGCCTCCGGAACATTCCCGGGTGGCTACATCTCTTAATCGGTAGGGTATAGTCCCAGTAACATATGACCCAAATGACTTGCTTGCATCACAAAATGCAGGGCGAACTCCCTTAACATCCGGACTATTATAGCTACGTAATTATTCATTAGTTTTTCAGTTGTAATCTCCTCCTTGTCTAATTTATCTTGCATATAAAACGGTAAACCAATAACAATAAGGTATAAGCGTATCGAATTGTTTGCCAGCTCTTATCAGCATAAGTTTCTTTGAATGATGTTTTCCATGCCTCCCATCTCTCTTTTATTGTTAGTTTTGTTAATTTAGCTGTATACCATTCGAATGCATTTTCTTCCAGAAAGATTCTCAATATTTGGATTAAAAACATTTTTGATATTTACCTATAGCAATCACTCAACAAACGCATAGCAACCGTTCAATAAATGCATAGCAATATAATTTGATGGCGATAACTTTCAAAATAGATATTAAAAATAATAAATATAATAAATATATCATTTACGGCTTATTACCCATTTCTGTGTGAGCCAATCTGCTTTGTACACAGATTTCGGTAATGATGATAACATACTTGCACCGTGCGTTTACTAGGCTTCAGCTCACCGGCACTCATTGTTGGCGTGGAGAGTGCAACACATGAGTCAATTTAGTGCCATTTAAAATTCTAAATATTTGCCGTCGGTCGGGATCGAACCCAGTTCCCCAGATTTGCAACCAGACACTCAGGTATAATAATCACTAAATTAATATTAATTCTAAATTAGGCAGAAAAATAATGTGTTCAGCACGGCATCGAACACAGATTTACAACTTCGGTAGCATTCTGGTATAAATAACTATTAAGTGCCGGCGTCTGAAATAGTACTCGTAGTGATTAAAAAAAAATCTTTTCAACCCAGCCTCTGTAAATTAAAAAGAATTGATGTCTATTGAAAAGAGAATGGTAATAATCTTTGAATATAAATTTACATATGTATGTTATATTATTTTTAGGTGAGCTCTTATTAAGATGTGTATCTAAATATGCTACAATTTTAATTACATAGATATTTTCACCTAGTAATTAAAGATGTGTCATGAGAAATTAATAGTTATTTACATAGGGGGTCACCTGCGGAAGCGGAGAGCCTCTATTCGCCTAAGGTTGTAATTTTATTTCGGCCTGAGATACGTACAACATTTTACGCACAACTGAGACAAACTGAAGTAGTAGTATAATTCATGAAATTATTGTTTTTTTGGAACACACAAAGAAAACCTCCAGATAGTATTGCTGTCTCATTTGTGCCTAAATAAAATGTTGTACGTACCTCAGGTCGAAAGAAAATTCCACCCTTGAACGAATAAAGGCCAGGCCCTTCGTCCGTAGGCGTAAACTTTTTCTTTCGGCTTTTTATTCTGATTACTATTTGTGTAACCAATAATTAGCATTAGTTTGATTTGATATTAATTAAATTATCAGTCTGTATAGCACATGTTAAAATACAAATTTATAGGTAAGTTTGTATTATACTTTAAAACTTTCCTAATAGAAAATGTTTTTGTACGTTACATGCTATATAAACTTCAAACTATTGAAATTTATTTGCAATTTTTCTCGATTACATTCTGACAAATTTATAATTTACTTGGTAAAAAAATAAAAAATAAACACTAATTCTAGATTATGAAAATTGTAAATGAGATAATCTACATAAAAGTGTCAAACATAAGTTTAGAAAATGAAATAGAAGGTTTAGAAATATGAGGACGTCAAAACTTTGAGTTTACGAACTAAAACTTCATTTAATATACTTCCTTTCACAGGCTAACTTCAGCTCGGGGTTTTAAGATGCAATGAAAAAAGATCAAAGTTACCATAGTAAGATGTCGTTGTTTTTTATTTTACTCGTCGGTTGTCACTACCTTGTATTACATGATGTTTTATCTTTTATCTTATGTTATTGAATTCTACCAAACCAGGAGACTTACTGACATCATGATGGATACTCCAAACAGTTTGATAAAAAAGCTCATGTCAACAAGAGATTTCCATTTTATATCCCCAGAAATTTAGTTTTTGTTTGAAATAAACTTTACCTACAAAAGTTTTTATTCAATACAAAGAATATTATATTTACTGTATACTGCTCAAAATAAATATGAAAATGATTTAAAAGTAGAATTTCATGTTCGAATAACCAGTATAGCACTTTCTTAATAATGATAAAGGTAATATATCTGAATTAATAAATAAACTTACATTACCGCGAAAGTATTGTCAACAGCGAATATCGTTTTAAAATGGAATGTCCTAACTTATTCGAAACAAAATGAATTTTTAAAAGACAAGCGTGTTATATCCATCCTTATCGCAGACGCTTTTTATGAGAGAAATAAATTTATGCCAGTTTCTTAATTCGTTCTTTACAGATTACCTTGATCGGGTATCTTTCACAAATTTTACTGTACCTATATAGTATAAACTTTCAAAAATTAATCACATAGTCCTTTACTAATTACCCAGGTGTATGTATTATAAACTAAATGAGTAATTATTTGTTAATTTATAACAAAATGAGATATTAATTTCACTAGTCATAAAAATAATAGATAAATATATTATTTAATTTTAATTATAGTTTTCCTACAAGCAAGATGTATTAATAATTTTTTTTAGTTTTTTTTATTAAACTGAATTTCCCATTATTTATAAATTATTAATTAATATTTAAAAATAATAATTTTCCATTTTTTTAATATTTTTATTTTAAGTATTTAGAATTAAAACGACAACAAAGGCAGATATAATTGTTAACCCTTGATATATAGTGATCACGAATTAAACATCCGTATTTAATAAAGCTAAAGACTAAGTAATATTTAATATCTCGATAAATGTTAATCAATCTTTATTAGATGGCTATATTTAGGTGTTATATCGTCATTTGTTATTTGTTGTAGATGTAGAATTACCAACACAAATACGAAAGACTGAGGGATCTAACTTTTTTGTGTTCCCCTAATTTTGCCGCGGAGAGAAAAATATTGATAAAATTGCTGTCATATTTATTTTTAACAGTTCGTTTTAGATACAATGAGTGAAATTTGCCATGTTAGATTTAGCGAAAGACGCTATGATCGTTTATGTTAGGAAAAAAATTAATCACTCCTTTTCAAATAACGCATCATTGGTATATTTATTTGTCTTTTTTAATTTTTATGTAACTTATAACCTAAATATATTGTTTTTATTATATTTAGAGAAATTAAAATTTGGAGTAGAGTACCAAGTTATCTAGCCTAGGGCATCACATGGTCACATATAGTTAATCCGGCCCTGCGGCTATGTCAAATAATAAAAATAATGTCGTACATAATATGTTGTACTATCATATCACGAAAATATTTTTAGTGGTTTGTATATTTAAAATATTTTCAATATGGCTTTTATCGGAACGAACCTAGACCGCGTCAGAACCGCGACCGGTCACATAACGAATTTATAGTACCTATCGTTATTATTCAACTCTTATTCACATTCGGAATTAGAATTAAATTTTTATCCATTAAAAATAAACACTTCATCAGAATTCCATTTTAGATTTAATTTCACATTCTATAGAATGTTTTTATTTAATTTAGAGGGCTGTTGATGATGTTTGATGAAAGATTACGTTACATTGTTTCAAAATTCCATTTCAATTTCAGGTGATAAATGTGTAATAAACGTCACGGAAATTTATGTAACAAAGAACCGATTCATGGAGTGAATGTGACTGTTTTATTGTGTTATAAGACAATGAGCACGTACAGTATTTATCTTCAATATGATATTTGAACTAAAACTACTACATATTTTCTTTCATAGTGAGTATTTTATGACAAAATCGTGGTAACATTACCTATCTTTGTCAGACAAAAGCGCCAGCAGCTCTTAAAGGTAACGGGAGCAAGGGAGTGGGTTCGAAAGTAATAAACTTGGTTAGATCTACGCCAGACTTTAAAAGTCCAAAAAGAAAAAAAAATGACATCAAACAAATGATTAAAAATTACTACGGCCCCGGTTGTTCTTTCAGGCGCCAACCCTAGAAAGGGATAAACTGGAGTAGGGCGCTCCAGCACAGCAAAAATTGAAAATATAACTTAAAATTGAAGCAGAGTTTATTAACAAGAAACAGAACATGTAAAAAATTTCATACCACCAATGGCTTCCTGAGTCCTAAGCTAATTAAAGTTGGTCTTCCGGTACCGCAGACTTGATTTCCCGCCCCCCGGCGAATTCTATCCTGGCCATCATGTAACGCCAAAACTCGGAGCGCGTGAGAAGGCTTCGAGGACAGTTACTGGGCTCTAGGTACTCCTGGTTTACTCGCTGGTGTGTAGGAGCTGGTAGATGGCGAACCTTGGTAGTTGTAATCGACTTTGCAGTTTGCAATACGGGCCTGACGGGCCTGGTTACTGTACAAAGTCTCGATGATGCGGATGCCAAAAAGTGAGAATAATTAAATTTAGAACTCTGAATTTCAATACCGAAAAATTACTAATAACAAAAAATATACAACAATAAAGCGCCAAAATTGAAACAATTTTAAAATTTTACATGTTAGTAGGGATACTGCAGTGGGGAAAGGGGAGGAAATTAGGGAATCACAGTTGGAGTGAATAACTGTGCAACAGTAAATTAATACAGCCCCACAAAAGGCTAAACCCTCAAACAAAAAAAGCTATAAAAATTTACTAAACCCCAAGATTTATGATCACGTGTCCAAAAACGCATCGAGGGACAAAACTAACTCTCCATAAAAAACGGAAAACCCAAAAATGAACCACGGAAACGTCCAGCTCAAAACAAAAGGAACACAGTCCTAAAGCTGTAAAAATCCCGGCGCAACAACGTCCAAACCCGCCCTCATTAACACGGACGTGGGAACAGAACTGGGAAGGGAAGGGTAGGAAATAAACACGTTACTCAAAAATTTTAATATATATATATATATATATATATATATATATATATATATATATATATATATATATATATATATAGAAGTAGCAGGAATGACAGTAAATATTGAGAAAACTAACGTTATGAAAATCAGCGACAAAAAGGAAACAATTAACATTCATATAAACAACAAACTCTTTGAACAAGTAAACTACTACAAATACCTCGGATCCATAATAAAAACCATGGGGCAATAGAAATGGAAATATTAGTATACAAGCCGCAACAGAACCATACTTCATACTAATGATAAAAATGGCAGCTGAAAAAGGCAACGAAATTTACAGTGAACTTGTGCAGTTAAAGAAAAGTGAGCTAATTGACTTAATTATCTTAAAACGGCTTCCTGAACATCATGGTGAAAATGTAATTTTAAAAAAACTACATAAATTCTGGTTTTAAAAATAGTGACGCCTCAGAAGTAGACGAATTTGTTGACGCGGGTGATAACCTAAGTTTTGAATCCAAAGACGCAGCGTTAAGGGAAGTGTATGATTCTTGAAAAATTAAATCATCATCTTGAAAAAAGAATAGATGACCTAGAATTAATCATCGATTTCTACAAAAACCTTAAAAATGTGGTTAATTATGACAAGGTGACCAGGTCATCACATCAACCTGACCGACAGCCACCGACATCTAACAATAGTGAATTTAAATTATACAAAAACAAAAACTTTCCTGAATCTTCATCGAAGTCGGCAATTAAACAACCTGTCTCAACAGCGGATAATATTCAAAATAAAAATAAGAAGTCTGGCCACGTGCAAAAACAAATAATTCTAACCAATAATAATAAACAGAATTCTATAACCTTAATAGGAAAAGACGAAAATAATTTAAATATTCGTAGTGCACCCAAATATGCCTGGTTATATGTTGGAAAGGTTCACCCCGATACAACTGAAAATGACCTAAAGAGTTTTCTGACAAAAAAATGTCCCAATAAAACATTCGAGGTAAGAAAGGTGTCAAAAGAAACAGCAAACAATAGTTCCTTCCGTGTTCAAGCGGAGTTTGATCTGCTCGATGAATTAAACACCGAATCATTTTGGCCCAAAGGAATAGCAGTTCGGAGATTTAAATTTTTTCGGCAACAAAAAACAACTAGCAGCCAGCAGTCAAACTGAAACAGTCCCAATTAATTCGCAGTGTGTGTCAAGTGTACGAATTATGCATCAAAATATACAGTGCATACGTAATAAAATCGAAGAATTTGAAATATTTCTCGATGGACATCCCACAGACATTATCTGTTTTTCAGAGCACTGGCTGGAAGAAGATGAAAAATTAGCTTATACTATAAAAGGTTATAATTTAGCTACAGGTTTCTATAGAAAAACTCATTCTCATGGAGGAGTGTCAAATTTTTGCAAAAATAATATTACTTTCGATACATTAGATTTTATTCAGGAATTTAACATTGAATTTGAATGCTGTGGTATCAAATTTGTACAAAATAATATCTTAAATTATGTACTGGCTGTTTACAGATCCACAAATCTTGACAGTTTTTGTAAACAGTTAAATATGTGTTTATCTAAAGTTTTGTCACATCATTATCCTATTAATGTATTTATTTTAGGGGATATTAATGTTGACTTTCTTATTGATAGCAACCAGAAAAAAACAACTACTTGATGTAATGAATTCTTATAACCTATTTCATGTCATTAATGAACCCACTCGAATATGTAAAACTACTAAGACATGTGTGGATAATATTTTTACAAACATAGACCCCCACAACTACACATCTAAAGTATATCACAACAATATATCAGATCATTCAGCTCAAAGGATACAAGTCAAAATTTAATACAAATTCTGTGGTAAGTAACTCTAAAATTGAAAAAAGGTTATTCACGCAAGAAAATTTGTATAACTTTCTACGAAAATTAAATCAGGAAAACTGGTCTGATGTTTATCTTAACAATGATGTAAATACTTGTTTTAATAATTTTCTCAATACATTTTTGTACTACTTTAATTTAACACATCCAAAAACTCTGCTTTCAGTTAAAAATAAAAATATTAATTCTTGGATAACAAATGAGTTAAAAGCTGAGTCTGTAAGAATAAAATATTTATACATTTTATATAAAAATGGATATATAGATAAGAGTTATTACAACACTCAAAAAAATGATTATCGTAAAAGGATTAGAGAGGCAAAAGCTAAATTTTATTCCGAAAATGTTGAAAACTGTAACAATAACTAGGATTTGGCGATTAATAAAAGGTAATTTGAACATGAACAATACAAACGATGTCAAAAAAATTAATGCGCTGGAAACTGAAAATAATACTGTAAATAATCCATTAGATATTGCTAACTTCTTTAACACATACTTTGCAAATTTACCAGACAATCTTATAAAAAATTTACCACAAATTCATGCAGCGCAGTTACCGGTAACCGAGGGGGTAATCACCAAGGTAATTTGGTGTACAAAATTTTGGTAATGTTGGTAATGTCTTGGTAATGTTGGTAATTTTTGGTAATGTCTTGGTAATGTTGGTAATTTCTGGTAATGTCTCGGTAATGTTGGTAATGTTTTGGTAATGTTGGTAATATCTGGTAATGTCTCGGTAATGTTTTGGTAATGTTGGTAATTTCTTGGTAATTTTTCAAATTTTTGTGGTACCTAATGTGTGTTATGGCGTAAGATTCATAATATGTGTTTGATGTTTGAATGTAATAGACTTGGTTGTAGACGTCACATAAAACTTTTTCAGCTTTGTGTAAATAATTGTAAATTATTACTTTTAATACCGTGTTTAAGTAAAAATTATTCTTATTGCTACAGCCCGCTATAACCGTTTAAAAAAATTACAATTACATAATGATTGATTCATAAATTTGCAAGTAGGTATGAAAATCAGTAAATGCAAGATTACTCTTATTTACATCTCAATTTTAATATTGTTAAAACTCTTTTATTGTATTCTCTGATGTAAAAACTGAAGCTTAGTTTTCATATTCTTGCCACTTGTTATTAACTAAAATATTATATTATTTGTTTTATTATATGTATCTGCAAAATTTTATTATTTATATATTGTCATTCCTTAATTAATTAATAATACACTTTAATTATAAATACGTTTTACGTTTAAGATTTTATAATTTTATTTTATTTTAAACAAAACACTTCTCAAATCTCAATTTTTCTAGAACCAGTAACAGTAGCTAAGTTAATATCAGTAATAATGTCTCTTAATAATTCTTTCTCTTGTGGAATTGATGAAATTTCAAATAATTTTCTAAAAAGTTGTCACAAAGCAATTATTGCTCCTTTGACTTATTGTGTGAACTTATCTATTTCAGAAGGAGTTTTTCCAGATAAGTTAAAGTGCAGTAAGGTTATACCATTACATAAAAAAGGCGATAGAGATTTAGCATCAAACTACCGACCCATTACTCTAGTTTCAGTCTTCCATAAAATCTTCGAGAAAGTTATGTTAACAAGAATTTTGCATTTTTTTGACAAAAACAAAACAATAATTAAAGAACAACACGGGTTTCGAAAAGGATATAGTACAATCTCAGCACTTGATAGCCTCCTGGATAAAATCTACGATAACTTTGATAGAGGAATAGATACGTTTGGTGCCTTTTTGGATTTATCAAAAGCCTTTGATTGTGTTGATCATTCAACTCTTATTAATATTGCAGAATATTACGGTCTTCGTGGAGTTTGTTCTAATTGGTTAGAATCTTATTTAAAAAATAGACACCAAATAGTAATATATAACAACCAAAAATATAATCTACAGTCACTAAATTTCGGTGTACCGCAAGGATCAATAATGGGACCGATCCTTTTTACTCTATACTTGAACAATATTAAAGAAATTTTAAATTCTCAGGAATTCGTAGCCTACGCGGACGACTTAACACTTCTTGTTCCACAAAATGATAACCTGACTGCATCGTTAGAATTACAAAATGTAATTCGTAACCTGTCAAATTGGTTTGCCTCTTTGAAACTTACTTTAAATACAAACAAATCTTCTGTAATGCTATTTTCAAATAAAGTACGTCAAACAAGTGTTCTTGTGAGATGCAACAATGAGTCTCTTCCACAATTTAAGGATACTACAGTATTAGGACTTAACATTCAAGAAAATCTAGGTTGGAATAATCATATTGATATGTTGTGTAAAACTCTGGCTTTTCTTTGTTACTTAATAAAACGTCTTCGAATTCTCAGTGATGTACAAACTGCAAAAACCTTTTATTTCGCCAAATTTTATTCCGTATTGTGCTATGGGATTATTTTTTGGGGTTGCTCAACATCATCAATTAGAGTTTTTAAATTGCAGAAAACAGCTGTGAGAAATATATTTCAATTAAATTCTCGATTGCAGGAGTGCCGAGAGTTGTTTAAAAATGAAAAACTTTTATCTTTTCCCTGTATTTATATCTTAAATGTGGTTATTCATATTAAAAAACGATTAAATACTATTGAAACATACAGTGATATACATAACTTTAATACCAGGGGTAAAGATAACTTATTAGTTCCGAGAATCAGACTAAATAAATCAAAAAATAATCCAAATTACTGTGGATTAGTCTTATACAATAGACTGCCGCAAGTCTTGAAAAACTTACAAGATTTAAAAAAATTTAAATATGAAGTAAAACAATTTTTAATTAGTAAAACTTACTACAGTATTGAGGAATATATGAATGACTAATGACAAAACATTTTCATTTCAAACTAATATTGTTCTCCATGTTGTATGTAGCTTTTATCTATATAATCTGTGTATAATTTAATATCTGTGTGTTAACTATAACTATTTATTTTGTGTCAATATTTTGTATTTTACAGTGTACTTTGTGACCTTTTCTATACCATTTCTGGTCTGTGAAATAAAGTATTATTATTATTATTATTATTATTATTATTACTAAACAAGATAATACTAAACAACAAACATATTTCACGAAAAACAAAGATAACAACTTATAAAACAATATTCCTACCAACTTTAATTCACGGAAGCGAAACCTGGATTCTATCTAAGGAACAGAAAAGTAAAATCCAAGCTATGGAGATGAAGTATTTGAGAACAGTGAAAGGCGTAACGAAATTAGAAAAGAAAAGAAACGACGACATAAGAAGAGAACTAGAAATACCAGAAATAAATAAAATCGTAAAAAACAAACAACTTCAATGGTAGGTTGGTTTGGTAAGAAAAACGATGAAAAACAGGTTTAAAAAGTATGGCAAACGAAAGTAACACGAAAAAGAAAAATTAGAAGACCAAAGAAACAATAGGATACAGTAATAGAAGAAATACTTGAGACAAAAAATATATGAAAGCCACACTGCAAAAACGAGGAATGTCACAGTTTTTAAGAAAATGAGTTAAGATATGCTTCATGTACATCATATACGGTTCAATGTTCAAACTTCCAATACAATAATTATCATTGTCACAGTGTTATTAAGTTTTGAAATATAGCCATACCATTACTTTTAATTATTGCTATTTTCTCTTTTTGCAGAGTGGTTTTCATGTGTAAAACAGATGCGAGAGAGATTGCAACAAGGAAAAAAGATTGGCATTATTTAATAAAAAAACAGAAAGAAGATATAAAAGAAGAATACTTCGACGCCCGAAATAGTATAAGAAAATAAATTTCCGATTGTTTTATTAACTTTTTAGATTAAACATAATTTAATTTCCAGCTATTCAACCTAATACAAGTAAGCTATAACATGAAAGAAAACAAATAGTATACTCATATGCAAAAAAGAAGAAAACGGATTATTTCATGTAATTTTCGTTATTTATATCTTATTTGTTGTATTTAGAATAAAAATTTAAATGTTGTCACATGAAAGTAAGGAAAAATTAGCGAATAGTTCTTACGGTCTAAATTCCTACTACTAAGACATTTTTACCCTATATTCTTACTTTTCTATATAAATATGTATCTTTTCATCTTAAGAGCGCAGGGTACCCATATGTGAAATACGCAAAAACAGGTCTAAGGAAAAAACGCCCTGTGTACTTATCTTACATTTTACTTAAATCTTTTTTATTTTACCGTATTTAAAAACAATAAATCTATGTTTTTTATTGAATCATTTTTTTAAAAAAATGTCCTAAAATTAGTTATTTGACTTTAAATAAATGTATTTTCATACTCAATTTTTCGGTGTATTATATCTAATTTTTAAAAAATAAACAATAGGAAACTTAGTTCCAACTTTCATAAAACTTTTTCTAAAATTTATAACAAAAATTAGTGCAAATACAGCCTTGTAGACGTTTTCTACAAAATGATAATTTTGGTGTTTTCATTAAATTTATACGCTGTACAGCAGCGACGCCACATAAATTGTGTGTATTTGAGTAAGCTCGTTCCATAAGCGTGCGTGTTGGGCATATTTTAACTATAGACAAGATTGTCACTTCTTAGTCACTTGTTGTTTCTGTCTATTATAAACTATTTACGTTGATTGTTTTCTACAGTTTTCATTTTGTATTTTTCTGTTTATTATTCCGTTTGCACTTTGCAGTGCTTTAGCAATAAATTGTTGCTATAAAATCGGTCTTTTTCAAGACAAACCTTTTATTTTATATTTTTCTTTGTATTGTATTTTTATTGTGCATCCATACAAATAGATAATACTAATAGTGACGAAAAACATTATCGGCGAGGGGACAATAAACGTCTGCAACTAAATGTTAGGCGAAAGAAATGTCAAAAACTTCAAATTTGGCGAAAAATGTATTTTAATTTTTTAGTTAATTTAAGGTAATGTTAGGAAGGAAAAATGAAATATAACGTTATTGAGAAATCTGGTGTTACTTATGTTTACATTTAGATACATGTATGAGAATTTGTTTGAGATACAAGCGTGATGAAACAAATTTTATATAAGCGCGTAAAAGTCATAATGCATGTTGAAAAGTTAGAAAAAAGTGGTTGTGTTTACACAGTAAACAACTTCATATACATGTTAAGAGAGTATACTTTGTTTATACGAATATTTACATTTTAATTTGAGTAAATTTTTGAAGTTAGATATTCAACTTGTGTGTGATATTCAATTGTGTTCTTCACCATGTCACCATGGCCATACCGAGAAACTGAGGCCATGCTGACGTCACCATACCCTTCTCCAAAATAATCAATGCAATATTATTACGAAAGAATGTTCAATTTTTATTATTATAATGCGAAGCTACGAGTATAATGGTTCATTTTTATATTTTATGAGTCATATATTGAAATTCCATGTATTATGGTCACATATCTCATTAAAAATTTATCGAAACATAATTTGCATTACCTACAACCAACATTAATTTTGAACCAGTTGATGAAAAAAACGTGGTAATGAGCTCATACAGGTCAAAGTTTATGCTATTTCTTGATCACTTAAAATGTATGAGGTAATTGTACAGTTTAAGCAAAATGTATGAGCCCTTGTATGAGGTGATGTTTCACGATTTGTTTATTTGACAAGTATCTCACATAAATTCTCATACATGTATCTGAATGTAAACATACCTTTAAAGACATGATTGCTAAGTAATATTATTTGCCTTGTTTAGCATCACATGAATGATTTTGCCAAGAGCTGTCTTGTACAAATTTCAAATTTGCTAGTTTTGTATCGAGTATTTGCTGCAATGAAAAATATTTAAAAATAATGAATCGATATAATCATATAATCAATATAGGTAACCAATTACTTGCAGCCTATGCCTGAATTAGAGTAAAAACATATACTTATGTAATAGGTAACAATCTATTTTTTGTGTGGTTAGTACTTTTGTTACGACACGAGCAGTCATGTGATTTTGTTGACCCTGGCAATTAATATTTTTTTGCTGTAATAAAAAGACTTCTTCTAACTAGAGGGATAAGGGACAAATATACTCAATTTTTTGTGTCATTTTTATTAAATTAATTATTAATTTATTACGTTAATACAAGCAGTAGCAAAACAATTATAATTTAATTTAATAATAAGAAGGTATTATAAGTAAAATAAATAAATTTTGGATAATAGACAAAGAAAATTTTTTTGTAAATAAAAAACATTATTGGTACTTTCAAATTTAGGGTCAGCTACATATAACCAAACGCAGTTACTGCTTGCTTGTGGTTTGGACACCATTAGGAATCAAGTTCGAAAAGATTTTTCGGAATGATATTTTTTGGAAGCAAGAAATGGAAGCAAAATTAAATAGGTTTTATGAACACCGTATATAACAGAGGCACAACAGAATAGAAAAAGAAACATTAAAATCTAATTTCACACATTAAACGGCTTTCACAAATAAAAATTGTTTACGTTTTCACTTCAAGTTTACATTTTAATGTTGTGTTCAGTTCAAATTTTATTTATCCTCAAGTCAAATATTTTTATCTTATATCTATGTGATTTAAATATAATTTCTCAATTTTTTGTATAATATAATTTAAATTGATTAGTGTCATACGATATGTAAACTTTTCACTCTAATTTTATACATAAATGTTTAACAATACATGTATTGTAATCTATAACTTACATAGAATTGCAATGTAGGTACATTTAATGTTTTATATTTGTTTGTTAATAAACGAAAATAGAAATTAATTTGTTTTATAATTTTAATTTATTGTTTTCATCATATGGCAAGGCTTTTCATTTCGTATAAGTCGGATGACCCCAAAGCAAAACGTAACACGCTGCCAATGAAAAATAGCATGGAGAGACGTAAGAGGGGAATATTCAGCCACGCCTTCTAGACGTTCAAATTCTACCTCACCCTTTACACCCCAAATGCAGCAGAAACAGTTCGTCTACATCACCTACAGCCTTAAATCTGGCTTTCTATCGTCGTGTTATTACTTTTACTGTCTATTCTTCGTATATTATTCCGGAAACATGTACAAAATTTGGAAATTAAAATTTTGAATGAAAATTTGGAGAAGTAATTGACAGCTGTCAAAAATAAAATTTACTATAAAATGGGCCAAGCAGAAGCGTCCTCGTCACGGCCCTGGGTACTGGTTTTTTAACCAGTATGAATTCTGCAACACCAGCTAATCTTCCAACAAGTTATAGACATACCTGCGAGGAACATCAACATCAATGGTTTTTAACACTATTTTCCCTTTTTATACTTGTTTATATGTATGTATTTGCTGGATACGATTAAATAATAATAATATTGTTGTTTATTCCAATCGTTATGTCTTCTTATGATAGTATGTTGTCCAATAGTTTACTTTCTTGTTGTTAAACTTATCTGTTTATTGGTTAGGAGCGTGTTTCAGTTTTCAGTGTTCCTATAGCGTATATTATGTAATATTTGTTTCATTTATTCTTATTTTAGCTCTTTTATAGGCCAATTCTGAGCAAATATGAAAGTCTTGGTTATTTGGTTGCGCCATTGTTGCGGATTATACAACATCGAGGTTGAGGTTGACAGTCCAGTTTCTGTGTATTTTGGTTGGTGTTAGTGTGTTGTAACGAACATCGTTTGTGGGTCCTGGAAACCATACCTCCTTTCGTCACATTGTTGGGGGCAGCTACTATCTGAAGAGCCATCCGTCGTCAACATCGCCCTACATCATCGCCTATAATTCCCCGTACACACCCTTCGCGATATGTACTTTTTTTTAAAACATCGTTCTTCCTATTTGTTGTGTTAATTGTTGCGAGGAAGAATTGAGAAATCAACTAAAGTTATAGTGTTGCCTAAGAGGAGTTTGATTACAGTACCCTCACTGTAAAACTTATTTAGCGCTTAATTGTTGTGATTTATGCGATGATTAATGTGTATATAATTTTTGATTTATTGGCAGATTACAATAGCGCAATGAGCTACTTGCGTACCATTTTTACCTCCCGCTACCCTTGGTAAGGGAGGTATAGAGATCGTGCTAAAAATAGCATACCGAGATTTTGGTAAATGACCACGGTTTAAGGCCCCTATAATCCAATTTTAACATTTTCACGATGATGCCTGTGTGTATGTGTTTGTGGATCCTCCACTTTAACTCAATTCAGAAAATTTGGAAACCTTGTATTTCGAACTTTTTCTGTAATGGAAAGAGCTCATTAGATTTTGATGAAAATCGGATAACCGGAAATGGCAGTTTACTAGAAGCTCAAAATAGTTTTTCTTCGAAAAATACCTTTAAATGTTATTTTTTCGAGATTAATGTTATTATAAAAATTAAAGATTATTAAATGTAGATAAATTTATAAAATTATCTTTAATTTAAATCCCAGAGCCTACGCTTTAAACAAACAAAACGCAGTAATTCAAATGTATGTAACTGATAGATAAATGTCACTATCAAAGGACTAATCATTTCAAAATAATACTAGTAACGTTTTAAAAAGAAAAAAGTAAATAGGACAATAGAAAACAATTCAATACAGTTTCCAGCATAAGTATATATATATATATATATATATATATATATATATATATATATATATATATATATATATATATATATATATATAGGTATGTATTTAGATTAATTAAAATTAACGATTCACATAAATGTTTAAGCTAATTCTCAATTTGAATTAGTGAATTCTATTATATCCCGGTATTTAAAATTTAATTTTCATTTTATTACATCTCCGGTGGCTCAATGTTTAGAGCAACGCCTCATAAGTCATAAGTGCGCTCGGGGCTCTGTGTGTGAATGTGAACCTACTGTGTAATTGGGATTTAATCCTGTTGAGGGGTTTAAAATAAAGGTAGTTACTTGGATTAGATTAGACTATATTTTAACAAATAAACTGTAAAATTCACCAATCTTAAAATAAGGATTAACTTTATCTTTTTTGTTACTCGGGTTGTAAATGGCGGGAGGTGTTGTGTTGGCCACACCAGATTTTTTTATTTAATATTTCTGATTAGGCGATAAAAACTTGATACCCATATTTTTTCCTTTGACAATGTTCTGTACCCTGATATTTTTATTTAAAATATTATTTTATATTTATCTCAATACATGTATTATATTTTTGATTATACTATATATTGTCCTGGTATAGGAGTACTGTTGGGCAATAAATTATTATTATTATTATTATTATTAATAATAATAATAATAATATATATTTAAAGTTATGTTGAAAACGTATGTAAAAATATAGATTTTATTTTTAAAAAATGTTTTTTTTAGTAAATTAAGAATTAACCTTTTCTATTATTTTGAAATGGAGAAAGGAAATCATATTTGAGAATGTAACCAGTAGATGGCGTGCGAGTTTTTATTTGAATTTGACATTAGTTCATTGTTCTCTCACTGTATCTTTTGTTTATTATTTGCAATTTGCGTGGTTTCAGTTACTTTTATTCCGTATTTCCATTTGTTAAACATGATTTTGAAGGATTTTAACTTAACTTATACTCGTACAAGATTGAAATAACAAACTAAAATATTAACCTCCAAACTATTGTTCAAACGTCAAACAGGTGATCGCACATGCTGTTGCTATGAGGCGTACCGATGCTATTGTTTTTCTACGTCATACATGGCGGTAATTTAAATATTTTAATTTTATTCGTCAAAGGAAAAAATATAGGTATCAATTTTTTATCGCCTCTTCAGAAATATTAAATACAAAAATCTGGTGTGGCCAACACAATATCTTCCGCCATTTACAGCCCGAGTCACAAAAAAGATTAAATTAATCCTTATTTTTAGATTAGCGAATTTTACAGTTTATTTCTTAAAATATACTCTAATCTAATCCAAGTAACTACCTTTATTTTAAACCACTCAACAGGATTAAATCCCAATTGCAATTACACAGTAGGTTCACATTCACACACAGAGCCCCGAGCGCACTCATGACTTATGAGGCGTTGCTCAGAACATTGAGCCACCGGAGAATGTGTTTGTGTATCCTCCAAATGAAAATGAAATTTTAAATACCGGGATATAATAGAATTCACTAATTCAATAAGAATAAGTCACTGAATCGAAATGAAGTAAGTATATTACATAATATACGTTATAGGAACACTGAAAACTGAAACACACTCCTAACCAAAAACAAATGAGTTTAACAACAAGAAAGTAAACTATTGGACAACATACTATCATAAGAAGACATAACAATTGGAATAAACAACAATATATGAAGAATAGACAGTAAAAGTAATAACACGTCGATAGAAATCCAGATTTTACATGAAAAGGTACATATTTATATAGAAAAGTAAGAATATAGGGTAAAAATGTCTTAGTAGTAGGAATTTAGATCGTAAGAACTATTCACTAATGTTTCCTTACTTTCATATGACAATTTTTAAAATTTTAATCTAAATACAACAAATAAGATATAAATAACGAAAATTACATGAAATAATCCGTTTTCTTCTTTTTTTGCATATGAGTATACTATTTGTTTTCTTTCATATTATAGCTTACTTGTATTAGGTTGAATAGCTGGAAATTCAATTAAGTTTAATTTAAAAAGTTAATAAAACAATTGGAAATATATCTACTTATACTATTTCGGGCGTCGAAGTATTCTTTCATATCTTCTTTCAGTTTTTTTATTAAATAATGCCAATCTTTTTTCCTTATTGCAATCTAGACTTTGATAATTATAAAATGGATACCAAATTAAGCAAGCATACTCAAATTTATTCATTTTGAATGCTATATATATATACAGGGTGACGAGCTACCTCAATTAATTTCTATACTATTGAGAATATAATTCATGAGTCACGTGACATATTTTCCGCCAATCAACATTCAGAATCTCCCTAGTTACATGTCTATTACAGCGATGATAAAAAACAAAGAAATTATCACCTTATTTATATTCGTTACTAAGGGATTTGTTTTCTTTATTTGACATTGACATTTAATTTTGAGTATAAAAATGTGCGATAATCGTTGGGTTGATATCAACAACGATGAAAATAATAAGGCAATTGTCAAATTAACCATGTTGTAATACAATATATTTAAAGTTAGGTTAGCAGCACACATAATGTGTCACAAAAATTCATTATATTCTATCATTAAATATAAGCTCGTGATATGATTATTAATCGAAGATATTGCTCGTAAAACCGAAGCAGCACATTCCACTCGTCCTTCGGACTCGTGAAATCTGCAACTCGGTTTCACTCGAGAATATCATCGATGATAATCATATCACTTGTTATATTACATATGAAGATACAAGGAAATACTATAAGACAATTTTATAGAAGACCAAGGAGGCCACCCGATTATTGAAGAAAATATTTTTTTAAACCAGAGATTCCCAAGTTACAATACGATTTTATATTTTTTTAAATGGTATGATATCTATTTTTAGTCCTATCCGAATGAGTATTTTTTTTTAATTCAACCATGTAATCATTTTATATCTTTATTTTATTTTGGAATCATAAACTTGTTTATCCGCTCTGAAAAACGGGCGCAATTTGGCTTTTATAGCCCGAGAGTTTATAAAGTTGCTAAGCAACAGCTATTCAAACGTCAGAATCGTCGTTTTTAGATAAATGTCAGACAACATAATAAATTCAATAAATCACTTTTTTGAACACCACTGCTCGTAAAACTATTCGTACCCTTTCTCGTATACGTCTTTTCATTGCTATAGAACCAACTTGCTCTGGGCAGCGTCAAATTTATTCTATATTTCTTTTGAATAATCGATATCTTCCATTTTCATTTGACACTAAATTAAAATTTGTTATAAACAAACAATATAACTAGAAACCACAGCATACTTAAAATTCACAACGCCAGCACATCGATACCGAATATATACCCATTGAATCCTTGAACTTCAAGAACCAAAATCAAATAAAACGTTGTATGTACCACGGGCATAATCAAGATTATAGCACTCGGGAAAATTAAAGCTCTCCGCTACGCGTCGAGCTTCAAACATTCCCCCGTGCTACAATCTTTTGATTATGCCCTTAATACATAAATAACTATTGTATAACAAAAATATTGAGAAATATTCAATTAAAATTTAAATACATTCATTTGAATTATTTAGGATAGAAATCAAATAGAACACTATTTATAACGTTAAAACAAATATTCGTTTCATTTTTATTTAAGATCAATTGTTTTTCATACATAGCCTACTGAGAAATGACTATAAAAATAAAATTTATTTAGATTTCAATTAAATTTTTCTCAATATTTTTATTATTTAAGGATATAAAATAATCACATAGTTGAATTCAGAAAAAAATACTCTATCGAATAGGCTTAAATAAATAAATAAATAAATAAATATATATATATATATATATATATATATATATATATATATATATATATATATATATACAGAGTGTAAATGAAATAAGTGCATTAAATTTAACCAGTAATGTAACTCGACGAGAGTAACAATATTTCTTAATAAATTTTTTTTTTTCTAAGTCTTTTAGATTTTGAGTTAAAATTCTTTAAAGATTTGCTGCATATTTCGTTACCCGCTCATGGAGAACAAATGGCTGTTGCCGTATTCAAGTGGGATACAAAGAGCTCAAAGATTGTCGGTTGTCGGTCACACTTGCAGTCACAGTAATTAATAAACGAATCAATGGAAATAACATTTATTGTTAATTAATTCGTAATAGTAAAATTTTTAAAATAAAGAAATTTAAATTTTGGATAACAAAATTATAAAGTTGTGTATTAAACCAGGCTTTTAATTGCTTGTGTATAGTGTGAATACAGGAAGACAAGGGGGAAAGAGGAAGAGCAAAAGCATAGTTATTAGGTTATGAGATGATTTATTGTCGACAAATCATAATAGTTTAAATACGTTATTCAAAAAATGTAAGTACAAACTTTTGTCCATTTAAACGAGGTACATGAGTACCAATAATTAGTCGTCCATTTATTGTTCCCGCTCAAACATTTTTTAATGAAAATTTTTACAGCATTTTCGTCTGTCGAGATGTGTATTGTGCATAATAAATACACCTTCCCAAGTAAATTCAGTCTTATTAATGAACATTATGAGCCATTCCCAAAATTGAAGTCTGTTATGCGCTGAAAACATTGAACTTTTTGCACATGGTAAGGATACAACTATTGCTTTTCTAAAAATTGTCATATGTGACACTGCGTATTGTGATAAAGATGTACAAGATTAACAAATGTGCTAATATTAGGAACAGTATGATTTGGAAACGCTACGTCTAAATGCGTTGGCAACTCTATAACACTGTCTTTATATCAACCACAAATTAAAATGTAGTAAAGATACGAATAAATAAATAAACCATAGGTAAGTAATTACAATATCTGTGTACTCGCTATTTGCAAACGTAAGCATTTTGACAGAATTTTACATTATAAATAAGTTTATTACTAATGTCAAAATTTAATTGCAACAACTGACAGAACTGTCAATTGCTAAAACAAAATTTTTAAGAGCTATTGCTACTGCATTCAATTATTAGAAAAATACTTGGAACGACTCGTCAATTTACGGGGTGGTAAAAATGCTAACAAAATATGCGATTTCGAGAAAAAGTTATTAAGAAATATTGTTGCTCTCGACGAGTTATATTACTGGTTAAATTTAGTGCACTTATTTCATTTACACCCTGTATATATATCATCTCATTTAAGAAAATGTAACTTTTGTTTGTAACTTGAGAACCACTGGTTTAAAAAATATTTTCTTCTCTATTTGAATGTCCCCCATTGTCTTATATAAGATTGTCTTATAGCATTTCATTATGAAATTATAGCAATAGAAAAAATATTTTTGTACGCCACTGGATAAACACTATAATATTGTGACATTTTTATTGGAAACATTTTTTTCGATAACTGATAGTTTAGAAGTAATTTGAAGAAGAAAAAAATAGCAATAATCAGTTTTTCGTCATTATCTGGTGAGCCATGCATTTTTTTGAAAAAATAATTTAATTACTAAAACTGCAATGAATTTAATACACTCATCTGCCCCTCCGAAGACAACCTGTACATAATAAATTTTAATTCTGAAAATATACAATTCATATGTGACTAGATTCGTATATACTATACTATACTATACTATATATATATATATATATATATATATATATATATATATATATATATATATATATATATATATATATATATATATACAAAGTGTTCATTTTAAGTGGTACACTACTGCTATCTTGAGAAATATTAGAGCTACGAGGTCGGTTAAATTAGCAAACAATTTCTATTTTACTGGACTATTTTAATGAGCATAAAATTAATTTTTTTCAACCGGTAGTTTTCAAACTGTGGGGATCAACTTTGTTATTTTAAATATTATAAATATTTTTTATTAGATAAAGGATTTTATACTGAATTCAGTGATATAATATTTTCATACTCTTACATAATGATTTTTTTAAGAAATATGAATATAAAATTTTCTAAATAATGATTAAGATATCACTATAATAGGAGAGCCACGAATAGAAAAAATGAATATATTTTATTTTTCTTACATATAATTAGAATGCCATGAAAGAAATATGTGAACATGTTGACATTTATAATCATTTGACCGAAGAAAATATTCACTACTTTCTGCCAGGGCACTCTAATTCTATGTAAAACAATTAACATGTATTCATTTATTCTATCCGTGGCACTCTTATTATAGTGTTATTTTAATCATATTATTAAAATACTTTGTATGCATATTTCTTTAAAAAATCGTTATGAGAGGATATGAAAATATAACATCACTGAGTTCGGAATAAAATTCTCTTTCTAATAAGTAAATAAAAATAAATGGTCCCATTTAAAATTACAAATTTGGTCCCCACAGTTTAAAAACCACTGGCTGAAAAAAATTATTTTACGCTCATTAAAATAGTCTAGTAAAATAGAAATTGTTTGGTAATTTAACAGACCTCGTAGCTCTTATAGTTCTCGAGTTAGCAATAGTGTGCCACTTAAAATGAACATCCTGTATATATATATATATATATATATATATATATATATATATATATATATATATATATAAATATTAGAACATTGATATTAAATATATTAGAAATTCTCATAAGAAAATCCAGTGTCTTACTAGCCGATTTGCAAGTGTTATTTATATGATCTATGAACATGAAATTGCTACAGAATGTAACTTCAAGATATTTTATAGAATTTTCTCGTGATAATAAATTATTCTGCAAATTATATCCCACCTGCAATGGATTCTTTTTACATGTATACGTAACTATGCAACATTTTTCAATATTTAATTTGTTTTTAATACACCAGTTTACCATTAAATTTATGTTACTTTGCATTTGAATTATTTCAGCTGGAGTATTAATATTTAAATATAATTTGATGTCATCAGCATAGGTAAGAACGCAACATTTGCGATTATGTAGATAAGATCTTAATAATTGAATCACAGAGGGAGATGCGCCAAAGTTACTTATTTTATGTAGTAGGAGATTGTGGTCAATAGAGCCAAAGGCACGCGTTAAATCAGTGTAGACAGTGTCTACTTGACCTCTTTCACCTAACACCTCACAAACGTATTGTGAAAAAGATGCGAGATTAGTGATAGTTGATCTTCCAACCAAAAATCCATGTTGATCTGGAGAAATTAAACATCGAGTATTAGTATAGATATTCTTATACATTACCATCTCGAGTAGCTTAGCAAAGTTATTAATGCATGATTTATCACCTTTTTTGATTATTTGTGTAATCCTGTTTTTTTTTTCCAGCGTTCAGGAAAAGTACAAGTCTTAATTGCTAGATTTATAATAGTACAGAGTGATTTTGCAAGTATTTATCTACAGTCTTTAATAAAGAAATTGGGAATTTAATCTTCCTCAGCAGTATACTTAGTAGAAAAGAATGACATCAAAATACGGTCATCTTTACTAACATTAGGAAAATTATAAGGCTGAGAGAAACTAGAAAAGAAAGAAGCAAATGCATTGACTATATCCTGTGAGGAATCATATCCTGTGAGGAATCATATTCACAACTGTCATCATGAGGAATACCTGGTATACGAGTGGTACCTTGCTTTAAATTAACATATTTCCATAGCTCATTTGGGTAAGACTTTACACTTTGTTCTATATTACGAACGTTGTAAGCGTTCTTAATCTGCCATTTTACTAAAAGTCTAATGCCCAGTTGCAGAAACGTTAATCATCGCATTGTTCGGTTAGCGGTTCATCAAAACGAACAAATGCAACGCAATTTTTTGACAGCAATGATTTAATAGTCATAAGAACAAGAAAACTGATTCGAATTTGTTCGTTTTGATGAACCGCTAATCGAACAATGCGTTGATTAACGTTTCTGCAACCGGGCGTAAGTCTTTGAAATTCACTAAAATAATACACATTATTGGTTTTCAACCATTTACGTCTGTAATATTCTTTGGTTGAAAGGCTATATTTAATATCAGATGTGAACCAGGAGGGATATTTAGAAATTTTAAATTTATGCTTAGATACTGAATCATCAAATATAGCATACAACATAGAATAAAATTTATCCAGAGCTTTTCCAACACATTGATAATGATTCAAGCATGACCAGTCTGTATTACAAATATCATGATATAATTTAAAGAAGTTTGCTTTTCTGAAATTATAACGTTCATTACCAGCAGATGAAAACTTTATTATTTTTAAACGATTTAGAAGATTAAATTGAAAAGACAAGGCAGGATGATGTTTATCCTCACCAACTATTGGAATATTAGACCTATCAATATTAATATCGTCACAAAAATTTGATAATATTAAATCTAATTTCTTACCATTAGTATTTTCAATTGTGTTACATTGTTATGGGGTCTCGTGGCCGCGTGCCTGAGTGTCAGGTCGCGAATCTGTGGAACCGGGTTCGATCCCGACCGACGCCAAATATTTCGAATTTTAAATGGCACAAAATTGACCTGTGTGGTGCATTCTCCACGCCAGCAATGAGTGCCCGTGAGGTGACTCCTGGTAAGCGCCCGCACGGTGCAAATATTTCATCATTACCAATATCTGTGTACAAAGCAGATTGGCACATCCAGCAATGGATAATAAGCCGTGATGATATATTTATTTTATTTTATTTATATTGCTTAATATCAAGAACACTACAGATATTTCTAAAGGACACTGATTTGGTACAATTTATAGACAAGCTATATAAATTAGTTAGGTTGAAATCACCTACAAGTATAAACTTTTCATGTAGAAGTATCGGTATTAATGCCTCTAAGAATACAACAATTTCATTATTACTTAAATCTAGAGGAATGTATATTGCACTTATTAAGAAGGATGAATTATTGAAATAACATCTACAAATACTAATATCGATTAGTGGTGAAATATAGTGAAACATAAATAAAATAATATCATAATAAATAGAACAACAATTCATGTAAAATTCATGAGTTTTAGTGTTAAGTCCATTCGTATTTTGACAATAACAATTAAATATGATTGGATTACTATTGGGTTAATTTAGTTGTCCGACATTGTAATTGTCAGTATTCCATTTATGTATTTTATCTTTAAGTTGGTTTCGCCAATCGACAGACGATTGTGCAGATCACGTTTCAATAAGTTAGAGAAATCTATGTGTTTTCGAGTTCTGTCTCGAGGTAACGATATATTTTTCCATTTATTTGATGTTTTTAATTTTTTTTGCTACATCAGCACAATAATTTTACCTTTACTGTCACTGGGCGTGGACGGGAGGCCAATGAGTCAGCGACCTAGTCTTATTGGTTTATGAAACTGAGAATCAACACATAAGTCGGTTAAAATATTTTTAATTTCATTAGTGTTAGATACTGACACTTGTTCATCAGCAGAAGTATTTTCAATCAAACCATATATCATAATATTGTTTTTACGTTTTTCACGTTCAAATATTTCATGAATAATTTCTTCAGTGAGTACAAAGTTAGATTTTTCAGTGTCACTATTTCTACTATTTTTTAACTCTGTAATATCGTTTTGCAGCCTATAATCATTGACCCGAGGGGTGTTTCACTAGCGTAATCAGGTGTCCAACTAAACGTAATCAATTATGTAATCAAGTAATCATTTGTAATCACGTAATCATTTTAATATTGACTATTAAATGTAATGGCCCGTATTACGAGCGCTCTTTTATAATAAAAGCGCTTTTAAGGAGCACATTCCTCATAAGGTATTGGAATCATGCTAAAAATCGAATATCCAGACTTTAGTCAATAAGTACATTTGCGAATCCGATTTTTACGTTTTTACGATGTAGTCTACATTTGCGCGCGTGCATCTGCATGCGTACGTGCGAATGTGTGCGCGCGCTCTTGTTTTTGAGTGCGGGTGCGCATGTGTGTGCGTGCGCAATAAAATGCGGTTACTATGTAACCATACGTAACCACTTTGATTAAAAAACACCTTATATACCTATTGGGTGGTAGTGCGAGCTAGGTTTTAAAACTTAACCTTTGACGTTTGACTGACATTACTGAAGGCTTTTTCTAGGATGTACAATAATTCATATTTCTTATTGCATTATTTCTTTATATATACCGTTCAGAAATACCACCAATCCCGTCAATGAATCTCAAAAAAGAAGTCATCATCATAAATAAATGTTAAATACAATATTTATGTAACATAAAATGTAAATGGCGAGAGGAACTGTGCTGGCCACAATAGATTTTTTCAATAAAAGATATTGAAATAAAAATTACATTACATTGTTTGTAATCCTGTAAATTATACTTCATTTCACGTAAGAAAATGGCAGATGGCGCTTGAGAGCCGATCGTATTTACATGCATTTAATATACCTATTATTTAAATTCGTGAAACTAAACTTTGTCAATACTAAATACTTTTATTTATAAAAATGTATCAGAAGCATTCTTAAATGTCGCTTAATTTTGTCAATTTTATTGAATAATGATAATTAACAGTGATAGCTGACAGGTAATATATTTTTTTATGAACAAGTGTGCATTCTATCCAATCAGAATGTAGTATTTATTTTCCTATCTAAACTAATGCTTTTTTCTTACATGAAATGCATTATAGTAAAATTTAATAATCATCCGTAATCAGTGTAATAATTCGAAAATATGTAATATAATGTAATAAAAAGTGTAATATACGTAATATGTGTAATTTGGTAATATGATTACGAATTGTATAATATTACGTAATATGAAATCAGGTGTACATAATTTTTACTAGTGAATCACCCCTCGCATTGACCTTAACTCATCTAGAGCATCTGAAATAGGACTACAGGTGGAAAATGTAAATTTTAATCCTCAATCCCAGATCTAATTTTTCTAGCTTCTGATGACATTAGATCAACACAAGCATAAGTGAAACGAATTGAAACTCAGGATAGAAAAATACTTTGTACTTTACTATTTTATTTCACTATTGGTTTTACCATCTTTATTCTTTACATTTTTGTTCAATTCATATTTTTTACAATTTGAATTCTATTTTACCAAATTTTTATTTCTCGAACCTCAGTCGTTTTCAGGCAACAACACTTACGGTAGTTAAAAGAAACAGTGAGGTAAAGATAGCAAAACACTTTCACCATATCGAAATAGTTATTTACGTTATAAGGCTGGAAAGTGCGTTATTACGGTACGAATGAGAAGTTTACGGGCGAGGCGACGAAGGCTCCAGTAACATAAAGAAGTTTCCACCACCACAGTAACTACGAATGGGGCATTGTGAAATTTTAGAATTTGTGAAAATTCTTATTGTACCATTAATCGTTAATGAGTTTCGAATTGTACTATTTAAAATAATTTTGTCAGAATTTGAGTTTAACATTTCTATTTTCTTTTTGTTAAAAATAAACATTTTGCGAAATGTTTCCAGACAGCATTTCCCGGCCCCGGTACTGTAATATACCATTTCCCGGACTCAAATTAGCAACGTAAAGTAGTACACAGTGGATAGTATGAAATAAAATAAGTATCTTAAAAATGGTGTAAATTTGGTGTTAATATGATGTGAAAAACAATATTTTCTTTGCTAAATTTACTATACAAAAGTACACTGCATCTTTTTTTATAACCATTCCGGTGGTTTCAACCCTGCTCGTCTCCACTGTCAAAAAACTAGCGGCCTCTCAACCGAACAATCAGGTACAGTAGCCTGACTCATTTAACCCAAATAAAGGAAAAACACGTCACATAGTATATGTCAATTTGTGTAATCAAATCAAATCAAAATATTCTGTATTTAATATTAAAAATCTTTTTACAGCGGCTGGTACATTATTTGGATTTTGTAAAATATCTAATGTTACAGTCTAATTTCCTTACATCTAAATGCTTATTTATTACAAAATATGATATATATGACGAACTAAATATTACAAAATAGTTAACCTAGGAGATTAACTCCACTATTTGATTAATGAAACATTTTATATTATATACATATATGCTAGATATGTGAATATTAGTAATTGTCTAACGAATGGTGAATAAAGTGAATCCTCAGACAAAGATATTCATTCAAATTGTTCTGTTTGGCATCTAATTTAATTATTATAATTTATTCATTTAGGCAGAATGATCTGAGTTTTAAGGAGCTTGTTACAAAGTAGAAAATTGCATTTATTTTATTTTGATCAACATTACACCATAATTTGTGAAAATTTATTTCATTTTCTTCATTTACATTTAATATTGGATATATGTACCTTTTCCTGTATGGCTTATATAATGGGCATTTGCAGAAAAAATGGTATAATGTTTCTTTTTCTGTAATGGACAAAAATAATCAAAAATAAAAACAAAGTCACTCAGAATGCAGACAAAATGAAGTGACTGTTTCTTTCTATTGTTAATTTACTTTTTGTTGTCATTTTTTTACCAATCATTATTGTATTAAGAAATTAAAATTGTTCCAAAGCTAAAGCTGTTGTACATAATGGACGAAGTCAACGTTCCGTGGTTAAAATTCTCAATATGAGCCATACTAATGTAGGTGAAATTAATATATATAAGTGGTTTCAACGAGGGATTATTTTCTGCAAATATAAATTTTGATTTACTTTTCGCTTAACAGCGGATATATATATATATATATATATATATATATATATATATATATATATATATATATATATATATATATAATATGTGACGTTTGACTATAATATTAGGTTAATTGTCTAACGATAACGACAAGAGCGGAGCTACATTATGTTTTGTAACATAAAAGCAAAACAATTCAATTTGCTTCGAAACCTAAGCTTCAAATATCCATTGTGTTTATAAGGGTTCTTTCACATCAGTCCATTTAACTGAGATTATAGGAGGCACTACAAAGTGACGTCTAACCCTTTACATCCATTCAAAGTCGGTATTTTGTTCCGTGCGCCTCATACAAATTCCCTGTAATAGCTAAATTGCTCCAAAATTCCATACCCTACTGGCCTGCCTTCTATCTCAATGCATTATCCTTGCTGTCAAGAATCTCCCCCCATATAGTGCAACAGAGCAGAATATACGGTTCAAAATAGTGGAAAATGTGCTTTTGCTCCATTTCGTAGCAAGGGAAATAATACACGTATATCAAACACATTTCTATCTATATGTGAACTCTACAAACATAAGTTCTGCATGCTTATTGTTAGTGTTGAATATAACTGAGCTTATATTTATTATTTTTATTGCAAAATTCAATTTACATGTAAATTCTTGGGTTGGGTGTATTAGTATTTTAAGCAGATCGTTAAAATTAAGAATGTTATCTTAATTTTGCTATTCTAATGCCCTGTATTTTCATCTCTAGTTAAACGGTCTGTTAACTAAACTAAATTGTCAGTTATAAGAAAAATGTCGAATCGAAAAATTTAAACATGTGTAACTTTTTCAATTTGTGTACAATATCGATGCTATATTTTTCTTTTGATAGTTTACCAAAAGAAGCTATCCGTTAATAAAATAAAGCGAGATCTGTTTAAGTTATCTGTTCAGAAATTAAAGTCAAATCTACATACAGCCATACGAATGACATGATTTACTGATATTTTTCATATTGCTTCCAAACAATGGCATTTTTACCTATGCTGAATTTGCTGTAGCTGTTGAAATAAGTAAATGAATTATGAATTAATTAAACGGGAACGAAAGTAAGTAAGAATATTATATACGGGATATTCCAATTAACACGTACATAATACGTTCTTCTTGCTTTATTAATATTTAATAATTTATAGTCTTTCTCAGACTTCTAATATAACATTCTTTCAAAGCATGTACGTTTGAAAATTTATTTCCAGCAACTGCGAAATTTACATATTGAAACCTGTGTATAATTTACTTCTGTGAAACCAATATTGTTTCCAGCTTCAATTGCTTTAATTGGAATTTGAACTCATGTATTGAGAAACTATTAAATTTCACAGCTGGCATAATTCCCAGTTTATTATCTACCTCATATCCACTTTACTTTCATTTGCTCTTAATGTTTTTAATTTATATTCAGAGCGTTTATTTATAGGAATGTGTTTATGTTTTACTTTATTTTATAAAACATCAAAAGTAAATACATTATAATTATTGTTGTTCATAAATAAAATAAATATGATTAAAGTTATAATTATTGCCACTAAAGAAGCATATGTAAATTTTTTAAAAATCGACAAAGTATTATGTTTAATAGTTTCAACTATTATGTAAGACCTAATTCTTTTGACAAAAATCTAAATCAGCTAAACCTTACAGCATCGTACGGAAATATATATGAAACAAGAGCTATCTTTTCATCAATATATCGAATAACGATATATACCGGATGTCCCATTTGAATCTACCACCACGAATAACTCGAGAAAAGGAGGAGACAGCCGATTCTATCAAAATTAGTCACTCTGTCTTCGACCGCCAGAGGGAAATTTTGTAATCTTAAATGGGAGCCCCCATTTTTATTATTGCAAATCGTATAGGTTATTAAAAATTCAGTACGGTTTACTTTTTAACAGTTCAAAATTGAAATACGCTAAAACATTCTTCCTGTGACAACCGCACACAAAATGTAATGTTATTGTGAAATTCTCTTATATTATAATTGTACCATTTTTGTACGTAGGCGTACGAATACTAATGTGATAAAAAAATCACTTTACTTTGAAATTTTTCTTAATTACATATCAATATTTGCTATATCTAATAGTTTTCATTGTGGTACTATTTACATATGTTATTATGTCGTATTATTATTTAAAATTGTAAATTTATATTAGCGAATAACACAAATTTGTACGCCCATGCAATTTCAGGAAAAATAAAATAAAAAATTCTAAATCGACGGCAGCCTCTCCATGTAATATATTTTATGTGAAATACACGCTCTAATGCAGCACTAACTAGCTCTAATAAATTTTGAACTGGCACCATCCCCATTAAAATTCTAGAAAAAAGAAAACTTAGCCCCACCATTATATTTTTCCATATTATAAAATACACATTAAATAATTAATAAACCGCTTGGCACCAACATGCTCCATCGAAAATATTTAAATAAAACTTAATTCTTAACTGTATATCATTAGTTAAATTCGGGGAGGTCTTAGTCGATGTTAGCACCTCTAGAGCAAATATTATTTGGGAAGCTACATATAAATGAATTTTATTTAAAAAGCTAGCACCGGATACTACAGTCCTAGCATTAGCTAGCTCTAGTGGTAACTGATATACCGCTATCTGTTTATAAGTGAATTTTGTTTGCCAAGCTAGCTCCGGATACTTCAGACAGAGAACCAGCTAAATCCAGCGGTAATTGAACTATAGTGTCATTTGTTTATAACTATATATCATTAGTTAAATTCGTGGGGGATGGAGTCTAAGTCGATGTTAGTCGCCCTAGGGTAATAATTTTATTTGGTAAGTTAGCTCCAGATACTTCAGATCCAACATCAACTAACTCCTGTGGTAACTGATCCTAGGCACTATACAGGGTGTAAATGAAATAAGTGCATTAAATTTAACCAGTGATGTAACTCGTCGAGAGCAACAATTTTTCTTAATAATTTCTTTTTCTAAATTTTCTAGTTTTTGAGTTAAAATTCTTTAAAGATTTGTCTAAAATTTCGTTACCCGCCACTGGCAAGATCTCAGCTGTTTGAATCAAGGACCGATGTACACAGCACAAAAATTGTCGGGTGGTGGTTGCATACATGAAGACACATTAATTAATAAACGATCAACGGAAAACATATTTATTATTAATAAATTCGTAATAGTACAATTTTTAAAATAAAGAAATTTAAAATTTGAATAACAAAATTATAAAATTGTGTATTAACATAGGTTTCTGAACTGTGTGAATAGAGTAAGAGCGTGGGAAGAGCATACTAGTTATGGAGGTTTTGAAATAAATTTTCGTGTGTCAACACGGCAAACCATAAAGCCTATGGCACACTTATCGATGAGCATCAAGGAGCATCGATGAGCTCATCGATGAAACAACAGTACGCACCCGTCATCGATGAAAAATACGGCGCCGCTATTTTCATCGAAGAGTATCGATGAAACGAACGTATCTCATTTCAGACGTATCTTTGGAGTCTCATTTCACGTTAACGTCAAAATGGATAATAAAGTGTCAGGTGTCATATAAAAAACATTGTTTTGAAAACCAAAGCCGGTTTCTTTTTATCAAGAAGATCAACTCCGAGTAGCACACATCTATCCTAAATCGTTTCTTTTAAAAGGGGATAAATGATCTTGTACTACCCATTTTCTTCGTCCACGTCCCCGCGAAGCACCACCTTTGAACAGGATCATATAGATCCTAAACTGATCTCGAATGTCAATGTCACGACAATATGACTGACTGTTATGTATTTTGTATTTGATATTAAAATGACATGAATAGAAGAAATTAATTAGTTTGAAACGTTATATTATGTTTAATTACCATAAGAAATACATCCATATTTAAATATTCAAAGGCAAAAGAATTTAATATGTCAAAATCAAATCACATTTACAACAGACTATAACCACAAGCAAATTCAGCATATTATGATATAAATATAATGCTATATATGTTTTTAACTTCTTCTTATTTTAAAAAATATACTGTTCTTTTTAGGAGTAGTTTAGTACAGTTCAGTACGAGGTAAGAACAGTTCCTTTTCCCCCTAAAAAGAAAGCGCCTATATCTACAAACAGCAACAATAAACGGGAAATATCTATTTAAGAACATAGTAACATTTCACTGGTATTATTACCAACTTAACTTTTTTGCGTTACAGAAAAAATTGCTGTATTTTTCATCGATGAAATTGAAAACCATCGATGACGGGTGCGTACTGTTGTTTCATCGATAAGCTCATCGATGCTCCTTGATGCTCATCGACAAGTGTGCTATAGGCTTAATAGTTTAAGCATGTTATTCAAAAAATGTAAGTACATACTTTTGTCCATTCAAACGAGGTGGGATTATATGAGGACCAATGACTCGCCAATTTATTCCCGCCCAACAATTAATGATATTTTTTGTTGAAAATTGTGTTTCCTTCTTACAGTGTGAGGATTTTTGTGACCATATAAGCGTATTGTGCATTATTAAAGACACTATCTCTAGTATATCCAGCCCTATCAGTGAACAATACAACTCATTCGCAAAGTTCAAATGCTGGAAACAATGAAATTTTTGCACATGGTATGGAAGTAACTGTTACTCTTTTAAAATATTCCAAATTGTCATATGTGACAAATCAAACTGTGATAATCTCGAAGATATTGTATGTGGTACAACATAAATTTACGAATATTACGAAGAGGATGATTTTCGTGTAACTTCGTTGACCTTGAGAACTTCACCATAGGTAATTACAATGTCTGTGTATCCGCTAATCATAAACATAAGCATTTTGCCAGAATTTTACCTTATAAACAAGTTTATTACTAATGTTAAAATTTAATTGCAAGAACTGACAGGACTGTCAATTACTAAAACAAAATTTTTCATTCAATTATTACAAAAATATTTGGAACGAATCGTCAATTTACGGGGTGGTAAAAATGCCAAAAAAATATGCGATTTCGAGAAAAAGTTATTAAGAAATATTGTTGCTCTCGACGAGTTATATTACTGGTTAAATTTAATGCACTTATTTCATTTACACCCTGTATGTCAAACTCCGACGGTTTGGTAAATGTCAGTCCTTGTAAGTATTATAATCAATGCTTTTTCATATTATTTTCTACATGATTTTTGCATGATGGGGTCACATAGCTTTGTGGATGCGTGTCACAATGTCGAATCATGAATCTGTGGACTTGGGTTCAAGCCCGACCACAATATAAAAGTAAACCCTGCACTCTCTTCGTCAGCTGTGATTGCCCATACTGTTCCAGCTGCTAACCGCCCTGTACGATACAAAATAGGTACAACTCAACCAGTCTTAGGTGACAGTCCTCGCTGGTGTGACTAGCATTGTTTTACCTCTGTCAATCGTTTATAGATTATTTGATCTATTTTTCTCTAAAATAATCTATTAACGTTTGTCAGAGCTAAATCAATGCTAGTCACACCAGCGAGGACTGTCACGTTAGACCTGATGAGCTGTATATGTATCATGTTTCGGCATAATACCCTGGGATGACACTCGTATATGATTTTTGTTTTTTAGGTTTTGATTTATGTACTTTTGTTAAATATTTTGCTCTATTTTCTTTAGAGATGTCTTTATTTGAAATAAATATTTGTTTCGATTTTAATCAGCGATTTTGTTTTTTTTTCATATTTTGCGTTCATATCGATAGAGCATTCATTTCGATACGCAATGTTTTGTTTTAGAAAATTAGTTTGGTAGTACACGACATTTACTTAAAGTCCGTTTCCATAACTTGATCCCCACGTCATCACTCATCAATCGTAAGCATATGATTCAAATTGCCAGCGGGGAGAGGCAATTAATAACGTCATGTTGTCGGGTGAAATTATGTGATTTCTAAAGTATTCATACAAGTCAAAACTGACAACTGACACTATATAATATAACTTATACCGTGTGAATATTATTATGCATCAAAATTTTCTCGTCTCAAAAAAATGACCAGAAGAGAGTTAAAAAAGTCGAGATCAAGAATTCTCGTTCGAGAAACGATAGTCTCGATACTTATTTTACATAATTTAATTACCAACTACGTTAATTTTATCTAAATAAAAGATATGCTACTGCAAAACATCATGAAGAACACTTTGTACCCCTCTAAATTAATATGTAAGATAAATAGCTTAAAAACTTAACATATTATTTTTTTTTCTTATGTACATATTTATATGGTGGAATAATAAACAATATTGCAGTCCAATTTTTTATTGTTTAGTCTGAAGCCAACTTTTCGCTGCCATTTTAGATCAGGGCAAACTGGTGAAAAGCATATTGTAACGTTTTCATTTATATGGGTAAAGTGTTAATATTAGACAATTATAATTAATTAAAATAAAAGTTTATTAAAACGATAAATAGATACTAAAAGAATAGAAATAACTATTATCCTTGTTTTAAATATCTTTTTGTCTGACCTGTGTATGTATTTGTACAGTTATTGCATTTTATTTTACATACAACGGTTGTTTGTTCCATTATGTCAATTCCATCATTAATTTTGCTAAAAAGTAGTCTTAAAGGCTTAATCGGTTTTAGCGCAATAGTTATGGTTAGATTTGTTTTAAGAAGATATTTTAAATTTCGCGCTAAGGGTTGGAAATAGAAACATATTTTTTTTTGGTAAGTTATTATTATTATTATTATTATTATTAATATTGTTTGTCGTTCTATTGTTGTTATCTACTTGTCTTATACAATTTTTTATTAGTTATTTTTTGGGAAAGGATTTGTTTTAAAATGTCTTCTGTTTCATTTTTGAATTCCGGTGGCGTTAATTTTAATGCTCGATTATTAAGGTTATGAATTGTGTTTATGATTTGGGATGTGCCGAATTGTAATTTATGTATCTTGTAGTGGATTTGGGCTTTCGATACCATTTGTATTTTACACAACCGTCTTGCTGACGACGTAGAAATTTCTCCATTATTTTCAGTCTCAATTGCAAGTGCGTGTTATAATTATTGAATAATTCTAGTGTAGCTGTGAGTTAATCTACAGGGACCGCTGTTATGATGTCGTCGTCTCGTCGTAGTATTTGTATAAGGGAACTTTGAATGGGAGTTGTGGGATGACCGTGTCGAGGAGTTGATCCATTACTCGACATGCAGCAATCGGAGAAAGGATAGATCCCGTGACAAATCTTAGTTTTTGTTTATAAAATTTCTCATTGAATTTGAAATAGCCTTGTGTGTAACAGAAGGTTATCATCTCGAGGAACTAGGTGAGTGGTATGGACGTTTTAAATTCAATGATATTCCACTTCTGTTCCAATATTCGTAAACAATGATTTTACATCTAGCGAGATGTGGATGTGTAGTTGGGTTCGAATCTGGTATTGCTTATACGGTCAAATAAATTGAAAAGAATCCTTTATATAATATTCCACATATTCCAGAAATTTGAGTGTGTTGGCTAAGAATTTTAACATACTTGTTGTGGGTGAATTGACTGCTGAAACTATGAAGCATGGGGCATGTTCTCTTTATGTAATTTAATTATTCTATATATATATATATATATATATATATATATATATATATATATATATATATACGTGGAGCCGCTGTATTTTCGTATATTAGTTGGTTTTTATTGTACTACCTATCCAAAAAAATATTTTTGAAAAATATTTGGAACTATTTTATTATATTTATTTTTGACTTTAGTTGTAAGATCTGTATTAATTTGTACATATACTGTATTGTCCGAAAAGAAGTTGTTCATTTTGTCGATATATAAAGCTTTAGGAATCGCGACTGTTTTGTTGGTTCTGTCGGCTTTGTCTGCCCGTATTATCAAAATGTTATTGTTGGTATTGAGGAATGATATAGTTCTATTAAAAGTTTGGAAACGAGGTTCGAGTTTTCGTTCTTCTTTTTGTTAACATAGTTTGTGATGATATTAACGATTTGAGTTCTCAGATAATTTTGTAGGTCAATGTCAGGTGTTTGGCAGATGGCGAACTCAACATCAGCGAGTATATGGAAAATGGGAATTTCGTTAAAAGTGGGTTGTATACAGTGTTTGGAACCTAGGTGCCAGTAGGTTTTGTATATCGGTGGGGAAAGTTGTATCAGTTAAGAAACCAGTTCTTTTGTTTATCGTGGGTAATCAATGTTGTATGTTAAATTTTTAATTTATACAACTCCTTGAGTTAAACTAATTTTATTTTTTGACTCCAGTATGCAATCTGCCTGTCGATTAATGCGAGAAGTTTGTTCCAGTGGAAAAACTTATAACGTTTTTGACACCAAGTACAAATTGTTAAATTCGCTTTGTTACTTTCCAACAAATTATTTTAATTTCAAGGGGTAAGATGTGTTTTTTAAAGTTGTTGATCAATATATTGACATTATTCTTAAATGGATGGTTACCCAGAAATAAATTTTCAATGCATCCTATATTCTGCATGATATGATTGGGGGTGACGTTGAGTTGTTTCGATTTGATAAGAAAAACTTTATTGTTTGAACCGTGAGCCAATTTAAGATTATATTGTAAAAATTGTAATTGTAAGTAGTTGTATTGTAAAATCATACACTAAATAAACAAATTAACACCCTGTATACATACATTTTTTAAAGAATATAAAAAATACGGTAGAATACCCCATTTTCCTTAATTATATATTACATCCTCATCTTCTTATATTAAGGTGAATTTGTAGTCTGTTTGGTTACGATTTCAGTAGACTGTGTGATGGAATTGTTTTGGGTGGCTTGCTAGGATGCACCGCTGTTATATAGTGCCATATCCCAGCAATTTTGCTCCCTGGGCAAACTTGATTCCTTGCGCCGCCTTCCCCCTTATCTTAATTATTTCTTATCCAAAAAATATTAATAAGGAGTGTAGGATTACCTAAAAAAAAACATGCACGAAAAATATTTTTCATAAAAACATTTCACAAAAAAAATCTATTTTCACTCTCTAGAATGACTTTTCTAATAAAACCGGAAGTATAATTCCATTGATGTGGAGAAAGCAAGGAGAGGTTTAAATTAATTGTTTTAAACAGTTAGAGTAGACAGGTAGAATAATAAAAGTGAGAAGAAATCATTAAAAATTAACAATTTATGGAAACTACTATAACATAATCGGAATTCATTTCAAATACACAATTCATCAAATGAACTTTATTTGTTCGTTTTAATTTCTCGCGCGTAAATATGGCTTACGCTTTAAACAATATGGCGACCAACAGCGAGGTTGCCAAACAGCAAAACTTTTCTCTGGGTATGTCTACCCGCAACAATTGGCAACAACTTGCACACTCTTCCCCTTTGAACAGACAGAGCATGGGGCCAATATCATCGCGCTCTATCTTCCGCTTTTGACATAATTTGGTGGCCAACATCGGGCTCTTTCGCTGTAAGCGGCAATTATAAACTAATATTTTTAATTATATTTTAATAATAAGACTATTCAATATTAATAATTCATTCGCTGATTGCGCCCCGGCGCATGCCCCTGTTGCCAGGTCCTAGCTACATCCCATACGCTAACTTAAGGATGGCACATTATTGTCTATCAGTAAGACATTTGCTCCTGGTTTCCACGAATAGTCCCGAGAATGAATCCACATTTGTCGCTGTTGTAGGAATGCCTTTCTTTGTGTACATTTTAAGATAATGTTAAGTAACGTTGTATCTGATTTATGTTTAATGCTTTACATACTTTGCTCGCTAATCGAGACAACAATAAGGCTCCACATAGTTCAAGCCTAGGAATGCTTACTATTTTTATTGATGCTTCACGCGATTTAGCACACATTAAATTACCATTAGTTTTACCATATTGGTCGATACTTCCCATATATATATATTACTGCTCCGTTCGCTTCTTGAGATGCGTCGCAAAAGGCATGTAATTCCAATATTTTGAAGAGATGATTACTAATTAAACAGCAGGGGACCGTTACAGTTTTTATGCATTTTAATTTCTCCATTAATTGAAACCATTCAGTACTTACTGCATGTGGAATATCATGATCCCAATTTAACTTTAAAACCAGGGACCCGAACCGTAACGAAACCGTAACCGAAAACCGCACCGATATTTGACTTTTTATGAAACCGTAACCGAAAACCGAAACCTATATTTTATTTCTTTAAATATGGAAACCGAAAACCGATACGAAAAATAAATTCGTTCTGTAACCGAAAACGTAACCGAACCGAAATAATATCGGTACTAAAACCGTAATTTTAAAAATAGGTATTTTTTATTAACCCACATCTTTTTCGTAGAAATATTGTGCAGGTGCATGCCTTCGAATTCATAAAAAAGTAGTTTTTTATTTAAAAAAATAAGGCATTTTACTTCATTTTTAAATTATTTTATGCAATTATTATAAAACAAATTACTCATTTGTTGACAATTTGCAATCAATCATGCATTTAGTTTACGTATTATTATTGTATTAGAATTAACATATTAATAATTTACGGAACGTATTTAATTTTTGTTGCAAAATTAAACTTAAGAACTTTAATGTAAAAACTATAACTCATAGTTACTTTTTGAACCACGAATTTTATTTTTAAATCACACCTTCAAGTAAAAGTACCTACCTACCTTTATATTTTTACTTAAAATAATTATTTACAGATTCGTTTCGAATTTTGAATTCCAAACAAACCGAATATATCTATTAGTACTAGTTGTTAAAGAAACATGGAATTAAAATGTTATTACATTAGGAAATAGGTACTAAATATAATTCATGTTGCAAAATATTAAAACTAAGCTAATTTCTCATTTGAACCGAAACCGAAACGAACCGAAACCGTAACGAAAACAAAACTTATTTGTTTTTTTAACCGTAACGAAAACCTATATAATTTTTTAAAAAAAACCGTAACCGATAACCGAACCCGAATTTTTATTAAAGTAAAAACCGTTAACCGTAACCGAACCCCAAAATTTTTCGGTTCGAGTCCCTGTTTAAAACCAATAATTTTTGTAACATAATTTTCATTCGAGTCGTTACCGGGCTAAGTAAACCAAGGCGGTCAAAGATTTTTGCCAACACAGATAAAATTAAAGTATCGTCTTTAATGTGGCAAGTTAATCCTAATACTCTAATTTCCTTTTTATATTTTGCGTTCATAATGAAGTCATTACGATACGCAATTTTTTGTTTTAGAAGGTTGGTACTAGATGACGTTTCTTTAACCCATTTTTACCTAATTTATTTTTAGTTAATTGACAATTCGTTTTAATAATATAATGTCGAAATTATTATTTTTTTTATTTAGGGAAGATTATTTACATGAAAATGTACAAATGGTTACAAATATAATCACAAATTGAGTAAGTAAATGTTATTATAGAAGGCGCAAAATATAAAAAAAATATAAAGAACTCATTTTATAAGACTTTCTTTCGCACTTGTCAATTGGAAAACTCGCTAACGCTCGTTTCCTAAATTTTGACGCGTGCGAAAAAAACATGTCTTATAAAACACGTTCTTTAATATACTATTTCGCGAGCCAAGTTTAGAAGGTTAGAGGGACTGTTGTTTCCAGTACTCTGTAATAGCAATGGGTGGTTTGACGCCCATTTGTCCAAATCCACCGCTACACAAAACTTTGATGAAATCGTCTCGTAATTTTATTTCTTCTTCATAGTGTTACAACCGGTTAACATATCGTCTGTGTAGAAATCGTTCGTTATAACTTTGTATACATTTGGGAAGTTATGGTTTTCCCTTGCTGCTAATTCACGTAATGTTTTAATTGCTAACCAACTTGCCAAAGCTGTACCGTATGTAACCGTTTTTAAGCGATAAGTATCTATTGGTTTAGAGTCATCCCCTGTCTGAAAAACGCGTTGATTTGATTTTAATAATATTTGACGATACATTTTGTTATATTGGCTGTGGAATACGAATTGGTGAATTCAAAAGAGCATTATAGAAAAGAAATCTTGTTGAATATTAAGACAGATCATGATCGTCATTTACGCTATAGCCTGAAGACGATTTACAGCTGACGTCAAAAACTACTCGTAATTTTCCTGTTAAGCTCGACTTTTAAATGACCGCGTGATGAGGGAGGTAAACACTATTTGTTTCATTTATAATACTCTTTATTAGGAACTACTAGCTCCATATGGCCGAGATCCATAAATTCGTTTATAAACAAAAAAGGGTTACGGACAATTTGTTTAGATTGACTTAATGAAATTTCGGAATTTTCTTTGAAAGGTAGTTGAACTATGAATCTGCCTTCTAAATTTCTGAACTGAATTGAACTGTTTTGACATATTGTTCCTCGTATGCTATTTATTCGAAGGTGTGAATAGTTTTATTACTCGGATTGTCTATTCTCCAAAATAATTTTGTTACCTGCTTTTGCAAGGACATAGGGCTTGGGGTTACAAAAAGATTACAAAGGGATGATGTTTGACCTGTACATACGAAGTCGCCAAGTACCCATCCAAATTCTGAATTTTGTAAATGTGGCTGGCCATTATTTTCTCTTATAGATTCTGTTTTTAGAATATTCTAAAATATTTACACGCCTAATAATACTCGTAATTCGACGGTGTCGGTTTATTAAAGTTTCGTCAGCTAACTGTATGTCACTGGGAATTTGTATATTGTTTAATTTAAGTGTTTTTGTTGAGACATTATCTGTTATCTTAGGTAATACTAAGCATGTTAAATTTGATTGGTATTTGCTATGATTGAATTTTATGCAAACTTTTACAAATTTGATTATATTATTTGTAGAGTTATTTATACATACTAAGGGAAAGTCTATGCGGTTATGAGGTAAATTCAGTCTTTTAGCTAGGCTCTCTGTGATTAAATTGCTTTGAGATCCAACGTCTAGCAATGCTCTACAAGTCTGATAATGATGGTTTGCATCTTTTGCTCACTGTGGATTATAAGGCATTGAAATTATTATCGGTACTCCTGTTTGTTGCAACCGGAGTAGATGGCACTTGATTCTCTATTTGTAAGTTTTCGGTTTGTGAATGTAACACGCAATTGTGTTTTGCGTTACAAAATCGACAAGAAAATGTAGATCTGTAATAGACATTTAACTTGCAAGTTTGCGAAGTCTTTGCATTTATATATTTCGTGATTATTACTATTGCAACATCTACAGGCTGGTTTATTCATATACACTTGTACCAAGGTTTTATTGCGTTTAAGTTTATTAGCGTAATTTTAGCCAATAGATTTGTGATCCAGTACCTTGTTTACTGTATGTCTTATTAATTGAATAGAGTAATTGGCATTTATTGTTCAAAAATTATATAAATTTTGACAGTTCCGGGATTTTAGATTTTAATGTAGCTTGACATTCTGTATTTGTTTGATAATCAAGATTTTAAGCGATATCTGGTATGAGCATACCATCTCATTAATCTACAGGTACTTTCAAAGCCTTCAATGCTTCGGTGTTTGATTTTAAAATGTTTAACAATTCTCGCAAATTTGACTTTCGTTACTTATCCCGAAGATGTTTGATACAAGTTTCTGTGTTATTAATCTTTTGTTATTGAACCTTTAAATAATAATAATAATAATAATAATAATAATAATGTATTTATGTGTTTTGAGGTCCGTTGACCTATACAAATTTCATTACATTGCAGTTATATAACTTACATATAAATAATTTTACAGAGACATTTTTAGTGCCCTCTGTTGGCACCCTCGTTACATACAGAGTAGCTTATAGTGACCCCTGCTGCTACTCGACCTCATCTGGGTGTGTCGGTTTTTTATTAAAAACTGACTCGTGTGGGATTGGATCGCTGTCCAACACGAGCAACCTTGTATTGCCAGGCGAGCACTCTGACCGAACGACCATAGATGACAGTTTGTTAATGAACCTTTTTTCGTATATGCCCAAGCTTAATTTGCATTCGATATTATTACGCAAGATTTAAAGTAATGTAACTTTTGGCAATTGTTTAATGAATTGTTCTTATGGATCAAAGGATGTATCAAAAAAGTGTTGCCAGTTTGAGTAGTTACTATCAAATTGGGGAAATTAAGAGATGGTAATTTCAAATTAATATCTGCCGTCTCACGGTTATCTAAAATATCTTGAATTTTAGCTACTATTTCAAAATATTTTGTTTCGAATGTATTCCGTTCGTCAGTTTTAATTTCGTTCTCTTCAAGTTCTTCTATTTAGCTTGAATTCCATCAAATTCTCGCATTACGTCATTTAACACACTCATACGCGATTTTAAATTGATGCCGTCTTCATCAGTAAACTTTTTAATAAATTTATCATTTCGCGCACTCTAATTAATTGTTCTAAATCCATTTTAATACTTACTTACTTTGCTACCAAATCGAGATACAGGTGTGGGAATTCATAGAAAAAAGGAAGTATTAGACAACGGTTTCCCACTGACATGACCTGGTGATGGGTTTTGCAGCTACTAGCGTCAATGTTGACGTCCTGGAACACTGTCACGCTGATGGTGATATTGATAGTGGTTCCACAGCTTCTCGTGTCGAGGTATTTCGACATCTTGGTGTTGGATACCACGATGATTTCTGATTCTGATCCGGCTCGAATGAACAAATTTGTTTGATCACGATTTCAGTGGACTGTATGGTGGAATTGTTTTGGGTGGATCGAAGGTCACTGCTGTTGTTTAATGACTTTATTTACACTATATACACGAGATTGGAGGATAACCTACGCTTGGATCGAAGACTAAGTAATTACGTCTTGCTTTATTCGAGTCTCTTCTACAACTCGTGCTACAATTTCACTTTAAATCCCAAAGCAGCAGGTATTGACTTCTAAACAACCGTAATTCTGGGAAATATATACAAATGTCAGATAGCAATAGTAAGTATCGTCTGTTCTGCAAACATTATACTTAGTAAAGTACCGTCTATTCTACAAACATAAAACAAATCGGCGTCAACATAGTCCATTAAGTACACACAATCATACTTCCCCAAGTACAGAGATATATCTCACTCGTGTAAAGATATGCTGACATGAAGGAGCAGAGAAACAGCTTTTGACATGTCAGCATTCAGCAGGAAAAGGGATTGATTAGGGCTAGGGGTTGGTAATGGAGATAGACTACATTACTCGTTCGTGAACCCTCTACGTTTCAGACATTTTCAACTATTTATGGATGCACATATGGAAATTTTACTAGAGTTTACAGACTCTCGTAGGAATAAAATCCAATAATACTAAAATAAGTTATTAAAGAAATGGACATTTAACTATTGTATTTAGTTCCAGCAAATATTTACACAAATACATATTTCATTCATATATTTTTGAGGAATAATAATGGTAATACATGAAGACATGTTTCAATTAGTGATAAATTATTTCTTTCCCAAATCTACTTTAAAAATGACACTTTATCTATTGAAATATCATAACCAATGCTACTATTTACTTACTATGATGATAATTATATATGAATCTACGGGTATTTACATCTCATGGTGCTAATAACAGCGTGACTTATAATTTATTTTTAGCTACCTAAAGCCCGATTAATAAATATATATATATATATATATATATATATATATATATATATATATATATATATATATATATATATATATATATATATATATATATATACAGAGTGGTGACTTGGACGACGCAGCATAGGGGTTTCAATGGTAAAATCTTAATGTACAGTTATTTGCTCCCCTAATTATTTTAGAGCAAATTTGTATTTAGATTTTTGCTACAGAAAAAAATGCTGCATTCGAATATGCTATTGTTTATAATTTTTCAATCAATCTGTGTATTGTATGAATACTAAACACATATTTAATTTAACATCTAAAATGTAGGTACTTACACACGATTTCAATAATTTATAAATACTAACCAAATTTGTAATTTGCAGAGATGGGCGTGTAAATTACTTCACTTCGACATTATAATAGTTTACGTATCGCCAATGACGTAAACGTAGACATATTCAGAAGCATAGACAATGTACAGTATGTAGATAATAAAATTTATATTTATTTACTGTAAACTATAACATTAATTAAAAAATACATCACCTCTGCTCACAAGCGTCACTCATTATATTATTATTATCAAAACTAAAACTTAGTAGATGGTAAATGATGTAGCAAAAAACAAAAGTGAAAGAATGCAATTCGTGTGACATTTAAGCCCGTTATTTCCAACTTCAATAAAGCAGTCTGCTAACTTAATTGTAAGTAAGAAAATCATAGAATCGTTATTATAGCATTTGTTGTACATGTGTCAATTTTTCGATGCCACATTGTTCTTAAAACCGATTATTAAGTTTATATACTGTTTAACTGAAAATTAAAATACCGGGCGTTAATGTGAAATGAGACTCGAAAAAATAACCACGAAAATTTCTCTAAAATAAAGATAAAATCACCAAACCCTTAAAATTGAGCAAATATCCCTAGTTTTAGGGATAAAATGCCTAATATGGCAACATTGGATTGAACATAACCTGACTTCACTGTCCAATTAATCCTTTATTACCGTGTTTACGTATAAATTTATTGTCTACGCATTGTTAACACGTAGACGTAAACAATTAAAGTCGGCGCGTATACGCCCATCTCTGGTAATTTATAGTATTAAAATTTAACTCGTGATATTTAAACAAGCTTTCTTGAAACCCAGTCATGAGTTAGTTATAAACAATATTATTTAATTAAAATCACCGTAGTTTATTATTAAAAAACGTTGCATAAAATAAGTTAATCACATTCTTTAGTTTACTTTTTGCTATAATAGCTACATTGAATATGAACATCGCCCACAAAATTATTTGTACACTTTACTTTTAATTGAGCTGACATAAATTATGTACAAAAATTGAGACAAAATTATTCGTAACCCTATAGTTATAAAATTATTTAACACATAATACATTTTAATATTTAGTGGGATGCTCACTGGCTTTAATTACATCTTCCAGTAGCATAGGCATTGATTTTATTAAATTAGATGATATAGAAGGTGTATTTTTTCCCATTTGAAATTGAAAGACTGAGGAGATATTTTAACTTTTAAGTTATATAGGCGATTCAAATTAACTTTTCCCGCAACTTTTAACACGTGGCATGACGTCACAACGAGTATGTTTTCAAATTGTCGTTCACTTCTGCATTGAAGTTTATGTGTGTATTGCTATTTTAATACATATATTTAATGAATTAATAGTTTATTAGTAATCAGACTGTTAATAAAGAGCTACCAACACATGCGTAATCTTCGTTACAGAAATATAAGGAACAAACATTGAATTTGTAACTCGTTTTCCAATTAACAGTTTAATCTATCATGCTTTGTGTCACAATCATTTCTTCGATGCCATATTTATTTGTAAATTTAACGTTTTGGAAATATGTGAAAACGAAGGGTGGGATTTCTCGATTTTTAGGAGTGACATTTCGGAACACAACAGTACACTTGATTTCGTTGGTTTTGGTGAAAATATTATATTTCTACAATATTCACAAATATATAATTAATCCTTAAACGATTTAATATTGCATTCATGTTGTTTTTAACTTTTTTATGTCATTATTTCAACAAGCAACAACAAACATTATACTTAACCTTATTTCTCTAAAAATATACAATGTCTCAACATACTAGGAATACTCGCGAATTTTATTGTATAATTAAACAGAGGAAGTGTTTACAATCATCACCAATAAATATAAATACTTGCTGAATTTTTAAAATCTCGTCTAAAATTCTAACGTTACTTCTTACGCCGTAAGAAACTATACTCGTTGTGACGTCACATAATTAGTGCGATGTTTGGTCACCAGATAGAGTCCGCTCAACTTGAATCGCGTATAGGCGTCATCTCACGAGTAAACGCCCGCATGGTACAAATATGTCATCATCATTACCGATATCTGCGTACAAAGCAGATTGGCACACCCAGCAATGGGTAATATGCCGTGATGATAAATATTTATTTATTTATTTTATTTAAGTTATATAGGTATAGAGATCGTGCTAAAATCGCATATCAAGATTTTGGTAAATGTACATGTTTTAAGATCCCTAGAATTCAATTTAAACATTTTCATTATGATGTGTGTGTGTGGGTGCGTGCGTGCGTGCGTGTGAGTGTGAGTGTGAGTGTGAATGTGAGTGTGAGTGTGTGTGGGTGCGTGCGTGTGTGTGTGTGTGTGTGTGTGTGTGTGTGTGTGTGTGTGTGTGTGTGTGTGTGTGTGTGTGGATACTCTGCTCTAACTGTAATACCTTATTCTATATGGTCATTAGATCGTGGTATATCAGATAATCGGAAATGGCACTTTTTTCGAGATTTATGATATAAATTTAAAAATTATTAAATTTTCTACAGGTTAATTAATATATTTTCTATATATTTTATGGATAAATTTATAAAATTATCTATAATATAAATCCAGGAGCCTACGCTTTAAACACAACTCCTTGGTTACACAGTTTATATCTCAAATGTATTGTAATGTGCAGTGCCCGCCGTCACCGCCACTGTCACCGCCGCTGTCCCGGTCGCTGTCGCCGCCGCTATCGCGGGGTCGAGCGAGTGTCTATTGTTAGCGATGACGCAACCGACTTGTCGGAACCTGCTTAATTACGCGGTTGATGTAACCTATTATGTTTTATCTAGAAGTGTTCTAGTGAGTTCTCGAATTCAAATGCCGGGGTATATAAGCACCGTTTGCGAAGGCATTGGACAGTCTGATATAAATAAGCGTTGCGTGTTAAACAGTTTGAGATATAAATAGATAGTCGACAAGTTGTGAACGTAAATAAATGTAGTTGTATAAATAAATAAGTGAGCTGTATATTGTTTAAATAAATATTCTTAGTGTTTAAGTGTCTTATAATATTCTTAGTCTTAATTAGTGTTTAATATTTGTTTAATCGTACTGTTTGTTATATTTATCATCTTTTAATTATATTTAATATCTATTTATCGTTATAATAAACTTTTATTTTAATTAATAATAATTGTCTAATATTTACACTTCACCCAAATAAATAAAAACGTTACAGAATGTAACTTACAGATAAAGGTCACTGTCAAAAAACTAATCATTTCACATTAATAATAGTAACGTTTTAAAAAGAAAATATTAAATAAACGTTTGAATAACTGTGCAGATCCATTTGGAGTTATTTGGTCGAGCTATTGTGAGTGGTGATTTGAATCTTCCCTTATGTAGCACAGCAGGAGAAGCCAATCCAGCAGAACAAAAACTGTGACTTTGATTTCGTTTAGCTTCCAAAAATACAAAAGAAATGTAGGCGCTGCACCAAAATATTTATTTGGGTGAAACTATGGTTTGGCACAATAATTTTTTTTTTGTTAGACTATTTTTATTCAATATTGTTATTATTTCTGCCTTCTAATTTACATTTTTCACGATGTTAAATGATATAAATGTTATTTTTTATTCGAACAGTGATGTTGAAATACTTGATTGATATCTGTCAAATGTATAAATAACAAAACATTGTTTGTGTTTACGTGGTATACATACGAACCAGGGATAAAGTTATCCGACGTTTATACGACCGATTTCCATGGGATAAGAAATACTGGTGTTTATTCTATCTGAGGTTTATCCGAGGTTTGTAAAATACAATTTCCAATTTTATACCTGGTATAGCGTTATACGAGGTTTATCTAATGATTGTAAAAGTGGCCCTTAGCAAACTAAAACAACAAATTTAGTAACAAAAACAACTTAAAACAAATGTTCAAAATTACGACCATGTCCTGTAATACAAAAATTCAAGCTTTGAAATTTGATAAATTCCTAGTACTGATACGAGGATTTTCATACACAGAAGCCAAAACCATAATTTCCGTTTCTTCATTTATTATAACATTAGCTGTATTTCGTTTTGGTTTTTCAACTGAACCTGTTTCTCGAAATCGGGTAAAAATCCTCCTCAGTGTTCTTGAACTCGGTTGCCGACGTCTAGGAAACCGCTCCCGGTATATTCTTTTTGCTCTTCTTATGATTCCAGTCGATTCACCAATTATTAGAATCATATCAATTAATTCATTCTTCGTAAACATTTCAAAATGTTTTTTTTTTTTGTTTACAAAATAAGTTTAATTAAGTAACAAACAAATATATACTTTTTTCACATAATTTTAATTGTTTTACATTGTTACGTTTTGTTTATTTTTACATAGCCACCTATAATATTTGTTTAAAAATTTCTAATGTTATAAATAAAGATTAAATGTTAGCGCTGAAAATTAGAATATTAAAACACATTTAACACCCAAACCGGTATATACAGTATTAATACAAAAATAAGAACAAATCTAGATGACCATCTCCTGGCCGAACCCGGTCACGCGGAATCCTCCTTTACGCCGTGATTATTTCTGTAAAAGTATTAACACATGAGAAATACTCAGTGAGGAGGCAATCATTTACAAAAGGTTCAGGTATTCACACACCGTACACACATGTTGGCAACTACGGGCAGTACCGCTAGTTACTACGGACCCTCTGCCGCTTCGGTGGTGATCCGGAGACAATCCTCTTAACCAACTGGATTAGATCACTACAGCCCTAACTGCTGCTACGCTGGCGACCACAGAATGTGGGTCACTACAGCCTTCCCTGCTGCTACGCTGGCGACCCTCGGGTTCACACGAGCGGCCACTACGGAACCACTGCCGCTTCGGTGGTGATCCGGAGACATTTCTCTTAACCAACTGGATCAGATCACTACAGCCCTAACTGCTGCTGCCGTTGGCGACACCAGATGTGGGTCACTACAGCCTTCCCTGCTGCTACGCTGGCGACTCTCGGGTTCACACGAGCGGCCACTACGGAACCACTGCCGCTTCGGTGGTGATCCGGAGACATTCCTCTTAACCAACTGGATCAGATCACTACAGCCCTAACTACTGCTACCGTTGGCGACACCAGATGCGGGTCACTACAGCCCTAACTGCTGCTACCGTTGGCGACACCAGATGCGGGTCACTACAGCCTGCCCTGCTGCTACCGTTGGCGACCCTCGGGTTCACACGATGCGGTCACTACAGTACACCGTACTGCTCGCACACGCACCCACAATCATACACATGCTAGCTTAACTCTCTCACCTGAATCACTATAATATCGATGTTCTCACACTGACTTCTAGAAATAAACTGAAATAAAATACGTGAATACCAGTATCATTAAATGTAGCTCTTATCCAACAGCATCGGTTACGTACCTAAATAGCTAATTAGAGACAAAACATAATAAATTTAATAAAAATAATCTTACGCAAAATAATATCTGTGACACTAATATTTCTAAATTATCTCATTTTTCACGAAATTTTTCAAATACATTAATAAAAAATAATACATCGTTGAAAAGAAAAAAAATGGCGGTTTCTATTTTATTAAAATAATTATAGGTTGCCATTTGAAAAATAAAAGTTGATAGTCGTATCTTGTAAACCTAACTTTATAAAAAATATCTACATGAAAATATTAAAAATCGCCCCAAAAATAAATGAATAAATGAATAAATGAATAAATGAATAAATGAATAAATGAATAAATGAATAAATGAATAAATGAATAAATGAATAAATGAATAAATGAATAAATGAATAAATGAATAAATGAATAAATGAATAAATGAATAAATGAATAAATGAATAAATGAATAAATGAATAAATGAATAAATGAATAAATGAATAAATGAATAAATGAATAAATGAATAAATGAATAAATGAATTAATGAATTAATGAATTAATGAATTAATGAATTAATGAATTAATGAATTAATGAATAAATGAATAAATGAATAAATGAATAAATGAATAAATGAATAAATGAATAAATGAATAAATGAATAAATGAATAAATGAATAAATGAATAAATGAATTAATGAATTAATGAATTAATGAATAAATGAATAAATGAATAAATGAATAAATGAATAAATGAATAAATGAATAAATGAATAAATGAATAAATGAATTAATGAATAAATGAATAAATGAATAAATGAATAAATGAATAAATGAATAAATGAATAAATGAATTAATGAATAAATGAATAAATGAATAAATGAATAAATGAATAAATGAATTAATGAATAAATGAATAAATGAATAAATGAATAAATGAATAAATGAATAAATGAATAAATGAATAAATGAATAAATGAATAAATGAATAAATGAATAAATGAATAAATGAATAAATGAATAAATGAATAAATGAATAAATGAATAAATGAATAAATGAATAAATGAATAAATGAATAAATGAATAAATGAATAAATGAATAAATGAATAAATGAATAAATGAATAAATGAATAAATGAATAAATGAATAAATGAATAAATGAATAAATGAATAAATGAATAAATGAATAAATGAATAAATGAATAAATGAATAAATGAATAAATGAATAAATGAATAAATGAATAAATGAATAAATGAATAAATGAATAAATGAATAAATGAATAAATGAATAAATGAATAAATGAATAAATGAATAAATGAATAAATGAATAAATGAATAAATGAATAAATGAATAAATGAATAAATGAATAAATGAATAAATGAATAAATGAATAAATGAATAAATGAATAAATGAATAAATGAATAAATGAATAAATGAATAAATGAATAAATGAATAAATGAATAAATGAATAAATGAATAAATGAATAAATGAATAAATGAATAAATGAATAAATGAATAAATGAATAAATGAATAAATGAATAAATGAATAAATGAATAAATGAATAAATGAATAAATGAATAAATGAATAAATGAATAAATGAATAAATGAATAAATGAATAAATGAATAAATGAATAAATGAATAAATGAATAAATGAATAAATGAATAAATGAATAAATGAATAAATGAATAAATGAATAAATGAATAAATGAATAAATGAATAAATGAATAAATGAATAAATGAATAAATGAATAAATGAATAAATGAATAAATGAATAAATGAATAAATGAATAAATGAATAAATGAATAAATGAATAAATGAATAAATGAATAAATGAATAAATGAATAAATGAATAAATGAATAAATGAATAAATGAATAAATGAATAAATGAATAAATGAATAAATGAATAAATGAATAAATGAATAAATGAATAAATGAATAAATGAATAAATGAATAAATGAATAAATGAATAAATGAATAAATGAATCAATGAATCAATGAATAAATGAATAAATGAATAAATGAATAAATGAATCAATGAATCAATGAATAAATGAATCAATGAATCAATGAATCAATGAATCAATGAATCAATGAATCAATGAATCAATGAATCAATGAATCAATGAATCAATGAATCAATGAATCAATGAATCAATGAATCAATGAATCAATGAATCAATGAATCAATGAATCAATGAATCAATGAATCAATGAATCAATGAATCAATGAATCAATGAATCAATGAATCAATGAATCAATGAATCAATGAATCAATGAATCAATGAATCAATGAATCAATGAATCAATGAATCAATGAATCAATGAATCAATGAATCAATGAATCAATGAATCAATGAATAAATGAATCAATGAATCAATGAATCAATGAATAAATGAATCAATGAATAAATGAATCAATGAATCAATGAATCAATGAATAAATGAATAAACGAATCAATGAATCAATGAATAAATGAATCAATGAATCAATGAATCAACGAATCAATGAATAAATGAATAAATGAATCAATGAATCAATGAATCAACGAATAAATGAATAAATGAATCAATGAATCAATGAATCAATGAATCAACGAATAAATGAATCAATGAATCAATGAATCAATGAATAAATGAATAAATGAATAAATGAATAAATGAATCAATGAATAAATGAATAAATGAATAAATGAATAAATGAATCAATGAATAAATGAATAAATGAATAAATGAATAAATGAATAAATGAATCAATGAATAAATGAATAAATGAATAAATGAATAAATGAATAAATGAATAAATGAATAAATGAATAAATGAATAAATGAATAAATGAATAAATGAATAAATGAATAAATGAATAAATGAATAAATGAATAAATGAATAAATGAATAAATGAATAAATGAATACATGAATAAATGAATAAATGAATAAATGAATAAATGAATAAATGAATACATGAATAAATGAATAAATGAATAAATGAATAAATGAATAAATGAATAAATGAATAAATGAATAAATGAATAAATGAATAAATGAATAAATGAATAAATGAATAAATGAATAAATGAATAAATGAATAAATGAATAAATGAATAAATGAATAAATGAATAAATGAATAAATGAATAAATGAATAAATGAATAAATGAATAAATGAATAAATGAATAAATGAATAAATGAATAAATGAATAAATGAATAAATGAATAAATGAATAAATGAATAAATGAATAAATGAATAAATGAATAAATGAATAAATGAATAAATGAATAAATGAATAAATGAATAAATGAATAAATGAATAAATGAATAAATGAATAAATGAATAAATGAATAAATGAATAAATGAATAAATGAATAAATGAATAAATGAATAAATGAATAAATGAATAAATGAATAAATGAATAAATGAATAAATGAATAAATGAATAAATGAATAAATGAATAAATGAATAAATGAATAAATGAATAAATGAATAAATGAATAAATGAATAAATGAATAAATGAATAAATGAATAAATGAATAAATGAATAAATGAATAAATGAATAAATGAATAAATGAATAAATGAATAAATGAATAAATGAATAAATGAATAAATGAATAAATGAATAAATGAATAAATGAATAAATGAATAAATGAATAAATGAATAAATGAATAAATGAATAAATGAATAAATGAATAAATGAATAAATGAATAAATGAATAAATGAATAAATGAATAAATGAATAAATGAAAAAATGAATAAATGAATAAATGAATAAATGAATAAATGAATCAATGAATCAATGAATAAATGAATAAATGAATAAATGAATAAATGAATCAATGAATCAATGAATAAATGAATAAATGAATAAATGAATCAATGAATAAATGAATAAATGAATAAATGAATCAATGAATCAATGAATCAATGAATAAATGAATCAATGAATAAATGAATCAATGAATCAATGAATCAATGAATAAATGAATCAATGAATCAATGAATCAATGAATCAATGAATAAATGAATCAATGAATCAATGAATCAATGAATCAATGAATCAATGAATCAATGAATCAATGAATCAATGAATCAATGAATCAATGAATCAATGAATCAATGAATCAATGAATCAATGAATCAATGAATCAATGAATCAATGAATCAATGAATCAATGAATCAATGAATCAATGAATCAATGAATCAATGAATCAATGAATCAATGAATCAATGAATCAATGAATCAATGAATCAATGAATCAATGAATCAATGAATCAATGAATCAATGAATCAATGAATCAATGAATCAATGAATCAATGAATCAATGAATCAATGAATCAATGCATCAATGAATCAATGAATCAATGAATCAATGAATCAATGAATCAATGAATCAATGAATCAATGAATCAATGAATCAATGAATCAATGAATCAATGAATCAATGAATCAATGAATCAATGAATCAATGAATCAATGAATCAATGAATCAATGAATCAATGAATCAATGAATCAATGAATCAATGAATCAATGAATCAATGAATCAATGAATCAATGAATCAATGAATCAATGAATCAATGAATCAATGAATCAATGAATCAATGAATCAATGAATCAATGAATCAATGAATCAATGAATCAATGAATCAATGAATCAATGAATCAATGAATAAATGAATCAATGAATCAATGAATCAATGAATCAATGAATCAATGAATAAATGAATAAATGAATAAATGAATCAATGAATCAATGAATCAATGAATCAATGAATAAATGAATAAATGAATAAATGAATCAATGAATCAATGAATCAATGAATCAATGAATCAACGAATCAATGAATCAATGAATAAATGAATCAATGAATCAATGAATCAACGAATCAATGAATAAATGAATAAATGAATCAATGAATCAATGAATCAACGAATCAATGAATAAATGAATAAATGAATCAATGAATCAATGAATCAATGAATCAACGAATCAATGAATAAATGAATAAATGAATCAATGAATCAATGAATCAACGAATAAATGAATCAATGAATCAATGAATCAATGAATCAATGAATAAATGAATAAATGAATAAATGAATAAATGAATCAATGAATCAATGAATAAATGAATAAATGAATAAATGAATAAATGAATAAATGAATCAATGAATCAATGAATCAATGAATCAATGAATAAATGAATAAATGAATAAATGAATCAATGAATAAATGAATAAATGAATAAATGAATAAATGAATAAATGAATAAATGAATAAATGAATAAATGAATAAATGAATCAATGAATAAATGAATAAATGAATAAATGAATAAATGAATAAATGAATAAATGAATAAATGAATAAATGAATAAATGAATAAATGAATAAATGAATAAATGAATAAATGAATAAATGAATAAATGAATAAATGAATAAATGAATACATGAATAAATGAATAAATGAATAAATGAATAAATGAATAAATGAATAAATGAATAAATGAATACATGAATAAATGAATAAATGAATAAATGAATAAATGAATAAATGAATAAATGAATAAATGAATAAATGAATAAATGAATAAATGAATAAATGAATAAATGAATAAATGAATAAATGAATAAATGAATAAATGAATAAATGAATAAATGAATAAATGAATAAATGAATAAATGAATAAATGAATAAATGAATAAATGAATAAATGAATAAATGAATAAATGAATAAATGAATAAATGAATAAATGAATAAATGAATAAATGAATAAATGAATAAATGAATAAATGAATAAATGAATAAATGAATAAATGAATAAATGAATAAATGAATAAATGAATAAATGAATAAATGAATAAATGAATAAATGAATAAATGAATAAATGAATAAATGAATAAATGAATAAATGAATAAATGAATAAATGAATAAATGAATAAATGAATAAATGAATAAATGAATAAATGAATAAATGAATAAATGAATAAATGAATAAATGAATAAATGAATAAATGAATAAATGAATAAATGAATAAATGAATAAATGAATAAATGAATAAATGAATAAATGAATAAATGAATAAATGAATAAATGAATAAATGAATAAATGAATAAATGAATAAATGAATAAATGAATAAATGAATAAATGAATAAATGAATAAATGAATAAATGAATAAATGAATAAATGAATAAATGAATAAATGAATAAATGAATAAATGAATAAATGAATAAATGAATAAATGAATAAATGAATAAATGAATAAATGAATAAATGAATAAATGAATAAATGAATAAATGAATAAATGAATAAATGAATAAATGAATAAATGAATAAATGAATAAATGAATAAATGAATAAATGAATAAATGAATAAATGAATAAATGAATAAATGAATAAATGAATAAATGAATAAATGAATAAATGAATAAATGAATAAATGAATAAATGAATAAATGAATAAATGAATAAATGAATAAATGAATAAATGAATAAATGAATAAATGAATAAATGAATAAATGAATAAATGAATAAATGAATAAATGAATAAATGAATAAATGAATAAATGAATAAATGAATAAATGAATAAATGAATAAATGAATAAATGAATAAATGAATAAATGAATAAATGAATAAATGAATAAATGAATAAATGAATAAATGAATAAATGAATAAATGAATAAATGAATAAATGAATAAATGAATAAATGAATAAATGAATAAATGAATAAATGAATAAATGAATAAATGAATAAATGAATAAATGAATAAATGAATAAATGAATAAATGAATAAATGAATAAATGAATAAATGAATAAATGAATAAATGAATAAATGAATAAATGAATAAATGAATAAATGAATAAATGAATAAATGAATAAATGAATAAATGAATAAATGAATAAATGAATAAATGAATAAATGAATAAATGAATAAATGAATAAATGAATAAATGAATAAATGAATAAATGAATAAATGAATAAATGAATAAATGAATAAATGAATAAATGAATAAATGAATAAATGAATAAATGAATAAATGAATAAATGAATAAATGAATAAATGAATAAATGAATAAATGAATAAATGAATAAATGAATAAATGAATAAATGAATAAATGAATAAATGAATAAATGAATAAATGAATAAATGAATAAATGAATAAATGAATAAATGAATAAATGAATAAATGAATAAATGAATAAATGAATAAATGAATAAATGAATAAATGAATAAATGAATAAATGAATAAATGAATAAATGAATAAATGAATAAATGAATAAATGAATAAATGAATAAATGAATAAATGAATAAATGAATAAATGAATAAATGAATAAATGAATAAATGAATAAATGAATAAATGAATAAATGAATAAATGAATAAATGAATAAATGAATAAATGAATAAATGAATAAATGAATAAATGAATAAATGAATAAATGAATAAATGAATAAATGAATAAATGAATAAATGAATAAATGAATAAATGAATAAATGAATAAATGAATAAATGAATAAATGAATAAATGAATAAATGAATAAATGAATAAATGAATAAATGAATAAATGAATAAATGAATAAATGAATAAATGAATAAATGAATAAATGAATAAATGAATAAATGAATAAATGAATAAATGAATAAATGAATAAATGAATAAATGAATAAATGAATAAATGAATAAATGAATAAATGAATAAATGAATAAATGAATAAATGAATAAATGAATAAATGAATAAATGAATAAATGAATAAATGAATAAATGAATAAATGAATAAATGAATAAATGAATAAATGAATAAATGAATAAATGAATAAATGAATAAATGAATAAATGAATAAATGAATAAATGAATAAATGAATAAATGAATAAATGAATAAATGAATAAATGAATAAATGAATAAATGAATAAATGAATAAATGAATAAATGAATAAATGAATAAATGAATAAATGAATAAATGAATAAATGAATAAATGAATAAATGAATAAATGAATAAATGAATAAATGAATAAATGAATAAATGAATAAATGAATAAATGAATAAATGAATAAATGAATAAATGAATAAATGAATAAATGAATAAATGAATAAATGAATAAATGAATAAATGAATAAATGAATAAATGAATAAATGAATAAATGAATAAATGAATAAATGAATAAATGAATAAATGAATAAATGAATAAATGAATAAATGAATAAATGAATAAATGAATAAATGAATAAATGAATAAATGAATAAATGAATAAATGAATAAATGAATAAATGAATAAATGAATAAATGAATAAATGAATAAATGAATAAATGAATAAATGAATAAATGAATAAATGAATAAATGAATAAATGAATAAATGAATAAATGAATAAATGAATAAATGAATAAATGAATAAATGAATAAATGAATAAATGAATAAATGAATAAATGAATAAATGAATAAATGAATAAATGAATAAATGAATAAATGAATAAATGAATAAATGAATAAATGAATAAATGAATAAATGAATAAATGAATAAATGAATAAATGAATAAATGAATAAATGAATAAATGAATAAATGAATAAATGAATAAATGAATAAATGAATAAATGAATAAATGAATAAATGAATAAATGAATAAATGAATAAATGAATAAATGAATAAATGAATAAATGAATAAATGAATAAATGAATAAATGAATAAATGAATAAATGAATAAATGAATAAATGAATAAATGAATAAATGAATAAATGAATAAATGAATAAATGAATAAATGAATAAATGAATAAATGAATAAATGAATAAATGAATAAATGAATAAATGAATAAATGAATAAATGAATAAATGAATAAATGAATAAATGAATAAATGAATAAATGAATAAATGAATAAATGAATAAATGAATAAATGAATAAATGAATAAATGAATAAATGAATAAATGAATAAATGAATAAATGAATAAATGAATAAATGAATAAATGAATAAATGAATAAATGAATAAATGAATAAATGAATAAATGAATAAATGAATAAATGAATAAATGAATAAATGAATAAATGAATAAATGAATAAATGAATAAATGAATAAATGAATAAATGAATAAATGAATAAATGAATAAATGAATAAATGAATAAATGAATAAATGAATAAATGAATAAATGAATAAATGAATAAATGAATAAATGAATAAATGAATAAATGAATAAATGAATAAATGAATAAATGAATAAATGAATAAATGAATAAATGAATAAATGAATAAATGAATAAATGAATAAATGAATAAATGAATAAATGAATAAATGAATAAATGAATAAATGAATAAATGAATAAATGAATAAATGAATAAATGAATAAATGAATAAATGAATAAATGAATAAATGAATAAATGAATAAATGAATAAATGAATAAATGAATAAATGAATAAATGAATAAATGAATAAATGAATAAATGAATAAATGAATAAATGAATAAATGAATAAATGAATAAATGAATAAATGAATAAATGAATAAATGAATAAATGAATAAATGAATAAATGAATAAATGAATAAATGAATAAATGAATAAATGAATAAATGAATAAATGAATAAATGAATAAATGAATAAATGAATAAATGAATAAATGAATAAATGAATAAATGAATAAATGAATAAATGAATAAATGAATAAATGAATAAATGAATAAATGAATAAATGAATAAATGAATAAATGAATAAATGAATAAATGAATAAATGAATAAATGAATAAATGAATAAATGAATAAATGAATAAATGAATAAATGAATAAATGAATAAATGAATAAATGAATAAATGAATAAATGAATAAATGAATAAATGAATAAATGAATAAATGAATAAATGAATAAATGAATAAATGAATAAATGAATAAATGAATAAATGAATAAATGAATAAATGAATAAATGAATAAATGAATAAATGAATAAATGAATAAATGAATAAATGAATAAATGAATAAATGAATAAATGAATAAATGAATAAATGAATAAATGAATAAATGAATAAATGAATAAATGAATAAATGAATAAATGAATAAATGAATAAATGAATAAATGAATAAATGAGTAAATGAGTAAATGAGTAAATGAGTAAATGAGTAAATGAGTAAATGAGTAAATGAGTAAATGAGTAAATGAGTAAATGAGTAAATGAGTAAATGAGTAAATGAGTAAATGAGTAAATGAGTAAATGAGTAAATGAGTAAATGAGTAAATGAGTAAATGAGTAAATGAGTAAATGAGTAAATGAGTAAATGAGTAAATGAGTAAATGAGTAAATGAGTAAATGAGTAAATGAGTAAATGAGTAAATGAGTAAATGAGTAAATGAGTAAATGAGTAAATGAGTAAATGAGTAAATGAGTAAATGAGTAAATGAGTAAATGAGTAAATGAGTAAATGAGTAAATGAGTAAATGAGTAAATGAGTAAATGAGTAAATGAGTAAATGAGTAAATGAGTAAATGAGTAAATGAGTAAATGAGTAAATGAGTAAATGAGTAAATGAATAAATGAATAAATGAATAAATGAATAAATGAATAAATGAATAAATGAATAAATGAATAAATGAATAAATGAATAAATGAATAAATGAATAAATGAATAAATGAATAAATGAATAAATGAATAAATGAATAAATGAATAAATGAATAAATGAATAAATGAATAAATGAATAAATGAATAAATGAATAAATGAATAAATGAATAAATGAATAAATGAATAAATGAATAAATGAATAAATGAATAAATGAATAAATGAATAAATGAATAAATGAATAAATGAATAAATGAATAAATGAATAAATGAATAAATGAATAAATGAATAAATGAATGAATGAATGAATGAATGAATGAATGAATGAATGAATGAATGAATGAATGAATGAATGAATGAATGAATGAATGAATGAATGAATGAATGAATGAATGAATGAATGAATGAATGAATGAATGAATAAATGAATAAATGAATAAATGAATAAATGAATAAATGAATGAATGAATGAATGAATGAATGAATGAATGAATGAATAAATGAATAAATGAATAAATGAATGAATGAATGAATGAATGAATGAATGAATGAATGAATGAATGAATGAATAAATGAATAAATGAATAAATGAATAAATGAATAAATGAATAAATGAATAAATGAATAAATGAATAAATGAATGAATGAATGAATGAATGAATGAATGAATGAATGAATGAATGAATGAATAAATGAATAAATGAATAAATGAATAAATGAATAAATGAATAATTGAATAATTGAATAAATGAATAAATGAATAAATGAATAATTGAATAAATGAATAAATGAATAATTGAATAAATTAATAAATTAATAAATTAATAAATTAATAAATTAATAAATTAATAAATTAATAAATTAATAAATTAATAAATTAATAAATTAATAAATTAATAAATTAATAAATTTATAATTGAATAAATTAATAAATTAATAAATTAATAAATTAATAAATTAATAAATTAATAAATTAATAAATTAATAAATTAATAAATTAATAAATTAATAAATTAATAAATTAATAAATTAATAAATTAATAAATTAATAAATTAATAAATTAATAAATTAATAAATTAATAAATTAATAAATTAATAAATTAATAAATTAATAAATTAATAAATTAATAAATTAATAAATTAATAAATTAATAAATTAATAAATTAATAAATTAATAAATTAATAAATTAATAAATTAATAAATTAATAAATTAATAAATTAATAAATTAATAAATTAATAAATTAATAAATTAATAAATTAATAAATTAATAAATTAATAAATTAATAAATTAATAAATTAATAAATTAATAAATTAATAAATTAATAAATTAATAAATTAATAAATTAATAAATTAATAAATTAATAAATTAATAAATTAATAAATTAATAAATTAATAAATTAATAAATTAATAAATTAATAAATTAATAAATTAATAAATTAATAAATTAATAAATTAATAAATTAATAAATTAATAAATTAATAAATTAATAAATTAATAAATTAATAAATTAATAAATTAATAAATTAATAAATTAATAAATTAATAAATTAATAAATTAATAAATTAATAAATTAATAAATTAATAAATTAATAAATGAATAAATGAATAAATGAATAAATGAATAAATGAATAAATGAATAAATGAATAAATGAATAAATGAATAAATGAATAAATGAATAAATGAATAAATGAATAAATGAATAAATGAATAAATGAATAAATGAATAAATGAATAAATGAATAAATGAATAAATGAATAAATGAATAAATGAATAAATGAATAAATGAATAAATGAATAAATGAATAAATGAATAAATGAATAAATGAATAAATGAATAAATGAATAAATGAATAAATAAATAAATGAATAAATGAATAAATGAATAAATGAATAAATGAATAAATGAATAAATGAATAAATGAATAAGTGAATAAGTGAATAAATGAATAAATGAATAAATGAATAACGGTGTAGTTCGTTCCTTTTCTTTATACAATTTGTCCGTGTGTCGATTACCAGGATATATTTGAGGGTCCCTCTACTACTCGTCCAGCGTTATAACATGCAAGAACCACAAGTATAGTCAGAAAAATTGAGTCGAGTCCAGTAATAAAACTATAAACATGTTATAATACAGGCATTGAGCGGTATACCGCTTTATTATAATTACGATAATTATAGTTTTATTGCCTGTAGTGCACTCTCCACGCCAGCAATGACTGACCGTGAGGTGAGGCCTGGTAAGCGACTGCAGACGGTGTAAATATTTCATCATTACCGATATCTGTGTACAAAACAGATTGGCACACCCAGCAATGGGTAATAAGTCGTGATGTTATATTTTATTTATTTATTTTTGTAGTTTTAATGCTGAACCTGACAGATTCAATGTAATTTCTATTCAATTTAGCTCTTAGTTGCAAACTAACCTAATTTAAATTATTTGGTGTAATTAAATTCAACTTAATTCCTACTTTGCAACTTATTTTGTTTAAAATTCTCTGAAGCAAATAAAATTGAATTTTCCGCACACATATTATTACAATGTCATTTTCTAGGGACTTTCCATTACCATTACATTAATTACGCTCACATTGAAGCTAAATTATCCTGAAAACCTTAAGCGAAATGTAATACTCAGAGGTAATTATTCCCAGCTCTGCGTTCACGTTATACGCAAACGGAAGCGCAATAAATGTGTAAGAAACACGTACTGCGAGTTCCAAGTCACTAATAATAATCCTGGTATAAAGGTCCCCAGAAGAAAAGCTTCAGTACAATGGGAGTCGGAATGCGAGGGATTTTGAATAGATAAATAAAATAGATACAGAATTTGTATGATGGAATTTATATTTAATAAAGTAAGTGCATGGAATTGTAGAACGGTATATGAACTTGCATATAAATGCAAAGTATTTATACTGCATTAATGATAATGAAGTCCCCATACAAAATGAAATTTGAAGCCGCTAGTACCTATAGTACTGTCAAAAACTGGAGAAAATAGTAACCGGTTAACTGTGATTACTACAAGTAACCTGTCAACCGGCTAAAAGTAAATACCTATATCTTCTTAAGGCAAAAAACTAACTTATGCTAACGAATGAATATTTTAGACAAATTTCGTTAAATTTTACTACCCAGTAAACTGAGTACCTACTTCAAATTACTCCAGTAATTTACAATAACAAGCTACACCGTTCGACCGATCTTATTGCTTTGCTATGGGTAGGTCTTGTCTTTTCTCTGAGGCGCAGAAAGTAGGATGATTTTGAGAAAGCGCTTCGTTCTCTTTAATTGACGTTTTTATTTCCAAATTTTCAAGGAAGTGCCAAATACTCTTTCAATATGTTTGATGTGTGGAATTGATTTGCTAATCTAATGAATAGTATTCGTTTTACTCCACTCCTGCAGTTCTCATGTAGTAGTTTTGTGTGTATTTTTGTTTTTTTTTTTTTTCGTACTATTTTATATTATTTATTTATTTATTACGATTTATACTCTTTGTAGTCTCGCCGGTTACCTGATAACGATCATTTAATGGTCGAAACCAGTCGCATTTGTCATAATATATTCACAGATGTTACCATTTTATGTCACCATTAATGCCATGTAGATATAAAAATAATATTGGGTGAGTAAAATCAAAATTATACTTACTATCGCATTCCTGAATAAATCAATAAAACTAAATAGGGGAGGGACCAGTTATTTAAATAAATACCAAATATTCCAGCGTAGTTTTAGTAGCAGCACGGTCCTGACCGGTACGAACGCGCAGTTGTGCTGTGATCGTCGCCAACTGTCAGTCAACAGAGGCAGTAGAGTCCCGGTCCGAATGAAAACGTACAGTCAGTGGCGGCGCTGAGGGGGGGGGGCAGGGTGTTCACATGCCCACCCTAAAAAGTCTTGTTTGAATTGTTAAAAGCTATGCATTATAATCAACCTTATTTGTGAATCACCTTAAAACCAGTATTATTAGTTTACCTGTAATTCCTGTTTGTGTTATTAAATGATTAAATTGTTGACCACGTGTTTACTAGTGGTGGGATCTGGATCCAGATAGTTTCAGTTTCGGATCCAAAAATATCCGGATAATTGAATGTTGAACTATCCGGATCACGGATCCAAATCTTAGTATCGGATTTTGGATCCGGATCTGAGCATCGGATTTCGGATCCAGATCTGAATATCAAATTTTGAATCCGAAACTGAGTATTGGAATTTGGATTCAGATCTGGATTCTAAATTAGCGTAAACGAAAATGTCTAAACGTAGTTCTGTATGGCAACATTTTAAAAATGTTGACAAAAGTTATAGTACGTGCATTTATTGCAATGTTAAAATAAAAGCCAGTGGAAGTACTAGTGCTTAGTGAAAGCATTTTAATGCACAACATACACTTCCATCAAGAAATAACCCCAGCCAAAAACCTGTTCTTGTAATATTAGGGATATAGTTATTACTGTTTGTTTACTAGTGTTTACAGACCGCTGTAAAGATAGACAGGTCCACTTTAACGGTTTGAAATTTCAATTTGATCTCAATTCCAGATGTTTGCCTTCACATTCAAAATGAAGAATCGGATCCAGAATTAAAATTTGGATCCGGATCCGTAAACAAAACATCGCATCCGGATCCGGATCCAAGTCCAGATCCGGATCCGTAGACAAAATATCAAATCCTGGGAATTTTCTTAATTCTTTTCTCAATAATCGTGGTTGTCCTTCTGTTGCAAATGCAATAAAGTGTAGCAGTTTTATTGCTTTTAACTGCGAAAATTAATTCGAATTTGGATCCGGATCTGGACTTGGATCCGGATCCAGATTCGATATTTTGTCTACGTATCCGGATCTGGACTTGGATCCGGATCCAAATTCGAATTAATTTTCACAGTTAAAATCAATAAAACTCCTACACTTTATTGCATTTGTAACAGAAGGACAACCACGATCCACGATTATTGAAAAGACAATTAAGAAAATTCCCAGGATTTAGTTTTGCAGAAGCGAAGAATACAAGGCAAAGTTGACTAACATTATAGACAACCTTACGACGGATTATGCTGTTACCGTATGCCGTATTTTAGAAATTAACCATAAAGGACAAAATATGGATTATTGTCTAAGGTATGCCGATACTTTTGCAATCTAGGACGAAAGACGAACGATGAAGATGAGCGGAACGGAAACCATTATGGATATAATGAAGATAAAGACGCAAAGGATGAAGAATCTGGAAACGAAGAAGCAAGAAAAGAAGACGAAAGTGAATACGAAGGCACTACAGACAATGAAGAAGAAGATGGAAGAAGTGAAGACGAAGAAGCAAATAAAAAAGAAGACCAAAGACTTAAAAAGCCGATAAACAAGATAAACAAAAAACCGATGAAGATTAGCATACAGAATACGAAGGAAGAAATATTAAGATATGAAGAAGAAAGAAGTAAGAAAAATTCAAAAACATTTCCCACTACAATCCGTGATGTTGAAGATTCACTGAAGGGTCTTGCTAAAATTTTAATACAACCAGAAGAAGGTATCACGACTTAGAGAAAACTGAAAGGAGTACTGCGAGAAGAATTTGAAACGAAGATAAGTAGCGCGTCAATTCATAAACTGTTTATGGAGAGACGTAAGAAGAAAGAAGAAACGATTTAACAATACATGATGATCATGAGATACAATACATTGTGGACGGGATATTCAACGATTTAATAAACAAAGCATTACTTTATTATGCTGAAACATACAAGGAATTAAAAGAAAATGCCAAGCTATATGAAATAATAAAATCGCAATCATTCAACGAAGAACAGTCAAAATAGGAAGACTGAAATACGATGCTATAGCTACGGACGAATTGGTCACCGGTCCAGCGATTGTGGTAATAAAAGAAAAGGCACTAAAGTGCAACAAATTTGGCAACAAAAGTTTTGACTGCAAGGAAAAAGACGAAAAGAGTGAAGTATAGGTAAATAATACCAACCAAAGACTCAACGAAATGTACAAGAAGGGGTTAATTAAAAATACATTGTTACATGTCCTGATAGATACAGGCAGTGAAGTTAATATAATTCGAAGAGACACCTATGAAACGATAGGGTCGCCTAAGCTTACTAATTCCGAATTAGTACTTAGCGGATTTAGAAAAACAAACGTTGTCTATTAGAAATTTGGAAGATTCCATTACTGTCGACAATGTAGAATACACTAAAATCCATGTCGTACTGAATGACAATAAATGGTATAATAGGTGACGAATTACTAAAACAATGGACTATTCTAATTAATCAAGACGGTGAACAGATTAGTAGAAAAAACAGGAAAGCCTGTATAATGAATATCGAATTGAAGAATGAAGATAAAGAAACAGACATTGGTTTGGAAGTGAGTGAAGAAACAAAGAAAAGTGTCGAAGAACTAATCGACAGCTATAAGCCAAATGAAAATGACAAATTAAAAAATGACGATAATTTTAAAAAATGAACCGATATTCAGTCGTCCTAGAAGACTACCATTACCAGAGTGCAATATAGTGGATGATCAAGTAGAACACGGGCTAGAGGAGGGAGCAGTAGAACCGTCAGATTCCAAGTATTCGAGCCAAGTAGTCGTAGCGCGGAAGAAAGACGGATCCCCACGCATCTATATCATCTATAGGAGAATGCACAGAGTGGTTGTTAGGGACAGATATCCACTGCCCCTCATAGAGGACCAGTTAGATAAATTACAAGATTCAAAGATTTTAGCACAATCGATTTGAAGAATGTCTTCTTCCATATAGAAGTCGAGAAAAAAGTCAAAAATATACTTCGTTTGTGACCTACAGAGGCCAGTACTAATTCACAAAAATGCCGTTTGGCCTGTGTACTTCACCACCCATGTTCTAGAAGTACATAAATCACGTATTTCGAGACCTCATCAACCAAAATATAGTATTACAATACGTAGATGACTTAATAATTCCTGCGAAAAATGAAGAAGCTGTCAGCCGATTAAGAACTGTTCTGAACGTCGCTGAGAGTTACGGATTGAAAACTAATTGGAAGAAATGTCAGTTCCTGAAAAGACGAATACATTCTTAGGGCATGTATTAGAGAATGGCAAATTATATCCATCAACCGAGAAAATCAACGCTGTGATAAAATACTCAGAACCGGAAAATACCAAGCAGTTACAAAGCTACCTGGGCTTGAGAGGTCCTCAGTACGGTCCTGACCGGTACGAACCTCCAACCGCCGAGCAAAAGAGGTAGTAAAGTCGAGTCCCGGTCCGAATAAAGACGTACGTAGTGCAACAAAAAGGAGATAAAGTATAATATTGTTTGAATTGTTAAAAGCTGTACATTATAATCCATCTTACTTGTGCATCACCTGAAAACCATCATTATTAGTTTATCTGTCATTCCTGATTGTGTTATTAAATGATTAAATTTTAACCATACCCCTACCGTAGTTTTTAATTAATTAAAGTTTTAATTAATAAATATGTTAAAAATAGATAAGTATTTAAAAAGTACTTACAATAATTATTCATGGTCGTACGGCTTCTCTGCAGGCACGACCCACTCACAAACAAAGGTTTTAATACTTAAATAAGAACAAATAACAGCGAATATCAAAAACTAAAATTTGAATAGGTACTGAATCCCCACTAATATGAATCTATGTTTCTAATTTTGAAATGAAGACCAAAAACTAAATGTTGAAGACTCGACTGCCCAAAGAGTAATGCCTAGATTTTTAACTATTTCTACGGGAGTAGAGCACATATCCCTTGATAAGGGTAGCGGAGAGAATTGCGAGCGCATTCTCGACTGTTACATGAGAATTTATAAAACTTGAGGGTGACCCAGACTTGGTAAAATTATCTGCCGGACACATAAATTAGGACAACGGCCAAAACTTGAACAAGAAGCCAGTCGTAAGTGAGAAATGCAACTTCTTACAAACACATAAGGTCCAAGATTTTTAAACTGTTACACATTATAATTAAAATAAATAAATTGTAGAACAGTGTGAGTAAGACAAGGAAATTTTAATTTCCCGCTTTTTCATCTTGCATTTCAAAGTTGGGTGTACCATTTTCTACTTCTATAATAAACAGAATCGAAATTTTGATAATTCAAACGATATTCATTTCTTTGTAATTTTGTTTAAATTCCATGACTATCACTACAAATATAAAATTTCAAATTGGATTTTACAACTTATTAAATATATAAAATAAAACCTGATTAGTGATGTAGATATATAATTCAATTCTCTGCAACATTTATTTTAAACATTTTTGTTTAAAATTAAAGTGATAAGTTTTGCGCAAAGAAGAACTGATTTCCCATGTTAAATGCCTATGGCCCGCTTTTTAATTAACACCCAATTTTATTTTCATTTCTGTCGGCGTTGTTCTCAAATTTTGGAAAATATGCAGTAAAATTGTAAGCTTTTTTAAATTTTAACTTACACAAGAAAAATGTGTTTGAAATAATTCTGTATTAGGCACTATGTAGAAACAGGTTCGTAGAAAATATACTTAAGCAAAATTAGCACTGGAAAGTACGTTGGTACCTTTCAGAGGAAATTTTATTTTGATCTCTACAAACCACACCCGATCGAAAGTGTTTCAGCAAAGCCACCCAACAAACGGAGGGTTAAACAGGGGCGTCAAAAGTCTCAACACAAAATATTTAATATTATGTAGAATAGATATGTAACTTCTTCACAGAATTTTAATATTGCAATATTGCAGTCCCACATATGTAAATATATACATTGTAGTTGGCTAACTCTTAAGTACACAAATTGTGACAAATGAGACACGATGTACGATCAACATTTCCAAATGTTGAAATCTTGTTAAAAATATTTTTAACTACAAACGCTAGTGGAAAACGATCGTTTTCTGTATGGAAGAGAATGAAATAATTTTTTACGTAATAAATTTTATTTACTGAAACCTCTATTTTTAAAAATTTGGACGCTGAGCTAATTATAGGAAGTTATTTAAATAGTTATAGATTATTTCTGAATATAGTTTGTTTTTTGTTCCCAGTTTTTATTTTAAACACACTGTACTTACCTTGCGTTCTTATTAGAATAGACGTTTGATTATTAAAGACCTTGCGTGTTTCTGTCGATATCTCTAAAACGGAGGAGAATTGACCCATAGTTTATATGAACTTTTTTTACGTAGAGTGACCCTTAGAATACATGGTAAAAGCTTATCAGTTTCCTCAGGGGGTACCTGTATGTCATGGTGTCAACTGCGGCAACTATTTGAAATTTTGAAAAACAGTTTTGTATAAGTAAAACTGTTTCTTTTCAGATACTTAAAAGGTACTGTGACGTTAGAAATAATAAACAAATGAAATAAATAAATAAATATATCATCACGGCTTATTACCCATTGCTGGATGTGCCAATCTGCTTTGTACACAGATAATAATAATAAACAAATTATCTAAAAATTTCAATTTGCCGTGGACTCACAGACCACACCCGACAGATGGCGGGTTTTAAGTGAAGCCAGAGGCACGTGCCTTATGCGCCAATGGATAATGCGCCACTGAATATTACATAGCAATATGATCAGGTAATATAAATCCATAAACAAAAAAAAAAATAATGCATTTTGTTTCTATTTCTTAATTTCGACATTATTTGTTCTCTGCAGCACTGTAATAAATTTTTCTAAACATTCTAAATGGACTTTATTTACACTTATCCATACAAATTCAATAATACGAACAAATCGTTAAAACGAACACCCCCTTAATTTAGCATTTCGGATTAAAGGATCTCTACCTCTACTGTATTAATATTTGAATTGCGCTCAAAGGTGTGGAAATATCAACGTATCTTAAAATAAAATACCATTAGCATTTAGTAATTAGGTTACTAATTGAAATTGAGTTTCCAAAATCTTGTCTAGTTATTGAATTCGATAAAATAGATTTCCAACAAAACATATCGATTTAAAAAAATGGTACATGACACATTTATCCAGTCACCCCTACATTTTCTATTCTTTTGTATTTATTACTTACTTTTGGTATCCGACATTGAAAGTCAGATACGGTGATGTAGGTACCTCAGTACTATGAAAAATTCCCACATATCTTAAGAAATAACAATTTAACAAACATAAATATGGGTAGATTGAACAATTAAATGGTTAATTTTTTAGCAACCACTCAAATACGTTTATCCAAAAATATATACCTACAAATTTAACAACTAAAAATTCAATATTTTTTGTCAACAAAATAATAAAAAATTGAAAACCATACCTAACTTTATTTGTAAACATTATTTTCTTCTACATTTTCTAATTTTCGCCAGGTAATTGCAAAAACCCAATAACTGGCGGATCTATAAAATAAAATTTCAAACTGAACACTGTACTTATTAAGCATGGAAAAAAATTACCATAGTCATAAAATGAACGGTTTTGAAAAGAGAAGTTTTTCAGTTTTCTGAAAATCTGAATATTTTGACACCTTTGTATTTATCAATTAGCGTCAAAGTGAAGCTAGTAATCTGCGGGGTTACCGACTATTACGGTATTACCAGAAAGTAAAAAACTTGCTTACTCCGGTGTAATAGATGATTTTTCAAGTTTCAAGGCGATCCATAGGCTTTTATTTACTATCTATAAATATAAAACGAATATAATTGATTATTGTATTGCATACATGTATACAATTCTAATGATTAAGTAATTAACTTAAACGTTTTTATGTATGAGAAATAAATTTGAACCGCGGAACTTAAATGTCAACGTTTCTGCTCGTCAGATGCTTTTAAAAATATATTGAATGGTTTAGTTACAACTAAAACATGGCAAATTCTTTACAAGCAATATAGGTTATGTATATTTATTCCATATAGAATTGATATTTTGTCGAAACTTTTAATTAAATTAGTTTAGTATTCCTATTAAATTTTTCAACATAATTTTAGATGAAAATACTTATTCAGATATTAAATTAGGAATATTAGAAATCAAAATGAACAAAGTTTTATGGAGATATAAACTCCGTTTCCTGAAATGAAAATTTAATTAAAATGTAGAATATAAATTAAAACAAAATAATATTAAATACATTGGTGGATAAATGGATTCCGAGTAAATAAAACACTGTCATATCTGCTAACAGCAATTTATGACAAAAAAACTCTCTATTTTTAAATTTTTATTGTAAAAATATTTCGAAATAAAAATTAGAAAAAATTTAATATTTAAAATTTCTTCCTACTTAAATTCATGTTATTGTAATGAATTCTGATTTTAATTATATATACTGCATGAAATTGTACTAGTTTTGCACATTCATACTTGTAATGCACTGAAAAGGTTCATCAGTTTTCTAATTTCAGTTGCAAATACAAAACAAAAATACTAATTGCTTAATAATTTAATTAATAATAAAAATTAATAAATATATATTAAAATTCACAATAATTAGGAAAGTATATTGTGAAATAAAACTATTAGTCATTTTATTTATTTTCACTTCATTTGTAAATTAAAAAATTGGGAGATAATCTTGCAGAATACGTAAAACTTAAATAACTGACATATTTTTTTGTATACATACAGGTGACCAGAATACCGAACATATAGGTCTTTAACATGTAAAATCATACTCTCCTAATTTCTTGTTTCCCTAAATATTTCAGGTAAAAAGTTTCAAATAAAAGTTGGAGATCATAATCAATAATCAAAATATATTTTACATGCTTTGTGACGGCAGAAATTAGGTATGTATGTAAAAGTCCAAAATCTCTCCAAAAATAGCGATAGCCGTGGAATTGAAACAAAAAAATAAATTAACAAATGTTTCACAGTTTTCCGCTAAGTTAGTTTATTTTTGGTAGGTATAATGTGTTTGTAATTTCCGATCAAGTGAACAATTATCCATTAATTAAAAAAAAAAATGTTCATTTGTACAGAAATTTTAAATAATACCTAATAAAATTAAACTAACCTAACTTGACAGGAGAATTCGTAAACATTTGTTAATATTTTTATTCCAACTCCATGGCTATCGCTATTGGGCCGATTTTCGACATTTTCATATCTAATTTCTATCGTTACAAAGCATGCAAAATTTTGCTTATTGATTTAGATTGCAGATTTTTATGCTATACAACTTTTATTTGAAGCGTTTTAAATTAATTAGGGAAGCAAGACATTACGAAAGTATCATTTTAGATGTTAAAGTCCCATTTTCGGGAGTGTTGTTCACCATCCTGTTGTATACAACATGTTAAAAGATTAGACAAAAAAACTTGAAATTTTAATACACATTATAAAATATTTATTGTTAATTATAGTATACTTTAATAATATTTTTTGACTTTAAATGTGACTATGTATTTAAATTATAATTGATTTAGCAATACATCATTGTGTATATCAAAATATTACTGTAAATTTAGTTATTCGTGTTTAGATGCGAGTATCTGGAAAATAAAGCATTTATTAGAGCTTATTTAGATATCTCTTCTTCATGTTTTAAGTATTTTTGCTTATGAAAACATTCTCCATATGTATTTTCAAAATTTTTAAGCACTGTCGAATTCTAGTAATATTGTTAAATATTTAATGTTATTAATGGTGAAGTAAAGTGTATGCTAAATGAATTTGTGTGATTAGATCATCAGTTTTTCCACAAGTGGGCCCTGCTGACGGATCCGGACGACATTGCGGGCGGCCCCAAAGGCTACCTGAAGTGCGATATCAGCGTCATCGGCAAGGGTGACAGTGTCAAGGTTCCACCCAAGAGCGACAAGGATGAGGATGATATTGAAGCGTAAGATACCATTCTACATTTATATTTTTAATATCTGTATTATCTATACAGGATGTAACAGCTAAACGAGCTACCTCACATAATTTCTACATTATTAAATATACAATAAAATACTATAAAGGTGGCTTTAGACGATCAAATAAATTGAACTTTTATTGGACACATATTTACAACATAATTTTATCAAATGGTTACGCTTTACACGTTCAAATTAAATGAACATTATTTGCTTATAAGTGGGCTACACAATTAAATTTTATTTTGGTCTGCGCGTTTGTCGTTTGGTTTGTCTCTAGTGTGTTTTACTATTGCGCGTTTTCTTTCTGCCAACATTACAAAATAGAGTGCATGTAACCTAGGATGAAATAATCTCTCGAAGTAACTAAAATTTTAAGTAAATGGCCTTGATGTTTAGAACATGGCCTAAGTTAATTTTTTTAATCAATTGGTTTGAACATCCAACGTTTAAATTTCTTTGAACGTGTAGAGTTCTTGAGTTCCAGAATCTTATAGTACCTACAGTAAGAAGCCACCTTATGACAATCTTAGCTATAGAAATCAAATTTATTTAAATTTCAATAGATTTTTTTTCAATATTTTATGTTAGGACATAAAATAATTACATGGTTGAATTCAGCAACGGGCCTAATATACATATATATATATATATATATATATATATATATATATATATATATATATATATATATATATATATATATATATTGCTACGACTTCGTTGAAATGGGACAAAAGTTGCCATATTAAGCCTAGAATCCACATGGCGCGAGTATGGTATGGAGTAGGTATGGATAGGGGATGTAAATAACCAATCGGGCCTTCGGCCGTATGCGGCATGCGCGACTCTCCAGTATAAAGTTTGCTTGTACTATTGACATTACGAATATGGACTACCTATAATCCTATATCTTTATATTCATTTTTCACTAAAATCCAGAAAACGTCTTTCTCTAACAGATTCCATTAACTTTTTTTTGTTCATTGCGAAAATAACCTTTTTCTTTGAACGATGATACTTTGCGTTGACCCGGACATGCACTAAGCAACAACTCTAAGATATTCACAATAGTGGGGGTAAGCGAGGTTAAGCGCAATGGGTAAAAACTCGCACAGCTAGCGAGCTGAAGCGGAGTCCGCGCGAGGTCGCAAATCCCGCGCGAACCCTCCTCGTAGATGCTACTACATAAGGTTATAACGTGTGCGAGTTTTTCCCGCTCCCGTTCCATACCATACTCGCGCCATGTGGATTCTAGGCTTTAGAAGGCCTTTTAATGGTGTTTTTATTTTTGCAAAAATATGCATAGGTCACTATAACGACGAAAAACTCATTTTGGTTATTTTTTCTTTTTAAAATAACTCGTAAAGTATCAGTTATCGAGAAAAATATTTTAAATGAAAATGTTACAATTTTATATTGTCTATCCAGTGGCGTACAAAAATATTTTTTCTATTTGTAAATTTTCAAGATATAGCTCAATTTACAATTTTTTTAAATGGACTGCATATTTGATTTTACTCTATAAATATTCTCATTGAAAAGAGAAAAAAATTAGAATATTTATAGGGCAAAAATGAAATATGCATTCCATTTAAAAAATTGTAGTTTGTACTATATCTTGAAAATTTACCCATAGAAAAATTATTTTTGTACGCCACTGGATAGACAATATAATATTGTATCATTTTTATTTGAAATATTTTTCTGGATAACTGATAGTTTACGAGTTATTTTAAAAAGAAAAAAAAATAACCAAAATCAGTTTTTCGCCATTATCTAGTGACCTATGTATATTTTTGCAAAATCAAAAACACCACTAAAATGGCCCCCTAATATGAAAACTTTTGTCCCATCCTATAAATGAAATAAGTGCATTAAATTTAACCAGTAATATAACTCGGCGAGAGCAACAATATTTCTTAATAACTTTTTCTCGAAATCGTATATTTTTTTAGCATTTTTACCACCCCGTAAATTGACAAGTCGTTCCAAATATTTTTGTGATAATTGAATGCAGTAGCACTAGCTATGAAAATTTTGTTTTATCAATTGACAGTCCTGTCAATTGTTGCAATTTAATTTTGACATTAGTAATAAACTTGTTTATAAGGTAAAATTCTGTCAAAATGCGAGTACACAGACGTAATTACTTACCTATGGTTTATTTATTTTTTTACTCGTACACTCTAAGAAATATCGTCCGTGTAAAGTAACCAAATCGATTGGTGAAGTAATTTGGTGTTAATTTTAACACATAAATAAGTACATTTTCCGTCCGTGTTAAAAATACGGTTTAGTTAAATTTTGTCCGTGTTATTTTAATAAATTTCAAATAAGTTAACCACATATGGAGTAAATGAGATATATTACTCAAAAATATGGTTACTTTTAATTACCAACAATTTTTTGAGTTACTTATGCTCAACCTAGTGTACATTTGCACAATACGGTGCTGGAACTACACTATATTTCGTTAAATGTAAAAAACACTTAACGCTGTTTATATGATATGTATTTACTACAAGCAGCGATCAAATCAGCACCAAATTGTGGTGCAACTGTGACTGTGATATGTGATATACATATTCTTAGTTTGATCTGTGAGATGTACGAACGTGTTTATTGCTACAGAAGTGATATTACATACTTCAAAGTGGATATATCATGTGATATAAAAATTAATAGTTCTAAAAGAATTTCATGTGGTTTTTTTATACCAACTAACTTCCTCGTGCCAGAAATTATTGAGTCTTTGGATACAATATATTTTGTTTAAACTCTATAGCCACTAAAATTGCAAAATTAGATGTGTCTGAAATGACTTTAATATTTTTAAATATTTGTTTGTACAAAGAACCATATGAAAGCTTTCATGTTCCGAGTTCCGATGGAAATTATATTATTAACATATTTTTGTACAACACATATATTAGCCAAATATAAGATTTATTAACTTATGTATTTTTTGATATAATAAAATTATATTATTTATATTTCAATGATATCCTTATTTACTTTATTTAACACATATTCTGTAAAAATTACTCAAATACGAGTAAATGAATACACCAAGAGGTGTTACTGAAACGCGTACTTTACACTATTTAGTGTAGAAGGTAATTAACTCGTACACTTAGTTAAAATACGAATTTCAGTGTAAATTTTAACACGCACTCATATCTTTAACTAGAAATTTTGTGTTAAATATTAAACCAGATTCCAGTGTACTTTTTAACCAAACAGATACTTTGTTAAAATTACACGTAATCTGGTGGACCTCCTGGAACCAATTTTAGTGTTAAAATTGGTTAAAAATTTCTTAGAGTGTATCTGTACTCTGTACTACATTTTACTTGACATCACGGTTGACATAAAGACAGTGGCATGGAGTTGCCATCGCATTTACACGGAGCGTTCTTAATATTCCCACATTTGTTAATCTTGTACATCTTTATCACATCACAATACGGAGTGTCACATATGACAATTTTTAAAAAAGCAACAATTATATCCATAACATGTGCAAAAAGTTCTGTTTTCAGCAAATAACAGACTTCGATTTTGGGAATGGCTCATAATGTTCATGAATGAGACTGAATTTACTTGGGAAGGTGTATTTATTATGCACAATACACATCTCGACAGACGAAAATGCTGTAAAAATTTTCATTAAAACATATTTGAGCGGGAACAATAAATGGACGACTAATTATTGGTACTCAAGTACCTCTTTTAGATGGACAAAAGTTTGTACTTACATTTTTTGAATAACGTATTTAAACTATTATGATTTATCGACGATAAATAATCATCTCATAACCTAATAACTATGCTTTTGCTCTTCCTGTCGTTAGCTCACCTCGCCCCTCCTTGTCTTCCACTATTCACAGGTGATTAAAAAGTCTGGTTTAATACACAACTTTATAATTTTGTTATCCAAAATTTAAATTTCTTTATTATTAAAAATTGTACTATTACGAATTAATTAATAATAAATGTTATTTCCGTTGATTCGTTTATTGATTACTGTGTCTGCAAGTGTAACCGATAACCGACGATTTTTGAGCTGTTTGTATCCCACTTGAATACGACAGCTGTCATTTGTTCTCCATGGGCGCGCGCCGAAATATGCAGCAAATCTTTAAAGAATTTTAACTCAAAATCTAAAAGACTTAGAAAAAAAAGTTATTAAGAAATATTGTTGCTCTCGTCGAGTTACATTACTGGTTAAATTTAATGCACTTATTTCATTTACAGCCTGTATATATATATATATATATATATATATATATATATATATATATATATATATATATAAAAGCAACAATATTTCTTAGTAACTGTAACCTATATATATATATATATATATATATATATATATATATATATATATATATATACAGGGTGTAAATGAAATAAGTGCATTAAATTTAACCAGTAATGTAACTCGACGAGAGCAACAATATTTCTTAATAACTTTTTTTTCTAAGTCTTTTAGATTTTGAGTTAAAATTCTTTAAAGATTTGCTGCATATTTCGGCGCGCGCCCATGGAGAACAAATGGCATGTCGTCAGCTGTCGTATTCAAGTGGGATACATACAGCTCAAAAATTATCGGTTATCGGTTACACTTGCAGTCACAGTAATTAATAAACGGATCAACGGAAATAACATTTATTATTAATTAATTCGTAATAGTACAATTTTTAAAATAAAGAAATTTAAATTTTGGATAACAAAATTATAAAGTTCTGAATTAAACCAGGCTTTTTCACCTGTGAATAGAGGATGACAAGGAGGAACGAGGGGTAAGAGGTATCGATGAAGAGCAGAAGCATAGTTATTAGGTTATGAGATGATTATTTATATTCGACAAATCATAATAGTTTAAATACTTTTTTCAAAAAATGTGAGTACAAACTTTTGTCCATTTAAACGAGGTACATGAGTACCAATAATTAGTGGTCCATTTATTGTTCCCGCTCAAACGTTTTTTAATGAAAATTTTTACAGCATTTTCGTCTGTGTATTTTGCATAAGAAAGTCACTTTCCCAAGTAAATTCAGTCTCATTAATGAACATTATGAGCCATTCCCAAAATCGAAGTCTGCTGAAAACATTGATATTTTTGCACATGATATGAATACAACTGTTGCTTTATTTAAAATTGCCATATGTGACACTTCGTATTGTGATAAAGATGTACAAGATAAACAAATGTGCGAATATTAGAAACAGTATGATTTGGAAACGCTCCGTCTAAATGCGTTGGCAACATTATAATACTGTCTTCATATCAACCACAAATTAGAATGTAGTAAAGATACGAATAAATAAATAAACCATAGGTAAGTAATTACAATATCTGTGTACTCGCTATTTGTAAACGTAAGCATTTTGACAGAATTTTACCTGATAAACAAGTTTATTACTAATGTCAAAATATAATTGCAACAAATGACAAAACTGTCAATTGCTAAAACAAAATTTTTCATAGCTATTGCTACTGCATTCAATTATTAGAAAAATACGTGGAACGACTCGTCAATTTACGGGGTGGTAAAAATGCTAAAAAAATATGCGATTTCGAGAAAAAGTTATTAAGAAATATTGTTGCTCTCGTCGAGTTACATTACTGGTTAAATTTAATGCACTTATTTCATTTACACCCTGTATATATTATATAACTTTGTGTTGTAACTTTAAAAAAATATTTTCTTCTGTATCCGGACATCCTCCTTGGTCTTCTATAAGATTGTCTTATACTCGTAGTATTTTATTGTATCTTTAATAATATAAAAATTATATGAGATTACTCGTTTAGCTGTTACATCCTGTATATTCACAAGTGAAAAAATCATTATTGGAGTGAGACTGCAATACTAATAACAAAATCTGAAACTTGGACACGTTCTTGTTGCGTTAACGAATGTACGTTAACACGCATAGAAGTCCAGATTTAGATTCTATAATTTTCCGAAAACAGAAAAATTCTATGGTAAAATTTATTAGGACAATTCAAAATAGTTAATGGACAAAAATTATGGATTTATCTTTTAAAAATGGGAAAGAAACCAAGCAAAAATATGCGAGTATGGAGCATACCCGCTCGTGCTCCTTGCATTTTCTGAAGCAAAGTTTATATTTTGCCAGATGGTATAACTGCATCATAATAATCACCAGGTACATGCTTTTATTAAAATATTTTGTAATAAAATCTAAACTCGAAGACAAGCCTGCAAAAAGAAGACACTAAAATCATAATGCTTATCTATAAATCTTCGCAAGTCTGTAAAGAACCCAGCAGGTACTAGATTCAAGGAAAAAAAATATTTCTACCTACACGAATTGATAATATACTCATTGAAACATATGAAAGAAACTTTGGATGGTTGGAATGAACATCGGACTCCATATCATCATAATTAATTGCTGTGTTCTCTGCAGAAAAATATCAGTAAATAAATTATCGAAAACCAAATATTAATTATTTATCATATTACACACTTAAATAATTACTGTTTTTTATTCGCAGTTGGCCAAATATAAAATCCATTTCTTCATAACAATGATTCTGGATCAGATTCAAATTCCAATTCACTCGTTATGTCTACTTATGAAAATATAAACAATCACAGGTACAGGTTATGCTTTGTGCTGACAAACATACGCCGATTTTTCTCACTTGACCATCACGTCATTGATTTGTAAACCACAAAATAACAAGTAATTGTATATTTATCTCTGTCTTGCTTATGGTTTCCTACATTCTGTCTTCCATGCGTATGTCTAATAGCTTTATTTTTGTTTTACTAACGCATGTAGAGACAGCTAGTTATACGAAACTTGAATATGACATTCGACAGCAGTGGTTCTTAATAATTTTGCATGCTGATTCGAAACCCAAATTCAAGCGAAATACGTTAAGTTTCGCGAAATTCAAGAAGTATGAATTTCGTTTTGGACAAAATATGTGTAAAATATCTGTAATGTAGGTTTGATATTTTAGATGGTATATATTTGTCAATGTCAATGTTATTTTTACAATTTATTGACGATATTCACCCTTTGTTACAATGATTTTCGTTCTTAAGTAAATATAATCTTTAGGAGTAATTCTAAATTGAAGTAATACTCGTATTTTAGTTTAAGAATGAAATAATTCAGTATAAAATTTACATATTTAGATCCAATTTTGTACAATTTTGGATTACGAACACATGGATTTCAAACGACAAACTACGCTCCGAATATGAACAATTATGAACGAGGTCTGAAATTGAAACATCCAAGAACAAAGTTGCAACCCTTTACTTGCCACAAGTGTACACATGTAAAAATGAAAATTTGATTCCAACTACGTACCTACCAAATTTCAGCTCTGTAGACCGTTAATGTGCTTTCACACTCAATGCCGGATTTGCCTATAGGCTAAGTAGGTTATAGGCTAGGACGGCAAATATCAGCAAGTTTTTTTAAACAAACAAATCTTTCGATTTACATTTCACAAAAAAGACAGTATTTGGTAAGAATGATTTAAAATCAATTATTTTTGTTTGAAAAGTCTGGCCAACTCTACCAAACATGTGTGATACCCAAAAGTACTTATTACATTTCTATATAAGCGACGAAAGTGTTGGGTCTGGTGGTATAAAATAAAACTAGAGATGTGGTGATAGAATATCTGTTGCCATTAGTGAATTACTTATACGTGTTAATCTGTAAAATTTAGGTTTCTGGTACATTATTTATCTTTTTTGTGTTAGTTTTTATCTGCGTATTGTAATGGGCATTCAAAGATATTACCCTGTTCCCCAAAGTTACACTGGTGAAAACATAAATATGCATTACTGCCCTCAGGATCACAAACAACGAAAACCTTGGGAATTCAAAATGAAAATTGGCAAAAATATGACAGCAGTTTGTTCTTTTCTTTACATTTTAAAGAAGACTATTTTTAACTAAGTAATTGTTTTATGCAGTAGAAATGTAGAATTTATATACATAAAAAGAAAACGGATCTTGAAAAAAAGGTGTTGTTCCTTCAAGAAATTGACACTAATTTAATTAAACAATGAACAACTCCGAAAGAAAACAAGTTTCTTTGTACTAATTTATACCAATGGACCTTTTTAATTTAACATCTATCTCTTTCTATCGCTGCAAATAGTAAGAAAATGGCGCGGACAACTGCTAATTGAGATGTCAAGTGAAATGTCAAAAATATTGCAGTCATTAAAATACCTGTATTCTCAGTGAAAATTTGCATCGTTAGACATTTTAACTTCAATAAAAGCTTTTGTAACTTATTTCGATAAGATTTTTTAAAGTAATTTGAGTTATTCTCACATTTTACGTCTAAATATTTTAGAAACAAACACCGTAGATCTCAGTTGTTCTTACTATGCGCAGATCCCCATTGCGCATATCTTCTATCCTTTTAAATTGTAATAATCCCGTAATTTTCGATAACTATTACCAAATTAGTGCCATATACCTTCTTCACGCACCTAATATCTTGTTTTAGAGAAACTAAACGTTTCTATATTAATTTATACATAGATATAAAAATTTATGGTTATGGGGCGGCAACATGTCCATGGCCTATGGGCGGCAAAATCATAAATCCGTCCCTGTCCACACTATGCCGAAAGATGCCGGGCGGCACGTTCTGGTTGGCATGACGTCCACATGGGAGCATATCAAATCCATACTTCTCATACTTGTCACAAATCATACTCATCTCGGGTCCTCTCGACAAAGTGCGATTTACACTGGGAAAAAATACATATGCAGTAGAAAGATAGGTTCAACATTAGGAGAATAGATGTCTGTCTAGTTTATTAAAATAAAATTTCTGTAACGATCTATCAGATACTTAAAAAAATAAAACTATGTATATTTTAAATACTTCTAGAATTGAATGAAGATGTAATATAGTATTCGTTAATAAATAAAATAAAGCATGGATTGTGATATGCTCTCGCGTATTTTACCAATTTTTCAAACAAGGCATTCGTTTAGTCTCGCCTTGCCTCATTCCTGTTCGTGCTCAGATGTACGTAACAAAACATTCACGTGTCCGATTATATTTTTATTTAATCCCCCCCCCCCTTAAAAATCGTTTTTGTGATTTTGGAGTGGGTTATTCCATTCTTAAACTAAAATACCATTCCAATTTTCGATTACTCCTAAGACTATACTTACCTAATACCAAAATCATTGAATGAAAGATAAATATCACCAATAAATTATACATATAATAATGACATAGATACATCTAAAATATCAAACCTAAATTTCAGATATTTCACATTTTTTGCCCAAAATAAAATTTCGCGACAGTTAATATAAACAGGATAAGCCAACGATGAAGCTACTAGATATACCTATCAAAGAAAGAAGTAATGAAACCATAAGTAAGACAGAGATAAATATGCAATTACTTGTTATTTTGCGCTTCAAAAATCAATGACGTGAAGTTCAAGTGATCGTAATCTACCCGTAACAAAGATTTGGAGCTATGGAAGCAAACCGCATTGTTTCTAGTGATATTATATTTACTTAAACACTTTGACTGGCTGAATGCCCTATGCATATTAATTGCTGAAATACATATTGTAGGTAATTAAACTTTTTATATATTTTGAAACTTACCAAGTTTATTTCTTTTTATTTAAATTTTAAATGGCTTTTAATAAATTATATAGTATTGAAAGATAATACTTAGATATCAAAAATTTCATCAAATTTCATCACTATTTATATATGTTTCAACACAAGTAAGCACGTTTTTTTGTTGCTCCGTATATTTTACACTTTTTCGTGGAAATTTGTGCATATTTTTCGAAAAAATGACTCGTGGAAGAAACGCCAGTGCCGTGGAAACCGAGGCAACTAAGTTATTTGAGGATGAGGCTTTTATTAACAAGCTTGCGGACAAATTGTTTGCCCGCATTGATCAAAGACTCGAAGAGCAAAAAATGCACTATGAAAAAATCATCCAGGAACTTACTCATAGAAATCAACATCTTCAGGAAGAAGTCGACAAACGAGCAATACTCACGAAGGAATTGTATCCGTATCTTCGGTATTCCGGAAGAACATTCCGAGGATCCTGAATCTAAGGTACGCGATATGGCCAAGTCCCAATTGGGTATTAGTGTATCCCCAGAATCAATTGATAGATGTCACCGTGTCGGCAAACCCGTAGTGAAAAGTGCAAGTGTGTGTAGTGTTCGCCCCTCTAAACCACGTGGTATCATTATTAAATTCACATCATATAAATCTCGGCAACTATTCCTGAAAAACAGAAATAAATTGAAAGGAACTGGTATACGGCGCGAGCAGATACGTGACTCAAGGGACTTTGACGTGCTTAGAATCAGCTGATTTGTGTGCGCATGTCATTTTGACGAGAACAATGTCATGTTGACAAAACCAATGTTTTAACTTATTTTGATTTTTAATTGCTAAAATATTATTTTTAATTTCATGTATTTTACTGCCTAAAAATAGCAATTCAAAATCAAAATAAGTCAAAACATTAGCCTCGTCAAATTGACAATGTTCTTGTCAAAATGACATGCGCACACAAATCAGCTGATCCCAAGCAAGTCAAGGTCGCTCGAGTCACGTGCTTAGAATCAGCTGATTTGTGTGCGCATGTCATATTGACAAGAACAATGTCATATTGACAAGACCAATGTTTTGACTTATTTTGATTTTTAACTTCTAAAATGTTATTATTTTTAATTTCATGTGTTTTACGGCCTAAAAATTATAAAATATTAACATTTTAGCAATTCAAAATCAAAATAACTCAAAACATTGGTCTTGTCAAATTGACAATATTCTTGTCAAATGACATGCGCACACATATCAGCTGATCCCAAGCAGGTCAAGGTCGCTCGAGTCACGTGTCTGCTCGCGCCCTATTGTAATTACTGAAGACCTTACCAAGCCCCGGCATAATTTATATATAACTGCGTGCAAAAAGTTCGGAAATAAAAATGTGTGGACTCACGATGGCAACATCTTTCCAAAACGTGATGATGGGGCCATTAAGAAACTTCCACTGGGTAGTAATATTGATGAACTGTGAATTACTAGTTAATATTAACACAATAACCACTTTTTCATATTCTCTGGAGCAAGAGTGTACTTTGTTTTCTATATTTGACAGACTTTCTTCTCTGTTAAATTTATTCGCTTTGTTCCTTCGAACTTGCTTTGAGCTGTTTGAAGTTGTTCGTGCGTTATTCTATAGTTTGTTTAAAATTGTTGTATTTCTGTGTATATAGTTTATTCAATTTTTGGTTTATTTAATGTCGAGTTTTGTAGATTGCAAGCAACAAATTATTGATATATATGATAAAAAATTTACAATTTGTCAGCTAAACATTAGATCCATCAATTCTTGTTTCTTAAAATTTACTGAATTCGTGAATGACTACAACATTGATATAGTTACCGTTACCGAAACCTGGATTAGCGAAAATTCGCCTAGTTACCTATTTAATATAACTAACTACACTTTATTAAGTTTTGATAGAACTCATTCAATTGGTGGAGGAGTCGCTTTCTATGTTCGGAACGATATTAATTTCAAAGTTTTAGACACAACATTTGTTCCTACAAATAATGTTGACCATGCCTGGATATTATGTGCAATACAAAATGCAAAAGTATATTTAGGCGTCGTGTACAATCCTCACTCCAAATATTACCGAGAACTTGAAATTCTTGAAACTATATTCACTGAGATTATTTTACTGTGTGACTATTTAATTTGCACAGGAGATATTAATATTAATTTATTGTCCGATGATTACAAAACACAATACTTTTTCGATCTTTTATCTGCTAACAGCATGTATCAAGTAAATACCAAATACACAAGGCCATCATCAAGATCATTGTTAGATGTAATGTTTTTTTCAGATAAAAGTATCTGCATCAGTTCAGGTAACATTGGTTGTGAGGAATTAAGTAATCATGATTGTATTTATGGTGTTCTTAACTTTCCAAAAACATCAAATTCTGATAAAAGAATTGCGTACAGGGATTTCAAAAACTTTGACCTAGAATATTTTCTTTCCGATTGTGCGTTAGTGAACTGGAATCATATTATTTATATTAACGATATTAATGACAAAGTTAAATTTCTTAATGAGAATATTACTAGTTTATTTAATAAACATGCACCTCAAAAAGAAATTGTAACTAAGAAGCAGTTTACTCCTTGGATAACCCCGGTTATCAAAATTATGCAGAGAAAACGTAATAAAGCTCTTACAGATTACAAGAAATTTAGAACTCAAGCAAAATTAGAATATTATATGCAATTACGGAATTTAACAACAGCTGCAATTAGGAGAAAAAACAGGCGTACTTAAATCATAATATAAATAATTCAATTAAAGATTCCAGTAAACTTTGGTCTAATATAAAACAAATAGGTGTTAATAACATTTCTGAAAATAATATGTGCCAGAAAGATTTCAAACCACATGAATACGGACTTTATCTTTTAGATCAGGTGGGCACAATTGTAACACGAGGGGGTGTCTCTGAAGCTGACTGATAATCCTGCCGACTGCTTCACTGTAACACGAGGGGGGGGGGTGCGCTGGAATGACTGGTACTACTGATGATGATTCCCAACGATGATACACTTACTGACTGGTGGACGCTTTGATGGCTGGCGTCCACGGCTTGTGAGAAGGAAGAACACACATACACTTCACTTTTTACACTTTACACTGATGAACACTACGGACATGAACACGACTTGTTGTTTTAAACAACTAATACTTTTATTTACATGATTATTAATTAATACTAAGCCTAACATACACAACTAACAAGTGTTACATTCCGTAACCCAGCGGACGAGCGACGCCCCAAAACTAAAGGACACTACATGTCCAAACCAAAACACGTCTTTCTGACGCCACGTACTAATTTCGACTCTCCCATGTTTATCCCATGGCTAACTAATACCGACTCTCCCATGTTTATGCCATGGCTAACTAATGCCGACTGACTTAAAACAAAAACGCTATCTCCAGGATAGGATTATCTTAGGGGCATGGGGTGCATAGGCGAGGTCATTCTAAAGTCACGCTCGTATATATAATAATTTCCAGACTTAAGATCAACAAATAAATGTCGTGACTATCATAATATGATAAGAATTTCTAAACTGAATTTTGACATTTATAACTTAAACAGATAAACAGAGTTAAAATATGAATATTGAAACTATAATTTAGAAGAGTTTATAAAAAGTTATTTATCTGTTATTGTGCTTACCCTCGCCTTGTCACATTATCCTCCCCTTAAGACATAAATATATCGCAAAATCGATATATTTATTCTTAAATCCTGAACTGAAGATTGTTTCCAAATTCTGCAACCACAGAACATAAAACACATACATAAAACAAATAAAACATAAAACATCACCCATATTACAAATATGAGACAAAGCATAAAACATAGGATACAAAAAATTGCAGAACAGGTACAAATGTACAAACACGATTAACATAATACGATAAAAACACACAAAAGGTATAAACATATCACATTACAAATGCAAAAGCATACAAACAAAATATCAAACATATTACAAATATGACACAAAGCATAAAACATAGAATACAAAAATCGCAGGACATAAAGCATAAAGCTTAGCCACATAAAACATTATAACCATAATGTAAACACAATAAAAACGTACCTAAAACGTTTTAACAAATTACAAATTCATAACTCAAATGCTAAAAAGGAAACGAGTATTTTATTTTCCTATCTAATAAAAATTTCTAATCTAACATGCAACTTAACTAGCCAAAAAAACTAAACAGTAACAAAAATCGTCATATAATAGTCATAAAAAAGAAAACAACACAAAGGTCACTGCACTGGGGGCGGTTTTTCACACCTAAGTGGTCTAAGGGATGGCACTACAAAAAATTTGGGAACACTGCTGCAAGCGATAACGTCGATCCTGGAATGTTTGACATCACCAGTAGCGTGCTCGCGGCGTAACTCTTGCACAGGTGGGCATGCTAAGATCACCTCTCCGATGTTCAGGCCCAAGTCGCCATTCACGGTGTCCTCTTCGTTAATCATTTGCAGATCCATTTCGTTGCGGTTGTCGTCATATACTCTGTTCATGTCCTGTCCATCAGCTACTTCGCTGTGTCCTTCCTCAGTCTCACAACTCTCTGTTTTCTCCGGCAGGCAATTCTCTTTATCCATTTTTCCTTCCTGTACGCCCTTGTCACTCGCTGTGACGGCTATTGTCAAACTCTCTGGTCATGGTATGTCTACCACCGCAAAACGATCCTCTATTGCCAGTAAGGACTCAATTTCTTCTAAACTGATCCTCCCTACTGGCAACTCGTGCACTCCCTGCATGGCAAAAGAAACGTGGCCGTATGCCACCGACGAATGCCCTGGAGACAACGAATCTAACGGCGCCTGCGGTGCGTAGACCTGGTGCGTCCATGCTGGACCATAAAAACTTGGCGTACAAGCCGAAAAAAATGATGGTGGTAATATGGTGCGTCCTGCATACGTTATTTCTAATCAACGCATTATATCTGTGCCAGTGGTAGGCCGCTTATACAATGGAATTGCAAAATACAATTCCCTTGCCTTACCACTGAGCCTGAACACTATAGCACTGCCGAGGAAAACTTCATCCCAGCCGTATCTTCTGCTGGCTGCTACCATATTGCGGATATATTCTCCCACACTGCCGTCACCAGAGAACGTATTCATTGCAAGCAATACCTCAAGCATATCTGGTGACGGCTGACACGGCCTGGGTTGCTGTATCATCGCTGGCGTCGTGGTCGCAAATTTGTACATACTGTACACCAAGTACCCTCTCCTCGGTCACAAACTAATAAAACTGAAACTGATGTAGGAACTTTTCGGATAAGTAAGAGTAAACAATTACTCTCATTATCCTACCGACTGCGCCACTGTAACACGAGGGGGTGTCTCTGAAGCTGACTGATAATCCTACCGACTGCTTCACTGTAACACGAGGGGGGGTGCGCTGGAATGACTGCTACTACTGATGATGATTCCCAACGATGATACACTTACTGACTGGTGGACGCTTTGATGGCTGGAGTCCACGGCTTGTGAGACGGAAGAACACACATACACTTCACTTTTTACACTTTACACTGATGAACACTACGGACATGAACACGACTTGTTGTTTTAAACAACTAATACTTTTATTTACATGATTATTAATTAATACCAAGCCTAACATACACAACTAACAAGTGTTACATTCCGTAACCCAGCGGACGAGCGACGCCCCAAAACTAAAGGACACTACATGTCCAAACCAAAACACGTCTTTCTGACGCCACGTACTAATTTCGACTCTCCCATGTTTATCCCATGGCTAACTAATACCGACTCTCCCATGTTTATCCCATGGCTAACTAATGCCGACTGGCTTAAAACAAAAACGCTATCTCCAGGATAGGATTATCTTAGGGATATGGGGTGCATAGGCGAGGTCATTCTAAAGTCACGCTCGTATATATAATAATTTCCAGACTTAAGATCAACAAATAAATGTCGTGACTATCATAATATGATAAGAATTTCTAAACTGAATTTTGACATTTATAACTTAAACAGATAAACAGAGTTAAAATATGAATATTGAAACTATAATTTAGAAGAGTTTATAAAAAGTTATTTATCTGTTATTGTGCTTACCCTCGCCTTGTCACACAATTAATATAAATCCTAATACTAAAAACTTTTTTAACAATAATAAGTTTTCAAACACACACACAAATTCCTTTAATTTCTCTTGTGTGGATAATAATAAAATAGAATCTATTTTGAATAATTTAAAGTCCAAAGCAATTGGAACTGATGGAATATCCTGTAAAATGATTATTCTCATTCTTCCTGTAATAATAAATTATATTACGCACATTATTAATAGTAGTTTGTTAATAGGAACAGTTCCCGATATATGGAAATTAGCACTTGTGAAACCCATCCCTAAAAATAACAATTCATCAATCAAAAGTTTTAGAAAAAATATGCTGCGAACAAATACTGGTCTATCTAAATGAAAATAATATACTTCCAGCGAAACAATCTGGCTTTAGAAGTGGATATAGTACAAACACATGTCTACTTAATATAATTGATACACTAATCACTAATTCTGATGAATCAAAAATCTCTTTTCTCATCCAAATAGACTTCTCGAAAGCCTTTGATATGGTTGACCATTCCTTACTGCTAGCTAAATTGAAATACTACAACTTTTCAGCTGATGCATTAAGGTGGTCTGAAGATTATTTTAGCAATCGGGAATTTCGAGTATCCGTGACACACAAATCTACGGAATTAAATTCACCTTCATTTCCTTCAGCACGGGGTGTACCTCAAGGATCAGTTCTGGGACCATTATTCCTTTTACTCTATACTGCGGATTTACCTTCTGAATTAAAACACTGTGATGTTCATTCATACGCCGACGACACGCAAATATTAGCCTCAGGGTATCCCTCAGAGATGTCGCAACTGACAAACATTATTAACTCTGATTTGAATAATCTTACTCAATCAACTTTGTTAATGATTGGAAATTGTGACGCTCCTGACATATTGCTGGATGGAATAAAATTGCATCCTGAGAAAGTTTGCAAAAGTTTAGGGATGTTATTGGATAAAGAACTAAATTTTCATTTCCATCTTCAGTCTAAATTGAGGGCAGCAATAATTAAATTTAAACATTTATACCAATTCCGTAATATTTTATCTTCTGATGTAAAGCTACGTTCAATTAATTCTCTGATCCTACCATTGTTTGACTATTGCGCATGTGTGTATGTACCAAATTTGTCTCAAGCCGATAAACATAGAATAAACATGATTCAGAACTCTTGCTTACGTTATGTATATGATGTGCGTAAATATGATCATATTTCAAGTTACAGAGAAATAGCGAAATTGGAAAATATAGAATCTCGTGCCAAAAAAATATACCTGTCCTTGGTACATAAAACTTTAGTAACGCGTACACCTTCATATTTGGTTGACAAACTTATTCCCAAACAATATAACTATAGTTTACGTATTGTGCCTTCTTTCAAAAAATTTAAGTTTAAGTGTTCATTTTCATACTTAGCACCTACTCTTTACAACACTATACAATCCGACATGAAATCTCTGTCCGTCAATTCTTTTAAGCATCATTTAAAAAATCTTTAATTATTAACTAGACATATACTTGTACGATCTACTGAAAACTTGTTCTTTTCTGACTTCAAATTTTGTATTTAATCATTTATATTTTGTTTTTGAATGTTCTCTTTGTTTTTAACTTATACACATATGTATTATTTTTCAAGAGTAACGCAATGTATTTTCCTGTTTATGTACCTACTATGTATGTATTGGGTTGGGTTGAAAAGCAGCCTCTGGCTGAACCCCCGCCTTTGATTAAATCAGTGAAGTTATTATTATTATTATTATTATTATTATTATTATTATTATTATTATTATTATTATTATTATTATTAATAAAGGGAAAATAACGGAGCTGCAGTCACTTCTTGTTGAAATTTTATTGAAATTTAAAACATATAACCAACGTTTCGGTCACAATTTAACCATCATCAGGGTAACGTTTCAAGGATAAATTTAGAAAAACATGAAAATGAAAAGTTTTAAGGTCGAAATTTTCGTCAAAATTACAATAAATAAATAAAAAACGTGCGTACATATCAACATTGCATATAAATACTTTAATACGAAACCGAAAGAGAAAAATGAGAAATTTAGCAATCTAAAATTTAACGGGAAATACTTTTTTTGTAATAAAATCGGGCACATAAGTCGCGACTGTAGATTAAAATCTAAAGTTAATGAATCGAACAGAATGAGTGACGCAATGATTACAATTGCTTCTAATACAGAACTTGTTCAAAATCAAGAATTTGGTACCTTGACAGTGGCGCGACTAAACACATGTGTAATGACAAACGAAATTTCGCAAAGTTAAATGAAAATAAATTATCAAAAGTATATACGGCTGCGGAACATTTTGTGGAATCGATTGGCATGGGTGATGTTAATTTAGACGCAAAATTAAATAAACAAACGTCGCACTCCGTGAAATTAAAAAATGCTTTGTATGTCCCGGACCTTCGTAATAATATTTGTTATCGGTATCAAGAGTCACTGAAAATAGTTATACCGTAACATTTGCAAAAGATCGGGCGGCAGTTACCGAAAAGACGGGTCAATTGCTCTGACAGCTATAAAACGCAACCAATTGTACGTCGTAAATGAAAAAAAAAAGAACGCGCTACTTAAATGGCATCAGAGATATGGACATCTTAATATCAACTATCTGAAAGGGATGAAAAATGAAGAAAGTCTGTGGCATGAATTTTAAGTCGAAAGCGCACGAAATAAATTGCATAGTATGTACAAAATGTAAAATTCATGTACAACCATTAAAACAATCAGATCATCGAGAAAAAGAAATTTTAGGTCTTGTACATTCGGACATTTGCGTTCCGATGAATACAGAATCACTCGGCGGAGCAGGATATTTTGTATCTTTTATAGATGACTATTCCAGGTATATTGAAGTAGTAATGCTCCGAAATATGACTGATGTTCTTCAAGCTTTTATAAACTACAAGCGAAAAGTAGAAAATCAAACTGGTCAACGAATCAAAAGGTTACGAACTGACAACGAGAAAGAATAATTATCAAAAAGATTCAATGATTTTCTTGAGGAAGAAGGAATTTCGCGTCAACTAACTGTTGAGTATACGCCTCAACAAAATGGAGTTTCTGAGCGAGCAAATCGTACGTTAGTTGAAATGGCAAGGTGCATAATACTGCAAGCAAATTTTGCAGATTCACTGTGGAGCGAAGCGGTGAACGCAGCAACTTATTTAAGAAATAGGTGTGCAACGAAAAGCCTAAATAGAATCACACCGTTTGAAGCATGGACACATCGGAAACCATACGTCGGTTTCTTCAGAACGATTGGTAGCAAAACAATTGCATTAAATAAAGGCCAGAAGAGAGGAAAATTCAAATCAAAAGGCGACGAATATGTATTAGCAGGATATTCGGATGAATCAAAAGCGTACAGACTATGGAAACCACGAACTAAAACTGTCATAAAAGCTCACGATGTAAAATTCATAGAGAAAATTGAATCTCTTCAACTACCGTCAAAAGAAATATTCTTCGTACTTAATTCGGTATTAAATGACAATGAAGGCAAACGGCAATTAAATGACAATGAAGGCAAACGGCAAGAAGATAAGGAAGATATAGAAATCGATATTGAAGAAGAAGGTAAAGAAGAAGATGAAAAAGAAGACGAAGAATCACAAACCGAGGAACAAGAGAAAATTGAATCACGTCGAAGGCCAAGGCGTCCAAAAATTTTAAAAACAGGTAAAAAAGGCAGACCAAAGAAAAAATGAATCGGGAATATTAAAACGAGATGATAAAGAATTATGACTAGCCGCCGTGAAGAAAGAATATGACACTCTATAGGAAAATGGGACGTGGATTCTTGTGCTAAGGCCTATAAACAAGAAAGTTTTAACAAATAGATGGGTGTTTAAGACAAAAATAAATCAAAATGGGGAAATTGAAAAATATAAAGCGAGATTAGTTGCTAGGGGACACACACATAAAAGGGAATTGATTATGAAGAAGTTTTTGCTCCTGTGGCAAGGTATGAAACGGTTCGTACTTTACTCGCAGCATCAGTAAATGAAGGAATGTACGTACATCAAATGGACGTGATTTCTTCTTATGTACAAGGTGAGTTGTATGATGAAGTGTACATGGAACAACCCAAAATATTTGTTGAATGTGGGCACAAAGAAAAAGTATGTAAACTGATGAAACCATTGTACGGCTTAAAACAATCGGGTCGCGAATGGTACAAGAAGCTTGATAATTACCTTACAGGAAATGGCGCGAAACGTACTTCAGCTGATCCGTGTGTCTATGTATTTGGCGAAGGAAAAGATAGAGTTATTATTATTATTATCTATGTAGATGACATGATTTTAGCAGGGAATAATATTGAGAAGCTTGAGCTCATCAAATCAAATATGAAATCTGCATTTAAAATGGTAGATCTTGGTCAGATTAGCAACTTCCTGGGAATAAACGTACGACGAGATGGCGCAACTGGTAGTATACATCTTTCGCAGAGGAAATATGTTTAAGATTTACTTCAAAAAATTAATATGGAACAGGCGAAAACCGTTTCAACACCAATTGAATCAAATTTAAAGATCTCTAAAGAAATGAGACCGACAACGGAAGAAGAAAGAAATGGAATGAAAAATCGACCATATAGAGAACTAGTCGGTGGTTTGATTTATTTGGCAAATGCAACCCGGCCTGACATTGCATTCGCAGCCAGTACATTGAGCCGATTCTGCGCAGACCCTGGTAAGGAACATTGGCTAATCGCGAAGCGTGTGTTGAGATATTTAAAGGCAACGTGTCATTAAGGCATTACCTATGTAAAAGATGAAGAAAGCCTCGGAGCCTACACAGATTCTGATTGGGCTGGAGACATTGACGACCGTAGATTATGTTCAGGTAATGTTTTGACATTATCAGGAGGTCCTATCAGTTGGAAGTCAAAAAAGCAAGCATCTATAGCCTTATCGACTTTGGAAGCGGAATACGCAGCGCTTTCTAACGTTTCGCGCGAAATCATTTATATAAAACGACTTTTAATTCATATGGGTTTCAAGAAATTTGTAGAATCTCCAATTTATGTATTCTGTGATAATCAAAGTGCGATAGAATTATCTAACAATGCTGTATTTCATAAACTCAGTAAGCTCATTGATATCAGTTTTCATTTTACCCGTGAGTTGGTGGATAAGAAAAAAATTGTAATTCATTATTTACCAACATTCTCGCTGATATTTTAACTAAATGTAAACATCGATGTAAAGAAATGTTGCATTTAAGTTAATTTTATATTATTTCGTTTTTAGAGCACATATCGATAGAGGGGGTGGTAAAGATACATAGATCAATGATCGATATGTTTGCTAAGTATTTGTGTCATTTGTATATGTCATAATGACAAACTGTCATAATAATTGTCATAATGACAGATCCATAGAAATATCGTAACCATAGTGTTGTTAATACAGAATAGAATGTAATTTTGTGTCGATAATAATAAAAGCTGTCAATTTTCAGTAAATGTATTTTATTACAAAGACCAAGTTTCCTTACATAAATAAATTGATGTAAAAATACGCACATTAAAATTACACAATCAGCATTAAAATTCGAAATTAGATTTTAATTGTGCTGTAAAAACAAAAATAAATACCTATGTATATAACGTAAATCACTCTAAACGTCTAGAAATTTAAAAAATATTTGCAAACTCCCACCCGATAATGTTTTATAAATAATTAGAATTAAACTCGCGCATCATCAAAGAAATTTTTATTATCCAATTAAGGTTTAATGATAATAAAATTTAATTCGTTGGACGCTGCAGAAATTTTAGAAGACTTTTTAATTAATTCTTATCAAATGTTCCGTTTAGCAAACAGCGAACTGCTCCGCAATTAGTGTACCTAGTATGAATAATGGATACAGTTTTTCTAATAAAACCTATAATAATTAAGTTTTTTAATTCATTTTATTTTTACTATTAAAGTTATCATTATGCAACGGAAGTATTATTCTGAAATAGCAGTGCGGTACTTGAAGATAATTGAGATTCGTGCCGAATTAAGAGCTAAGATGCATTATTTGCAAATAAAAATTTAGTTCATGTTATTAGGCACGTTGAGTTTACATTTATTTCCATGTGTGTTTACAAATTTCAGTTAACGGAAAGTTAACTTCCTTCTAACTTCAGTACCTCTTAGCTCCTACCTTGATACTTTCATATTTTGGTTTTATCATATACATGTTATTAAAAAAAAATCTGATGTACATAACCCCCCGTCAATTCCATGTTTAAAATAGCAATGAGCTTTAAGTAAAGTCTCACTTCCGACTGACCATTTGTAAACAAAATCTAATTTCTTGTTCCAATAAATAGAAAAGTCTGTAATATGAAATTTTGGATTATATTTTATTATGTTTTTCCTCGAAAATCTGTTAAGAGCTCCAAATTAAATACCACTTCCGATTTATCATATAGGTATAGTCAAAATCGAGTTTTAAATACCAAACTAGATAAGTTTTGGATCATGTTTTAATATATTTTTTCAAGAAAATCTGTTTATAGCTTTCTGTAAAGTACTACTTCCGGTTTATCAGTTTTTAAAAAATCTAATATGTCGTCCTCATTAACATTAAAGTCTTAAATACCAAATTTGAAAAGTTTTGGATTGTATCAATATATTTTTCAAGAAAATATGTTCAGAACTTCAAATAAAGTATCATTTCCGGTTTATCAATTTTAGCCAAAATCTAATAAGTTGCTCCCCTTCATATGAAAGTCTTAAATACCAAATTTGACAAGTTTTGGGATATATCAATATATATTTCACTAAAATCTGTTCAGAGCTTCAAGTTAAGTATCACTTCCGGTTTATTAATTTTAGAAAAAAATGTAATTAACATAAAAGTTTTAAATACTAATTTGAAAAATTTTGGTGTATATCATAAAATATTATTCACGAAAACCTATTCAGAGCTTCAAGTAAAATATCATTTCCGGTTTATTAATTTTAGAAAAAATTTAATATGTCGTTCTCATTAATCTAAAAGTCTTAAAAACTAAATTTGACAAGTTTTGGAATATATCATAATATATTTTTCACGAAAATCTTTTCAGAGCTTCAAGTAAAATATCATTTTCGGGTTATCTATTTTAGAAAAAAATTAATATGTCGTTCTCATTAATCTAAAAATCGTAATACCAGATTTGACAAGTTTTGGAGCATATCATAATATATTTTTCACGAAAATCTGTTCATGAAAATCTTAAATACTAAAATGTAAACGTTTTGTATTATATTTTAATATAATTTTTCATTTTAACTTTTATGGGCTTCAAGTAAAGTATTACATCCGATTGTCCAATTTTACCCAAAATCCAATCAAATCTTTATATGAATGTAGAAAGCTTAAATACGGAAAATAGAAATTTTCGGAAGTTTGTTGTAAGAGTTTTCGTGGACGAAAAAATCGTCACACACACACACACATACGCGCAAGCGCACATGCGAAGCCATACGCACGCACTCGATCACACGCACGCTCTTTCTCTCACACGCATACACGCACACACACACACACACACACACACACACACACACACACACACACACACACACACACACACACACACACACACACACACACACACACACACACACACACACACGCATACGCACGCACACACAGGCATCATCGTAGAAATAGTAAAAACGTGTTGTGGGGACCCTAATTCGTGCTCATATACTGAAAACTTACCATCGAATTTTTGAACCGATAACATTACCTACCTTACCTACGGAATGACGGAAGGTAAAAACAGTAAGGACATTTTATTCACGTTAATTTCTATGATTTTTTAATCCATAACATTAGAAGTGCAATATATAAAACCACAAATGAAAGAAATAGTCATTAAATAAATTAATGCTTTATTGATTAAATTATTAAACAAAGGCGAGGTTCAACCATCGCCTACGCTTTGAGGGGTTTTTAAAATGAACTTGATATAGACACAGTATGTATATTTTTTATTTTTTTAAAATACGTTACAAGAATACTTTATTGCATTTATAGTTTGTTGTACAACTAATTACAATTCATAATTACGAGTATATCGGGGGCAAGTCAACTTTTCTTTGCAATTTTGTATCATTAATGGATGAAGATAAGATAATAAAGACACACATAAACAACAATACCTTACCTGGGATTTGAACACGGGACCCTTGAGTCATTAGTCGACTACGGTGCCCACATGGACGTAACTAGAGAATTTTTCTAGGGGGGGGGGCAGACCCTTTGAGTTCGAAATGCAAAATAGATAAGAAATCTCATTTTGTCGTATGTACACATTAAAAAATGTGTCTTGAAAATCAATATTCCAACAAAATATTGAATATTCCATAAAATTCTAAAATATTCTACAAATTTTTGGCAATTTTAAATACGTATATAAAGGCCGGCTGAGGTCAGTTTAGTTTTAAATAGAACTTTGTAGAAAAAGAAATTCTAAAACGTTCTGAAACTTTAAGGGAAAATTCCAGAACTCTCTTGAAATTCTGAACTTTCTGGAACATTCTAGAACGCTCTGGAACTATATGAAAAACCTTCTGAAACTTTTATGTACATTTTAGATTATTTTTGAACATGTTATAAACTTTTTGAACTCTCCGGAATATTTAAGTATTCCTAATGTGGATTGTTTAAAATTTTCCGCGTGAAAACTAGGCATCGCCGGGTACTTTAACTAGTAGTTAGGATGAAAAGTAAAAAAGCTTATTTTATTGTTGAAAAAAAGAACATAATTTTTCGAATAATTATTGCCTAATCAAAATTTATCACATCGAAAAATTACTAAATTATTTACTATACTACTCACTTAAATGCCTGTCGATTAATCAATTTACACCACACCATTCACAAAATTATATCAGTAATTAAAATAATTATACTAATATGTATTTTTTCCTAGGGGGGTTCATGCCAATTCTGGGGTGGGCTGGGCCGTCCCTGGCCCCCCTATAGTTACGCCTATGGGTGCCCACTATACTACCGGCGCGACGTCAGTTGAAAGATCAGTAAACAATGTTTAAGTAATGACTATTTTCTTTTGCTATAAATTTAAGGTTTTCTGAATTCTGTTATCCTACTGTTACGGATTAAGAAGATAAGAAATACACGTGAACTGTACTATAATATCTTCCATATTTTTGTTTCAGTACATCTCACTTTTTCCTTATTGAGAGTTTATTCTTTTTTGCCTTAAAGTTGTTTGATATTTATGATAAAAATGCAAAATATCACCAGTTTTAAATAAAATTTAGAGCTAGCGTTATATATGCCGTGCTAACACATAGTTCCTTGTTCCTATTCAGAAATATTTGCTTTCAATTTTTTATTACATACTTCGATATTTGGTTTTTAGTAAACAGCTATTACATTTTTTTTTTTAATACTAATGTGAAAAGTGGTAAAGCAATAAAACAAAATTCTGCTTTAACTAAAATTATTCAAATATGTAGTTTCTTTTATTATTTCTATCACGATTATACCTAACTAATTGTATAAATTTTTTACAGGAATCTTTTACTGCCAGATGGCGTTCCCATCGACAGACAGAGGGCACGTTTTATCGTGCGTGTCTATCGTGCTGACGGCTTGCCCAAAATGAATTCTTCGCTCATGGCCAACGTTAAGAAGGCCTTTACCGGGGAAGTCAATGATCTCGTCGATCCCTATGTGCAGGTCTCGTTCGCTGGACTCACGGTAAGAAAATACAAACATATTTAATAATTTTTGTTTTTAAAAAATGTGTAATGCATATCAATTTTAGCATTAATTATACTGTAATAATGCTAAAAAAATGTTTATTTTAAAAGTATCTGATAAAAATGTAAAATTAAAAATGATTTACTTCATAATGCGGTGACATCTTATGTGAAAATTGCTAACTGCTTGAGTCAGTGCAGAATCTCTGTTTAAGATATTAAGCAGTTTGTGAAAAAAATTCAATTAATGGAATTACATGCCTCTTGGTGCTATATTAACTCTACTTTCTTTGTCATTCATAGTTCTATGTCTCAGAATGAACAAGTAGTATTGAGATTGAGAACTAACGAGATCTGATACGCTAACTGGTAGCGAAAGATAGGACTTGCCGGAAAAATACTGTTTGAACTACTTACTATCAAAATGGGTGCTACCGGAAAACGTTCTGATAAATATCGCAAAAATTGTTGTGTTTTTGGGTGTCACTCAAAAAGGGGCAAAAACAGTATAAAATGTAAGCAAAGCGTATAGAGAATAAAATATTCTTCAATATTTATAATAACATTAAATGCGAAAAAAAATATATTTACAGCGTTTTTTTTTTCAAGAAAAAATGTTAAAATCTTCAAATGAGTGTACTTCCGGTTACAGACATCATCGCGAAAGTAGTAAAATCGTATTCTATGGACCCTAAAACGTGCTTATTCATTAAAAACGCATCATCGATTTTTTTGACCAAAATACTTTCCTTACCCATAGGTGACGCAAGGTAAAAAGTATTATAAATCAGCACAAGATGTCGATCTTGAAATGGACAGGAGACAGTAGTAGGATTATGTAATTCGAAGTTGAACAAAAAAATTACAAATAACATGAAAGTTTTTTTAAAGAGAAGATTTTATATTTACAAGAATAATATAAAAGTCATGTGGAACTGTTATAATTCATCACAATATTATTTAGTATCCTAGTTTTTAAATTTATAGTTGATATTGAATTTAACTGATGCACATTATTTCTGTCAACAAAAATACAAGCAACAGGAAAATGATAACCATACAATAATGTGACGAACAATATGTTAATTTCGTGTGGCTGTGGCTTGGAGTTCATGGCAATTGTTTGCTAGTGATACTCGACGAGATGAGAGTACTCTCGCATCTTGTCTCGTCTCGTTGCATTATGCAAGACGAGAACGAGAGCGAGATTGCAATTTAAAATTCGAGATCGATATAAGAACTGAGAGAAGCGAGAAATCTCGCGAGATTCTCGCAATAAAATGTATTTGTAACTTTATAACTTTGATTCATAAATTCAATGAAAAATGCACCGTATAGGGAGTGGAGTCAACGGTAATTCGTGCATAAACAGGTGAATGTGAAAATTATATGAATTGACTATATTTTTTTGAGTCCATCTAGAGTCGAATGATATCGGTCGCAGAGCGAGGAAATGCAAAATAAAGACTAAATCGGTTTTGCATCTAATAGAACTAGTTTTTCTCCAACATTTCAGCCCCTAATTCATCCCAGTTAAAACTACGGTTAATAAAATTCTTGTCTTCCCTGAAAAGTAAAGGATCTTATATTAAGCGTCGATAGGAGCCAACACGAAGTGAAGCGGAGTTCCCAGTGTAGCGCTTTTTTATGAGTAAATCTTACTCAAATAGTGGCATATAGTTAATTATAAAGTGTAGAAACTTTTAGTTACAAAAACTATTTTTTTATGTTTAATTAGTTTTACTGATTACAGAATGTATTAACAGATGTTCGTATTGAAATAATTTGGTGACTAGAATTTAGTGTTTCGTCTCTTTATTATAGTTATATGACTGTAAATAAACGGAAGACGGAACGATTAGTGTGAACTCGTCTTTTGTAGTTCAACTGATACGTAAATACCGAGGTAAATACGCAGTACGCAAGCGCTTATTTTTACAGCGAGACTCTCGCGCGAGAACGAGACGAGACCTAAAAAAATGTGCGAGAACGAGAGTGAGTTCGAGATTGCAGATCTGAAAACGAAACGAGATCGATATTTTATATTTCTCGTCTCGTCTCGCCTCGTGTGCATCACTATTGTTTGCAAACATAGAGCAAACATTTTATATTTATTTTCTAATTGTTCCGTCATTCCGCACATTATTATATGTTGTACATTTATATCCTTTTCCCCCTATTAAATGAAATAGTGTTTAGTTTAGTTACATTATGAAATATGCCGCCATCGATAGTGTTAGTTCTATGACGTCACAAGAATTATCCGAAAACCTTATTATTTTCTTCTCGAGTATATTAAATATGTTTAAAAAGAAAAAAAATAATACCAATATTTTTTTAATGAAGATTAACATAATAAATCGTAGAATCCTGACTGCGATAATATCATCAAATTGAGGTTGATGTTGCCATTGGTAGATATATTTCTTTCATTAAAAATCTGATGTGGCCAGTACATGACTTCCCGCCAATTTCATGTTTAAAATAGCAATGAGCTTTAAGTAAAGTATCACTTCCGGTTGATGTTTCAAATTATATTGGATTTTTAAATAGAAATCTTGAGAAGTTTTGGACCATATTTTAATATATTTTTTCTAGAAAATCTGTTTATAGCTTTAAGTAAAGTACTATTTCTGGTTTATAAATTTTATACAAAAATCCAATGTCGTTCTCATTATAATAGTCTTAAATACCAAATTTGAAACGTTTTGGATTATATACAATCTGTTCAGAGCTTCCAATAAAGTATCACTTGCCGTTTGCGTTTATCAATTTTTGCCAAAATCTAATATTTTGTTCCCCTTCATATAAAAGTCTTACATACCAAACTTCACGAAAATGGGGTCAGAGCTACAAGAAAAGTATCACTTCCGGTATATAAATTTTAGTCAAAATCTAATATGTTGCTCCCATTTATATGAAGTTTTGGAATATATCCACGAAAATCTGTTGAGAGCTTCAAGTAAAGTATAACTTCCGTCATCAATTTTTCCCAAAATCTAATATGTTCTTTCCCTTCATATAGAAGTCTTAAATACTAAATTTGAAAAGTTTTGGAATATACCATAATATATTTTTCACAAAAATTTGTTCAGATCTTCAAGTAAAGTATCACTTTCGGTTTATCAATTTTAGCCAAAATCTAATATGTTATTTTCCTTGATATAGAAGTCTTAAATACTAAAATATAAAAGTTTTGGATTATATTTTAATATCGTTTTTCATTAAAAACTGTTATGGGCTTTTTGTGTAAAGTACCACTCCCGGTTCTCCATTTTTACCCAAAATCTAATCAACTCTTTATATGAATACAGACTGGCACTAGCGGTTCACCAAGCCAAGCTACTTGGCTTGAAATAAAAAAGCTTGGCTTGGCTTGGCTTGTAACTTCAAGCTTTTTTTAAATGGTTGGCTTGGCTTGTCTTAGGCTTGATGGAAACAAAGCTTGGCTTGGCTTGATTTTCAAGCTTTATCAAGCTTTTTCTAGCTTTTTCATGCTATTTCAAGCTTTTTCAAGCTTTCAAGCTCAATAAATGCTCATGCGAACGCACAGTAGGTAAGAAGTGTTGTGCTCTCAAATTATTGTTTTTGTTTATCAGTTTTACCTTCTGTCACCTTTAGTTAGTTTGTCTATGGTGCCTTATTCAAAAATACATTTGGAACAATAACTGTTTTGTAATTCATTTTGTGGTCATTCTATAAGAAATAAACAAGTGAAACTTTAAATACACAAAGTTTAATAATATTATAGAAGTGTTGTGCTCTCAAATTATTGTTTTTGTTTATCAGTTTTACCTTCTGTCACCTTTAGTTAGTTTGTCTATGGTGCCTTAATAATATTAGAGAAGTGTTGTTTAAAAATTACCAGTTTTTCTCGAAGGTATACATACTTATAAATATTGGATAAATTGAACTTGACGATAAAATAATTTTAGTTTAGAAAGATCAAATCTAATATTTATAATCCTCGAAATAAAGTAAGCCATTTGTCCCGGTAATTTTCTACTGACTGAGTAATAAAGCGAATAAAATGCATGGGATTTGACATAGCTTAAAAGTTGATTATAGTTATTTATGCAACAAGAGTAAAAAGTATGTTCGAATTGCATACAATTTTTTTTCCGTCTGCAATAAATTATTTCTCCACAACGTTAAAATAAGTGCACTTTTTTCACTTTCATGTATTAAAAAAAGGCGTAGTTTATAAACCCATTTGAATGAAAAAAGGACTTTTTTAACACATGTAAAAAAAACATATCTTCCAAAGAAGCGCAACAGACCCCTTTGGCGATCAGTGGGGTACTGAGATAAATACGCCTACAGCAAAAATATTTAGGAGTAGGGCAACTGAACGGCCCCAGCCACCGGCTACCTCGTCTCTCACCTACAAACCCCTGTCTAACTTGGTGACAACAAGGCATTGCCCTTAAGGGGCTTGCCTTGTTCGAAAATAAATCTGGAAAAATGACATTTCTTCCAAGCCATTTTGTGGTGTTTCTATAAGAAATAAACAATTGAAACTTGAAATATATAAAGTTAAGTAATATTTGAGGAGTGTTATGCTCTCAGAATATTGATTTTGTTTATCATTTTTGAAATATTAATTGATCAACAGTACCAATTTTAGTCTTATTTTGTGCCTTCATTTTACAGTCTTCTGTTAAAATAAAATTAAAAATATTTGCATAACACTCTTCCATTAATTGAATATAACATATCTGTTATAGAAAATATGTCTAATATTAACGTATGTTCGTGTATTTTGCCTTGCAAAAATTATTAAAATTAGTTATTTTTACATGCAAGTGGTGTCGCTAGTAGTTCGCTCAGGCTAGGCTCAGGCTAGTTCAGTGTTTATTACGGGTAATGCTCCGCCCAGGGTACAATAGACTGACGGGGAAAGGGGGGAAAAAGGTCTTGCTGGGAATATATATTTGTGTGAAGAAAGTATTCCCATTTCAGTTATTTTTCGTTTTAATATATTATATATATTTTTTTAAATTCTATATATTTAATAACGTCGTCATTTGCAAATTTGTTTATTTGATATATATAGTACATTTAAAGTACAAAAAAATAGGTAACAAGTTTATATACGAAAAATCAAATGAAAAACAATTAGATATAATTACCTACTAAATACTTTTAGAAATTACACAGATAACGTAAGAGGTAACAAAAGATCGAAATGTGTTTTCAATATGAAATTAGTGGCATTAACGGCTTACTTTATTTCGGGGATTATAAATATTATTAGTTTAGTAAAGTCAAGTCGTTTGTTACATTAATCCTTGAAATAAAGCAAGCCGTTTATGTCGCTAATTTCTTACTGTAAAATTTGTGAAACCCAATTGTTAATCCAAACCCTAAATCAATTTGCCATTAGATGTATTTATTTTAATCTTAAAAATACCATTTATTTGATGTAAATATACGGATTGTTATTAATTTAGTTTTAGGAGGCTAGCCTTGTTTCTTGTTCCAAAATAAATTTGGAACTGTGACATATCTTGCAATACATTTGTGGCCATTCTATAAGAAATAAACTAGTGAAACTTTAGATACACAAAGTTTAATAATATTATAGAAGTGTTGTGCTCTCAAATTATTGTTTTTGTTTATCAGTCTTACCTTCCTTCAACTTTAGTTAGTTTGTGTATGATGCCTTATTCAAAAATACATTTGGAACAATAACTTTTTTGTAATTCATTTTGTGTTCATTCTATAAGAAATAAACAAGTGAAACTTTAAATACACAAAGTTTAATAATATTATAGAAGTGTTGTGCTCTCAAATTATTGTTTTTGTTTATCAGTTTTACCTTCTGTCACCTTTAGTTAGTTTGTCTATGGTGCCTTATGCAAAAATACATTTGGAACAATAACTTTTTTGTAATTCATTTTGTGGTCATTCTATAAGAAATAAACAAGTGAAACTTTAAATACGCAAAGTTTAATAATATTATAGAAGTGTTGTGCTCTCAAATTATTGTTTTTGTTTATCAGTTTTACCTTCCTTCACCTTTAGTTAGTTTGTGTATGATGCCTTATTCAAAAATACATTTGGAACAATAACTTTTTTGTAATTCATTTTGTGGTCATTCTATAAGAAATAAACAAGTGAAACTTTAAATACACAAAGTTTAATAATATTATAGAAGTGTTGTGCTCTCAAATTATTGTTTTTGTTTATCAGTTTTACCTTCTGTCACCTTTAGTTAGTTTGTCTATTGTGCCTTATTCAAAAATACATTTGGAACAATAACTTTTTTGTAATTCATTTTGTGGTCATTCTATAAGAAATAAACAAGTGAAACTTTAAATACACAAAGTTTAATAATATTATAGAAGTGTTGTGCTCTCAAATTATTGTTTTTGTTTATCAGTTTTACCTTCTGTCACCTTTAGTTAGTTTGTCTATGGTGCCTTATTCAAAAATACATTTGGAACAATAACTGTTTTGTAATTCATTTTGTGGTCATTCTATAAGAAATAAACAAGTGAAACTTTAAATACACAAAGTTTAATAATATTATAGAAGTGTTGTGCTCTCAAATTATTGTTTTTGTTTATCAGTTTTACCTTCTGTCACCTTTAGTTAGTTTGTCTATGGTGCCTTAATAATATTAGAGAAGTGTTGTTTAAAAATTACCAGTTTTTCTCGAAGGTATACATACTTATAAATATTGGATAAATTGAACTTGACGATAAAATAATTTTAGTTTAGAAAGATCAAATCTAATATTTATAATCCTCGAAATAAAGTAAGCCATTTGTCCCGGTAATTTTCTATTGACTGAGTAATAAAGCGAATAAAATGCATGGGATTTGACATAGCTTAAAAGTTGATTATAGTTATTTATGCAACAAGAGTAAAAAGTATGTTCGAATTGCATACAATTTTTTTTCCGTCTGCAATAAATTATTTCTCCACAACGTTAAAATAAGTGCACTTTTTTCACTTTCATGTATTAAAAAAAGACGTAGTTTATAAACCCATTTGAATGAAAAAAGGACTTTTTTAACACATGTAAAAAAAACATATCTTCCAAAGAAGCGCAACAGACCCCTTTGGCGATCAGTGGGGTACTGAGATAAATACGCCTACAGCAAAAATATTTAGGAGTAGGGCAACTGAACGGCCCCAGCCACCGGCTACCTCGTCTCTCACCTACAAACCCCTGTCTAACTTGGTGACAACAAGGCATTGCCCTTAACAATATATCTTCTCAGTGATAAAACAGTACTTCCAGAGCAATGAGTATTTCACAAATAACTGCTGAACGCAAATTAGACGAGTGAATTTTCACAGGTAAGCAGTCAGGATGATTGTTAATTTTGAATAAAACACTGACATCTTTCAATCAGAATTTTCTTAATTTAGTAGCTGTTTTCATAGCTGTGGCTACTTTATGAAATTTAATTTCTTTGTATTTTTTTAACTCTCCATCCATTTAATATTAAGTATAAAATGCAATCAAATCGTATAGAGAATAAAATATTCTTTAATATTATTTATAATAACATTAAATGTGAAAAAATGATATTTAACATAGTTTTTTCAAGAAAAACTGTTAAAATCTTCAAATAATGGTATTTCCGGTTGACCAATTGTAACCAAAATCTAATCAGCTCTTCATATGAATGTAACGAAGAAGAATACGAAAAAATTATAATTTTTGAAATTGTAGTATTAGAGTTATTGCAGACAAAATTTTTGTTACACACATCCACACACACACACACACACACACACACACACACACACACACACACACACACACACACACACACACACACACACACACACACACACACACACACACACACATACAGACATCATCGTAAAAATAGTAAATTCGTATTCTAGGAACCCTAAAACGTGCTTATTCATCAAAAACTCACCACCGAATTTTTTGACCAAAGACAATACCTTCCTTACCTAAAGGTGACGGAAGGTAAAAAATCTTTTGAGGTTAGTTATTAAACATAGCAGTCATGAGAACAAAAACTGGTTGTTTTTTGTAGTTAGTTTCTAACATTTTAAATTTAAATACAGATTAATAAGTGAACTAAGTTAATATATGTGTAACGATGGGCAGCGATTTACAACAGATGATGTCAAAACGATAAAACATCACACGTGAATAAACAAAAATTTTGTTAAAAAAACGTGTTAGAACTAATGAACGAAATTAGAAAAAAGTTCAGTTTTACAATTATTCTTCTTCTGTAGCTCTATAGCCCATCATGGGCTTTGGTTTCCTCGACAATTTGCTTCCATTCGCTTCTTTCTTTAGCTATCTCCATCCAATTTTTTACTTTCATTTTTCCTATGTCTTCTATTACTTGGTCTCTCCATCTTGATCTTGGTCTTCTTCTTTTCCTAGGTTCATTTAATCTACTATTTAAGACAGTCCTGGGTACTCTATCTTCAGCCATTCTTTGAATATGTCCCATCCACCGCAGTCTTTGTGAAGTAATAAATCTCACTATATCTGCACCTTCCAGTATATCGTTTAATCTTATTCTCCAGTATCCGTTTTCCAGACTTAGTCCATATATTTTTCTTACTATTTTTCTCTCAAAGGTCCGTAGGTCATTTTTATCTTGGTAGTACATCGTTCATGTATCGGCTCCATATGTAACTACGGGTCTTATTAGGGTCAGGTATAGTTTCAATTTAGTTTTCTTCGATAAAAGTGTAGATCTCATAAGATTTATATGAGAGTAATATATATATATATATATATATATATATATATATATATATATAATATATATTCCTAGCTGTTTCGCTGTTTCGTTCCCCAGTAACGAAATTTTTCCTTCGCCCACAAATTAAAGAGATGATATGACTTCTTCCCTGTCGAGTAGACTAATAGTGGTTTCGAATCGGTGTTTTATATTTAAATTTTATCCGGATGCATATGGTTTTAAAATGTCTCTAATGTTTCCGTCAATATTCCAGACTATTGCTTTCTTCTGTTTTAGTAGGTTCCAGTCCCCACCTCTAATTATATTGACTTCGGAATTTGAATCGATCAGGAGAATCACTGGTATGCCTTCGATATCACACGTTACAATGTCGGTCCGTTGTGCTGCTTAATTGAAGATCGTTGTTTATTTTGAAACCGACGTATATTCTTATTTTACTTGATGTGCCTTGTGAATCATCGTCCATCTCAGTGGTAATTTTATTTACGTGATGGTGAAAACGAAGGCGCTTCATGCCCTTTCTTGAGTACTCAGGATTCCTGTCTGTAGTTCTTGTTCTGCAACATGACGCGAAATGTCCTTGACGTCTGCATTTATTGCATCTTGCTACCTTGGCCCGGCAGATTCTTAGATTCTTATTTGTTCAGAATATTGTTAGGTTCTGTCACAGACAAGCTTGCTGTTTGTCTGTGTTTCTGTACTAATATTTTGTACTTGTCGTTAGAGGAACTATATGTTGCATCAGGTATGTTATAAGCCACCTCTTGTATCTGTGGTCGTCCAAGGTGTAATAATTTATTACGTTTATTTTCTATATCTACAATGTCTTCAGATGCTAAATGCGGTTCTAGTGACCTTAACCACTTTTCCCATTTTGTTCTTATCGATATTATCACACAAATGGTTTAATAAAGAACTCCGCCATGTGTTTTTACTCTATGTTTCTGACCATCCTCTGCAATAGTGCGCAGCTGGTCTTAAAGTAAACTAACCTTGTTTTACTTTACTTCGGTCCTTCTTTAATCATTATAATCATTATAATATATATATATATATATATATATATATATATATATATATATATATATATATATATATATATATATATATATATGTGGAGTGTAATCGTCACTGTCGATTAGTTAAGGAGATAAATTTTAGTGGGTATATCAGTGGGATGTTTTCTGGGCTTAAATTTGTTTAGTAGATTCTTTTAAAATCTGTCAAGCTTTCGTGTATTTGGATTGTACACTTCATCAGGACGCTGAAGTTAAAATACAAATAATTTTACAAAGTATAAAATAATTTGAATAAAAGGAACTTACGTTTTGTTGAAGTTATTTGAAAGTCATTTACAAAAAAGTAGAAGAATTTTGAAAATACATTAAGGTTTACAATGTCATAAAAGTAAAAACTTATATTAATTTTGACAAAAAACACATGGTTTTTTAATTCGTCGCAATAGTACAACAAGTTATATTTTTTGTTTTGAAAAATTCTGTTGGTACTGGACCGGCATGAAAAGGGCGGTGAATTTGAAGTGATTTTATTTGAACTAGTTTCAACCATGTCAAAACTCAAGTTGCAGTATCATGATTTTGAAGTAATCTATTTTTATTAACAAGTTTGAATAAGTTGCAATATATCGGGCTCAGGATATCAATATCAGTTTTTTTATTCATTGTGTTATTCGTATTTTGTATGTGATACATTTCTAAAAACGACCGTTTATTGTAATCCAACATCTCCAACAAAAGTTCGGCTTGCGAGCTGTGAAGCTATATAAACAATGGGCAACTCTTAACACCAAGTTAGCGAAACTAAAAAATAGAAGAATCTTCCTACTAAAATGCCGACAAAAAGGCGTGATTCCCAACCACATCGCAACCAACACAACAATCACAATTCAAGATATCAATGGAAAAAACCTAGAACATCTCAACAACCAACATCACAGGTTAAGGAGACAAATTCTTAATATTGAAATAGATGCAACCATGTCAACACTCAAACAAATCGAACAAAATTTACAACAAATTTCAAATAAAATTTTAGAGGTAACACCTACTTATATTTTTCAAAATTTTTAATTTCACCAACATATTAAATACGACAAAAATTTTAATAACATTAAGAAAAATAATCAAAATAAATTACAAAATTTATTAACTGCAGAACATAGCAGATTACTAACACAAACCAAATGGTTAAAAAATATAACAAATCAACAAATACCCACAGAAGTACAAACGTTACTCAGTGTTGGACCCAAATTTTGCATAACTCCTACACCATCACAGGTTTGTGTTTGTAAACTGCTAAGTGATGTAGAATACATTATAGAAAAATATAACGACAATAGTAAAAATTTATGTAGAGCCCAGGTTACCAATGTCTTTACAAATTACCTAAATAAACCCACGACCAATACTTACATACAATATTTATATACTTACACACAAAATTTTCTTAAACAAAATCCTGATCTAATAGTCACCCAATCTGACAAAGGAAACGTGACAGTAATAATGGACCGACAAACATACAATAACAAATCCGAAGATATACTAAATGACACTAACTCATACAAACGACTAAACCGAGACCCTACAAGTACAATACAACAAAAAGCTAACAAACTGGTATCCCAACTAAAAAATAAAAATGCAATAACCCCTGAAAAAGCCAAAACACTTACAATATACAATTCCACAGCACCCAAATATTATGGCCAACCAAAAATCCACAAACCTACATTATCATTAAGACCAATTATATCATCCATAGATGCACCCAATAGTAAACTAGCCCAATACATAACAGACATACTGACTGACGCTTATAACAAAGACAATCCTTACTACATAAAAGACTCTTTTCACTTTGCTGACTTTATAAATGAACTTAAAATACCCGAGAACTACATAATAATTAGTTTGGATGTTGTTTCATTATTCAGCAACATTTCAGTACAGTTGACTATCGATAGTATCAATAAAAAGTGGGAGACCATTGCTGACCACACAACACTTACAAAAAATGATTTCATAAAAATAACAGAATTCATCTTTGACACCAGTTACTGTGTCTACAATGGTACATACTATAAACAAACACTTGGAAGTCCAATGGGAGCAATCTGTAGTCCAATAGTGGCGCAATATGTCATGGATACATTATTAGAACATTGTATTCCGAAACTTGACTTTGAACTTCCATTCCTCGAGAAATTCGTCGACGACATTGTGACAGCTGTACCTCGTGATAAAGTGGAACAAATACTAACTAACTTCAATAATTACTACTCGCATCTCCAGTTTACAGTCGAAGTAGAACAAAACAATACTCTACCATTCCTGGACACATTAATAATACGAGATGAAAAAGGCCTGTTAAAGTTAAACTGGCATGTCAAACCAATATCTTCCCAACGTTATATCCACTTTCACTCCGAACAACCTTTACAAATGAAAATCAACGTCGTACGAGCCCTAAAAACAAGAATATTAAAAATCTCACATCAATCGTACCATCAAGAAAATTTACAAAAACTTAAAGAAGTGTTGATCAAGAATGCTTATCCCAGAAACTTGCTGAACTTGTTGTTGTTCAATGAACGACACCAAATCCAAACTAATACACTACCCAATACCCAAACGAACACTAACACGCAGACCGACAATAACAATACAAAATACTGCTCACTTCCTTACATAGACAAAATTACAAAGAACATAACTAATATTGTCAAAGACGACACAGTACGCATAGCAAATAAAAGTTGTCTCACAGTTAAAACAATATTTAGTAAAACAAAAGAAAAAACGCCTAAAATACAAAATTCTAACATCATATATAAAATTCCCTGTAAAGATTGCGATCAGTGTTATGTAGGACAAACTTCCAGACAACTTTCAGGCAGAATAACTTCACACAAAAGCGACATAAAACATAAACCAAACGCGACATCACTATCTCAACATTGTGTGACAAATAAACATACCATGGACTTTGACAATACTGACATATTAGATAAGGAAAATAATTACAATAAACGGTCGTTTTTAAAAATGTATCACATACAAAATACGAATAACACAATGAATAAAAAAACTGATATTGATAACCTGAGCCCGATATATTGCAACTTATTCAAACTTGTTAATAAAAATAGATTACTTCAAAATCATGATACTGCAACTTGAGTTTTGACATGGTTAAAACTAGTTCAAATAAAATCACTTCAAATTCACCGCCCTTTTCATGCCGGTCCAGTACAAACAGAATTTTTCAAAACAAAAAATATAACTTGTACTTTTGCGACGAATTAAAAAACCATGTGTTTTTTGTCAAAATTAATATAAGTTTTTACTTTTATGACATTGTAAACCTTAATGTATTTTCAAAATTCTTCTACTTTTTTGTAAATGACTTTCAAATAACTTCAACAAAACGTAAGTTCCTTTTATTTAAATTATTTTATACTTTGTAAAATTATTTGTATTTTAACTTCAGCGTCCTGATGAAGTGTACAATCCAAATACACGAAAGCTTCACAGATTTTAAAAGAATCTACTAAACAAATTTAAGCCCAGAAAACATCCCACTGATATACCCACTAAAATTTATCTCCTTAACTAATCGACAGTGACGATTACACTCCACATATATATATATATATATATATATATATATATATATATATATATATATATATATATATATTATAATGATTATAATGATTAAAGAAGGACCGAAGTAAAGTAAAACAAGGTTAGTTTACTTTAAGACCAGCTGCGCACTATTGCAGAGGATGGTCAGAAACATAGAGTAAAAATACATGGCGGAGTTCTTTATTAAACCATTTGTGTGATAATATCGATAAGAACAAAATGGGAAAAGTGGTTAAGGTCACTAGAACCGCATTTAGCATCTGAAGACATTGTAGATATAGAAAATAAACGTAATAAATTATTACACCTTGGACGACCACAGCTACAAGAGGTGGCTTATAACATACCTGATGCAACAGATAGTTCCTCTAACGACAAGTACAAAATATTAGTACAGAAACACAGACAAACAGCAAGCTTGTCTGTGACAGAACCTAACAATATTCTGAATAAATAAGAATCTAAGAATCTGCCGGGCCAAGGTAGCAAGATGCAATAAATGCAGACGTCAAGGACATTTCGCGTCATGTTGCAGAACAAGAACTACAGACAGGAATCCTGAGTACTCAAGAAAGGGCATGAAGCGCCTTAGTTTTCACCATCACGTAAATAAAATTACCACTGAGATGGACGATGATTCACAAGGCACATCAAGTAAAATAAGAATATACGTCGGTTTCAAAATAAACAACGATCTTCAATTAAGCAGCACAACGGACCGACATTGTAACGTGTGATATCGAAGGCATACCAGTGATTCTCCTGATCGATTCAAATTCCGAAGTCAATATAATTAGAGGTGGGGACTGGAACCTACTGAAACAGAAGAAAGCAATAGTCTGGAATATTGACGGAAACATTAGAGACATTTTAAAACCATATGCATCCGGATAAAATTTAAATATAAAACACCGATTCGAAACCACTATTAGTCTACTCGACAGGGAAGAAGTCATATCATCTCTTTACTTTGTGGGCGAAGGAAAAATTTCGTTACTGGGGAACGAAACAGCGAAACAGCTGGGAATATATATTATATATATTACTCTCATATAAATCTTATGAGATCTACACTTTTATCGAAGAAAACTAAATTGAAACTATACCTGACCCTAATAAGACCCGTAGTTACATATGGAGCCGATACATGAACGATGTACTACCAAGATAAAAATGACCTACGGACCTTTGAGAAAAATAGTAAGAAAAATATATGGACTAAGTCTGGAAAACGGATACTGGAAAATAAGATTAAACGATATACTGGAAGGTGCAGATATAGTGAGATTTATTACTTCACAAAGACTGCGGTGGATGGGACATATTCAAAGAATGGCTTAAATAGTAGATTAAATGAACCTAGGAAAAGAAGAAGACCAAGATCAAGATGGAGAGACCAAGTAATAGAAGACATAGGAAAAATGAAAGTAAAAAATTGGATGGAGATAGCTAAAGAAAGAAGCGAATGGAAGCAAATTGTCGAGGAAACCAAAGCCCATGATGGGCTATAGAGCTACAGAAGAAGAATAATTGTAAAACTGAACTTTTTTCTAATTTCGTTCATTAGTTCTAACACGTTTTTTAACAAAAATTTTGTTTATTCACGTGTGATGTTTTATCGTTTTGACATCATCTGTTGTAAATCTCTGCCCATCGTTACACATATATTAACTTAGTTCACTTATTAATCTGTATTTAAATTTAAAATGTTAGAAACTAACTACAAAAAACAACCAGTTTTTGTTCTCATGACTGCTATGTTTAATAACTAACCTCAAAAGATTTTTTACCTTCCGTCACCTTTAGGTAAGGAAGGTATTGTCTTTGGTCAAAAAATTCGGTGGTGAGTTTTTGATGAATAAGCACGTTTTAGGGTTCCTAGAATACGAATTTACTATTTTTACGATGATGTCTGTATGTTTGTGTGTGTGTGTGTGTGTGTGTGTGTGTGTGTGTGTGTGTGTGTGTGTGTGGATGTGTGTGTAACAAAAATTTTGTCTGCGATAACTTTAATACTACAATTTCAAAAATTATAATTTTTTCGTATTCTTCTTCGTTACATTCATATGAAGAGCTGATTAGATTTTGGTTACAATTGGTCAACCGGAAATACCATTATTTGAAGATTTTAACAGTTTTTCTTGAAAAAACTATGTTAAATATCATTTTTCCACATTTAATGTTATTATAAATAATATTAAAGAATATTTTATTCTCTATACGATTTGACTGCATTTTATACTTAATATTAAATGGATGGAGAGTTAAAAAAATACAAAGAATGGCCACAAATGTATTGCAAGATATGTCACAGTTCCAAATTTATTTTGGAACAAGAAACAAGGCAAGCCTCCTAAAACTAAATTAATAACAATCCGTATATTTACATCAAATAAATGGTATTTCTAAGATTAAAATAAATACATCTAATGGAAAATTGATTTAGGGTTTGGATTAACAATTGGGTTTCACAAATTTTACAGTAAGAAATTAGCGACATAAACGGCTTGCTTTATTTCAAGGATTAATGTAACAAACGACTTGACTTTACTAAACTAATAATATTTATAATCCCCGAAATAAAGTAAGCCGTTAATGCCACTAATTTCATATTGAAAACACATTTCGATCTTTTGTTACCTCTTACGTTATCTGTGTAATTTCTAAAAGTATTTAGTAGGTAATTATATCCAATTGTTTTTCATTTGATTTTTCGTATATAAACTTGTTACCTATTTTTTTGTACTTTAAATGTACTATATATATATCAAATAAACAAATTTGCAAATGACGACGTTATTAAATATATAGAATTTAAAAAAATATATATAATATATTAAAACGAAAAATAACTGAAATGGGAATACTTTCTTCACACAAATATATATATATATTCCCAGCAAGACCTTTTTCCCCCCTTTCGCCGTCAGTCTATTGTACCCTGGGCGGAGCATTACCCGTAATAAACACTGAACTAGCCTGAGCGAACTACTAGCGACACCACTTGCGCGTAAAAATAACTAATTTTAATAGTTTTTGCAATGCAAAATACACGAACATACGTTAATATTAGACATATTTTCTATAACAGATATGTTATTTTCAATTAATGGAAGAGTGTTATGCAAATATTTTTAATTTTATTTTAACAGAAGACTGTAAAATGAAGGCACAAAAGACTAAAATTGGTACTGTTGATCAATTAATATTTCAAAAATGATAAACAAAATCAATATTCTGAGAGCATAACACTCCTCAAATATTACTTAACTTTATATATTTCAAGTTTCAATTGTTTATTTCTTATAGAAACACCACAAAATGGCTTGCAAGAAATGTCATTTTTCCAGATTTATTTTTGAACAAGGCAAGCCCCTTAATTTTCTCTGTCTAAGGAACTCTCGTTTCTAAATTTCTCCTGATCATAATTTTGAATTTAAATGATGATGGCTTAAATATGGCCTCAAATGGTTAATGATCTGTAACGAGTTCGAATATTAGTCCTGCTAATAAGAAGTAAAAACCTTCTATGGTTCACACTAGAACTAGATTCTCTTTTCCGTCTGCGAATATCTACTCTCTGTATCTGATTAACTTTTACTCGCTAATAATATAACTCTAGGCACTATTTTAACATCGAATTGTATTAATGCCGCTCTCAAAGCTACCGGGCTTGCATCCGCTATTAAGCGAGTTCTTAGCTGAGGATCATAATATGACACACACACGCACGCACGCACACGCGCATCATCGTAAAAATAGTAAATTCGTATTCTAGGGACCCTAAAACCTGTTTATTCATCAAAAACTCACCACCGAATTTTTTGACCAAAGACAATACCTTCCTTACCTAAAGGTGACGGAAGGTAAAAATGTGCTGTGCAGTACTTACTACCTTTTGAGATTAGTTATTAAACATAGCAGTCATGAGAACAAAAACTGGTTGTTTTTGTAGTTAGTTCGTAACATTTCAAATTTAAAATACAGATTAATAAGGGAACTAAGTTAATATATGTATAACGATGGGCAGAGATTTACAACAGATGATGTCAAAACGATAAAACATCACTTATGTGAATAAACAAAAATTTTGTTAAAAAAACAACGTGTTAGAACTAATGAACGAAATTAGAAGAAAGTTCAGTTTTACAATTATTCTTCTTCTGTAGCTCTATAGCCCATCATGAGCTTTGGTTTCCTTGACAATTTGCCCCCATTCGTTTCTTTCTTTAGCTATCTCCATCCAATTCTTTACTTTCATTTTTCTTATGTCTTCTATTACTTGGTCTCTCCATCTTGATCTTGGTCTTCTTCTTTTCCTAGGTTCATTTAATATACTATTTAAGACAGTCCTGGATACTCTATCTTCAGCCATTCTTTGAATATGTCCCATCCACCGCAGTCTTTGTGATGTAATAAATCTCACTATATCTGCACCTCCCAGTATATCGTTTAATCTTATTCTCCAGTATCCGTTTTCCAGACCTAGTCCATATATTTTTCTTACTATTTTTCTCTGAAAGGTCCGTAGGTCATTTTCATCTTAGTAGTTCGTCGTTCATGTTTCGGCTCCATATGTAACTACGGGTCTTGTTAGGGTCAGGTATAGTTTTAATTTAGTTTTCTTCGATACAAGTGTAGATCTTATAAGATTTATATGAGAGTACACAGTTCAAAATATTTACTCTTTAAAAGAATCTATATAAGTCCACGTCCCGTTTTAATCAGAATCAAAGAGTAAAAACAGAAGAGTACTTTATTTATATACTTTAAAGTAGTAAATTGTACTGTTTTTCTCTAGTAAAATTATTTACTCTTCTTTATGATTGTGTTTTACAATTCTTGTAAGTATAAAGTACTCATTTGAAAATATACATCTTATTGCTTATCAAAAGTAAAATTTTCTTTTTAAATAGCAATTATTATGAAATATTTTTTTACTTACATTTGAGTGAAAGATACCTTTAAAGAAGTAATAATTACTTTATAAAATAATAGTCTTTACCTATTAATTAGTATTCTTTATACTAAGAAAACGGTAAAAAATTACTAAAATAAAAGAATCATTTAGGGATAGGTAGGTACAAAAAAATTATATAGGTAAATAAAAGTTTATTATTCATACCATATACCATATTCACTAACAAGAAAATAAATTATAAATAGATTTTAGTAATTACACCAATATTATTTTCACTGAATAAACAACCTCTTTTTCTCATTTATGTGTAACGTTTTTATATTTAAATAAGAACCACGCATATTATTACCAGACTGAACAAAGATGTCCTAAGTCAATATTTCTCTCGATTGTATAATAGGTACATAATGTTTTCTATCGTTATAAATGCAAGGTAATAACATTTTTAACAATTCTTTTTAAATAATTTTAACCTTAATTCATCAATAACGCAAGAAATACGGCCGAGGAGCACGCTACGGAGAACTACGTGCTTTAACTAATATGAAAAATTGCTCTTTTAAAGAGTTAAATATGCTCTTTACTTGAATAGAGTTTACTCCTAGAATTATATTTTGCTCTTCAGTCCCGTTATAATTTCCTTTCATAGAAGTCAAATAATTATTATTTTCATTATAGTAAAATGATCAAATTATTATAAGGAGTAAAATATATTCTTTTTAGAATAATTTGTAATTTTACTTGAGTAAAGTTTACTCTTAAAATAATTATCTTAAGTCCTGTTATAATTTCCTTTCATAAAAGTCAAATAATTATTATTTTCATTATAGTAAAATAATCAAATTATTAGTATAAGGAATAAAATATGCTCTTTTTTAGAATAAATTGTAATTTTACTTGAGTAGAGTTTACTCTTACGTCCTGTTATAATTTCCTTCTATAAAAGTCAAATAATTATTACTTTTATTTAAGTAAAATAGTACATCAAATTATTATTACAGGGAGTAAAAATGGAAACTAAACGAGTATATCGTGGTTTTATTATAAATAAATGTAAAAAATACTATTGCTCTTTCTTTACTCTTTTATAAAAATTAATATGTACTAGAGAGAAAAATAAAAATTTACACTTAAAATATTAAATATCTCATTACTCCTACTTAAATTTTTACTTTTACTCTATAATTTTGAACTGTGTAGTAAGCCCTATTTCCTGCTTGTATTCTATTTTTTATGCATATGTTCATTTTGTTTTTCTCGTTGATACTTGAACCCAGGTAGTCGAAATTTTCTACTTTCTCAAATAGGTAATTTTGTATTTGTATATTTTGCGTATTATGTTCATACCTTTGTGGTTTCATTCTAATATATTTAGTCTTTGCTTCATTTATTACTAATCCTATTTTCTGTCCTTCTTGTACAACTCTGTTCACTATATCCTTCATTGTAGAAATATCAGTTGTTATCACTGCTATGTCATCTGCATAACAACATATTTGTTTAGATTTACTAAAGATATTATCTTTCTCAATGACTTGTTTTAAAATAGAGTGAAGTGCTAAATTAAAGAGTATTGCAGACAGTGAGTCGCCCTGTTTAACACCCGTAGTAATTTCAAAGGCTTAAGTAGTTTTGTTTCCTATCATGACCTTTGCTTTTGTGTTACCTAGTGTCATCCTTATTAGGTTTATTATTTTTGAGGAATTCCAAGTTCTTCTAGAAATTTATAAAGTGTATCTCTGTCAATACTATCAAAAGCCTGCTTGAAATCTATAAACAGTAAGTATAACGCACTATTATATTCCCAAAACTTTTCGATTATTTGTCTTGCCGTAAATATTTGATCTACTGTTCCCCTGTTGGGACAAAATCCACATTGATATTCCTGTAGTATCTCTTCTGAATATGGCGATTGCAAAACTAAAATCAAAAATGACCATGGGACCGGATTCTATTCCTTCATTTTTAATTAAAGATTGTTCATATGTCTTCACTAAACCGCTCTGTATGTTGTTTAACTTAATATTGAACCAGGCAAATTTTTCCTGAAACCTGGGAAATATCTCGTATAAATCCTGTATTCAAAAAGGGTAACAAAAATGATATAAAGAATTATAGACCAATTGCACTAATCTGTAATTTTAGCAAAATCTTTTAAATTATTTTGCATGAGAAACTATACTGTCATTTAACACAATTAATTTCTCCTAACCAACATGGTTTCGTTAAAGGCAGATCCACGGTTACAAATCTGATGTGCAAAACGCAGTTTATTTGTGAAACAATCGAGCAAAAAGGCTAAGTAGATGCGATCTATACCGACTTCTCGTAAGCGTTTGACAAACTTGATCACTCTATATTGTTAAAAAAGCTCAAAGCATACGGTTTGTCACGTCCACTAATTATTATAATGTCATCGTATTTGCGAAATAGGTATCAGTACGTCAACATTCATGGCTATAACTCTGAAAAATTCCCTCAGACATCTGGTATACCACAGGGATTGGTTTTAGGCCCCTTGCTTTTTAACGTATTCATAAATGATATAACTTGGAGTATTGACGTAAACCACGTACTATATGCCGATGACTTGAAATTAATTCACAGAATCTCAAACTCGAGCGACTGCGAATTACTCCAACATAATATTAATAAAATACATGCCTGGTGCGCCAAAAACAAACTTTATTTAAATATTGAAAAATGTAATGCCATGACATTCACCAGAAAAGTTACTCCAGTTACTTTTGATTATTCCGTTAATAATTGTCAATTACAAAGAACAAATTTATTTACAGATTTAGGTGTTACTTTTGATCCGCTATTATCATTTACTGAACATATAACAACAAAAATTTCTACAGCATTTAGATGCGCAGGTTTCATTATTCGTAATGCTCAAATGTTGGACAATGTTAATGTTCTAAAATTACTTTTTACGTCTCTAGCACGTCCTCATTTAGAATATTGTTCTGTGATCTGGAACCCAGTTTATAATAACCAGATTGAGGCCATTGATAGAGTCCAAAGAAAATTTATAAAGTCAGTCATGTACATGATTCAAGGAACGTACCCACCAAGAGGTACCCCACAACATATCTTGTTAGAATTTCTAAACTTGAATTACATGTATCAACGACGTAACATGCATGCCGTAATTATATTATATCAGATTGTTCATAATACTATTGACTGCTCTTTCTTAATGAACAAATTAAACTTTAGGGTTCCCAGATTTCTTCTCGTCTTAATAATACATTTTACATGGCTACTGTTCATATTAAACTATGTATTGTATTTACTAGTTCTTCACCTCCATTCTTTATTATTTCTATTACAATTAAATCCCCTCTAGGTGATATATTGTTTTTAATTTTTGCAATCGCGGTTCTTCTCTCGCCTAGTATTGATATTGGTATATACGGTTATGCGGTTTAGAATGTTCTTTCATTTAAATCTTTCTCGCTATTTTACTCTTTGTATAAATATGCTTGCCATATTTTTCATACATGTTCCTCTTCTGTGACTAATACTCCGTTGTTTTCTTTTCAAATATTAATTTTTCCTGGAACCCTGTTGTCATCTTTTACAACTCTATAGAACTTTCTCTGCTCCGTTTTATTATTAGTTGTTTCAATGTTCTCTATTCTCCTTTTCATCATTTCCGGTTTTTTTCTTTCTACATATCTTTTCAGCTTCCTTCCTATATTGTTTGTATAGATCAACTTTATTTCTTGTTTCTTTCTGTATCATTTTTTGTCTGACCATGTTGTTCTTCTCTAAGGCTTTTCGACAGTCTTCATCAAACCATGCTGTGTTTTTATTGTTGTCAGTTTTTCCAATTGTGTTCTCTGCAACATTTATTATGCTGTTTTTAATATTTGTCCATATCTCTTCCACTTTAGTTGATTCATGTTCTTTGTTCTTCATTTGTTTGATTTCGTGATTTAATGCATTCTGGTATTTCTCTATTTTATCTTTGTTCTTTAGTTTGTCTAGGTTCCATTTGTTTCCTTTTATTTTTTTATATTTTTGTTCATTTGACAGTCTATCCCTAACAACTACTTTACCAGGTAATGATCAGATCCGCAATCTAATCCTCTGCATGATCTTATATCCATTATAGATTAAACGTACCGATCTTGTATTAAAACGTGATCTATTTGATTTACTTCACTTCTTCCAGGTATTTTCCATGTTCCCTTATAAATTCTTTTATGTGAAATGCAAGTACTTACTATTTTATATTTATTTCTCATGGCTAATTGTCCCAACAGTACCCCGTTTTCGCTTGTTTCTTCGTGTATAGGGTATTTTCCAGCGACTGACACCATGAAGACCTGTTTGCTTTGCTTTCTAACTAATTTCGTGTCAAAGAAGGGCACACTTTTATCAGTTTCAGCTTCGATGGTAAATTGTATCTTAGGATTGTAATTATTGAAAATGTTGAGTATCTCTTCAATTCTATCACTCAGTACTGCGCAGATGATATCATCTACATATTTTTTAATGAAAGGTAAATTAAATATAAGTTGAGGTATGCAATCTAGTAGTAATTAATCCATAACATATTGTGCTAGGATTGCACTAATGGAACTTCCCATCGATTTACCAAAAGTTTGTTTATAAAATTGATTATTAAATTTACCTACAGAAACTGGTATCAAAAGTAAATTTTACTAACTCTATGAATGTCTCTAAATTTAAATCGCAATGTCCTGAAGTAATCTCCCATTTGCCTGTAATACTTTGCAACACTAACCCTACAGGAATATTGCTAAACAATGAAACAGCATCTAAACTGATTATGAAGTAGTCAGGTGGGAGTTGAAAATATAACGAATAAAGTCATGTTTTACTACAAATTATTTATTGTTGTTTAAATAATACAAGAAATAATTTAAAAAATAATAATATAACATATAAAAGTGTGAGTGTATCTCTTGCCAACCCAGGGTAGCACGTTCTGTAACCGGAGGAGACTTTTTCCAACCATTATAGAAGATCGACGCGTTTAATCGAGTTATGTTGTGATTGTGTAATTTCATTGAATAAATACAGTGAAAAGTGCAATCATTATATCGAAAAAATATCAAGAACCTGGTCGCCAAACGGAATATTAGATGAATATTCTGAATGTAACAAAGGATAGGATGGCATTATCATGCAGCTTGTAGACCGTACTTCCACATGAGAGGATTAAAATGATCAGCATTCTACTACATGGGAAGCACGATTGGTAATTGAAATTATGAATGATCCAGCATATTACCTATATAAGAAAAAAAAATTAAAAATGTAGTGTAAATTGTAGCAATCACAAAACAGCTTCATTAGTGTATAAACTGCAAAACTAAATTTAGTGTTGTTAGGTATAAAAAATAAAATAAGTGTTTAAAAAACAATGATAGTTATTTATGTACCTAGGACAAAAAATGTATATTATAGCAGAGTTTGAGTTTGCTCACCGTCTACATTACAAATAATAAATATAGAAACAAATACACATTTTTAAAAGCAACAAACTTTATTATTTATTTTGATTTTGGGTTTGAATTTACTTTGGTTCTGGAATATATTGTTCGTTTTCCCTAATCTGTAGTTTATAACAAAAGTATTATGGTTACATTAGTTAGGACTCAAAGCTGTAGGTATATTATCGAAACATTTCCAAGGGGCTTATTCCTTTACAAAGTTCATCTGTGACAGTAAAGATTCGTTTTTTACAATTTTTATCAGCATGAAAAATTCTAAGAACAAATTTTCAAACCGCATATTTCTATTGTTAAAGATTGAATAATTATAAGAGTTTTAAACAACGCGTGTGCCGCTTGTGACGTCATACCGACATCAGCCGGCCAAGCATGCATTGGCAGTAGTGCAGTATATGCGTATGCAAGCAATCTCCGCGTCTTACTTATATAGTTATTGCATGTGTTGTACCTACCTTTAATTACTCCAAGTATCCACAATGGCTTTCGGCCTCGAACCTAAATATCCTGCCAAGAAAATGAGATAAAAATCGAACAATAAATTGAGAATTCCAAATGAACCAAATATTGAACGGCTAAACAATGTGAACTGGTGCAATTGTACGAATTGCGTACAAATGCTTACTGCCCGAGAATGTGTTTGCTGTTGGGAAAGCAAAATAATAACAGATGTTAAAAGCGAAAATATATGTATTACATTACACGAAAGTTTTTAAAATATGGTTTTAAATTTAGACGCTTTAAATCTGGCAAGAAACAATGAAATTTTAAAGTGTAGTGCAAATAATGAGAAACAAAATAATCTTCATGTGAACAACAAACTATGGCGACATTTAGCATATAAAAATTTTACAAGTTGGGTAAATTATTGGACCTCAATCGGGCGTTTCAACAGAATTGTGATACCAGCTAGCACTGTATCACAAACAGGGACCCGAACCGTAACGAAACCGTAACCGAAAACCGCACCGATATTTGACTTTTTATGAAACCGAAACCGAAAACCGAAACCTATATTTTATTTCTAAATATATGGAAACCGAAAACCGGTATGAAAAATAAATTCGTTCTGTAACCGAAAACATAACCGAACCGAAATAATATCGGTACAAAAACCGTAAATTTAAAAATAAGTATTTTTTATTAACCCACATCTTTTTCGTAGAAATACTTTGTGTATACGAGTCCATAAAAAAATAGTTTCTTATTTTCAAAAAAATTTAAAGCATTTTACTCCATTTTTCAATTATTTTTTACAATTATAATAAAAAAAAACTCATTTGTTGACATTTTTCATTCAATTACCCGTTTAGTTTACGTATTACTATTAGAATAGAACTATTATTATAGCTTAAAATTAAAAAATCAATAATTTACGAAACGTATTTAATTTTTGTTGTATAAATAAACTTAAGAACTTTAATGTGAAAACTTTAACTTATAGTTACTTTTTGAATCGCAATTTTTCTTTTTAGATCACACCTTAAAATAATTACTTAGAGATTCTTTTCGAATTTCGAACAAGTCGAATATACCTATTAGTACTAGTTATAAAACATAGAATTAAAATGTTATTACATTACGAAATAGGTACTAAATGTATTTCAAGTTGCAAAAATTAAAAACTAAGCTAATTTATCATTTAAACCGAAACCGAAAAGAACCGAAACCGTAACGAAAACGAAATTTATTTGTTTTTTTAACCGAAACGAAAACCGATATAATATGTTCAAAAAAACCGTAACCGAATTTTTATTAATGTAAAAACCGTTAACCGTAACCGAACCCCAAAACTTTTCGGTTCGAGTCCCTGATCACAAATCCGAGAACGCTACCCAGAAGAAACTGGAATATACATTGGTTTCAAGAATGGTGAAGAAAATAATGAAGAAATGAATTAAGATTTATTAACAAAAAATAAAACATATTTAAAAAGATTTTTCAATATAACAAACTTAATAAAACATAAAAGTTTTTTTTTTCAAACCTTGACAAATGTTTTTCTTTTGCTTCATGTAAAGTTGGTTTTTTGAATTTATAAATATTTTAGGCACATCAAAATGTACGCCTTCTAGCTTATCGACATTAGGGTCGTAATTTTAAATATTCTACAAGAGATCAAATTTCCACTCATAACATTTTTTCTTATAATTATTATTAAAATACCAACGTTTGGAACTTTTTGAAAATTGTACATCACCACCAATAATGTTTCTGTCCACATTAAAATTATTATCTAATATTGCAAGAATGGATCGTATGTACATGCCTTTATAAGAAAAAATATTCTCTTAAGAATGTATTTAAGACGAACGTTATGATAACTTTCCAAACTACTTGTGTGACAATAGTGTGAAGCATGGTTCAAGTCATTCAAGAAAGCTTTATTCATTTTTTCAACTTGTAGTGCTTGATAATCTGTTGATCCATAACGAATCCATTTAATTTCTTGTGCTTCAGTATCCGACAACGGTCTATGTTCGCACATCTTTTTTTCACCTTTTTCATTTGTCCACTCGCAGATATTACAAACATGTTTTAGAAGAGAGGTAAATTTTTCAATTAGAAGAGTAGAATTACCTTCGCTGGTTTCTGCAGACTACTATAAATGATTGGAAATAGCGCGATACCACTCTGACAGAAGCTTTGATTTTTTTTCTGCCGTGCTTAGTTTTTTTAACAGACTCTTTGAAAGGTGCCACACATCGAACTCATGACGTATGTTTGGGTAATTTGTTCTCAATAAAACACCGATTCCACGATGTCTGTCCGACCAGAAACAATTTTACGGGTAATTTTGCAGTAACTACTTTTAAGGCTTTTTCACATTCTACCCTCTCCACCTCACCATCTACCATTCCTCTTTGGAATAGAACAAAATCCAAAATTTTATTTGTTTTTATATTCATTATGGAATATGTTACTTATTTTGCGCAAAACCCTGGGGAATCAAACTGTCCATCGCCTAAAATCTGTAAGTTCTCTTCAGCTCTGGCCTCTTCATAAATTTCACTTTTATGTTTCAACTAAATATCATTGATAACTGGGGTTACATTTTTGTTAATTATTTTATAATATGTCGTACTGGATATAAATAGTAGTTGTAAAGTTTTCGCAAAATTAGCAAAGGATACAAAATTTATTCCATTTAGTAAAATCGGGCCAGATAAATGAATAACACATTTTGATGAATCTTCGTAAGTCACCCATTTGTTACAGTGCCCTCCTCTACATTTATATTACACATGTGACACGCAACCTCTGCTTAATTGAGTCATTTTTATTACTGGTAACCCGCATGTGTTACATTTTTTAAACAGACTCATCATTGACTTAGTTTGCACTAATACAAATTCGAATTCAGGTTTTTTATTCAACTGATCATTATCACTTTCGCTTAATTCGTTGTCACTACTCAGATCACTTATCCACTTACTTTTTTGTGAAAGTATTCATATCTAACACTATATCATCATCATCACCGTCGCTACTGTCTTTTCCTGATAAATCACTTAAGTGTATTGATTCATCACTGTTCGATTTGTTTTCAAATATATTTGAATACCTGTAAAAAACTTCAGAGCCAAGTTCACACTGCACGCCTATATCCTCACTTTTAGATTGTTCAACTTATAAATTTATATCCAATGTGCCGATATTATCATTACTTGACGTATTTATAACATGTTCTTCTTCTTGTGTTACTTCACTTGTAGCTTCTGCTACCAGCTTTTGTTGAATATATTTTAAATTTTTCGTTGTTGCGGCACCAGCTGCAGTTTTTGTTTCAGATAAAAAAACAGCAGTCTTTTTTAATTTTCCCAAAACCTTTTTGTTTGGTAGTAAGTTCTTTACATAAGTATTTTCAAAATCATCATTTTTAAAATGTATACTGCACACAACGTGGTTATGATTGGGAGTAAAATATTTCCGATTAACCCGATTTATCCAAGCATTATATCGTTGGGATTGGGAATCCTTTTCTTTTCGGGGAAAATTATATAATGACACGGTTGAATTCTTTAAGTTGTTATTACAGCCAACGACACAACAATTAGGCATGTTTAAACATCAAAAACGAGGAATATATTACTAGAACTACACAACCACAACAGCGAAACTACGCAACTGCACTCAAATACTCGTGTCGGTATGACATCACACGCTACATTGTCTCATATTCGCGGTTGAATATCTCAAGAAGTATTGTCCCTAGCAAACTGCGGTTTTCATATTTGCTCTTATATATATATATATATATATATATATATATATATATATATATATATATATATATATATATATAATATATATATTTAGTGCAAAGTTGTTTTTTTGGTTTACACCACCTTTAAAGTTATTTAAATTATTTTTGGTAAACTGCCTACGTATAACTTTCGTATTTGTTATTATAGTTTGATTAGAATTTTGTACACAAATATATTGAGCTGAATGATCTGCAATATTATTATGAATGAATAACTTTTACATTATATTTAACACTATTTAGATTTGTAAATATAATATCAACACAAATTTTACTATTTTTCAGAATACGAGTAGGTTCGTTTATTGTATGATGCAAGTTATATAACTTGAAAACATATGTTTTCATTACATCGAAGTAAGATTTTTTATCTGTACTTTCAACTAACAAATCAATGTTGAAATCACCCAAAACAACTAGATTTTTGTTTTGGTTAGTTGACAGCAATTTTGATAAACACATATCTAATTGTTTTAAATAATTGTTTACCCTAGACTTTGGTGAACTATACATAACTAACACATAAAATAAATTTAATTTTTTGATTTAAATTTTATTCCACAACATTCAAATGTAATTTCAATATTTAAATCTTTAACAAACTCAATTTCTTGGTAGTTTATTGTACTACTACAAAAATGTTTACACCTCCACACTTATTTTGTTTTCTATAAAAAACCACTTGCTAATGATAGATTTTTTATAGTATAGGATGGTTGTTCTTCTGATAGCCAGTGCTCGAACAGACAAGATGTCACTTGGTTGTGTAGTTGTGAGAATGTCTAATTCTTCAATTTTATTCCACATACCACAGACAAACGTAAACCACACATTTACTGAGTTTACATGCAGTTTTGAAACCGTTTTTAAAACGTTTTTAGTTTTGAAAACGCCATGTATACAGTGTCAAAACGGGTTTGAATTATTTCAAACCAAAACTAAAATTCATGGGATGGACTTGGGTTCATAACTTGCTGAAAATTGGTAAGATTAACTATTACTTTAAACGATGAATAATACTGCGGATATTTTGTTTGGTGTGCTTCCACTGTTACTTCAGGAAAGTCTTTAATTAAGAAATTGGTTAATTCAGCAGTACTAGTATCAAGATTTAAACGTGATACGTACACAAAAGTTTTTTTACCTCTCGCTAAGAGAGAGGTATTGTATTCATGCTAAAAATCGCATATCCAGATTTTAATGAATAAGCACGTTTTAAGGTCCCTAGAATCCGATTATAACATTTTTACGATTATGTCCGTATGTGTGTGTGGATGTGTGCATGTTGGATTCACGATTTCTCAAATACTATAAGACTTATGACATTTTTAACTACGGATTCGTCAATCTAACAATAATGGGAAGAGTTGATTAAGTTTTGGTAACAATTGGACAATCGGAAGTAGTAGTTACAAGAAAAAATCATCTAAATATTATTTATCGAAAATTTATGTAAATACTTATATTAAAGAACGTTAAATTCTTTATTCGATAAATATAAATTCATTATTATATATTCTATAGATTTAGAGATAAAGAAATGCATATAAAATAATTTGATATAAAAAATCTCAGATCAAACTACTACAAGGCAAGAAATTCAAATGTTTGTAATTGACACATAAATGACACTGTTAAAAATATTTGTATGCCATTGTCAAAAATATTTGTACATCATTTTGAAGATTATGAAAATAAATAAAAAGTCAACAACGCAAAAGAATATACGTAAAAAAGAATATAAAAGTAATTTGCGAGAAAATGAAGAATATAAAGAAAAGGAAAGTAAAAAAAGAAAATGTCAGGATATTAAAAATAAGAAAATGTATATGTATTGTAATTGTACATAATTTATATTAAAATATCCCATAGATTTTGCAAATATATGTGAGAATTATTTTGTAGTGAGACATGAATATATGTATTTGTATTTAAAAATATTTTTCGTTTCATGCGTACAACCAGGTAAGATATCTGGACATCAGATTTTTTGTTTTTGGGAATTACCTCGAACCATGAACTGTCGTTTGTTTTTGAAATATATTCATTCGTGTTATTGTTATTTAAATTACCTTCAGTAGCAGTATTGTTTCTGAAGGCCGTTTTTGACTTGCTATTAATTGTCAAATTATTGTTAATGTCGCATTATCTATTGTTTCTAAATTTATTTTTAAATCTTTTTTTTTTTCATGTGAATCGTCAGATAGCATTACCGTATTAGTTTTTTGAGATAATAATTTGAATTATTCTTTTAATAAAATTATTATAGATTCTTTATCGTTACACTTGTCTTTAATAATATTGTTTTTTTGAGTAATTATTTGTTTTAAATATAAAATTTCTGTTCGAAGAACTTTTACCTAATTGGAGGTAACGTCAACTGAGTCAATATCATCAACAAAATTGTCTTCTACGACAGTTTGTCAAATTGTCACTTATTACATAGTCTTTAGACAAGTTCTTTTGGAGCACGCCGACACATATTGAACATTTCACAATATTATTTAATGCACTGCGCTTGCATATTTAACAGCTTTTTTAACACTATCGGGAGCTTTAACCACTACTTACACCTGGCGCCATTTTTAATTGATGTCCGATAGTACACACAATTACAGTAATTACAAGATCGTAGTAGGCTTAGCGTAAGAAAAAGGTTTGCAAACAAAAAATAATAACCTTCAGAAAAGTGTCATTTATTGTTTTTAGTGATCTCAAGATTGAACGTGTATAAGATATTGCGTAATTCCACCCGCGCATCTACAACTCACTCAGTGTTGCGAACTATTTATAGTAAAAATTTATCTCAACTATTATCATCCAATATGCAACAATTAAGCGGTGGAAACAATTTAACAAAAAACACAACATAGATTGGGGGCTAGTACTACATTAAATATATATCATGGTGGTATTCCAAATACTAACCCTTGGTACTCACTTTAAATACCCTGACAGTGGCGCACCCAGGGGGGGTGCAAGGGTGCACGTGCACCCCCCTTGAAGTGGCGGCTCGTGGGATCAGACAACTGGATAGACGACAAAATAATAAAAATACAGAAAAGATTTTTGCTGACATTTTGTTTATGAAATTGATGTGACTGCATTAAATAGCCAAAATATCTAAGCAAAGGACCAAATAATCAGTGTCACCAACCTAACTATTCTAAAAAAATATCATTTATTGGAACTTCTCAACTGTTATTATTTTATTAGTGTAATATAGTGATTTGTGTGCGTTACGTGAGGTTATTGTTGTTATATTTAATCAATTTAACGAACCAAACGGTAAAGTGTAAATGAGACGCGGGCACACACGTGGTCGACTGTATTCCCATCATGGTTGTCAAGTATACAGCTTGTGTACCTTGCCTGTGTTGCCAAATCAATTTGAACTTAAAATTAATAAATAAAACTGTAAAACTAGTTATTATTAATGAATATCATGTTGTTTTATTTTCTGACACATAAACTTAATTTTTAAAATAAATTGGAACACAAAATATAAAAGTTAACTAAAAACCAAAACAGTCAAAATATCAACTGTCAACATGACATAAGACAACACGCAATAGAAATGAGAGCACAAATCGCTCTATTTTTATAAAACTTATTTTAAAAATTAAGTTCAAATTGATTTGGCAACATAGGCAAGGTACACAAGCTGTATACTTGGCAACCATGATGGGAATACAGTCGACCACGTGTGTGCCCGCGTCTCATTAATTTAACAACTAGATAAAAGAAAAATATCGCATCAAATAATTGACATGTGTAAATTTTTGTAAATTTCTCTAATATTGATGCGATATTTTTATTTTACCTGGCAGTTAAATTGAAGTTACCAAGAAATTGTAAAATGTATACACTATACGCGCACGTCACAGCGAAATATACAGGGCACAGGCCAAATACGAAACAAATTTTGGTTTCGGTTTGTATTTGAGCCATGCAGAATATTGTGACACGCGCAAGCGTAATATGAAAAACTTTAACTATTTTCATTACAGTGTACACTGTAAACTTTTTCAAAATGTGTATACGCTTGTGGTGCCACCTACAAAAGTTTGGCGTGAACACTCCCATTCGTACATCGGCTAGACGCTAGTTATGCGCAGTAGCGCAGCGCACAGTCGTGTACACTGGATCACTAGAACTTACAGCAACGAGAATTTGCCTTTTTATTGTGATTTATTAGATTTATATATACTCTTTTATTGTAAACGATAACTATTATAATTTTTTTGTTTCAAAGGTAATGTAATATAATTAATTAACTGTAAAAAACATTTCACCATTATAATTTTAAAATTCCAGTTTCTTCAGAAACGAAATATGAAGCGAAATAAAAATCAATCGACTCTTTTGGGTTTTATAACAAAAGAGAAAAAAGCACGACAGAATGAAACTGCAGATGAAGTACTTCAAAAAGAAGAAAACCCAGATATATTGATAGCTTCTGCTTCTACAACGAATGAAACTGCGATTCAACTCGAAATATCTAGTACAAATACAGACTTTGAAAAAAATGATATTGCTAATTTTGTAAATTCCAATTTGTCAAACAGGGAAAAACTCAGTACTTTAAACAGCTTATGGACGCCTTCATCATCTTATAAATTTCCTGCAGAATTTATTGGCAATGACAAGAAAAAAAGGAAATTCAATTCCGAATGGTTGAGAGAATATCCATGGTTAAGTTATTCTAAAATTCACAACGGTGCATATTGTAAATATTGTCTATTGTTTGCGACTGAATTTCAAGGTGTTCCAAATTTAGGACAGCTTGTGAAAGAGCCCTTTAAAAATTGGCGTAAAGCAAGTATAAAATTCAAGGAACATAAAGAAAAGGATTACCACAAATTTGCGGTATTACGGGGTGATAATTTGAAAGACGTATTATTGGGTAATAGGGACTCCGTCATAGATTTATTGGATAATAAGACGAAACAACAAAAACTAGAAAATCGACAAAAGTTGATTCCTATTATAGAAACTGTACTATTTTCTGGAAGAAATGGACTAGCACTTAGAGGGCACAGAGATTCTGGGCGTATAGAACTTGCAAAGGAACAACCAAATGAAGGCCTTTTTCGTCGCCTGTTAAGATTTAGGGTGAATGCGGGTGATGATAAGTTAAGAAATCATTTGGAAACAGCCCCAAATAATGCAACATATATATCATGGAATATCCAGAATCAAATTATTAATAGTTGCAATGATATTATTTTACGCCATATAGTTGAAGAAGTGAACCAGAGTAAATGTTTCTCTATTCTTGCTGATGAAACAACTGATGTTTCTACTACAGAGCAATTCTCTATTTGTGTGCGTTATTTTAACAACATCACCAATCAACTCAATGAGCATTTTTTACAGTTTGTGCCCGTTACTTCTACAAGAGGTGTAGATTTGGCACAAACTTTAATTAAATTTTTAAGTGACATAGGTATAGATATGCGTTATTTAAGAGGTCAAGGCTATGACGGTGCGGCCGCTATGTCAGGTGTATTTCAAGGAATGCAAGCTATAATAATGGATAAGTATCCGAAAGCTTTATATGTACATTGCGCCGCGCATTGCTTGAATTTGGCTATATCAAAAGCATGTAATATACGTGATATCAATGACTGTATATCATTTATAGAAGAATCGTACAACATGACTAACACTCCAAAAAGAGCTGCTATATTAACCGCAAAAATAGAGGAAATATGTCCAACTTCAAAGCGGCAATCGTTGAAACAAATGTGTCCGACAAGGTGGGTAGATCGTCACGACTCGGTCAGTGTAATGGTTGAACTTTTTATACCATTGCTGAAAACGTTGGACATTATAGGAAACTGGAGAGATAAAGATTCCTATAAGGCAACTGCTCTATTAAATTCGTTAAAAAAGCCAAAGTTTGTTATATCTCTGCTGTCTGTAGAAGCATTATTTTCCTATACGTTGCCGCTTAGCAAATTGCTACAGTCTAAATCAATAGATTTAAGTGTCGCTATTGAAGTAGTTGAAAACACAATGGAAGAACTTAAACATATTAGGGACAACGCAGAAGAATATTTTAATAAAATTTTTAACAAAGCGCAAGCTGTTATTAATGAAATAGAGGATGAAGATGGCAATACAATAATGATTCCAAGAATTACTAGCAAACAAACGCACAGAGTTAATATAACAACACAATCCCCCGAGGAATATTACCGTATCTCAATATTTTTGCCTTTCTTGGATTCAATGTTAACCCATCTAACCGATAAATTTTTGAAACATAAAAATGTATTAAAAGCGTTTAGCATTTTAATTCCCGGGCACAGTGATGAACAATATGAAGATAAATTAAAGTATTTACTTGAAAAGTACAATGAGGACCTTCAAAACTGCACTTTAAATATTTTAACAGGAGAATATAAGCTGTGGAAAAGAAAATTCCAAGACATAAAAGATATGCCGAAAAGTGCTATTGACTGTTTGGACAAATGTTCAAATGATATTTTTCCAAATATTTACAATTTATTAAAAATTTTGGCGACTCTTCCAGTCACAACTAGTACTCCAGAAAGATCATTTTCGACTTTAAGATTGCTAAAGACTTATCTGCGTAGTACTATTGCCGAAAATAGATTAAACGGATTGGCTTTACTATATATTCACAAAAATATATTTATATCACCAGAAAATGTTTTAACGGAATTACAGAAAGAAAAAAGAAGACTAGATATTTTAATTTAAAAAAAAAATCCTAAATTGATATTTAAATCTCACTTTTACTTATTATAAGTTCCGGAAGTTATTTTCAAATATTTTATTTAACTATTGAATATTGTTTTTTTTTAATTTATTTTTATTGTGTTTATTATATGTATGCGCTGGTATAGGTTATATTTAATAAATGTGCTTATAAAAAATATAATTTTAGATTTATCTTTTTTATAGTGCACCCCCCTATCCAAATTCCTGGGTGCGCCACTGTACCCTGATGAACGATTTGCTGTCTTTCCAAGAAAAAAGACGATTCCAGCTGTGGGTCCTGACTAACATGATCATACGTCCCGCTTTGGGCGGGACAGTCCCGCCTTCAGGCTGTCTGTCCCGTTGTCCCCAGCGAGAGCAAAAATGTCCCGCTTTTACAAACGGACCACACGATAATTTATTATACCTTGATTTTTGATTTATTTTCATTACCAAGACTAACATCAACAAATGTAATGAGCTCCATTCCTTCTTGAAAACTAGATCCGACATTTTGAAACTGATTTGCTCCGTCGACATAATATATAAAACAAATGCGTCTGCAACTGCAATCTAACGTCTAAGATTAATTTAAGTTACATATTATTAATACAGTTACCATGTCCTTGTTTTTGAATAAATAGTAAAATAAGTTCTTTTTTTACAAAATTAAATGGCTCATCATTTCATCTAAATTTTATGACAGTTTACAATTATTGATATTTTGTGTGATACGACGTTGATATTCTGTATGATACAATGTACGATCGTACGTATTTGTGATCTGCTTGTTCTAAGTCAACAATCCGTTAAATATATTCTCTTTTCTAAAATGTTCAGTGATCTGGAAATTTATTTTTGTACTTGAAAGGGGAAAAACGTGAAACTTCACAGCCCATTTCATCCGGACAATTTTTACCCTAAAAGACAAAAGAAAATGCAGGTCCGATAAAGAACACCTGGGCTGCGTTCCAAAATCAAGAGTACAGAGTATTGAAGTAGGAGTTAGAGTATGATGACGTCATTTAAGAGTGAAGTGTGTTTTGGAACGAATGAGAGTAAAAAATTTAAACTAAATTGAAAATGGATGCTAGAAGAAAAATTGCTATAGTAGCAATATTGACAGAGAAATGTTGTGATCAAATTATTGAATTATTATCAGATGTAAGTATAAAATAACAATATTATATTATTACTATTACTTAAAAGTAATTAATTGGTGTATATTATTTTTTATAGAATGATGATTCATCATCAGAAGATGACGAGTATACAATATTAGAACATGAATATAATACAATAAAATCAAATGAAACAAACAGACAGACAAGAATTGTTAACTATATAAGTAATGTTGTCCCAAATTATACTCAATCACAATTTAAAATGCACTTTAGGTTAACGCTAGATGCATTTGAAAATATTCTTTCTATAATTGGACCACAATTATTAAACCAGAACGAAAATGGACGGCCAACCATAGAACCGAGAAAACAATTAATGGCTGTAACTTGGTTATTAGCTACCCCAGATTCTTTTAGATCTGTAGGCGATAGATTTGATTTATCTAAATCGTCTCTTTATCACTGCTTTGTCCGGGTTATTCATATATTAAATAAAATCGCGCCTTCTGTGATAAAATGGCCCATTGGCGACTATATTGAAGAAATTAAAAGAGGATACAACAAATCTGGCCTTAACAACATTATTGGAGCTCTTGACGGAACTTATGTACATATAAAGGCACCTAAAAGAGATCCGGAGGTTTATATATGCAGAAAACGATTTCATGCAATAACACTGCAAGCAATATGTGATCACGAGTTGAAATTTACAGATTGTTTTGCTGGGTATCCTAGTTCGGTAAATGATTTCCGAATTTTTAAAAAATCTGATATTTATAAAGCAATAATAGAAAACCCTGCTAACTTTTTTCCAAATAATGAATATATAATCGCAGACAAGGCTTATTCAATTAGACAATGGTGTATTACTCCCTATATAAACAGAGGAAGATTGACAAGAAGACAGACTGTATTTAATACAATATTGTCCATCGTAAGGCAAAACATTGAACGAGCTTTTGCCCTTTTGAAAGGTCGATTTCGTCGGTTGAAGTATTTGGATATGAACCGAGCTGACTTAATTCCTGCTACGATTTTGGCGTGTTGTGTACTACACAATTTATGTATCAACAATGGAGATGTAGATGAAGATTGCATACAAGAAGGATTTGAAAATGATCCCAATGCTAATGAAATTAACATTGATATTGTCGAAGAAATTCCAGTGTTTGATGAAGACGAGGCTGGAATTTTAAGAAGAGATAGAATGACATTGAACTTGTAATTTTACCTTTAGTTATTAATAATTAAACAAGTAAATTATTTTAGAACATTTATTAGAAAAATAATTAAAAATGTACTTTACATATTAGTTACAAAAAGAATAAACATTTTATTATTGCAAAAGAGGAATATGATTTATAATTTATCTATTAATTTATCCAAAGATTTTTTAAATTCTAAGACACATTCTTGCTTCATTTTTAGGTTTTCTTCATGTCTTTTATTTTTCATTTCATTATTTTTTCTATCCCGTTCTTCCATCCATTGAATAAAATCATATTTTTTTCTTTTCTTTCTAATCGGGGCATCTGAACTACAATTTTCCAATTTTCTTTTACATATGTCACTTCGAAAGGATTCCTTCACTGTACATTCGTTTAACTCAGATCCTTTGCTGGAAGATGCTGTGGCAATAGGTTGAATATTAGGTTTCTTGCAAAATATCTCATCGAATTCTGTAAAATATTTAAATGAAAGTGTTTTCTCGCTTGTACAATTGGGTCCCATATTGTCTTTGACTTTAATTTTAATATATGATTTCCTCATATTTTTCCATTTATTAATTATTTGTGTGGTTGTGTATTCATAACCTGCCTGGTTTAATACTACAGTAATTTCTTTCCAGACTATATCGTTTTTAATTTTGTTACTTTTAAATGAGGCTTCCTTAGATTTATACAAACTAATTAGCATTCTAGTACTACTATCGTTCCACTTTGTTCAGCATCTTCCGATTTTTTCTGCAAAGATTCTTCATCTTGTTTTTCGTCGTCGTCGTCATCATTGTTTTCCACATTCACTTCCAGTGGCATTTTTAGTAATTGTCCAGTTACTAAAAACGAAATTATATATTATTATCCTCATAAAAATAAAAACAACAATGTAAATATTGATCTAACCTATAAGTTATACTTATACAAAAATAATTTTCAAAACTACATATCACAGACAACATTTACATATAATTTCAACAAACATTAATATCAATGTGTTAACTTACGTTTATTTTCTACTAAAACCATATTTTCCTCCTCTAAAAGGCAAATTAGTTGCATGTATTCGGAATCCATGTTGTGAATGTCTTGTGGAGTAATTTCCGTACCCTCCTCGCGAGCAGGGTAAGTAGAGTATCACTTTGGAGTAAACTCTGGTTGTTTAGGAACAGGTTAAGAGTAAACTCTAAGAGTAAGGCCAAGAGTTTTGGAACGACTTTGAGCATATTTTGTACTCTAGAGTAAGGTTTTGGAACGCAGCCCTAGATTCAAAAAAAAATCTTTTTGAATTTGGGTCATGACCCACAGCTGGGTAGATTGTCTTTTTTTTGGGAAGACAGTAAACCATTCTCTGGAGTATTTAAAGTGAGCTTCAAGGGTCAGTATTTGGAAAACCATGATACATTTTTTACGTAGCACTAGCCCCCGACCTAACAACAACGTCAGCAAATACGACAATTACACAATAGGCCAGGGGTCGGCAACCTATGACCCGTGGGTCATCGAGTGACCCTTTTGGTAATTTCAAGTGACCCACTTTAGTTCCGAAAATAAAGTATAAAATATACAAACATTTTTTTCTTTTTCCCAAAAAAATTTTGTCGCATAGTTATGAACGTACCAAATATGAATCCAGTATAACATATAAAAATATCAGTTAAAGCCCCACCTCAGCCTGACTGGATATAGAATCGGCCGATAGTATGCGGAATACAGCGTCATTGTCCGAACAAATTGTACCATTCCTGGACGCGCGCGTCGTTATCTCAGTTACTCAGTTGTATGTCAGTTATAGTTATAGCACGTGTAGTACAGTAGCACTTAAAACGACTAACTATAAACCAGACTTGACTAAATTGACGACACAAGTTCAACATCAGGGGAGCCATTGATATCGTAGAGAAAGTTTATAAATAAAGTTTATTCAACTATGTTTGTAATTATTTTCTTAATAAAATATATCTTATTATTTACTAAAATGCTGTTTTAATACGAAAATATCTCTGACCCAAACGTCTCTTTAATACTCGCATTTTGGTTGATTTTGACCCGCGGCCAAAAAAGGTTGCCGACCCCTGCAATACGCTATTCCACGATATTTTTTTTTTCTTGGAATACATAAAAATATCAGACTACGTGTGAAAGTCCCAGCTAAAATTCTTCCAAATAAGCGAGATATTAAGGTATGAATTTTAAATTTGCTTTTTGACGTAAGTTATGTGATATACTATACCCTGTTTTTAAACTAGGAGGAGTATTTTAAATTTTAACCGCCAAAACTGACGCTTCTGATTGGCTAGTGCTTCGTCAAGTTTACACTGCACAAAGATTTTACATTTGATGTATTAGTTGTCATTCATTTGGAGGCTATCTTTTTCTGTTTTGGTTTTTCGCATTTCTGTGACTTTAAAATAAATAAGTTCTTTAAAGAACTAATAATATTGATTGTATCGATATTATTTGTGTTTCTTTCATATAGTTTTTTATATTCGAGTTTTGTTTTTACTCGTGTTTTTTTCATTTCGGTTTTTTTATATTCGAGTTTTCTTTTACTCGTGATTTTTCATTTAGTTTTTTATATTCGAGTGTTGTTTTGCTCGTGTTTTTTCATTTAGTGTTTTATATTCGAGTTTTGTTTTTAATCATGTTTTTTTTTTCATTTAGTTTTTTTCATTTTCGAGTTTCGAGTTTTGCTTTATATTTGAATTTTATTTGAACTTATTTATTTTGTTTCATGGATGAAAAGCCTGGTACGGAATTTTCACCTATAAAGAAAAGAAAACGTCTTGATTTGGGGCATTTATCTGTCGCCGAAAAGCAGAGCATATTAAATATGTTCAAAAGTTTGAAAAATCAAGTATACGGCGTGAAAAATAAGATCTTATAATTTCAGTTTATTTTAAAATAAGTTCCATGCGAAGTATACAGTATTTATGTGTACGGAATTTTTGTATTTCGCGCGAAAAAATCTAGTAACTTTTTCTGGTAACTTTCTATAGTGTAAATCAGACTTTCGTATTTACTCCTCCTAGTTTAAAAATAGAGTATAGAAAAGCATAAACAGTCACCCGAACAGATCCGACACACCACACACCCGAACTAGTATATTCTTAGTTGAGGTGGAGTAAGGGGTTTCACAGTGTGCTCAAACAAGCGTGTACATATCCTGCGTCATCCAAAATAAAACATCCCGTATTTTTAGACGAAGTAATTTTTAATAAAAAAGATATGGAATTTTCCTTATCCTTTAACTTATTTTCAATAAACTTTTACTATTTTTGATAACGGTGGAATAGTCTTTCACTTAGTACTTCAAAAATTCTTATGATCACCAGATCAACACAAATTTCACCACCATTATCGCTTATTTCAGAAAATAGTCCTGTTTTCGTGGACTCTCGAACTTGGTTACTATAAATTCCTCAAGTTCAAGAAAAGAAAGTAGTCACAAGAATACAATACAAAATTGGCAGCAAGACACGAAAAGAACCAGAGAAAACGACACAAAAAAACACTCTAGAAAATATCCAACAATCAATATTGAACTAAAACTAATAAAATTAGCCCTTAATCTTAAAATTAATTTTAATAAAAACTAAACAAACATATTGACTATCGAAACAAATGATAATGTCGCAACTGAAAACAAAAATCAAACAAATAAAAAATTTGAACAAAAAAAAACTCTCCAGTTTTTGTTTAGGAAAGTCTCTTTAGGTATTATAATTAAACCAGAAGATTTCTACTGCAGAGCTTTGACCAAAAAAGAAGTAAAAATTAACACATGTGGACCGGATTCATACTGACCGTGCCATGGCGTATTGTGACGAATCGTAATGTGAGTTTTCTGGATTTTTCTAATCTGTTTTATACAGAACTTGTACGGTATATTTTCGTCAAAAGTATGCCATGCTCTGTCTAAATAAGTGTACGACAGATTTGTATTTAGCAGGTTAGTTTATTCGTAATACACTGTATTTCATATTTCTATTTTTAATACATATTAAAAATTAATAATAGATGGAGTCTGAGGTTAAATTTAACTAAAACTATTATGATTACCCCTTAACCTTAAAATTAATTTTAACAAAAACTAAATACGTATTTCGAGAACTAAGTTCTCATCATCAGTAGTACAATAAGTGAAAGTTAAACAGAGTAGTCAAGATTACTCAACCATGCCAGAGGTCCTAACAACAGAGTTGGTTGACATGTTGAGTAATCTTGACTACTCTGTTTTACTTTCACTTATTGTACTACTGATGATGAGTACTTAGTTCTCGAAATACGTATTTAGTTTTTGTTAAAATTAATTTTAAGGTTAAGGGGTAATCATAATAGTTTTAGTTTAATACATATATTAATCTAAACTTTGACACATGTCACTCAAGTCAGTGTCACAAAGAACAGACTATTCGTAATGGAGTATTTTAACCACTCGCTAAGAGAGGTATTGAATTCATGCTAAAATTCGCATATGCATATTTAAGTGAATAAGCACGTTTTAAGGTCCCTAGAATCCGATTATAACATTTTTACGATGATGTCCGGGCGTGCGTGTGCGTGTGTGTGTATGTGTGTGTGTATGTGTGTGTGTGTGTGTGTGTGTGTGTGTGTGTGTGTGTGTGTGTGTGTGTGGATGTGTGTGTATGTGTGGATGTGTGTGTATGTGTGGATGTGTGTGTATGTGTGTGTATGTGTGTGTGTGTGTTTATGTGTGTGTGTGTGTGTGTGTATGTGGATGTTGGATTCACGATTTCTCAAATACTATAAGACTTAAGACATTTTTAACTACGGATTCCTCAATCTAACAATAATGGGAAGAGTTGATTAAGTCTTGGTGAAAATTGGACAACCGAAAGAGTAGTAGTTACAAGAAAAAAATCATCTAAATATTATTTATCGAAAATTTATGTAAATACTTATATTACAGAACGTTAAATTCTTTATTCGATAAATATAAATTCATTATTATATATTGTATAGATTTAGAGATAAAAAAAATGCATATAAAATAATTTGATGTAAAAAATCTCTGATCAAATTACTTCAACGCAAGAAATTCAAATGTTTGTAATTGACACAAAAATGTCACTGTCAAAAATATTTGTATGCCACTGTCAAAAATATTTGTACATCATTATGAAGATTATGAAAATAAAAAAAAGTCAACAACGCAAAAGAATATACGTAAAAAAGAATATAAAAGTAATTTGCGAAAAAATGATGAATATAAAGAAAAAGAAAAGGAAAGTAGAAAAAGAAAATTCCAGGATATTGAATATAAAGAAAATGTATGTAGGTATTGTAGATAATTTATTTTAAAATATTCCATAGATTTTGCAAATATATGTGAGAATTATTTTGTAGTGAGACATGAATATATGTATTTGTATTTAAAAATATTTTTTGTTTTATGCGTACAACCAGATAAAATATCTGGCGAGAGGTTATGTGCTGACTACATCAGATTTTTTATGCTTATTTCCATTTAATATATTAAGCTAAAATTTGACGCATATTAGTCACAAAAACAAACCATAGCGCAGGATATAATTTTCGTAATACCAAAACATGCCGTAACGTACAAAGATAAAAGTTGGCGATCTTTGAGTTTTTGATACGTTGCGGCACGGTACGTCACGGTATCTAATACGGCTGTATAAATTATCACAATCTGTTTTTTTTTTCTATTGTTTTATTCTTCAGGGGTATAATTTCTTAAACGCCATGAGTCAATGTTAAAGTTTAAGCCAATATTTCGAAAAATTAAGTATGTATTTATATTTTTATTAATCAGTCATTATTACAAACCCTTCCTTTGTTTGATTATGCTGTTATTGAGCGTTCGTAGAAGGTTATGAAGAATGCAGATGCATTTAAATATTTCAACACGTTTTAAGTTAATAAATGAAGTAATCAGACATAATATATTCGTATTATAACAGCAGTAGCTACACAATACTTCTTACAATAGTCCCAGTTTAGCAACTCATTTCAAGATTGCATGCGCACTGGCAATGCGAAAGAGAAATAATATTGTACAGTCTCAAGTGTAAAGCACAGTACCTACCAATATTTTTCGTAAACACGAATCCAAACAAAGTGGAGCGGAGGTTGCGGAGCGGTCATTCAACTTGTTGTACGTACTGTACAAATGGTTATTTACCTAGAATTATATTATTATCTCCCTTTTCATCGTGCTATCGCATGTTATCTTTTGCGCAATTCAGATGAGTTCTTATTTTGGGAGACTAAACAAGACAATTTGTAAATACACCCCTTATGACGTCACGCCACGTGCTGCAGCTACTAGATAATACATAGCTGACTCGTCCGCCATATTGGTGCCAAAATGAAGTAAACGTGCATTTCTTATAAGTTTATGCAGTAACTATTTTTCTTAATTAAATATAACCTCCACATGAGTTACAGAAAAATATATGTATTGCATAAGTACATGTAAAAATCATAACCATATCTCAAAAGATTTGCACAATTTGGAGCAGAACAACCCGTTATTATTGATAATTTCTATGATTAATAATACTGTAACACTGATATTGAATAATTTAAGTGGCTCCAAAATGGTGGACGAGTCAGCTGTAATTTGTCTAGTAGCTATAGCACGTGCTAAAAATGGATGGAAGCTAATTTGAATCGCTTATATGATTAATTTAGTACTAAAATGAAACGAAGACCAAAACTGAATTTTTGTAAACCTTGTTTGTACTAATGAGATCATGCAAAAAAATTGTTCATTTATTCTTGTTTAAATCGTACAAGCATAGTCTAATTTATCATTTTGTATGATTAAATTATTTTTTATTTACATTTTTTGTTTTATAAAATCGTTTTAAATATGACATTTTTAAAAAGTTGCAAGAACCAGCCATGTTGTGACTTCAGACGTTCACACTGCAAGTTCAGACTCATTTCATACAGACTTATTTTATCGACACAGAATTTCTAAAAGAAAATTTATATATATATATATATATATATATATATATATATATATATATATATATATATATATATATATATATATATATATATATATATATACTATAAATTGAGAATTACATATCTAAATATTTGATAGAAATGCTATAATATATTAATATAACATCATTCTATTCATTTTTATAAATATAATTTCCATTCGGCCTGAAGTTATCTACGCATCACTTAGCTAACAGCTGTGGTTTTTTCATTCTTTCTGGGTTGTTTCTCATTATCAATAGTCAGGCTGGGATTTACATACAAGCAAAACAAGCACGTGCTTGGGGGCCCCCGGCTTAAGGGGGCCCCCAAGGCTGAGGTTGAACCTTTTTTTTGTAATGGAGAGCCCGTCTGTAACTTAATTTTTTTTTCTTTCATTAACATTTAACAATAAATGTATTTACGGCAGTTAATTACTTTTGTTTCAATAATATATATTGTTTATTTCAATAAAATTTATTTTAACGCTAGAAAATTTTTTTTGTTTGTTTGTGCGAAACCGCCCCCAAAATGAAGAGATATTTATTACATATATAGTAATGTGTAATAATACATGTTTTTACATTTTTATAATATATATATATATATATATATATATATATATATATATATATATATATATATATATATATATAATTTTGCAAAAAAATCAATTCAATTTTTTTTAATTTAACAAAATAATATAATTTTTTTTAACGCGGGCCCTCCTTAGGCCGGCACCCATTTGGAACTGTTTTTTTTATGGGGGGGGGGGGCACCTACGCGATCTGCTTGGGGGCCCCGCGGACCGTAAATCCGGCCCTGTCAATAGTCTATCTATATGGTCATGGTCTATGCGCACTATGTTCGCTAGTATTTTAGCATAAAACAAAGTTTTACAAACATGTTTACTTTCGTAAACATCTTTAAATGTCACTTTGACGTTTAACTTTATGTGAAAATCAAAATGGCTGCGTTGATGAACATCTTACGTCACTGAGCAAGGGACAAGGCGGAGATAAACAGCCGCGTTTTGTATAATATCATTTTTTATTGCAATTTATTCATTAATAAAAATCGATTTGAGGATAAATAAAAAATACGGGTTTATTATTTTTCATCATGACCTCATTCCAAATAATATTGATCCCAAGAACAATAGGTATTTTATTTTTACTACCTCTGAACAATAAATTTGTAATAGCTTGCAGTAGGTCCACCTGAAATGACAAATACAAAACTGTTACCCGAGAGATTTTTCATTTCAAAGACGGCATTGCTGCTCGATAACTTCCAGTGTATAAAATGAAACATTCGCGTATGCTTAAGACCTTGGCAATTTTCCAGATCGCAACAAGTAAAACTCACTTGTTATAAAAAGAATAAGCTACGCTTGAACCTAACCTGAGTCCTGAGCACAATTGTTTCCGTTTCCGTGACCACAGATACTCGAGCTTAATAACTGAATTACGTCAACGCCAGAAAAATTTATACTTTTCTTCATTCCAGACAAAGAGAATTTAAGAAAGAGAACTATTATTTTATTCAGTTTAGGGAAATTTATGTACGCTACTAGATACCAGAAAATGCACTATTCATGAAATTACTACCGTTGTATAAGTGGAGTGACAAAAGAAAACTTTTTTACTTTCAATCCTGGTATATAAATATGAACTACTATAGGTTCGACTTGTCATATTAATATTAAAATATATTTGTAATCTATATTTAACATGTTGATGTTATCTATGATGCTGGAACCCGCCACATGTTTTAGCCAGTTATGTTTAGTCTAGTACACGGATACTAAATTTAAAAATTCCTGGGTTAATAACTTGAGGGTATTTATAATAGTAATTTTTAATTCGAAATATTTAGTACATTCGAACAAATATATGAATGTATTAGAGCGTCGTTTTATTTTCCTATCTAATAGTAGGGGCCTGGCATTAGAGGCCGCCCCGAGCCTCCGTAGTCCGCCACGTTCAACGTACACCAGCAGTCAGCACTTGCTTTATATTGCAATCCAGTAGAAAATGCATGTCTGCTTGAAACCCACCAGCATTGACACGTACTGTCAGTAACCAGATTCAATTTAAGGAAAAACTTTTTAAACTACCTAAATCCTCTGATTGTCTCCAGAGCAGCGCCCAAGCCGCTGGTAAAATAGATAATCCAAAATTGATCTGACTAATAGAACCAAATCAGACACACGAGACGTCACATAATGATTAATTAGTTATAACTCTTTGCTGAAGAATGTTTATGAGCCTATTTGTTTTATGTGCTATTATTCGTCATTTTAAACAACAATAAAATAATCATTTAAATAAAAAATCTGATGTGGACACCACACGACTTCCTTGTACGCAAGACTAATATGAAGTATAGACTCAATTATAAAATTGCACGTATTTGACGTAATTTGACATTAACATCTATTTTTTATTTTTTTGATATTTTTTGTCCTAATCCATAGCAATCTTCATTACAAAAACCAAAAAATTTATAAGTTTTAAGTTTACATATCTCGTTATACAAAGGGCTAATTTAATAATACTTGATGTGCTAGACGTAGAATTTAATTCTCTAAAACTCTTACTTGAAGCATTTATTTCTAAAATCAAAATGAAACCATTTTATTCAAGAAAAACTGTTAACAACTTCAGGTAATATATCACTTCCGGTTAGCCTGTTTTAACCAAAATCTGCTGTTATTCCAATTGATATAAAAGTCTTATATACCAAATTTGAAAAGTTTTGGATTATATTTTAATGTAGTTTTTCATTAAAATCTATTATAGGCTTCACATAAAGTACCATTTCTGGAAATTATGTAATGACCAAAAACGGAGGTGCACTAGATGTTATAGAAGTCCTAAATACAAATTTTCAACTTTCTACGGCTTACCGTTTTTGAGTGTTGCAAGATACGAAACCGAAATTTTTCGCGAATACAATACTTCCTTTACTTTGTACAAGGAAGTAAAAAATGTACAAATATTATTAAAAGAAACCCAATGATATTTTTTTGCAGGGCAAAACATCGGTAAAGCGTCACAGTTACTGCCCGGTGTGGAACGAGCAGCTTGTGTTTACGGAGATGTTCCCGCCTTTGTGTCAACGCATCAAAGTGCAGCTACGCGATGCTGGCGATGCAGTGCGCGGCGGCAGCGGCTGCGTTATTGGAACTCACCACCTCGACCTCAAGCATATGTCCAACGACGGGGAGAAAGGTACGTGACGTAGTACATACAATCATTTGATGGCTAAAATTTACATGAAATTACTACTTGCATTCTGACAAGACAACCGTTTAAGTCGTCTTCAACACCAAATACATTATTCAGTTTACATGTAAGCCATAATGACACCAACACCTACCGTTTTTGAAAATAAAATTAATTCTATTTGTCATTTTTACAATTAAAGAAAATTGAAAATTTTTAAAAATTACTCAGTTCAATAGAATGTTTTTTCTTACGACTGTATCACTATCCTAACTTCAAATATGACTTACCTGTTTATAAAATGAACAAATGTAAGAACAACGAATACCTATAAGCAATAATTTTTATTTTCATTGTGAAATAAGTAAATACATTAACGAGTTGCATATGTCAGCTACACAATTTCCATTTGTAATTCAGCATCAAATAGGGTCCTCCACTCTAATTTTTTTATTATTTTAAATGAAAGTTCGTTTAATTTTGAAGCAATTCGTAGTATTAAGGACATAATTGTTTTCAGTTCAACTGCATTTGATTTTTAATTAAACCTATCGCTATGTTTCTCGCACTAGTATCATGATTTATTCTTATCTACTTTCAATATAACTAACATTTTCCTCAATTTTGTGTTATGGTGGAGAAAATAACATTTGTATTTTGGATTCTATCATTTGTAATTCAGAATCCGAACGCTATAGGAACTGAAATAAGAGTTTGCCTTTATACATAGAAATTCATATAAAAAGGGAGTTAATAGAAGTAGATATTTTGATCATATCGATATTTTATCTCGAATTACTTATATTACGTTCTGAAAAGGCTATTCCAGCTCTATCAAATTAAGAGAAATTAGTAAAATAAACCGAAAGTATATGGCTAATAATGAATATTACCTAATGAAGAAATAAAGTGATATTAAAATACTTCGGAAATAACGGTGTGTACGAGTTCGTCTACGAAATCCAGGTAGCCGTAAACAAATATGAGCCGTAATGCTTCTGTGCGTTAGGTAAAGGTTTCTGTTGCTGTTATTAATTGAAATGGTCGAATTCGTCTACGTCCGGACTTTTTGTTATAGTGTAATGTCACGTCTATGCATAATTGGCGACTGACGACCGCCTACCAGATGTATAACCAGTGGAAGTCAACTTCAAAGTCAAAGGGGCACGTGCTAGCATCAGTTGGCTACTTATATTCTCAAACAGTTTTTTTTTATTATAAATTTCTTGTATTTAATTTATTATTTTAATATACTTGCAATTATAAAGGATGTAGACATACAGTCCGTTAATATTCATTTATTTTTTATAAATATAATATCGAAATAAATAGCAAATACTTCAAGAAAATTTAGGTCCACGAAGAAAACAGTTTGAGGTGAAAACTTATACTCGTGACCGTGACGTCACATTTATTTCTTCAAACATAATAAAAAAAATTCACCAGATTTTCACCAAGTCTTAGTCTTAGTTCCGCTTATAATTTCAAACGAAATTATTTAAAAAAATGGTGGAATTCCCCATTGTAGGTAAATATGTAATAATTTCTGAAATCACTACAATAAATCCTATACCTATAACTTACTGAATTAAAATTTATGCTTTTTGAAATATAAATATTTATTTCTGAATTACATTTGACGCTTTCTGAAATTAAATTGTTTATTCTGTATACATTTGTCATTTTCTGAAATGAAATTGAATATTCTGAATTATATTTGACGAATTATGAAATTAAATTGAGAATTCTAAATTACAAATGATGTTTTCCAAAATAAAATTAATTATTCTGAAATACAAACGGAAAAGGTGAATATGTGCTACAAATTAAAATAATTAATTCTACTTTTTGATGCACAGTGCACTCACCGTATACATTTTACATCCTTAAGACATTACGTACTTTATTTAAGAGAAAGTCTGTGTCAAACTTCAATCGCTCCTTTATCACAATAAATATAAGACAAGACGCCACCTATACTCTTATTTAATTACAAATTTTTACAAGAACCTACTTAGTTGTCATAAAACGGTAATTTATACTTCCTAAACGAAATTTAAATTACTGAAATTTTAAATATAAAACACTAACAAGCAACAATATTACATTTGGGTACAGAATTTTGAATACCTAATTGAATATGAATAATAAAGTACCTGTACTATAGACTAATGTTGAGTTTCAGGAGAATTTAAATGCAGTTTTGCAATAATGAGTAAATTTATATCGTAGTCCTTAATCGGATTTCTAATCAAATCGGATTTAAATAAATCCTAAATCTTGACTGTTTATACCAGAAAAATTTAAAGCGATCAAATATATACGAATTTATAGTATATTCCGTAACTTAACCACGACCGTGGTTATGGTTTGCTTGTAGTTCACGTGGTCAGGTTATGGTTATTGAAAAGTGGCTGTGATTCGGAACATCTTGGTTAATTTGTGTCGGTAAAGCATGAAACCACCGCATCGTTGGAAATAAGTGACAACGTAACTCTATTTGTTTATTTTATGCTACGGTAAATATTATAAATATCAGTAGGTATATATTAATAATAATTATATATATTTATACAATTTTCTTTATTATATTATAAGAAATAAGAAAATGACCACAACAACCACAAAAATATTTTGGTCGTTATGGTCACGAAAAAGTAACCAAAAGTTTCAGGAACCACATTCCGAAATGGAATCTCGATCCTGAAATTATGTTTTGGTTACATTCCGGAACGCTTAACCAGAACTTTGGTCACCGCGCGTCCACGGATTTCTTATTGCTCTTCTAATAGTTATGCTAACTTATCGTTGACACCACGTTGACATATTAACTGTCAAACTATGAAAGATGAATGAATTATACTCTGTTTTTTTATATTGTTTCAGTACCTACTATCGAATTTTCTGTTAAATCGCTGTTTATCTCGCGTAAGTAACGGGTCGATTCTGTACACATCTGTAAATCTTATAGAATTTGTAAGACTTACAGTTTTGTACAGAATCGACCTATAAATCGGATTTATGTATAAATCTCGCTGGTAAGGTCGATTTGGAATCCGATTCTAAATCCAATCCAGATTGTTTAAACCGTTTTCTTAAATACGATTTCCAAATCTAAATGCACTTAATTCCGATTAAGGACGTCGATATAAACATACTCTATGTCACGACTATACAGGGTGTTATATTTTAATGGAACCAAGCAAATAGCTCGCTTATTTATTAAGTTGGTAATTTCTTTCGCACAACATGATTTATACAGCAACATGTAAGCTACTTGATGACGGATGTACATTCCTGATACCACTTCCGGTTTATTAGTAATTAATATCTACTTTTAAATTTCAGTTGGAACATACTTTATTTTTTTACAAATTTGAAAAGTACATCAAATTTGCTTTACAATCATGTAAAATAATCTATATGTTATATTATTAAAAAGTAAAATGGCGAGCACTTTTTTATACACCTACTTGGAAAGAGAATAGTGAGTGGTAAAAGCAATTGATGATCATATTCCATTTACTATAGAAACAGATGGCTCTGAACATACTATAACTACATCTTTAGCACAAGAAGGTAGACCTGTCGCATTTTTTTCTTGCAGTCTATCGAAGAGCAAACGACGGCACTCAGCAATCAAAAAAGAATTATACGCTGTTATTGAATGCTTGGAAGACATTTCACCGTGATAACAGATCAAAGATGTGTATCTTTTATGTTAAATAAACATCATTCAAGCAAAATTAAAAATGAGAAATTGAACGTTGGCGGCTGGAATTGTCAGAATACAAGTTTGACATATCAGACCAGGAAAAGAAAACATAATAGCTGATACGTTGTCCAGAGTTTGTTCGAGTGTAGCTGACGCTAGTACAGAACTCTACCATTTGCACAAAACCCTTTGCCAATCTGGTATTACTCGCATGACTCATTGGGTAAGAACTCAAAATTTACCATTCTGTACTGAAGAAATAAGAAGTATGACTAAATCATGTGCTATCTGCGCCGAGATTAAGCCTCAGTTCTACCGCCGAAGGGATACTTCAACACTCATAAAAGCCACTTCACCCTTTGACCGATTATTCATCGATTTCAAAGGACCTCTCCCTTCCAACACACGAAACAAATACATCTTAACCGTAGTAGAAAAATATTCGCGATTTCCTTTTGCATTTCCTTGTCCTGACATAACAACGTCTACTGTCATAAGCCGTTTGGACCAGATTTTTGTTATGTTTGGAATGCCATCATTTATTCATTCTGACCGTGCTGCTTCTTTCATGTCTATCGAATTTAGAAAAAAGGGTATAGCCATGAGTAGAACAACTGCATATAATCCACAAGGAAACGGCCAAGTGGAAAGGTACAAATGGCATTATTTGGAAAACGGTTTAACTCGCTCTAAAAAACAAACAAACTTGCTATTGAAAGATGAGAGCTAGTACTTCCACATGCCCTACATTCTATTAGATCGCTGCTGTGTACAACTACCAATGCTAACTCCTAATGAACGCATGTTCCGTTGCAACTGTAAGTCTACTATAGGGGCCTCAATTCCTACATAGCTAGTACAGGGTGGTACTACTTTTCTTAAATCTCACACTAACAATAAGAATAATCTCGTCGAGGAAGTAGATATCTTACAATCGAACCCCAATTATTCATTTGTTCGTTATAATGATGGGCGTGAAACAACTATTAGTAACAGACATTTGGCTCCCAGGGGTAATATAAACTTTGAATTAGACAGAGGAGAAGAGACAGAATTAATACCTATAACTACTAATAGTAGATTAAGATGAATGTAAATGCTATGTTGTATTTGATTTTAAATCAAGGAACGAAAGAAAAGAATGCTAGCCCGTGGGATTTGAACCCACGGTCTCAACATCTGTACTGTTGCGTGTTACCAACTACACCACGGCTGGGCGGCAAATCCGCCAGTCTATACAATCTTTTCTTAAGTTATATTCTCATAGACTTGTGTATGAGACCCGCATCACATGTTAGGTGAGGGGTATATCTAAACTACCACTACGTTTAAATACCTGTGAATTATCAAACATTCGCACAACCTTATCAGGAATGTATTGCAAATAGTAGATGAAGATGAATGTAAGTGCTATTTTTTATTTGATTTTAAATCAAGGAAAGAAAGAAAAGAATGCTAGCCGGCGGGATTTGAACCCACGATCTCAACATCTGTACTGTTGCGTGTTACCAACTACTATTTGCAATACATTCCTGATAAGGTTATGCGAATACCCCACACCTAACATGTGATACGGGTCTCATACACAAGTCTATGAGAATATAACTTAAGAAAAGATTGTATAGACTGGCGGATTTGCAGCCCAGTTGTGGTGTAGTTGGTAACACGCAACAGTACAGATGTTGAGATCGTGGGTTCAAATCCCGCCGGCTAGCAACCTATAACTACATCTACACCTATACAACAATTATGTCAGCCAACACCGGAGCAAGAGACTGTATCCACACCATCTCAATGATTAGATTTTTCAGAAAATCACCAAAAAATACAGCAACCGTCATTGGTTCCTGAAAACTTAACTAATGAAGGAGCTCGTCGATCAAAGAGACAACGACGACAACCCACGTATCTGCGAGACTACATTCAGCATTGGAATTTAATGGCTGGTAGAATGTGATAATATAACCCTAAAATACTTTAACATTAATTTAGCATAAAATATACCACATGTTGTTAATTTATTGTATTGTTTTCTGTTTGTAATACTGTCAATGTGTTGTCAATTTAGTTCATTAAAACCTAATATTTAACGGGTAATTTTTACTACAATACCACTTAATAATTTGCACTTTCATCTTCCACAGTATAAATCATTGTATTTCATGTTGGAATTTTTTTATACCACTGACAGAGTAGTAGACAAATGTCAAATTCATCCCCTATGTTTCATTTTAAATAAGACAGGCAAATACATTGCTGTCAATCAAATGTCAAGCCGTAACCAGGGATATGACAAATCCCATGTTTCATGTTAAAAAATCTGATGTGGCCAGCACATTACCTTCCGCCAGTTCTATGTATTTTGTATAAATGTCATACAGAAAGTTCCTTGCAAAAGATTATATTTCTTGTACATTACCTTAAGGCAGTTGTATGTATTTTATACAAATTCCACACAGAAAGTTTCGAACAAAAGATCCTATATTTCCAGTAAAATTATAACATAAACATACTGTCAACTACACTTGACGCTGACACCTTTCAATCAGAATTTTCTTAATGTAGCAGCTGTTTCCAGAGTTATAGCAAAGCTGACTAATATATATGATATTTAATTTCTTTATAATTTTTTAACTCTTTGACCATTTAATATGAAGAATAAAATGCATTAAAATCGTATAGTGAATAAATAATTCTTTAATATTTATAATAACATTAAACGTAAAAAAATGATATCTAACATAGTTTGTTCAAGAAAAACTGTTAAAATCTTCAAATGAGGGTACTTCCGGTTGACCTATTATAACCAAAATCTAATCAGCTCTTCACATGGATGTAACGAAGAGGAATACGGAAAAATTATATTTTTTGGAATTGTAGTATTAGAGTTATCGCATTAGAAAATTTTGTCACACACAAACACACACACACACACACACATACATACACACACACATACAGACATCATCGTAAAAATAGTAAAATCGTATTCTAAGGACCCTAAAACGTGCTTATTAATCAAAAACTCACCACCGAATTTTTTGACCAAAGACAATACCTTCCTTACCTAAAGGTGACGGAAGGTAAAAATACTCACAGTATATACATATACATATTCGTATATTACAATCAAGGAGCACCATTACAATCTTTGTGGAAATAGATTAATGCAGTGTAGTTTATTACTGTTGGAAAACTTGGTGTAATGCTGGCACAGGTAACGTAGAAATACTATGAAATTTCCGTTATGTCATATCTCACAGTCTAACTATAAACGCAACAGTATATCAAACAAAGGCCATGAAACTGTATTTATAGCCCATTCTAAGCGACATATTTCAAATATCTCTACAACTGGTGCTTATACTACCATGGAATTTTGTTCTCTTTTCAATCAACACTACTTCATTCATAAAGCCTTAAAATGGAAGTACGTATGAACGTATGTACCTATATCCATTGTTAATAGTCATATAAAAAGTGTAGGTACATACATATTGAAAATAATTTTCTTATTAATTCATTTCAATAATCAAAATACCTAGATTTCATTTTTCAGTTTAGAATTTATCCTTTATCATGTTGTATAAGTTATAAGTATCATAATATTAAAAGATTTTAATTTCTTGTTATACTGTCTGTTAATTTAACTGTCAGAATATGTAAAGATTTTCAAAAATTATCAATTCTAAAACTGATATCTAGGTATCTTGATTATTTATTATTATTAAACGTTCTGACTGATTGTTCTAAGAATTTTTGTTATGCAACCTTATGATTTATTTGCATGATCATAAAGGGAAGAAAAATCACTATCAGAGTCCACTACTAAAGTCTATATTGCTATTTAAATTTTTTGTGATGACCTCATAACTAAAAAAACAAATTAAATTGGGAAGTTGAATCGCACATATTAATGAGTATTTTTATAAACTAAAATCGACGTGTTTCAGCGCTTTTAAAAATACCGGTTGACTTCGCTCTTTTTTTTAATATTCCATACTTTTATCCCACAGTGTATAGTCAAAATAATAATAATAATTTATTTGATAAAAAGATTCAACTTTATACAAATAGATTAGTAACATTGTAGGTTTAAAGAATAAAGTGAGTACATAATTGTATTTTATATTAAATAATAAAAGATATTTTATATATTCAATATAAATGCTATAAGTTTCAAAGCAGCTTGGGTATACCGGAAGACATCGTATATGTTGTCCTTGGATGGGCTTCCCAGCAGTACCTTGATCGCTTCTTCTTCGGAATTGGTTTGTTGGATATGTTTTCTAATGTACTGCTCTCGGAGGGGGTTATAGATGGGACAACGAAATAGAAAATGGATCAGATTATTTTCTTGTAAGATGTTGCAGATGTCACAAATTGTTTCATTGTTAAATTTATGGGAAAAGCCGTCTTGATATAGGAACATATTATTTGGATTGGATGTTCGGAGCTGGCCAATTAGCTTAAGGATATTGTGTGGGATATTTAATGAAAAGTAGTTGTAGCTAATATTGTGCAAACGGAATAGATGATTGTAGGATGAGTTAAGGATTCTTTGTGTGTCTTCGTTATATAGTGTTTCTCTGTATGCAAGTACTATGTTTTTTATCTCTTCTTTTACTGTTACACAGCTCTGTTTTTCACATACCCAGTGAAAATTTGTTTTATGTAGAATATTTTCAAGATTTCTTACCCAGTTATGCTTAATTTGTTTCTCATGTGTAATTGTTGCATTATCTGTTTGGTTTAATTTTAACAGTTGATCGTAGCATATTTTTGGGTACCTGTCATTTGGCACAATTAATAATTTATGCCACCAGCTCTTCATTTTGTCTACTATCACCACCTCAACGTTACTTTCTCCTGTCTCTCTTCTGATGATGATTTTTGCAGTAATTGTATGGTTTTAAAATATTGCACCAGTCCGTTTCTACACTGTTGTATAGTCAAGATCTAATATGTTGTTGCAAATTATATACGAGTTGTAAATACCAAATTTGAGAAGTTTTAGATCATAATTTATTTTCAAGAAAATCTGTTTAGAGCTTCCAGTAAAGTATCACTTTCAACTTATCAATTTTAGCAAAAATCTAATATGTCGTTCTCATTAATACAAAGGTCTTAAATACCAAATTTGAAAAGTTTTAGGTTATATCATCAGAAAAATGTGTTCGCTCCGAAGCTCCTTCAAGTAAAATATCACTTCCGGTTTAACAATTTTAGCAAAAATCTGATATGTTTTTCCCGTTGATACAAAAGGGTAAAATACCAATTTTGAAAATTTTTGGATTATATCAATATATTTTTTACGGAAATCTGTTCAGAGTTTCAAGTAAAGTATCATTTCCAGTTTATCAATTTTAACCAAAATTTAGTATGTTCTTCCCCTTGTTATAAAAGTCTTAAATACCAAATTTAAAAAGTTTTGGATTATGTCATAATATATTTTTCAGGAAAATCTATTCAGAGCTTCAAGTAAAGTTCACCTTCGGTTTATCAATTTTAACCGAAATCTAATACGTTGTCTCTCTTGTTAATAATATAAAAGTCTTAGATACTAAAATTGAAAGTCAAGTTTTAGATCATAGTTTAATATAGTTTTTCAATAAAAACTGTTATGGGCTTCATGTAAAGTACTACTTCCGGTTGTCCAATTTTACCCAAAATATAATCAACGCTTTATATGAATGCAGAAAGCTTAAATACGGAAAATATATATATATTTTTTGGAAGTTTGATATGAGAGTTATCGTGAAAAGAAAAATTCGTCACGCATACAGACACACATCATCGTAAAAATAGTAAAAATGTGTTGTGGGAATCCTAATTCTCGGTTATTCACTGAAAACTCACTATCGAATTTTTGAACCGAAGACGTTACCTACAGTATTACGGAAGGTAAAAAATTATCCTGTAGTCCGACGTGCACTTGAGCGACCGAAGCGAAGCGCGAAGAAGATAAGTTGAATGAAAAAATTTCTCTTCGCCACGCTTTGCTTCGCGTCGCTCAAGTGCGCGACGGCTTTAAATCTTTACCAGTCGTATAATATTTTAGATTCAACTACATTTTACCGACAATCAAAACCCATGGCAAAATAACGGAGGTCTATTTCATATTTCTCTCAATAATTGTACAAATATGCAACAGCGTGATTTTGAATAGATAAATTTGATATACATACTCGTATATGTACATATATCAGAATTGGACATTGGGCGGTTACATTGGTGCGTTACGTAGAGGAAAGCGAATTATTACTACGTAAAGTGTACAAATCACAAACAGTTGTGAATGCTGTGTCATATGTTATATGAACCTGCCAACCCACAAATCACTATGTTGAAAGATTGGAATTAAAAGTCGTTTATATTATCACGTTAAACCACTGTAAATAAAAATTTATTTTATTAAATTTTTGGACATAATCAAATTGTAAATAATTTATATATTTAATCATTTGAAACTGTGCATAAAATAGTACTTACTTGTACTTCAAAATATTTTGTCTTCGATATTCTATTACATATTAGTCGTCTATAAATTATTCTTCGGTTATTACACATTCGTGATACCCTCCTAATATAAAGTGACCTTCTGTCCAGCATTACGCTGGATTGTCCAGCATTTGCTTGACTTGTCCAGCATTGATGTGTCCGTCATTTTCTCCAACATTGATATGTTCCATGTGCCCGTTATTGTAAAGGAACAAAATAAGGAAATTAGTTGGCATAGCTTCCTATTTTTAAGTTTCATTCTTCTTCAAGGTTCTTCACCAGTAATTTTCTAATTTAGTTCTCAAAATTGTATAAAGTGTTGTGTATTTTAATTAAATTTACCTAATGGCATATTTAAAACGAAATAATAATAATAATAATAATAATAATAATAATAATATTTATTTTGTTAGAAAAATGAAGTACATTTTTATACAAAAGATGGTTGATATATAAGCATAACATACATATATATATATATATATATATATATATATATATATATATATATATATATATATATATATATATATATATATATATATATATATACAAGTAAAACAAAATTATGTTGACCAATGAAGTTCATAAATTACCATAGATAACATGCTAAGAGATTTTGAGTAACATTGAACAATAATATATAGCAAATTTCATTATCGATGTATGCAATCAAGTGCAAGAAATTATATTTCTAAAACAGATAAATCTACCTAGATATATAACAAATAAGTCCAAAAAAAAAAACCCACAAATATATCTAACTAAACATATATGTATATTTTCCCTAAAAGTGTGATATACATATAACAAAACAATCCAAAAAAGTTATGTTAACCATTCAATATTTTAAGCAAATACAAGACGTAACGTAATAAAAGTATTTGAATAAAATTAAATAATAATTTATAACAATATAATATATGTGTATACACATATGTACACACATACATAAAGCCTATCAGAACAATTATTCTAGAAAATAAGTAAATCTATTCATTAGTACAGAAACTTCTTAATTTAAACGCATTAATAATGTAATAAAAAATACTGTTTAATTTAGATTTATGTAACATTTCAAAGAGTTTATATATTTCAGCTTCGTTTGTGATTTCAGATATATAATTCTGAATATAAAAATTACGTATTTCAATATATATCGGACACGTTACAAAAAAATGGTATAAATTTTCAAGTTCCTGTGTATTGCAAATAGTGCAAGTATTTCGAGAGTCGAGCTCATATTTAATGCTTTTATAAATTATTCTGAGCCCCCTGTTACCCGAGACTCTAACCTGAGTGATGATTCTTTGTCTAAGAAATGGAACATGTAATGATAAGTAATTTGCGTACTTGGGTTCAATACTAAAATGTTTATAAAGATTACTAAACGTGGAGTTGCGCAAGTTTTCTAAATCCTCGTTATATAACTTACTTTGAAAAGCAGTAATAATTTCTTTAATTTTACTATTATTTATTTCCTGCTTTTCCCAGACATGTAAGTATCCCAAGTCTACTAGAAAGGATTTTATTTGAGATGTCCAATAATTGTTGCCTGTGTTCGTGGAAGAGTTTGTAAAGTGTAACATCCGATTATATAGAATTTTTGGTAATCTGTTGTAATTCATATCTAGAATTTTTTTCCAGTAATTCAAGGTTCTTTTCCATATACTGACTGCCACATGTGACACTCCTGATTCTAAACGCATTATATAATTTAGCGTATTTTTAGGGCACTGTAGGATATTTTTCAAGTATGTAAGTTGTGATTTTTCTATAATTTGTGTCTGTCCAAGACCCCATATCTCGCTAGCATACAATGCCGTAGCATTTACTATAGAGTTCAAAAGTTTTATCTTCTCCGCCCAGCCGGTAGATTTTCCCTGAATTAGAATATTTTTAGTTACTTGAATAGCTAATGTAGCTTTGCGATTATTTTCTAATGCTGCTAAATTAAACTTTGCTGAAGCTGAAAAGATTGTTCCTAAGTAGTTATATTTATTAGTAATATCTATAGTTTCATTATTATATTTAAAGGGTGTAGTTATATTTGGAGATCTGCCTTTATGGAAAAGTAATACTTTTGTCTTTCTGGTATTTACAGTTAGTTTATTTGAAGTAGAATATCTATATAAAATTTCTAGTTTTCTTCGAACATCCACTGGAGAATCTGCCAACACTACTATATCATCCGCGTACCCTAACATGATAAGATCATCATGGTTGTTGATATTAATTCCTCTAACGCCTTCATTTCTGAAGAAAATATCTAAATCATTTATATAAAGTGCAAACAATAGTGGTGACAGAACCTCCCCCTGAAGTACACCCTGAGTAATATCAATATTCTGTGAAAATTCACCATTATTTTTAATTTGTGTATATGCGTTACTGTATACGTTGTGAAGTATCCTAATGTATTTAGTTGAAACGCCAGATAAGTATAGTTTCTCCCATAAAATATTATGATCTAAAGTGTCAAAAGCCTTTCTAAAGTCTATAAATATGGCGTAAAGTTTACTTTTTTTAAATCTAAGATGGATATTTGTAATGGAAGAGAGACAAAATATATTATCAGTTGTTCCTCTGTTCTTACGGAAGCCCATTTGAAATTCGTTTAAAATTTCAGATTCCTCTAGCCAAAATTGTAACCGGCTATATAAAATATTAGTATATATCTTTACTATAACATTAAACAAAGCTATAGGCCTGTAATTTGATAGATCTTTCTTATCGCCATTTTTAAATAAAAGAGTTGTTTGTATTTCAAACCATGATTCTGGTAAGTGCTCATTACTAAATATTAGATCAAATAAATTATGTATATAATGCAACCAAGGTGGCGTAAGATTCTTAAAAAATTCATAGGATATTCCGTCACTACCTGGGGATTTATTGTTTTTTAGATTAAAAATACTTGATTCTACTGCGCTTAAAGTGATCGGGTAATCCAAATGAGGGTGCAGGCAATCTAAGTACATGGGTATCTGAGAGATATTATTAGAAAATAAATTTTTGAAAAATATTTCCCATTCATTTATTCCAATTTCATTTATGTTATAGTTTCTATGTTTTAATTTTCTGACCGTATCCCAAAAAGTTTTAGAATCTTTGACTTGCGACAATGAATTAGTGATTTGATTTTTATATTCGATTTTACAGCTTTTTATCATCTGTAGATATGATTTTTTTGCATTTAAGTATTTTGTTAGTGACTCATCAGTACGATTTTTTTGATAATTAATTAAATGTTTTCTCGCAACTTTTTTAGTTCTCTACAGTTGCTGTTATACCAAGGTTTATTTGATCTAGTAAAATTATTCGTTTTAAAATTTTTAGTAACTTTTATCATTCCTGAGCTGCAAGCAGAGTCCTTAATAGCTAACATTAGATTTTCATTTAGTTTATTGATATCATTGCTATTGATATATAAAAGTCGTGAGTAATTTAGACTGCTCTGATAGCGCATTATTTGCAAACTGTTAAATTTAAAGATAATGTTATATCTGGGTTTGAGTGCAGAAAGTTCATTATTTGTATTTATTGAGGGCGCGATACAGTTTGTATTAAAACACAAAATACCTAGGCTATGTGGTGAGTTAGTCAATGTAGGAGTGAATTTGAGGTTAGATACGTTATTAATGAAATTTAGATTTGCCCATACCAGATCTATAGTTGATTTACCATTTTTATTTAAGAAAGTAAAAGCTCCAGGAGTGTCACCTGTGGTTCGTCCATTCAGAGTAAACATTCCAAAATTCTCCATTGTATCTAAGAGCTTAAGGCCCCTCTTGTTAGTGCTATCATGAAGGGAATCTCTTTTCTCACAAACACAGGCAGAGTGGAAAATGCTTTCTTGTACTTGGTTGAGTTTACCTATATGACTATTAAAGTCACCTAAAAAAACAATATTAGAATTAGTAAAAGTATCAGAGATCATACAAAGTGTGTTATGTAATAGTTGAATGCATTCGTCATCATTCAAATTAGGCCTCAGGTAAGCAGTGCCAAGTATAAATGAGAAATTATTTATTTTAATATTTAGTATTATCCAAAATGGGGTATTTTCAATTACATCTATTTTAATATTTTTTGTGTCTTTAATTAAGATAATTAAACCCCCACTTCCCCTCCCTTTATCTTTTTCTTTTATAGCTACACTAACAAATTGTTTAGTGAAAGAATTTAGATAGGGTGGATATGTATAGTTCGAATATAAGTTCTATGTTTCGTATAAGCACAAAAAATCTGAGGATATTATCCTATTTTCAGTTTCTGAATCTAAATTAAAAATATTGTTGATACCATTAATATTCCAAAACGAAATATGAAAAATGATTGAATGCTACTTATGTGAAAATTAAATTTAAATATAACCAAATTATAAATTATCTTTAATTTTGTTTATCAATTGTTTCATTACCCATTGTTGAATTCTTGATGTTTAAAACAATTGTACATAGTTGAGTGGTACATCGTTTTTGTCTAATATCCAGTAGCATTAACGTAGATGAGATCTGGTCACTTTACCCTAACGATAATTTTTTGTTTGTAAAGATTTCATCCAAATATTCTTTTTATACTACGATATGTAAAGTTAGTACACACGGCAATGTGTAAAATAAACGATTTTCGAATTTTACTTACTTTATTCATTACAGAGCTGCCATCATCAATAAGCGTGTGGCACAGCGTTGCCAGAACTAAAAATGAAAAAGTAATGATGGGAGTTTTAAAAGGTAATAAATTTGGCAAAAAAGTAATAGATGTTATCAAATAAAAAATACTTCTATTTATCTCACATTAAATATACAAAAATAACTATTTTTTATATTTACAAGCGCATTATGTCCATGATTGCATCATACGCATGCGATAAATGCAAAAAAGAAATTAGTTTCATATGATTTTATCATACAAATGTGAACCCGTTTTTTGAAAATAATATGCTTACATGTATAATTCTTTTTTTTTTTTTTCGCATACGTTTGATTCAGTCATGCAGATATGACATGGACTTTAATAACTTTTACATGTAATTAGGGCTTTTCTATAAAAGTGTTTTCGGTGGTTCCCAAATGTAACAGTCCTTTTGTTTAATAATTCCTTTGCAGCCAAAAGAGCATCACACGTTTCTACATGCAGACGATTTCGAGTTTTAGTTTTATTTAAATTCAGTTCGGAAAACACTCTTTCAGCTACTGCCGACGAATGGGATAGTGACATAACCGCCTTAACTAATTTAGATAGAATAGGAAATGACAAATCTTGTTCATACTGCGATTTGGCTACTATATGGCAGCAACATGATAATATACAAAACTAGTAGCGCGCAAGTTAAAAGCAGAAGGTGCAAAATTTTCAAACGTTAATTGAAATTTTAAAAAGGTAATAGATTATTGGCAAAGAGTAATGAGGTAATAGATCTTGCTAAATAGTAATAGATTTATTACTTAAGTAATAGCACTGGCAACACTGGTGTGGCATTTAAGTTGTCCCACCTAAATTGCTTTTTCTGTGCATTCACGTTGGTCATACTGACTGAGTACTGCAGTATTCAACTTCAGATCTGTATTTAGTGTGTTTAAATTGTCGTCTAATCGTTTAATTTGTTTCGGGAAAGTTATTTAATGCCATATAAAAAAAATCTTGTGTACAATTCATATGTAAATAAGCTTTATGACATTCTGTCATTCAATCAATACTTGACCTCATATCATAAAGCTTCTGTTTACACTCTTGTTGCATAAATAACTATTTCCATTAAAAAAAGGTTATTGGTTGAAGAAAATTTTCAACTTAGGTACGTGGTAGTTATAGCATTGTCCGTTATCAAATGTCTTTAAGTCTGTACTATAAGTATTTATGTACTTATTATTATTAGTTCAGTGAACAGAGACAGAGGTCGAAAAAAGAGCTTACCCTATAAAAGGTCGGATAGTTTTGTATTTTTGATATGTTATATAGGATGATTGGTTAATGAAAAATCCAAATTTCCACAATTTCCCTTCCTCTGCTCCCTCCGCCATCTTGTAGAAATCACCATAAAACGGCACTTTTTTCAGTTTTTCACCTACAATTTGTTTCTGGTAAATTTTATCGCAAAAAAAGTTATTTGCCGACTTGTAAAGGACAAAATTTCTTGAAAATTTGATACAATTTTTTTTTGTACAATTAATAGCAACGGAGCTATAAAGCTCCCAAACAAAGCAACAATTGCACAAATTTTGAGTTTCTTTCCACTTTACATCGCAATAACTCCGTAACAATTCATTTTAAGAAAATTTCCTTTTACGACCAATGCAACAGAAGGAAGGTAAATTTACAAAAAAAAAATTATGTGGACACCACACGATTTCCCTGTATGCAAGACCAACATGAAATACTCGTATAGTCCCAATTATAAAATTACACGTATTTGACGTAATTTAAAATAACAATCGGGGCTATTCTGTAACTAAGTCATTATCATTTATCGATCATTATCGAGATAATGGTCGATTGCAATCCAAATTGGGATTCTGTAAGTCACTTGATCATTAAAATTGGTTAATGATAGTCGATAACACACTAAAATTTATCGATCAGTAATATGCTGTCGTTATCATATTAATGATCGATAACAAATGTCAAAATCAGACAAACGCATTTAGAATTATTATATCGTTTGTATTTCAATACAATATACATAATTGAAAGAATATACAAGTAAGCATTTTATATCATATAATATAATTCGTACTATTTATATGTTTGTTATTTCTAGATTTAGGTTATGTATTCACAACAAGGCACTAAGAAATGCAAGCGACCCTTTCTTCTTACGCGATGAAAATTTTAAACAAATCTTTTAAGGAATCCGAGTACTCTTCTAATATTTAATCAGAACACTCAAGCCTCATCTGTAAAATGGTAGGCCGTGTCACTGCTAGAAACTGCGAGGCCCAGAACAATTATTATGATATGCGAGGCACCTTCGAAACTATACATTTATAATTTCCATCACAATTTTATTGTATTTTTTCTTCGCAAAATGCTATTATTAAAATGTTGATGAAATATCCTTTGCTGGATTCATTCTTGTAATGAATAAAATATTTTTTGTTGTAATCAATAATTTTACAGTTATAGTTTTCAATATAACAATGCAAGAGAAATATGCGTTTGGAATGATATTTCTTTTACTTTTTTCTACTAAATTTTAATAGTACATCAGGGAAATATCGGTGGAAAATAAAAAAAACACTCTGCTTTCAAAATTTCACCATATTTTTTAAATGAATAAAAAATATACGATAGTAAATCATAATTATTCTTCGCAAAATACTACATAATAATTTTTCTTGTTGGATTAATGAAAATCAAACCATTTTATTCAAGGAAAACTGTTAATAACTTCAGGTAATGTATCACTTCTGGTTAGCTTATTTTAACTAAAATCTACTATGTTATTCTTATATACCCAATTTGAAAAGTTTTGAATTATATTTTAAAATAGTTTTTCTTTAAAATATATCATAGGCTTTAAGTAAAATACCACTTCTGGAAATTATGTAATGACCAAAAAGGGAGATACACAAGTAGATGTCATAGTAGTCTTAAATACAATATTTCAACTTTCTACGGCTTACCGTTTTTGAGTTATGCGAGATACGTACATACAGACGTACACACGTACGTACAGACGTCACGACGAAATTAGTCAAAATAGATTGAAGGATGGCCAAATTGGATATTTCTGTTGAAATCTGAAAACCGAAATTTTTCGCGATTGCTATACTTCCTTTACTATGTACAAGGAAGTAAAAACGAAAAAGTGTTTTTTTTTTCTAGTTTAGCGGAGCAATAGCAACTGTCTTTGGCTGATTATATCTAATTATAAAAGCATTATTTCAAACAGAGTAATCTACATAGATGCAAAATGAATGTAATTATGTGTTTGTGAACGTCAGTGAAGTCTTATGGGACTACTAGAAAAAACTGTTATAAAACAGCACTTCCTTCTTTTATTTCCCTGCAAAATTTTTCTACTGCTCTTTAGCTCGACATGAGATATTTGCCGAATATTATATAAATTCTAAGACACAATTTTCTAAAATTTTGCCATATTGTCTTTTGTCCAACCAATAGTGGTGGATCTGCGCCGCTCCCAACAAATCAAAAGTAGCGATTTTAGAAAAATATTGACGTTTTTCACATTTTTCCTAGCTATAAATAAATCATTATCATAAAATTTCATTAGTTTTAGTTACTGTACTCAGCTCTACAGTTATGGAATGGAGGAAATATGGAATACACAGATTACTGCAAAACATCCATTTTCAAATTTTTGCATTGCAAGTTGAAATATAATTATTTACTATTAAAAGTCCATAATTCAATTCAATTTTGGCCTTGAAAATACTCATTACATTGTCATTTCATCAGAATAATACCTACTTATAAGTAATCATATAAGTCCCTATCTTTTTATGTTACTAGGCGATTTAGAGGTGGGTATGTAAAACAAGTTATACAGGACGGAAGCTCAATACTTATTTTTTTATACAAGACGATAAAATTAGGTATATTTTATCAACAAGCGGGAAATTTAACTCACGAGCGATATCGCGAGTGAATTATTTATCGATATTTGTCGATAATTTTATTCTATCATCGTGTATAAAATTCTACTGTTTTCTAAAGCAGATGTTAAAGAAAAAAAAAGAAAAAATACCAACTATAAATAAATGCAATTTTAAAATCCCAGTGCGTACCTGTGTTGATTATTATAGATTTTGTATGTAAATAAATAATAATTTTATCTCCCATTGCTGTTAAAATATTACTTTATCTACCCTTGCCAGCAAAGTGCTATTTTGTCTACTATTTTGAATAGACACTTTAACATCAGCTATACAAAAATACCTATATGTGTTTAGATTCCTTGATTTATATGGAATATAGATAGTATTATTAGCTTAGCACTATACACGACCCCAGTAGACAAACCGATCCGTAGGGAGTTAGTGTTTGACCACTACCATACCATACTGCTACTTTAATTGGAGCACAGACTCTCTTAGCTCATAGGAGGAAGTTTCAGGCATACACTTCCACTGTGACCCAATCTGACTTGGAAGCGGTGATAGATGGAGATGAAACAGTTTTTTTTTTTAAATTGTTGTTGATGGAAATGAAATGATAAAGACGCACATAAACGACCATACCCAAGCCGGGATTCGAAGTTGAACCTTCTGTTTACGAAGCGAAAAGCTACCACTGCGCTAACTCGGTCGGTATTTTAAATGTATTAGAATTTGTTCTGCACTTAATAAATCACTCAATTAGTCAATTATCAACTAAAATTGTCCTAGGCATATTAACATGTATGAAACAACAAACTTCTACTATTTAAAGCTCATTTATTGCTAATTTGTTGCTCATGTTAAAAATTTATTGCTCTGGCCGATTCGGAGAAAACTAATGTGACTTAAACACAAGTTAGCTCACTACCAAAAATTTAAAAAATATACCTGTCGCGAGACAGAATACGATCTGCTATAATTTATTGCTCTAATTAAAAATATATTGCTTGCAAATAAGCAAGTTTTTTGTCACACACAATGTATACAAGACCTTTGAGCCTACTAAATTAATATCCGACTTCAAAAACTGTTTTTCTATGGAAATTATACTTTATCGCAGGTCATTATTAGTATTCAATAAAATTCACGCGTGTGAGCTGGAGCAATAAATTGTTCTAGCCGCGCATTTAGCTTGAACTATACTTTTATAGGAATTCCTCGCAACAACAACTGTCTGTCGCTCTAGAGCACTTCAATAACTGTTTGTCTACGGAAATTATACTGTCCCGCAGGTCACAAATTTGTTTTCAATAACATGCACGCGTGTGAGTTGCAGTTTTAGACGCGTATTTAGCTTAAGCTCAGCTTTAACAGAAATACCTCGCAACAAAAACTATATGTCGCTCTAGGGCACTTTAAAGCTTGTTTTTCTGGGAAAATTATACCTTAACGCAGGTTACACATTTGTTCTGAAAAATATGAATTGGAGAATGAATTGTTTTATCCGGGTATTTAGCTTAAACTCCACTTTTACAGCAGTATCTCGCAACAAAAATTATTTGTCGCTATAAAGTATTTGAAAAACTGTTTTTCTCTTACTTTCTTGCTGGGCACAAATTACTTTTCAATAATATGCACGCATGAGAGGTAGAGGAATAGATTGCTTAGCCGCGCATTTAGGTTAAACTAGACTTTTACAGAAATGTTTCGCAATAAAAATTATCTGTCGCTCTAAAGCCCTTCAAAAACTGTTTTTCTGCGGAAATTATACTTTTACGCAGGTTACAAATTAGTTTTCAATAATGTGCACGTATATAAGCTGGAGCGATAAATTGTTTAACCGCGCATTTAGATTAAACTCGACTTTTACAAAAATACCTCGCAACAAAAACTATCTGTCGCTCTAGAGCCCTTCAAAAACTGTTTTTCTGCGGAAATTATACTTTAACGCAGGTCACACATTAGTTTTGTGTAATATGCTCCCATGTCATCTGGAGCAATAAATTGTTTTAGCCTTCTTTTAACTTAGACTCGATTTTTACATCTGGCATAGAAATGAATATTTCATATATATATACGAGTACATACAAGGTGTCCCAGAGGACGAGCTTACGCTGTAGTTGTTTTCAAAACTATTTAATATTATTTTACGAAATTTGGTATCTAGGAGTTTTCCGACATGCCCGTTATAGCTAAAATATTTTCAAAGCAGTAGCACTTTCGGTTTAACTGGAAGTAGACTCTAACTTTCTTATTTTAAATGGATTGATATATTTTTTATTTTATCATTGAATGCACCAGAAAATTTTCCATATGAAATAAAAAAAATTGACTCATGATCAACCACTTCCGGTATAATGTAACTTTTTTTATTTTTTCACTAATAACGGCCACTTTGTTATCACTCTATATTTCGGGAATGGAAACGAATTTCTATAATCTGTAAAAACAGTTTTATAAAAGAAGCTTTGGCATACAACATAAATTAATAATAATTGTCGATTATTAATTTATATTGTTGAAAGTAAAAGCTTCCTTTATCAAACTGTTTTTATAGATTATAATAATAATAATAATAATAATATTAATATTAATATTAATATTAATATTAATATTAATATTAATATTAATATTAATATTAATATTAATATTAATATTAATATTAATATTAATATTAATATTAATATTAATATTAATATTAATATTAATATTAATATTAATATTAATATTAATATTAATATTAATATTAATATTAATATTAATATTAATATTAATATTAATATTAATATTAATATTAATATTAATATTAATATTAATATTAATATTAATATTAATATTAATATTAATATTAATATTAATATTAATATTAATATTAATATTAATATTAATATTAATATTAATATTAATATTAATATTAATATTAATATTAATATTAATATTAATATTAATATTAATATTAATATTAATATTAATATTAATATTAATATTAATATTAATATTAATATTAATATTAATATTAATATTAATATTAATAATAATAATATTAATATTAATAATAATAATATTAATATTAATATTAATATTAATATTAATATTAATATTAATATTAATATTAATATTAATATTAATATTAATATTAATATTAATATTAATAATAATAATATTAATATTAATATTAATATTAATATTAATATTAATATTAATATTAATATTAATATTAATATTAATATTAATATTAATATTAATATTAATATTAATATTAATATTAATATTAATATTAATATTAATATTAATATTAATATTAATATTAATATTAATATTAATATTAATATTAATATTAATATTAATATTAATATTAATATTAATATTAATATTAATATTAATATTAATATTAATATTAATATTAATATTAATATTAATATTAATATTAATATTAATATTAATATTAATATTAATATTAATATTAATATTAATATTAATATTAATATTAATATTAATATTAATATTAATATATATATAATTTAAATTTCTATAGTTATTTTTCAGTAGGCGATGTATAAAAAATGAACTTAAATTAAAACGAAACATAAATATTTGTTAATAACTTTATAAATAGCAAGAATAGTAATTATGCACTAAATAATCCAAATTGATAGATTTTGTTTTTCAAACATAGCCAACCGAAAAATAAATATTAACATAAAATTTATTTAAATTTCAATTGCAGTTTTCTCAATATTTTTGTTATGGAAGGATATTATAATGACTACACGGTTGAATTCAGAAAAATACTCTATCGAGTGGGCCTAAAAAATTTGCCGGGTGTCTCTAAGCTTTGCTCACTATTAATAACTTTTTTATTTGAGGAGGTACGAGGTTTGTTCAATAAGCAAAATTGTGTCATTTTTAATAAGAAAGTTGGTGATATCAGCAAAAAAGAAATTTTATCAGCGGTTGTCAAAATATGGGGCAAAATATATATTTTTGAAATGGAACATTTTATTTTTTCTCTTTTCAATAAGGTAATATTGTTTATATACAATTGTCCAAATAAACGAGTTGTTTACGCTTAAAAATGAAAATTTTGTATACAGTTTTTAGTTAATTTAGCCAAGAAAACCATGAAAAATTGAAAACAATTGTTTTTACTTCCTTGTACGAAGTAAAGGAAGTATTGTAATCGCGAAAAATTTCGGTTTTGAGATTTCAACGGAAATATCCATTTTGACCATCCCTGAATCCATTCTGACTAATTTCGTCGTGACGTCTGTACGTACGTACGTACGTACGTACGTACGTACGTACGTACGTGCGTATGTATCTCGCATAACTCAAAAACGGTAAGCCATACAAAGTTGAAATTTTGTATTTAGGAATCCTATAACATCTAGTTGTGCACCTCCCTTTTTGGTCATTACATAATATCCAGAAATGGTACTTTATTTGAAGCCTATAATAGATTTTAATGAAGAACTATATTAAAATATAATCCAAAACATTTCAAATTTAGTAAATAAGACTTTTATATCAATTGGAATAACATAGCAGATTTTGGTTAAAACAGGCTAACCGGAAGTGATATATTACCTGAAGTTGTTAACAGTTTTTCTTGAATAAAATGGTTTAATATTGATTTTAGAAATAAATGCTTCTATTAAGAGTTTTAGGGAATTAAATTCTGCGTCTAGCACATCAAGTATTATTAAATTAGCCCTTTGTATAAGCGAGATATGTAAATTTAAAACTTATATACTTTTTGGTTTTTGTAATGAAGCTTGCTTTGGATTAGGACAAAAAATAACAAAAAAATAAAAAATAGATGCTAATGTCAAATTACGTCAAATACGTGGAATTTTATACTTGGGTCTATACTTCATCTTCATATTGATCTTGCGTACAAGGAAGTCGTGTGGTGTCCACATCAGATTTTTTTGTAAATGTATTTATTTTATTAATTAATTTGCAATAAGAATGTTAAAGAATTGCGAGCAAAAATTTACAGGCTTGCCAATATGTAAGTAAATATTAGTTACGTACAACGGTACAACGGTCGAAACTATTCCTAAAAGAGCAGAAATGTACCTAAGAAATGATAGCTCGTTGGCATTGTATACAGTATCATAGCAATGACAACAGTTGATATAAATATAATATGTCATACATTATAAATAATAAAGTCGTTCAAACCCAAGTCTAGTTTTATTATAAAACACATACATAACAGATTGAAACCCGTAGTGAAATAAATGAACAGTTACTTAAATAAAAGTACGAGAGAACAGTAAAATAAATAGCGTTACCACTTTCGGTATAATTAAACTTTTTTGATTTTTTCACTAATAACGGCCACTTTTTTATAACTATATCTAGAGAATACAAACGAATTACTATTGAGCAGATTTTCGAATGTTGTGGTGTGTTAGCTACATATGAAAATAAGGAAATTTATCTTTTATGTTTTTATAAAGCACCATCTATGAGCCCACAATAATTCCTAAAACATATGGATGATATTTTAGCAAAAATTTATAAAAAAGACAATAAAAATTCTTCCTTAATATTATGTGACGATTTCAACATTAACCATCATGAAACATCAACAATAAAAAGTTCATTCATTGCTCTACTGTCTTCATATATGGTCTTACAATTACAACGAAAACTTCTACCAGAATAACCATGCATAGTTCCTCACTTATAGACTACTTTATAACAAATATTGAAACAGAAAACTATAAGAGTGGTGTACTACAAAAAAACTTTCTTTCAGACCATAGTCCACTTTATTTGGAAATTAAAAATATTAGTGCTAGCAAGAAAACTAATAATTATCGTTTCGGTCGTGTCTATAATAACAATAATATAAACTATTTTATTCATCCAATTAAACTTCAATCTTTTAATAATATTTATAATACAAAGGATTGTAACAATAAATTCAATCAGTTCTACGATATATTTCTTCCTGCATTTCAATGTGCTTTTCCGATGTGCAAAATCAATTCTTTTCACCCTAGAGAAGCTCAGTGGATTACAGAGGAGATTAAAAGTTTTAATAATTATATTGATATATTGCATATGATAGCAAGCAAAACTGAAAATCAAGAGGACTGGACAGCATATAAAAAAGCTAAAATTGAATTTAAAAAACTGATTTCACAAAATAAAAAAATCTGATGTGGACACCACACGACTTCCTTGTACGCAAGACCAATATAAAGATGAAGTATAGACCCAATTATAAAATTGCACGTGTTTGACATAATTTGACATTAATATCTATTTTTAATTTTTTTGTTATTTTTTGTCCTAATCCATAGCAAGCTTCATTACAAAAACCAAAAAGTATATAAGTTTTAAATTTACATATCTCGCTTATACAAAGGGCTAATTTAATAATACTTGATGTGCTAGACGCAGAATTTAATTCTCTAAAACTCTTATTTGAAGCATTTATTTCTAAAATCAAAATGAAACCATTTTATTCAAGAAAAACTGTTAACAACTTCAGGTAATATATCACTTCCGGTTAGCCTGTTTTAACCAAAATCTGCTATGTTATTCCAATTGATATAAAAGTCTTATATACCAAATTTGAAACGTTTTGGATTATATTTTAATATAGTTTTTCATTAAAATCTATTATAGACTTCAAATAAAGTGCCATTTCTGGAAATTATGTAATGACCAAAAAGGGAGGTGCACAACTAGATGCTATAGAAGTCCTAAATACAAAATTTCAACTTTCTACGGCTTACCGTTTTTGAGTTATGCGAGATACATACGCACGTACGTACGTACGTACGTACGTACGTACGTACGTACGTACAGACGTCACGACGAAATTAGTCAGAATGGGTTCAGGGATGGTCAAAATGGATATTTCCGTTGAAATCTCAAAACCGAAATTTTTCGCGATTACAATACTTCCTTTACTTCGTACAAGGAAGTAAAAAATACTTCGATAATATTATCCGTACATCTAGCAACCCTACTAAGACCTCATGGAGTATAATTAATAGTTCAAAAAGCAATACTAAAAATAAAAACTTAAACATTTTGATTGAATATAATCTAATTAGTGGTCCAATAATAATAGCAAATACCTTCAATGACTTTTTTTATTAACGAAGTAAAACACATCACACAAAATATTAATTCCGTGATAAATCCTAAATATAGTAATTCAAATGAATACCACAATCAGAACTTATTTTTGTTTCCCACTAAAAAGAATGAAATATATCGAATCATCTGTAAGATTGGTTGGAAAACATCGCATGGTATTGATAAAATTCCATGAAATACTCTATACTATGTGGTTGACCAAATTGTGGAACCGCGTACAGAGATAATAAATTCCCGTCTACAAGAAGGTGTATTCCCTGATCAACTAAAAACATCTCGAATTGTTCCAGTATTTAAAAAAAAATCAGCTGAACATCTAAATACCTACAGGCAAATCGCTGTGCAATCAGGTTTTTCAAAAATTTTCGAAGAAGTAATATACACAAGAATATACACTTTCCTCGAAAAAAATTCTATACTTCACCCTAACCAATTTGGATTTCGCGAGTCACGGTCAACATCACAGGCACTGGTAAATATTACGAATAATACATATAAAGGGATTGACAACCGCGAACAAACTTACGGAGCATTTTACGACCTAACTAAAGCCTTAGATTGTGTAACTCATCAGGACTTGTTACAAAAACTTAATAATATCGGTATTCGTGGTGTCACAAATAATTTAATAAAAACTTATTTAACTCATCGCGACCAATCTGTCTCAATAACACATAATAAAGACAATATTACGAAAACAATTCTCTCAGAACGTAAACTTAATAATATTGGTATACCACAGGGTTCAAAATTGGGTCCTCTCTTATTTATAATATTTGTGAATGACTTTCTAAACACATCTTCTAAACAAAATAAAACTAGTGATAAATTTCAATGTGAAACATTCGTCTATGCAGATGACATTTGCCAGATAATTAGAACCAAAAAGGTGGATATTGTTCGTAAAACGGTTCAAAATTTCGTAGAACGTGTCTTTAACTGGTGTGACGTCAATAAACTATTAATAAACTGTGAAAAGACTATCATAATGCATTTTCATACTGTATCAAATAAACAAAACTCTTGTTTACTTATACATAATCATTACAATAACGAAAGTATTAAAATATCTGATAATACAAAATACTTAAGAGTTTTTTTACAAGAAAATATGGATTGGTCCACCCATATTGAATTTACATTATCAAAATTAAAATCTTTATGTTTTCTTATTTGTAAATTAAGAACCTTTGTATCAGTTGAAACACTTACTATGTTATATTTTGCTAAGTTCCAATCTATCATTTCTTATGCTATTACCTTGTGAATTCGCCATCAGCAAATAGATTATTTGTTTTACAAAAGCGCATAATTAGATTAATTATGAATGTTGGTAGCAGGACTTTATGTAAAACTTTTTTTAATACCTTAAATATTCTTCCACTTCCATGTTTGTATATACATGAATGTCTTATTTTTGTACGTAAAAACCAAAATTTATTTGTTAACAATTCCGATATACATATATATTTCACTCGTCAAGCAAACCACTTCCATTTAAATAAATGCAATTTATCTTTATCATGTAATAACCCTGTTTATATGTGTGCTATTATTTATAATAAGTTACCAACAAATTTGAGAGATGTAACATCATTAAATGTATACAAATCCAAAATTAAGTCATATCTTATTGATAATTGTTTTTACAATGGAAATGAATATTTAAATTCATGTAATTAATTATGATTCTAGCTCTTTTCCGATTTACCTTGTATGTTATTGTTCTATGTAACTTGTACACTGGTTAATAAACTATTATTATTATGATTATTATTATTATTATTATTATTATTTATTATTATTATTATTATTGTTATTATTATTATTATTATTACTTTTATTATTATTATTATTATTATTATTATTATTATTATTATTATTATTATTATTATTATTATTAATATTATTATTATTAATATTAATATTAATATTAATATAATAATATTATCTGTCGCTCTAAAGCCCTTCAAAAACTGTTTTTCTGCGGAAATTATACTTTTACGCAGGTTACAAATTAGTTTTCAATAATGTGCACGTATATAAGCTGGAGCGATAAATTGTTTAACCGCGCATTTAGATTAAACTCGACTTTTACAAAAATACCTCGCAACAAAAACTATCTGTCGCTCTAGAGCCCTTCAAAAACTGTTTTTCTGCGGAAATTATACTTTAACGCAGGTCACACATTAGTTTTGTGTAATATGCTCCCATGTCATCTGGAGCAATAAATTGTTTTAGCCTTCTTTTAACTTAGACTCGATTTTTACATCTGGCATAGAAATGAATATTTCATATATATATACGAGTACATACAAGGTGTCCCAGAGGACGAGCTTACGCTGTAGTTGTTTTCAAAACTATTTAATATTATTTTACGAAATTTGGTATCTAGGAGTTTTCCGACATGCCCGTTATAGCTAAAATATTTTCAAAGCAGTAGCACTTTCGGTTTAACTGGAAGTAGACTCTAACTTTCTTATTTTAAATGGATTGATATATTTTTTATTTTATCATTGAATGCACCAGAAAATTTTCCATATGAAATAAAAAAAATTGACTCATGATCAACCACTTCCGGTATAATGTAACTTTTTTTATTTTTTCACTAATAACGGCCACTTTGTTATCACTCTATATTTCGGGAATGGAAACGAATTTCTATAATCTGTAAAAACAGTTTTATAAAAGAAGCTTTGGCATACAACATAAATTAATAATAATTGTCGATTATTAATTTATATTGTTGAAAGTAAAAGCTTCCTTTATCAAACTGTTTTTATAGATTATAATAATAATAATAATAATAATATTAATATTAATATTAATATTAATATTAATATTAATATTAATATTAATATTAATATTAATATTAATATTAATATTAATATTAATATTAATATTAATATTAATATTAATATTAATATTAATATTAATATTAATATTAATATTAATATTAATATTAATATTAATATTAATATTAATATTAATAATAATAATATTAATAATAATAATAATAATAATAATAATAATAATAAAAGTAATAATAATAATAATAATAACAATAATAATAATAATAATAAATAATAATAATAATAATAATAATAATAATAATCATAATAATAATGTGAAAAATTCACGAACTTCAGTGGGATCCTGTAGCTCAGTTGGCAGAGCGCCCGACTAGAAATTGGGAGGCCGTGGGTTCGAATCCCGCTGGGGTCCGTGAATTTTTCACAAATCCGTCTTCGTTTATATATTTAATATATTTGATGGTAACTTTAAGTTACAGAAATTTCACTGTTGCATTACACCAAAACAGTCTTCTCTCATAATAATAATAGTTTATTAACCAGTGTACAAGTTACATAGAACAATAACATACAAGGTAAATCGGAAAAGAGCTAGAATCATAATTAATTACATGAATTTAAATATTCATTTCCATTGTAAAAACAATTATCAATAAGATATGACTTAATTTTGGATTTGTATACATTTAATGATGTTACATCTCTCAAATTTGTTGGTAACTTATTATAAATAATAGCACACATATAAACAGGGTTATTACATGATAAAGATAAATTGCATTTATTTAAATGGAAGTGGTTTGCTAGACGAGTGAAATATATATGTATATCGGAATTGTTAACAAATAAATTTTGGTTTTTACGTACAAAAATAAGACATTCATGTATATACAAACATGGAAGTGGAAGAATATTTAAGGTATTAAAAAAAGTTTTACATAAAGTCCTGCTACCAACATTCATAATTAATCTAATTATGCGCTTTTGTAAAACAAATAATCTATTTGCTGATGGCGAATTCACAAGGTAATAGCATAAGAAATGATAGATTGGAACTTAGCAAAATATAACATAGTAAGTGTTTCAACTGATACAAAGGTTCTTAATTTACAAATAAGAAAACATAAAGATTTTAATTTTGATAATGTAAATTCAATATGGGTGGACCAATCCATATTTTCTTGTAAAAAAACTCTTAAGTATTTTGTATTATCAGATATTTTAATACTTTCGTTATTGTAATGATTATGTATAAGTAAACAAGAGTTTTGTTTATTTGATACAGTATGAAAATGCATTATGATAGTCTTTTCACAGTTTATTAATAGTTTATTGACGTCACACCAGTTAAAGACACGTTCTACGAAATTTTGAACCGTTTTACGAACAATATCCACCTTTTTGGTTCTAATTATCTGGCAAATGTCATCTGCATAGACGAATGTTTCACATTGAAATTTATCACTAGTTTTATTTTGTTTAGAAGATGTGTTTAGAAAGTCATTCACAAATATTATAAATAAGAGAGGACCCAATTTTGAACCCTGTGGTATACCAATATTATTAAGTTTACGTTCTGAGAGAATTGTTTTCGTAATATTGTCTTTATTATGTGTTATTGAGACAGATTGGTCGCGATGAGTTAAATAAGTTTTTATTAAATTATTTGTGACACCACGAATACCGATATTATTAAGTTTTTGTAACAAGTCCTGATGAGTTACACAATCTAAGGCTTTAGTTAGGTCGTAAAATGCTCCGTAAGTTTGTTCGCGGTTGTCAATCCCTTTATATGTATTATTCGTAATATTTACCAGTGCCTGTGATGTTGACCGTGACTCGCGAAATCCAAATTGGTTAGGGTGAAGTATAGAATTTTTTTCGAGGAAAGTGTATATTCTTGTGTATATTACTTCTTCGAAAATTTTTGAAAAACCTGATTGCACAGCGATTTGCCTGTAGGTATTTAGATGTTCAGCTGATTTTTTTTTAAATACTGGAACAATTCGAGATGTTTTTAGTTGATCAGGGAATACACCTTCTTGTAGACGGGAATTTATTATCTCTGTACGCGGTTCCACAATTTGGTCAACCACATAGTATAGAGTATTTCATGGAATTTTATCAATACCATGCGATGTTTTCCAACCAATCTTACAGATGATTCGATATATTTCATTCTTTTTAGTGGGAAACAAAAATAAGTTCTGATTGTGGTATTCATTTGAATTACTATATTTAGGATTTATCACGGAATTAATATTTTGTGTGATGTGTTTTACTTCGTTAATAAAAAAAGTCATTGAAGGTATTTGCTATTATTATTGGACCACTAATTAGATTATATTCAATCAAAATGTTTAAGTTTTTATTTTTAGTATTGCTTTTTGAACTATTAATTATACTCCATGAGGTCTTAGTAGGGTTGCTAGATGTACGGATAATATTATCGAAGTATTTTTTTTATTTTGTGAAATCAGTTTTTTAAATTCAATTTTAGCTTTTTTATATGCTGTCCAGTCCTCTTGATTTTCAGTTTTGCTTGCTATCATATGCAATATATCAATATAATTATTAAAACTTTTAATCTCCTCTGTAATCCACTGAGCTTCTCTAGGGTGAAAAGAATTGATTTTGCACATCGGAAAAGCACATTGAAATGCAGGAAGAAATATATCGTAGAACTGATTGAATTTATTGTTACAATCCTTTGTATTATAAATATTATTAAAAGATTGAAGTTTAATTGGATGAATAAAATAGTTTATATTATTGTTATTATAGACACGACCGAAACGATAATTATTAGTTTTCTTGCTAGCACTAATATTTTTAATTTCCAAATAAAGTGGACTATGGTCTGAAAGAAAGTTTTTTTGTAGTACACCACTCTTATAGTTTTCTGTTTCAATATTTGTTATAAAGTAGTCTATAAGTGAGGAACTATGCATGGTTATTCTGGTAGAAGTTTTCGTTGTAATTGTAAGACCATATATGAAGACAGTAGAGCAATGAATGAACTTTTTATTGTTGATGTTTCATGATGGTTAATGTTGAAATCGTCACATAATATTAAGGAAGAATTTTTATTGTCTTTTTTATAAATTTTTGCTAAAATATCATCCATATGTTTTAGGAATTATTGTGGGCTCATAGATGGTGCTTTATAAAAACATAAAAGATAAATTTCCTTATTTTCATATGTAGCTAACACACCACAACATTCGAAAATCTGCTCAATAGTAATTCGTTTGTATTCTCTAGATATAGTTATAAAAAAGTGGCCGTTATTAGTGAAAAAATCAAAAAAGTTTAATTATACCGAAAGTGGTAACGCTATTTATTTTACTGTTCTCTCGTACTTTTATTTAAGTAACTGTTCATTTATTTCACTACGGGTTTCAATCTGTTATGTATGTGTTTTATAATAAAACTAGACTTGGGTTTGAACGACTTTATTATTTATAATGTATGACATATTATATTTATATCAACTGTTGTCATTGCTATGATACTGTATACAATGCCAACGAGCTATCATTTCTTAGGTACATTTCTGCTCTTTTAGGAATAGTTTCGACCGTTGTACCGTTGTACGTAACTAATATTTACTTACATATTGGCAAGCCTGTAAATTTTTGCTCGCAATTCTTTAAAATTCTTATTGCAAATTAATTAATAAAATAAATACATTTACAAAAAAACAATTGTTTTCAATTTTTCATGGTTTTCTTGGCTAAATTAACTAAAAACTGTATACAAAATTTTCATTTTTAAGCGTAAACAACTCGTTTATTTGGACAATTGTATATAAACAATATTACCTTATTGAAAAGAGAAAAAATAAAATGTTCCATTTCAAAAATATATATTTTGCCCCATATTTTGACAACCGCTGATAAAATTTCTTTTTTGCTGATATCACCAACTTTCTTATTAAAAATGACACAATTTTGCTTATTGAACAAACCTCGTACCTCCTCAAATAAAAAAGTTATTAATAGTGAGCAAAGCTTAGAGACACCCGGCAAATTTTTTAGGCCCACTCGATAGAGTATTTTTCTGAATTCAACCGTGTAGTCATTATAATATCCTTCCATAACAAAAATATTGAGAAAACTGCAATTGAAATTTAAATAAATTTTATGTTAATATTTATTTTTCGGTTGGCTATGTTTGAAAAACAAAATCTATCAATTTGGATTATTTAGTGCATAATTACTATTCTTGCTATTTATAAAGTTATTAACAAATATTTATGTTTCGTTTTAATTTAAGTTCATTTTTTATACATCGCCTACTGAAAAATAACTATAGAAATTTAAATTATATATATATTAATATTAATATTAATATTAATATTAATATTAATATTAATATTAATATTAATATTAATATTAATATTAATATTAATATTAATATTAATATTAATATTAATATTAATATTAATATTAATATTAATATTAATATTAATATTAATATTAATATTAATATTAATATTAATATTAATATTAATATTAATATTAATATTAATATTAATATTAATATTAATATTAATATTAATATTAATATTAATATTAATATTAATATTAATATTAATATTAATATTAATATTAATATTAATATTATTATTAATATTTATTTTTCGGTTGGCTATGTTTGAAAAACAAAATCTATCAATTTGGATTATTTAGTGCATAATTACTATTCTTGCTATTTATAAAGTTATTAACAAATATTTATGTTTCGTTTTAATTTAAGTTCATTTTTTATACATCGCCTACTGAAAAATAACTATAGAAATTTAAATTATAATTGCATTTTTCGCAATATTTTTGTTATATAAGGATATAAAATAATTACATCAGCGTTTCTTAACCTATGGATCGCGACCCAAATTTGAGTCACAAGAGGTTGTGAGTGGGTCGCGTAAACTATTTAGAATTTTATAATTTTGATTATTAAAATGTATATAAGATTTCATGTTCGAAAGTAAAATGGAGGAGTTTTTTGAATTTTTGATTTTTTTATATGTATAGTATTTTTAATTCTAAAGCGTGTTTACTATTATATTTAGTAAAATTTAAAAAAATACCGGCGATAAAAATGTTGAATTTTGCAATATTTTCTTCCCGCCATTACGGCGTACATAACATCAACTATATGCGAATTAGGTATCGACATATGTGCCCAAAACGTGCTTCATAAAAAAGACATAAGCAAAACTCGGCCACCTGTTTATGTTTACATTTAACACTTGACAATTTAATTTCTGTGTTTATCGTATTTTCTAGGTTTTACATTTACATATTTAAAATAAAATTATTTGCTTTTTGCGATTTGACATTGAATTTGACATTTCAATATCAAATATAAAAGACATACGTTCATGTTTTCTTTCTAAACTAGCGCTCGTAGCGGACAACTACGGCGAACCAAAGATGCTGCATACGTTATCGTATTCCGGGCGATTTAACTAACTATGAATTTAATATCGTTATAAATAACTTTTATAGCATTAATAGTAATATTGCATGTATAGTATTGCAGTAATGTGGAAAAATCATTACATTTCAACATGACTAAACTCTCCCATTGGACAAATATGGGAAGGTAATATTTACATATGTTTCGGACATTTGACTATCAGACAAGATTAAAATTGAACAAGTATCGTTTTATTTGAATTTGCTGATCTTATTATGGAGTTAAATTTATATTATTTTGTTTATAAATAGGAATGAGATATTGATATAACGTATTTCTTATAAATTATATCGTGATTTGTAGAGAATGAAAGGAACGAAAGAGATAAATACTTTATTTGACAATGTTCTTTTTTATGACATTTTTTATTCTAATTCCTTTATTTCTTTTCCATGGCGTACTCCATCTTGAATTTTCTCATGGCCGACTTCTAGTAGACACATCATTAGTCTCCCTCCGAAGAAGGTTCTGATTCCCAAAATATTTAGGGGGAACGCCCTTATTTGGTCTTGTAGATCTTCGAAGTTCTTCTTTATTATTTTCTGGCGGTAGAGACGAATTATTTTCTATAAACTCGTGACTCGGTTGACGACACGAAATCAAATTTCTTGAAGACCATACTTTTCCATTGTTAAGGCGAAACGTATGAGTTCCAAGGCAGTCGACAATCTGAATTGGTTTGGAGAATGGAGATGCACCTTTTGGTACGGAAGGAAGGCGAAAACGTACCCAACTTCCTTTAGTAAATGCAGGTTGCTTGCTTCTAGCGGTTTTAGTTCGGGTTCTGTTTTCTTCTTTCGATTTTAAGTCGAAATTTTTCTTGTTTTCGTAGTCGTAAGTAATTTTCCGGGGTTCGAAATTAGTTCGCATTTCACGTCCGAACATGTAGAAAGCTTCTACCAGACCGTTACGTTGTGGATCATAATTTGGTGTACGCCAGTGTAGAATGTCTTTAGAATGAAGAAATTTTGAAAACTCATCCGAAGTGAAGTTTGTACCATTATCACTTACAAGAATATCTGGATTTCCATATCTTGCGAATACTTCTTTTAACCATTTGATTATAATAGTGGAAGTTATTGAATGTGTGAGTAAAATTTCTGGATATTTTGAATAATAATCGATTATAACAACCACGTACCTTTGATTATATGGTGCTACTGCAAATGGTCCAGTAACATCTATTGCTATTTTTGACCATGGTTTCTGCGGCATTTCAATTGGGTCGCTAATTATCTTCGGATGTTTGTGAGATTTTTCACTATCTTGGCAAGGTATACAATATTTTACAAATCTTTATACATCTTTGTCTTGTCCCGGCCACCAAAAAGATTTTCTGAGTTGCCGTTTCATTCTTACTATTCCTGGGTGACCTTCGTGAGCAGATACCAGAATTTTCTTGCGCATTAATTCTGGAACAAGAATTCTATCACCGCGAGTAATTAGGCCATTATCCACAGAAAACTCTTCACGTAAGAAATAATATCTTGAAAAATCTTTCGCAATTTTTGATCTAGAAGGCCAGCCATATTTTATGAATTTAAACAAATTTTGACATGTGTCATCTTGTTTTTGACAACTTCGAAGTGCATGAAGTGAAATATTCGTTGTGATTACTTGTTTGATGTCAAAATTGGTGCTCTTGATAAAAAATCTGCAACAACGTTATCGGTTCCTTTCTTGTACTCTACTGTATAATCGAATGCTGATAACCGTTCTAACCATCGAAGAAATTTTGCAGACTTTTTAGTTGAAGTGTGTTTTGAAAGAAGTGTTTGTAATGCTGAATGATCTGAACGAAGAATGAATGTTCTACCTAATAGAAATGAACTCCAATGCTCGCAGGCCCAAATACAAGCTAGAGCTTCTTTTTCACCGACAGAATAGTTTCGTTCGGCAGACGAAAGTGTATGTGAAGCGTAAGCAATTGTGACTTCTTGACCATACTGGATTTGTGTTAGAACAGCTCCAATACCGATGTCTGAAGCATCTGTTGTAACAATAGTCTCTGCTGTTAAATCGAAAATTGACAGTTTTACATTATTTGAAATAGCTTCTTTCAAGATTTTAAATGCATTGCCTTCAGTATCTGTCCATTGAAACTTATTACCTTTTCTTGTAAGCGCACGGAGAGGTTCAGCTTTTTCTGCGAGACCTCCAATGAAATTTGAATAGTAGTTTACAGCACCCAAAAAGGATTGTACCTGTTTCAGAGTTTTAGGTGATGTAGCTTCTAGAATTGGCTTCACATTTTTTGGATCTGCTTGTATTCCATTACTAGATATAATATGACCCAAGTATTTAATTGAATTTTTGCAAAATTCGCATTTTTGTATGTTTAATCGAAAATCATTTTCATCAAGTGCTTTCAAAACGTCATGTAAATATCTGTCATGTTCTTTTTTTGTCTTGCCATAAACTATGATGTCATCGATGTAAGTCTGTACATTTTTGCAATCCGACAATGTTTTTTCTACAGCCCGCTGGAAAACTGAAGCGGAGTCTGTAAGTCCCATTGGTAAACGATTGTATGCAAATAGACCAGCAGGTGTAATGGTAGTTGTCAGAAGTCTAGAATTTTCATGAAGTTGAATATGAAAGTAACCTTTCCTGAGGTCCAATTTTGAAAAATAGTTAGCACCACGCAATTGAAGAAATATGTCGGTTGTATTTGGAATAGGGTGCCTTTCTGGAATGACGTATTTATTCAGCGAAATTAAATCTGTTGTCAATCTGACAGATCCGTCATTTTTTGGTACTGTCACCAATCCGTGTATCCATTCACTTTTCTCAACTGGACTCCATATGCCATCTTCCACCATCTTCTTACATTCAACGATAGCTTGCTCTCGACGTGCATATGGAATTGATCGAAGTTTAGTTGAAGTTGGTATCGCATCGGGTTTCATTGCTATTTCATGTTGGAACAGCCTAAATGTACCCATTTTTTCACTTGTAAGACTTGGAAATTTTGAAATATAAGAAACATCTTCGTTTAATGCAGCAACTCGAAGATCTCTACCTTGAATAGTTAATTCCAAAGCGCGAATGACATCCATACCGATTGTTGGTGACAAATCATTTGTAGTGACGTACAATTCCGTTTCTGTAGATTTATCTGCGATTCTAATTTGTGTCTTGACTTTTCCAAGTATTTTTGTTACACGGGATCCATCGAAATTTCGAATTGAAGTATTGCTTGGCATTAATGGAAATTTTAATTTTGCTGCTTGAAAAATTGATTCTGTTATAGTTGAAATGTCCGAACCAGTGTCCACAAAAGCTTTGTAGTTCCAATTCTTCGTCATTGTTGACAACAAAGTGACTTTAACTTGAAGACGACTTGAATCTGATTTTAGATTTCTTACTTTTAAGGATCTTACTTTATGCTGGTTTTTCTTCGAATTACATACAGAGGAGAAGTGATCTTTCTTGCCACATGCCTTGCAAATTTTTCCCTTTGCAGGACATTTATCCGAACGAATGACATGATCATTTTTCCCACAACCATAACATACAATATTTCTGCGGATTACTTTCGGTTTCCCTTGAGTAGTATGTTGTTTGTTAAAAGTTGATGAAGTTTGAGCTACAACGACATCAGTAACTTTTGCTTGCTGTATTGCAGCAGAATTTTTATTTGCAGCTTCATCGTTTAGCATAATGTTGACGAATATATCAAAATTAACATCTACTTCGGCAAGTAACTTTTGCTGGGTACTTTTTGAACAACAACCAATAACTAATTGCTCAGCTAAAAGTTTATTTTCTAACGTACCATCACCATAAGCTCGCAAACTAATTAATTTCCGCAGTTCGGTAACGTAAGCGGTGACGGTTTCATCAGAATGTTGCATACGTGTTCGGAAGTCAAAAGCAGCTCGGACTTGATTTACTTTTGGAAGAAATAGGACCTTCAATTCTTTTACGAATTCATAATGCTTTAAAGTACCACGTTTCAAATAGAAGGGATATGCAGATGCAACTCGTCGACCTTCAACACCCAAGAATTGGCAAAGATATAAATTCTTTGTTTTATCATCCAATTTCTGATTTTCGGTAGCGACACGGTCCATTAAAAAGAAAAAATCCTCCACCGTTGTGTACCATGCAGGCCAAGGTACCGGGGGATCTCCAGGCATAGGTAAAAAATCGTCGGGCGAAAGAATTTTTGATCCCATCCTCGTCGCCAAAATGATATAACGTATTTCTTATAAATTATATCGTGATTTGTAGAGAATGAAAGGAACGAAAGAGATAAATACTTTATTTGACAATGTTCTTTTTTATGACATTTTTTATTCTAAATCCTTTATTTCTTTTCCATGGCGTACTCCATCTTGAATTTTCTCATGGCCGACTTCTAGTAGACACATCAGATATATTGGTACATATTCATTTTAATATAGATTATTGCAGTGTTTCCCAAACTGAGGGACGCGTCCCATAAGGGGGATGCGAAACGAAATTAATTAATTATTTCCGGTTTAATAACTACTGGTACAGACAGAGTTAGGAGGCGCGAAGAATATTTGAAGCCTGCAAGGGGGGCGTGAGAAAAAAAGTTTAGGAAACAATGGATTATTGTTTATAACATATGTGTTTTTATTTTTTAAATAATTTTCTATATAGTGGGTCGTGAAACCAATACAATAGTGAAATTTGGGTCGCGCCGTGAAAAGGTTAAAAAAACGCTGGATTACATGAATGAATTAAAAAAAAAATACTCTATCGAATGGGTCTAAAAAATATGTACCACTGGTTAACAAAAATTTTTTCTTCCACAAGTGAATGTCTCCCTCGATCTACAACCTTTATTTGACTGATTTTCTTCTATTTCCAATAATAAAGAAAATAATCGAGGTATCCCGTATCCGAGAAACATCCTTTTTACACTTATATATAAAATAGATATTTCATATAAACTTAGTAATATTATTACTAAAAATCGATGTTTTTTTTTTGATAAAAAGTGAAAAGCGTAAAGCACAATCTCGTAAATAAATTTACCGTCATACTTCCTATACCAAATATTCACAATTCCAACATTATACAAAACAAAGCAAACATCCCGATGCATCAGAAAAGCAAATATATTCTAAAATATCTTACTGGGCGTCAAGAGCTCGTGAAGTCGACAAATGTAGAGAATTTTTCTTCCTCGGAGGTGATGAAAAAAGTGAAGATTGAAATGTCCAACAAAACGCGAGAGCAAACATCTGTCGCGGTCGCAGAACATATTATTGAATTCGAGATACTTTCAATTTTCTCAACAAGGGATGGCATTTATTTATTTCAAAATCTCAATGGAGTTTACGTTACTAAAAAAAAAACAGAATTTTATTTTATTACAAATGTATTTTTGGAAAGATATGACCTTAGAATTAGACTTTAAATTAAATTCATGCAAAAGAAAATTATCGATAGTTCAGACGTTCAGAATATGAAAGTGTAGCTTGTATACAAATCAACATTACAAGTATTGAGTTTACATGCAGTTTTCAAAACGTTTTTAGTTTTGAAGACGCCATGTATACAGTAGTATTAAAATGGTTTTGAGTTATATGAAACAAAAACTAAAATATGTGGATTTGACTTGAAGTTAAGTTTCGATATTGCGCATACGTACATGGCGTAATGTTTTTGTCGCTTTGTGTTACTTGGTGTTACTAACCTACAAATAAACTGAGAGTTGTATTGTTTTAGTTCATAGTGATATAAAGAAGAAAGAATAATTGGAATAATGGCAAAATGAAGAATTCGGAGTGAAGAGAATCTGTCACTTACATCAGCCAAATGCGCATGCGCCGAAACCGTTTTCAAATCAATCTGTAAACCTGTTTTGAAAATTGCATGTAAACAGTTTCGCGTGATTTTGTCTTAAAACTGAAATTATTTTCAAAACTGCATGTAAACATAGTAAATATAAAGGAACATTAAAGTAAATGATTAATGAAGTTGGTAAAAAATTATACATTTACTACGTTTACATGCAGTTTTGAAATTAGTTTCAGTTTTCATTCAAAATAACGCGAAACTGTTTACATGCAATTTTCAAAACAGGTTTACAGATTGAATTGAAAACAGTTTTGGCGCATGCGCATTTGCCTAATGTAAGTGACAAATCCTCTTACTCCAAATTTTGCGTTTTGCTATTATTCCAATTATTTTTTCTACTTTGTACCACTACGCACTAAAACTACACAACTGTCAGTTTATTTGTAGGTTAGTAACACCAAGTAAAACAAAGCGACAGAAACGTTATGCTATGTGTTGCGTCCCTCCGGTGCGAAGGACTAAGTAATAAGGACCTAATGGCTCGAAGGACCAAATGTTCAAACCCTAAACCAGCGAATCCGGCCTAGAAGAACCAAAATGTTTTGATCCTGCTCGCAAGCCCAAATGCGATGTCTCTAGATCAGCGAATCCGGTCTAGAAGCACCAACAATGTGTTTGATGTTAAATTCAATGAATAAAACAAAACTATATGTAAACCAAAATAATTACAACCTTCGATAGCTGGTTCACATCACTGGACTTGGCCAATACACGGAATAATATTAATTTGTGGAACGTACTAATTAACAACGGACGAAGGACCAGATAGTTTTACGAACTAACAAACGTGCTAAATATAATTGCACCAAAATAACAAACAACTGAAATACAATTCTGAGAGATATGTGATAGCGTATTGAATATAAGTGACATAAACAATAATAAACCAAAGATAGAACAAATACGATATTTGTTGAATTAACTAAATCATTTCATAAGTGTATGAACAAACAAATGTAGTTAAACAATATTAAGAATTCTAAATGAACTTAATAACAACCAACTAGAATGCAAAACTTGTTGCATTGAATGTACCTAGTCGACAATAACAGCAGATGCGCTGTGAATGACGTCACTCGAAGGTGAACTTGTGTAAACAGGTTTACAAAGAAATAATAATAAATTCACCCAAGGAAATATGAATCAAATCCCTAACAACACGAATTCCCGTGAGAAATCAAATTGTACAGTTCGATTTTACAATTGATTCCTGAGATGTGTCTATTAGCTGCATAAATTGGCGCCGGAAAGTATTCACGGACTATAAAGTACCAAATTAAATGAAAACCGAACGATACTCCTTGAATTAGTCGTGTTAGGCTAATCAAGCTACGCGTACGATAATTAAACAACCAATTACTTTACTGACCATATGAAAATCAGAAAGTTTTATGCAAAATGGTGGACAACCACTCTCGCGGACGACGACGCGATACGTGTTTACCGTTTGCAAGCCAGAGACACTCTGAGTTGGTCGCAGTCGGTCAATGCTGTAGCAGCTGTACGCTGGGCGTGTGGGTGCGCGCGCACTCGCGTGAAGCCAGATGCAATAATATTAATATTAATAAATAGTTTAGGATACTACAGCTATTTCAAACAATACTAAAATTAAACTTAAACACGTAAAAACATATAACTAATTTTTCCAAGTAACAGAAACAGTTATTTCCATTTATTTATTGACTTATTTAAATAGAGTCAGGGCGGGTTAACCGTTCTATTCCCTAGTGCAGCGGGTTGCTACCTCAAGGAGTTGATAATTTCTAATTTCTCTCATTTAAAACATGTTAGTTTTAAACACTATGTTCGCATATCGAAACTGAATTTTAAGTGTTTACATAAGTAGTTTTGAAACTAGTTTCCAAGTCAAACCCGTGAATTTTAGTTTTGGTTTGGGATAACTCAAAACCGTTTTGACGCTGTATACATGGCGTTTTCAAAACTAAAAACGTTTTGAAAACGGTTTGAAAACTGCATGTAAACTCAGTAATTATACTACATACAAGTAAATAATGCACACAATTTGTAAGATATTGACAATTTTATGTGTAATGGACGAGCTGCTCATGCTCAAGTAAAACTATATCACTTAAACCTGACTCACCGAATGATATCTGACCTAATACGAACTCACCTAAAAGATTAATTTGCCTAGCAGGTAAACTCACCAAGGTGAGTTCGACCAGAATTTGTTTTATGAAACTTGATAGATACTTCATTAAAAACTACTACGAGGTAAAATTTTAGATACGTAAGTAACAATAATATTTATTTATGAATTATATTAAATATACACACATATTTAAAGAGAAATAGTTATTTATGATACATATATTAAAAGTGGCATTTTGTTTTGTGGGAAGGAAGTTTGAAACACGACGCGAAGCGGAGTGCTCCAAACCTTCGAACAAAATAAAATCCTTTTAACACGTATATCATACAGTATTTTTTCTACAAACACTACATTTACATCCCGCAACCCTTGGTAAGGGAGGTATAGGGATCGTGTAAAAAATCGAATTTCGAGATTTTGGTAAATGACAACGATTTAAGGTCCCTAAAATCCAATTTTAACATTTTCACGATGATGCTGTGTGTATGCGTGAATCTTCCGCTGTATCTCAAATACTATTATTCGGAAAATTTTGATACCTTGTATATCGACCTTTCTTCTAACATGCAAAGAACCCATTAAATTTTAACCGGAAATGGCACTTTATTTGAAGCTCATAATAGTTTTTTTTGAAAAATATCTTTAAATGTCATTTTTTAGAGAATTATGTTATAAAAATTAAAGTGTATTAAACTTTCTACAGGTTTGCATTAATACTTTTGCTATATACTTTACAGATAAATTTATAAAATTAACTGTAATTTAAATCCCGAAGCCTACGCTTTATACAAACACAACTCCTTGGTTACACAATTCATATCTCAAATATATGTAACTGACAGATAAATGTCACTGCCAAACAACTAATTTCAAATTAATAATAGTAACGTTTTAAAAAGAAAATAGTAAATAGAACCATAGTATATAGAACTAAATTCAGTTCAATTTGCAACATAAGTACATATGTAAGTATGTATATTTAAATTCATAAAAATTAAATGGCGGGAGGTATTGTGTTGGCCACATCCGATTTTTACCTTCCGTCGCCTTTAGGTAAGGAAAGTATTGTCTTTGGTCAAAAAATTCGATGATGAGTTTTTAATGAATAAGCACGTCCAGTACCACCTTTCCAAAAATTATAATTTTTGCGTATTATTTTTCTTCCATATGAAGAGCTGATTAGATTTTGGTTATAATTGGTCGACCGAAAGTACCCTAATTTCAAGATTTTAACAGTTTTTCTTGAAATAATGCTGTTAAATATCACTTTTTCACATTTAATGTTATTATAAATATTTAAGAATATTTTATTCTTATACTATTTGATTACATTTTATACTTCATATTCAATGGATATAAAGTTAAAAAAATTTAGAGAAATTAAATTTCACAAAGTAGCCAGCTGTGCTATAAACATGGAAATATCTACTACATTAAGAAAATTTTGATTGACAAATGTCAGTGTCAAAGTGCAATTTACATTATATATTTGAGTTATAATTTTATTGGAAATATATAGAATCTTACAAGAAACTTTCTGTATGGAATTTGTACAAAATCCATAGAACTGACTGAAGGTAATGTACTGGAAATATGGAATCATTTGCAAAAAAAAATTCTGTGTGGAATTTGTACAAAATGCTTAGAACTGATGGAATGTAATGTGCTGGCCACATCAGACTTTTTCATTTAAATTTGTATTTCTAACAATTTGTCATTACTAGAAATCGGATTATATGTAAATACATATTTTCATATACAATTGCATATTTGGCCTTCTTTTTACTTTTTTACATATTCTGAATAATCTATTTCGTAGCTGCATTTTTTTATAAATTAGGTATAAAAAATGATTGACTTCTATCATTTTAATAAGATAAGAACTTAAAAAAGTTAAAATATTCAAAAGTGTGTTTAAAATCACACCTGCCCTGCACTTATGACGTCATGTTGGATTGGCTAATAGTAATTTACTTAACAAGAACTGAAAGTGATACTTTACTGGGTGAGCAAGCATGTTCCAAGGCGAAACATAACCGAGCTTTGGAAGCTTGTAAGCCCAGTAAAGTATAATAAGTAAACATAAATTTCCAAATTTAACATTTATCCTTTTAATAACGAGTAAAACAAACTTTCTAATCAACTAGTTTATTATGTATGTAACGTGTTGGTGTGAATAGTAATGTTAGTTATTTATGAAAGTGTTGTGTTTTGCATTCAGGATTCCTGCCGACGTTCGGACCATCATTTATTCACCTATACGGCTCAACAAGGGATTACAGCCTCCTGGACGAGCATTCCGGACTGAACATGGGGCTGGGGGAAGGGGTCTCATATAGAGCCAGACTGCTCATCGCCATCCGAACTGAAATCACTGATAATATTGATTTCGCTCCTTCTGAGGTAATAAATGTTACTTTTATTTTATAATGCCTAAGATAAAAGTGTTTTAACCCCATGTTTTGCTAATATGTCGTCTGATCTCGTATCCTACAATAGTACAGACTTCTTGAAGATGACCATAGAAGTGTACCTATAAATTGCTCACTAATTTTAAAACGATTATAGATAAAATTACGAAATTTGGTATATTTGCAGAACATTATTTTGCATTTTTTCCAGATATTTCGCAACACACCTTGATTTTTTATTGAAAAATGGTAGAAGTAAAATTAATGGAAATTGTTTTATTCGTAAGATTTTATTAAACTTTTTATCTCTCGCTATACCGAAGGTACGAGAGCTAATGTGTTTGGTCCAAAAATTCGATAGTGAGTTTTCAGTGAATAAGCACGAATTAGGGTCCCCACAACACGTTTTTACTACTTACACAATGGTGTGTGTGTGTGCGCGTGCATTTGTGTGTGTGTGTGTGTGTGTGTGTGTGTGTATGCGTGCGTGTGACGATTTTTTCCTCCATGATAACTGTTAATAAACTTCCAAAAAAAATCCGTGTTTAAGCTTTCTAGATTGGCATAAAGAGTTGATTAGATTTTGGGTAAAATTGGATAACCGGAAGTAGGACTTTACTTGATGCGCATAATAGTTTATTTTTATGAAAATCTATATTAAAGTATAAATCAAAACTTGCCAAATTTGGTATTTAAGACTTTTATATAAAGGGAAGCAACATATTAGATTTTGGCTAGAATTCATAAACCAAAAGTTTCTTTATTTGAAGCTCCGAACATATTTTCGTGAAAAATATATTGCCACAATCTAAAACTTTTCATATTTGGTATTTAAGACTTTTATATTAATGAGAACGACATGCTAGATTTTTTCTAAAATTGATAAACCGAAAATACTTTACTAAAAGCTATAAACAAATTTTCTAGAAAAAATATAATAAATATGATCCAAAACTTCTGGTATTTAAAACTCGTATATAATTTGAAACAACATCAACCGGAAGTGATACTCTACTTAAAGCTCATTGCGATTTTAAACATGGAATTGGCGAGAGGTCATGTGCTGGCCACATCAGTTTTTTTTTAATTCATTTGAAAGTCCTTTTAATTATAAAAAAGTGCACTCTTATTCACACTTGCTAAAATGCACAGTTTTCCAGATAATTGATATCAAATTTTTGGGTCATAGCTTTTTTACCTTCGCCACCGAAGGCAAGATAGGTATAAGGATCGTGCTAAAAATCACATATTGAGATTTTCGTAAATAAAATAAAATAAAAGCCTAAGACAAGAATCCGATTTTAACATCAAATATTATCATTCAGAAAAATTTTAAACCATGTGTTTCTACCCTATTTTAATATGGAAAGAAACCATTATTATTAGCTCAAAATAGTTTTCCTTCGATAAATACCTTTAAATATTATTTTTTCGCGATTTATGTTATTACACATAAAAATTAAAGATTATTAATATAAGTACAAAATAACGATTTTTTGAGACTAAAATCAAATATGGGTTCCATTTAAAAACTTTAGTTTGTACATCTCAAAAATTAACCGATATGAAAAAAATTTTCGTACTCCACTGGCTAGATAATCAAAATATCTTACTTTTATGTTTGCAATATTGTCATCGATTACTAATAGTTATTTATGCTAGATGTAAGTACCATTTACTAATCGAGGACGATTTTGCGCCCGAGCGATAGCGAAGACTAGCAAGTTCGAGAGTGGTCAAATGTACCTACATCTCGCGTTGCATATAAGATTTTTTATACTAGCGTATTATAACAACTTTTCGATTGTCATTTCCGTTGTTAAATGAAGTACTTTTAAGCACTATAGTGCTTAAAAATGACAGTTTAATGCGTAAAAGTAAAAGTACTAAATACCTATTATAACTGTTTATTTATGATAAATATTTACAACGCAATTACTTAAATTACTAAATTGAACATTTGATGTCGTTCTTAATACTTCTTCTTGGTTAACTTCAATGTGGGTAGAAACTGAAGTAGATGTGCTGCTGGATTCTGATTGTCGACAATTTTTATTTTTTTAATTGCTGTTTCTTTTTCTCCCAAAATTCTTCGTAAAATTGCTTTCTTATTTTCCAAAGAATTTTCAACGTAGGCCACCGTGTGCATTATTTCGTCAACCTAGGTTAAGCGGCAATGAGTAGCAGTGCAGTGCTGCCTCTAGCGTGATTATAGAACAACTCATTCGGGTGTATGGTGCAGGGAAAGGGAATGTGCGTCTAGCGATAACGGCGAAGCAGGTAGCAGCGTCTACCGAAGAATATTTTGTTGATGGTACACCAAGTTAAATAAGCGCACAGAAATGCAAACGCTCAAGCCAGGCAAAAAATAATTTTTATTTAATTTGTCAATGAAAACAGTCAACGCAGAAGTAGAAAATACAATACGGCCGTTGCAAGAATTTTTATATGACTTCTAAGTACTACATTTTAAAATATATTGTTCTTTAAACAGCCTGACATTTGAAAATATCACAAAATATCCGTTAGATATTTTACAATTAATTATTGAAATTTGTGTAATATTTTTAAAAAATGTGAAACCGGCTCATTTAAAAAATACTTTATTTTTTATGAATACATTGGTACATATATTATGCATTTAAACATTTCCAAAAATATGAAAAATATGTTAATATATAATACATATATTGATTTTTTACAACTTATATATAATAATAACAATAAATATAATAATAATAATAAAAATATAAATATAATGGGAAAATACAAGAAAATATTTTTCGAAAAAAAAATTATGCAGCATTGCAAAAACAAACAAAAACATTTTTAAAGTATCGCCGTTCCGTTATTTATATATTACATTACAAAATAAATAGTAACATTAAGACAATTTAGAAATTTTTTTACTATACTTTTTAGTATCTGATAAAGTTTGTGATTCCCATTTCAAAGTTTTATGTAATTTGACCGTAATTAATTTTTTTATCAAAAAGTTTCTGTGGGACTCACAAGCATCATTTGTAAACCAAAAAGTACATTTTTTCTTTAAATTTAGAAAAACTTCTGTCTCAATTAATTTGAAAACATTTTTTTTAAATTTAACAACGTTATAAATGTTACTGTGACAACAGAAATTACATTATTTGAGGGCCTATTCAAATATTTAATTTCATTTTTTTCTAAACCATAATCTTTCAATTCCAAATATATTTCATTATCATTCACCGTTGAATTGTCACCCTTGCATAAATTTTTCTTACATTCTTGACAGGAAAATTGTTTATTAATTTTATATATTATGAAACCAGCTAAATAAACAACAGAACAATCTTCTAGTGTAGCAGTATTTTTCTTATTTTCATCAAGAATTAACGATTGTTCAGAACCGTCATCTTCGTCGGTATCATTTAATTCGCTGGTTTCATGGGTTGAAGTACAAGTGCTCGTACTGGGTATGCTTATATTGTCTTCATTTAATTCTATGATGGTGCATTCGTCATTTTCACAATTTGATGTGTCTACACTATCTAGCAGTCTTACTTTCGAGCACATCTGAAAAGCTTCTCGAAAAATTTTGACCGTTGGATGTACGCAGTAACCACCTTTATTTCTAATAACGGAAAATAAATTTTCCAAAGCATCTTGTTGCAATCTCGAAGTTAAAAGAAACATATAGCCTTCATTCTGAATTTCTTTAAATAACATTAAAATTGCCAGAATTGTTTGTTTAAGACCTTTAAAGCAATAAATGTTGTGACGTTCTTCATTATTTTTTGACAAAATTTTGCATTTATTTATATACTTTAAAGATTCTTTCAAAGTATTCGTAACTAATTTATTTTTAGCGCTTATTGCAGATTTATAGGGATTTTTATTATTTAACACTCTACTATTTAAACAGTCAAATAGATTGTTAATATTTTGAATAAATTCCGCTGTATTTAAAGCCGTTTTGGATTTTAATTGTTTAGTATGAACCGCGGTTAAAATGCATGCTGCCATGGTATTACTGAAAATTTGGGTTGCTAATTTAACTTCCATCTTATCAAAATTATTTAAAAATACGTGTCTGTCAGTAATTTTGCACAAAATTCTAGCCAAAGATCCATTTCTTTTGTCAATTAAATATGTTTCTTTTATATCTTGCCAAGAAACTTTACTTTGTTCAATGTAAATATCATTTTGCAATAAATTGTTCCGAATACTTTTAATTAAATGCGGCACATCAAAACCAGCATAAATTTTTGTATCGTTAATTTCAAAATAGGGACAATTCTCGGAAATACCTAACGCAGAGAATGCCGATCTGTTATTCGCACCTTGGTCGCATGTCACAATACGAATCTGGAGCCCAATGTTTTGCATTTTTATAATAGTTTCTTTTAATAGTAAAACTAACATATTACTTTTGACTGGTCCAGAAGAAACATAATAAGATAATGGCATTTTCCAACTAGAAAAAAGACCACGTACCATAAAAACTAAAATATGCGAACCAATTTTTCCCGACCTTCTCATATCACCCAAATCCTCAAATCCTTCGATATAATCATTTTGCGCATTATAATGTAAATTTCGTTTAATAGATATTTCGTCAAACAATAAAACACAGTGTTTTTCGATTACTGTCATGGTTTGTACTTTTTGTGCAAAAAGATTTATTAAACGACTATTGTTGCCAGTTTCTAAATTATTTATTTTTATATACCTTTGGATAGTTTTTTTAGATGGTAAAACAAACAACATTTTATTTCTTAAATAATTGTAACATGATGGTGACTTATAATAAACAGATACAGCGAATTTCATTTCATCTGCAGTCCATTTAGTCCTGTTTTTGTGTAATAATTGCATGCCAAAAAAGGTTTTTACATTAAATGGTTTGTTACTACAAATTTTAGATAACATATTTTTATTTGACAATCTTTCTAATTTAATTTTCATTCTTTTATTTTGTGCTTTTTGGGCTGCTAAATTTCGCGACAGTTTTATCATTCTGTTTTTTAATTTTAATTTAGTAGGCGTTTCTTTAAGTGATGATGATGATTGAATACTGCATACACCCGATAGGGTGCTAGATTCTGAAGATGTGTCGGAAATGTTGCTTTTCTGAATTGTAGACGATACAAACAGTTCTTCTAAATTTTTGACATGTCCAAATTGTTTAACAGGGCTTAATTTAAATGGATTTTGGTATTTTCGTTGCACTTTACTGGGACTGATGTATAGCTCTGGAGTTGTTATATTATAAGACGTCGAAGATCCTGATTTATCCGGCGTGATATTTTTAATTTCTGATAGTTTTTTCACAGGGGTGTTTACATTATAATTTATTGACACTGCTTTGTGAGTTAATTTATTTTTTAACTCATTCATAAAATCCTCGGATTTAAAATGTCTCTCACATATTAATCTTCTACATAATTGTTTCTCTGTTAAATTCACTAATTGTTTATTGCCACAATTTTTAAGCCATTCATTGCATCGAGATATATCTTTTATTGGAAACTTGAAAAAGTGTTCACGGTTACTCACTTTTTTGCTATTTTTACATTTAAAGTACACACACGTATTTGACGCACAAGAACTCATTATTGTGGTTATGTTTTTAAACTTGTACTTTACAGAATTTAAAATACTTTTATGAACGATTCACAAAACTATCTGCACTCTTCAATGAACAAAATTCTTTTACGAATGTGCTATGTATGTCGGCGTTCTGGGTTTATTTATTTTCTTAACAAACCTTACTGTAGGAAAAGAAACAAAATACTGTTTACATAGATAATTCAGATGAAATATTTACATCATTATTCTTCAGATAAAACAAACAATATTTGTAATGGGAACCTATATTGAAAATTATATTATTATTATTATATATTATTCTTTTATATATTGCTTATTGTATAAACTACTCAATTATAATAAATCATGCCTATATTATTTTGTTTCAAATAAGAGTAAAACAAATTATTAATTTATTGGATTCTCATCAAATCCTCATCGGGTGCTTACAACTTAATAATGTTATTTTCGCAACACAGGTATTTGGATCGTGGTAAAAATCGCATATCGAGATTTTTGTAATTGACCACGTTTTAAGGTCCCTAGAATCCAAATTTAACATTTTCACGATAATGTCTGTGTGTATGTGTGTGTGAATCCTGCACTCGAACTCAAATACTATCATTCAGAAAATTTTGTGACCTTGTATTTGGAACTTTTTCTGTAATAGAAAATGTGTAAATGGCGGGAGATATAGTGTTGGTCAGATTTTTTTATTTGGCGGCTGCAGAAGTTAGACATGAAAATTACATTTTAAAAGTGCAAACCCAGGAAATAATAAACAAGCAAACAAAAATGAAACAGCACATATTTCGTGTCGTTTTGTTTTAATTATAGAACTCATAAAAATAATAACAAATCTTAAAACGCAGCCTTCACGTTTGCAATGTTTTTATTTTTTAGTAAATAAGAACTTGATGGGAATAAATATTATCCCGGTAGGTCATGGTTTGAGTACGCGCTAATAGTACATATGTTCGGTAACAGATGTCCACCACTAGCGCTCCTAGCGGCCGGCATATTTTCCGCTGATGGTATTCCCCGTATGCTGTCTCTTCTTGACGTAGCCTTCAGCAACAGAACTTGAACGCCACCCTCATGTCGCTTGAGCACTGTAATGTCTGCTCCCGAATCAGCCAAAAATGTTGCAGAACACCGCCGAAAGCAATGCCCGGTATATTATTTAGCATTTGGAAGGCCGAGGAACTCTGCAATTTTTTTAGGCATACCATACCTATGGTATTTATACCTACAGGAAGCGTGCAACACTTAAAATTTCTGTAGGTTAGAAAAAACCGTTGATGTTCAGTATGAGTAGGTCGAAGTTATGCGTACTTGCGAAACATTGCTAAACAGTTAATTCCATCGATAAACCCTTCAGTTATCATAAAAAATCGTGAAATATTCGTTTTAGTATTTGGAATATTAATTTTTATGAAAGAAGTAGAATCTTCAATATCTCCTACACGTAAAAACGTAAGTTCCTCCCGGGGACATGCCCCATAGATTCCAACAATTAACACAACCTTTGCCAATAAATAATCCTTGTCATCAGCTTCCTTCATGAAACGAACTATCTCTTGCTTAGTGAATATTTTTGATTTTTTAAGCTTATATCCACTAGCTTTTCTTTTTAAGAATGCAATAAGATTGGTAAATTTACTTATATCCACATTCTTATTAAAGTATATCATAGTTCGGAGCATAGATTAATTACTCCATAAAGTGGATGGCTTACAAATGGATGATAATTTCGAAAAATAGGCTAAAACTACCTTTTCTGTAATGTGCCCAACGTTTTTCTCCGCACACCAACTGTCAAATTTTTTGTAAGTTTCTTCATACAATTTTTTTGATTTTCCTGGAACCAGTGTAGCCAATGCAGCATCTGCACCATTTTCAATATCAGAGTCAATCTCTGAGTCACTCATTTTAAGTAAATTTATTACCAAAAATTCTCAAGAAAAATTATACACCGAGCACGTTGACATCAATGTTTATTAAACAACATATTGAATCCCATAGCAACAAAAAGATGAAACTGATGCCTGCCTACTTTTAAATTTTGAAAAATTCAAAATGTTGACATTTGAGAATAAATATAAATAATCTGTTTTAAAACGCTAGTATAAAAAATCTTGTATGGAATACGTTGTGAAATGTGTTTTAAGCACTAGACATGTTATCCAACTCGGCTACGCCTCGTAGTATAATTTTCACGTCGCGTGCTTAAAACACATTTCTTTCGCAACTTATTACATAAATAGTTATTTTCCACTTCCAATGATTTATTTTTTCATTGCCAGATATGTCAATGCTGTCAACAAATACAGTTGAATATTGATACATTAAAAAAAGAATCTAAGTATTCTATGGAAAATTTAAGAAGAAAAACGCTATCATATGTCACATTTGTCATGTCAACGGTAACTTTTTAATGAAAATATTTGTGAAATGAGTACAATTTGGTGGAAATTAAATTCAAAATTATAAATTATAGGAATGAATAAATATTTGACACAAGTTTAAAATATCTAACTGTTGGTATTTCACAAAGAGAGAGGTAAGTTCAACTGTAGGAAAGTAAGGACAATCCTTACTTCCCGTCGCTAATAGAAACCGATATCTTGACAGTAAAATACACTTACAGGGTGTAAATCGAAAAGTGGAACATAGGCGTTTAACATAGGAAATCAGTTTTTCTTTGCGCAAACCTAATTATTTTATGCAAAAATACTTCAAACAAAAGTTATAGAAGTTTAAATTCTACATCTAAATCATGTAAAACGAATATTTTAACTCTTCACATAAACGTAAAAATTATTTATTAATTTATAATTTTTATGAGCTTTTTGTCTAGGCAGCCATGGATTTATGACAAAACACAAATAAATGTGTTACAGAAAGTTTCTTGTAAGGGATTTGATATTTCCAGTAAAATTATAACACAAACATACTATGTCAATTGCATTTGACACTGACATATGTCAATCGGCATTTTCTGTTGCTTTTTGAAATTTAATTTCTTTATAACTTTTAACTCTATATCCATTGAATATTAAGTATAAAATGTAATATGTTGTGTAGTAGTGATCCTGCGAGATTTCGTGATGTGGATGTGTGGCAATAGGATCAGTTTAAAAGAATTTATTTTTTTATAATTTATTCAAAAGACCGTTTCGATGCTGGTCCAGCATCATCTTCAGCTTCTACAATATATTGTTGTTAATAGTAAAGGTTTTACAAATATTGAAGATGTCTTACCATAACGAAATATTTATGAATTTAAATTGTTAAAAAACAATATTTTTACATAAAAAACTTTTTTCCATTACAGAAAAATGTGTCAAGAACAAGTTGTGACTTAGTAAAAAAGCAGTACCAATATATTTACAATATTTTGAATAAATTAAAAATCAAATTGTTATATGTAAGACTGATATTAGTGGCATCTATCAGAAAATAGCTCTAGGATAGTAGTCGAAGTTTGTGCGAAATTGTGGAAATCTGTTTTGTAATTAATTATAAAATGTAGTCAAATCGTATAGAGAATAAAATATTCTTTAATATTTACAATAACATTAAATGTAAAAAAATGATATTTAACAGCATTTTTCAAGAAAAACTGTTAAAATCTTTAAATGAGGGTACTTCCGTTTGACCAATTATTAGGAAAATCTAATCAGCTCTTGATGCCCGTATCACACTAGCGGCTTTTGAAGCGGGTGGTGGGTGTGGGTGCGTGTGCGGGTGACTCCTCGACCAATAAGAGTGCGGCAGCTAGCAGCTGCCATTGCGGGTGAAGGAATAGCCGATGGGTTTTTTTTACTGACCAATCGAACCCGCAGCCAATCATCGAACCCGATATTGTCACGTGACTGCCTTGGTTTGACATGTGCTTTAGTTTTCGTCTGTGACGGTGCAGCATTTAACTCTTAACTTATCTATTGTTTTTTCACAAGTTCACTGCCGTCTCGAACTGTTCTCGCGTTCGATAAAAACGTCAAGACGAATAAACTGTGGGCGGTGTGGCGAAGCGGGAGCGGCATCCGCGTACATAGTATGATTGCAAGAACCGCCACCCGAACCCGCCACCCGCTTCGGAACCCGCTAGTGCGATACGGGCTTCATACATACACACATACACACATACACACATACACTCATACACACATACACTCATACACACATACGCACATACGTACACACACATACACACACATACACATATACACACCCACACACACATACTCACCTACACACACATACTCACCTACACACACACACACACACACACACACACACACAAACACACGGGCTTTATACATACACACACACATACACACATACGCACATACGCACATACGTACATACGCATATACGCACATACGTACACACACACATACACACATACACACATACACACACACACCACACACACACACCACACACACCACACACACCACACACACACCACACACACACACACACACACACACACACACCACACACACCACACACACACACACACACACACACACACACACACACACACACACACACACACCACACACACCACACACACACACACACACACACACACACACACACACACATACACACACACACACACCACACACACACACCACACACACACACACACACACACACACACACACACACACACACACACACACAGACAGACACACACACACACACACACACACACACACACACACACACACACACACACACACACACACCACTCACTCACACACACGCACGCACGCACGCCCACACACACACACACACACACACACACACACACACACACACTCGCACGCCCGCACGCTAAGGACCCTAAAACGTGCTTATTCCTCAAAAACTCACCAATGATTTTTTTGACCAAAGATAATACCTTCCTTACCTAAAGGTGACGGAAGATATAAAAATCATCAAAATCGTCATTATCTTGTAGTTCTCGAGATCCCAATGATGCCAGTTCTAAATGATACACACTGTATATATAAATTAAAAGATATTAATTAATAGGAAATAAGCATACCAAAAAACAAAGCAACATACAGTAACAAAAATTATTTTAAGCAATTTTTTTTGCATGATTAGTTTTATCAATTATTGTAATCGTCTTTTCTATTTATTAAATTTCACTGTTGCAATAAAAATATTTTTCCGTAAAGAAAAAACTAGAAAGTTATAAGTAGTGGGATATATTACTACATATGTATGATACACGTATACACATATGTACACGCACATTACACATTCCGGGTTGGAATAAAAATATTAAGTAACAATTATTATAATCATTTTTTGTGTGATTAATCTTTTTCGTTATTGTAATCCAGTATTTCATTGTCTTTGCCAGTGAAAATTGTGTAAGGTACATAAGGTAGCTGCGAAGCGTCGTTGAAATCGTCGTATATCGTGTGTTCGCGGCCTAAGCTCGTCATGGTACACTCTTATATAAGAATTTTTTAGACTAGATTTTGAACATGAATAACAAGCTAAATAATTGCAAAATAGTAATCTTTTGTTTAATTGAAAAGTTAAGGTCTTTGATTACAATCATTAATATTTCAAATCCATGTACGATTTAATTATTAAACACCGACAAAAGATTTTTGTGAAATATTCATGGGCTTTTCCGGGACTTGAACCCAGGACCTTTCTGTGTCCCGGTAAGTCCATGTATTTTTCACAAAAATCTTTCGTCGGGTGTATTCTGAATATTCAGTTTCGTTTTAGTTGATTACGCTACGAGTTAACTTACCTCTGCCTCTGCAATGAAAATTAAATTTCTTTGCAACTAAGTTTCAAATTTAGATAGTTGGAAATCTAATAACCTTTGATATTTACCTTTCTATTTGTGTTTATGATTTATGCAGCTTTGAGTTTATGAAACTTTGCAGCAACAGTTGAGAATAAAGTTGTAAAGTTCCAATGCAACATAACAATACGTACAATGTAGTCGTATTTCATACAGCCGTAATTTCTTTGTTAC
>OY720451.1:37358330-37508330 GCA_963082715.1 Harpalus rubripes | reverse complement strand
GGGTCGATTCTGTACACATCTGTAAATCTTACAGAACTGTAAATCTGTAAATAATGAACAAAATTCCAACGTAAGCTGCCACTCTTTTGTATAATTTTGTATTAATCAACAAGAGTAGATGTCTAAAACTATTATAATTACCCCTTAACCTTAAAATTAATTTTATCAAAAACTATATACGTATTTCGGGAACTAAGTTCTCATCATCAGTAATACAACAAGTGGAAGTTAAACAGAGTAATCAAGATTACTCAACATGTCAACCATGTAGAGGTCCTAACAACTCTGAAAAACAAGGGAGAGAACTGGGATTATATAGGGATGGGAGTCACATGTGAATGATTACCTATAAACTAAGATAATTTTCGTCCAATAATGAGTCATAAAATTTTAAATCGTCCAATACAATTTAACTTTGTAATAAATTGAAAAGTTTTGAGTTTGGTATGGGACCGAGATCTGTGTTCATCAAATTATTTTTATATTTATTTATTATTAAACTCTCGTATGCATCTAAATATCTTTCATTATTAATATGTTTTAAAAGTTTAATATTAGAATTGTTAACTTTGTGATTATTAATGAACATATATTGAGCTACGCTAGATTTTTCTGGATTACCGCTTTTTAGATGATAAAAATGTTCTTTAAACCGAGTGTCAATTTGTCTTTTAGTTTGACCGATGTAAACTTTATTACAATCATTACAACTAATTTTATAAATACCGGATTTTTTGTTAGTATCTATTTTATCTTTAGGGTTACCTAATAGCGATTTAATGGTATTATTTGATTTGTAAGTTACGGTTAAATTATGATTTTTAAAAATTTTGTTTAAACTTTTGGAAGCTTTATCGTACGGTAGTGTTATGTATTTATTATTATTTTTATTATTAGATGGCGTTTCTAATTTTACAACGTTAACGCCATCTAATAATAAAAATAATAAAAATAAAAATAATAATAAATACATAACACTACCGTACGATAAAGCTTCCAAAAGTTTAAACAATTTTTTTTTAAATCATAATTTAACCGTAACTTTCAAATCAAATAATACCATTAAATCGCTATTAGGTAACCCTAAAGATAAAATAGATACTAACAAAAAATCCGGTATTTATAAAATTAGTTGTAATGATTGTAATAAAGTTTACATCGGTCAAACTAAAAGACAAATTAACACTCTGTTTAAACAACATTTTTATCATCTAAAAAGCGGTAATCCAGAAAAATCTAGCGTAGCTCAACATATGTTCATTAATGATCACAAAGTTAACAATTCTAATATTGAACTTTTAAAACATATTAATAATGAAAGATATTTAGATGCATACGAGAGTTTAATAATAAATAAATATAAAAATAATTTGATGAACGCAGATCGCGGTCCCATACCAAACTCAAAACTTTTCAATTTATTACAAAGTTAAATTTTATTGGACGATTTAAAATTTTATGACTCATTAATGGACGAAAATTATCTTAGTTTATAGGTAATCATTCACCTGTGACTCCCATCCCTATATAATCCCAGTTCTCTCCCTTGTTTTTCAGAGTTGTTAGGACCTCTGGCATGGTTGACATGTTGAGTAATCTTGACTACTCTGTTTAACTTTCACTTGTTGTATTACTGATGATGACAACTTAGTTCTCGAAATACGTATATAGTTTTTGATAAAATTAATTTTAAGGTTAAGGGGTAATTATAATAGTTTTAGTTAAATTTAACCTTAGACTCCATCTATTATTAATTTTTAAGAGTAGATGTGTTTTTGTCTACTTTTTACAGAATTACAGATCTGTAAGTCTTACAGTTTTGTACGGAATCGACCTATTAATTTAAATAAATAAATTTCATAATGTTAAATTATTTCAATAATAAAATAATTTTGTAAAATTGCTTTTCATTTGTATTTAAAAACACAAAAATCAAAATTAATTCCTCCGTGACTTATAAAATATTCTCTCACGGAGTGAGTAATGTTGTACATTAGTTATTTCAAATAACCATAGTAACAAGTATATTATCCAGTCGGTGTTGGATAAAATAATATTTTATATTGACACATATATTTATTTTTCTTTTATATCATAACATGTCAAAATCAACTATCGTTGCGTTACTATGGTTTCCATTTTGTTAATTAAATCTAGTAGCTGTTCGAGTGCCTATTTCCAATAGTTACAATATGTAATGTATACTTTCTGAAAGTATTTTAAATTATCTTTACAATGATGCCAAATACTTGCATTTTCATTTAAAAAAATAACCTATTCTGTGTACCACTTTACCAGTTTAGTAGATGGCGCTCACATCAGTGCCAGTTTTAAACAAAACCAAAATTAAAAATGGCGGTATTCTACTGCTATCATCTAACATTTTATTAAAATATTAATATATTAAAAAGGTATCATATTGCCACTTTGAATATTACGAGCGCGATTTAAATTTGACCTGAATTTTATTTTTTGTAGTACTCCCTCACCCCTCATATAGTTCGGACTTGGCCCCAAGTGACTTTCGTCTCTTTGGGTCACTCAAAACGTTCATGGAAGCAGAGGGGAATTTACAAATGTGCCGCCTATAGGCTGAACCAAACCACCGCCTATGCTTTATTTTTTTTATGCCAACAGAATATAAAAACTTATATATTATAACATATTTACATATTATAGATATTCAACTAAATAAAAAAAACATCTTTCCTTTCGCTCGTATTACACTTTTCGTCTGAATTTATTCTCAAGTAAAAATTTTATCACATCATCAAATGATATCGAATTCGCAATTTCAGATTGAAATGATAAAACTGCTAAATCGTTCAATCTGCTTTCGAACATACTTGAGCCTAACTGTATTTTAATTCGTTTCAAGCATGAGAACGAACATTCCGAAGAATAATTCCTTACTGCCATTGTTTGGTAAATTCTTAAAACTATATCAATATTAGGAAAAATATCAAGCAGATTCCGATTCCGATCTCTACTCTAGTTGCACATATTGTTGATATTTTTTGACGGGAATACAGAAGTTACCGGAACGATGGGACAAGTGTATTTTAAAAAGGGGTTGTTACTTAGAAAAATGATGGACATATAATATTAATTTTCCGACGACCACTACGAAAAGTACATAAATTCACACGCTAAACTATTACTGAAAGTTGGTCATTGCATATCACTAGCAATGCTGTGTGATATGAAAGCTCGTTAGCCAATCAGATGCGTCCGCAACTGTGTGATATGATTTTATTACACGCGGCGATAACTGAGCGAACTAACCTGAGAATTTGTATTTAAAAGTTTGACAGTTGCAGATAATTTGCTGAATTTACACGGATTAAGTAAGCTGGACCCTGATTTATCAGATTTTAACATAATTTTTGGTGAATTCTGATAGCAATGACGTTAACGTAATCTGTTTTAATATGTATATACAGTTATGTCAATTCAAAAAATTGTGGTCGTCGGAAAAGTATCGTGTACAACACGTGCTGAAAGGGTATTTCACTCGAGTGATTAACCACTCGCCTTCGGCTCGTGGCTCAAACTTCACATTCGTGTGAAATATCCAACTTTCATAACTAGTTACACAATATACTATTGTAGAATTGCCCTCGTATAGTCAGTAGGTATGAAATATAAAGTAAAGTATTATCTATCTGTTTTCCAAATCGGTTAAAGATGATACTTGACATAGCAACTAAAAATGACACGAGATATAACATGTCATGTGCACTGATAATAGTCTGAAAGTACATTGCATTAGATTGAATCCAATTTCAGCCAGTCATCAGAGATCAAACCTATGCCTTTTTGGCGATTCAAATTAACATTTCACGCCGTGACATTTCCCATTTGTGACGTCGCAGTTTAAGTAAGCAATATTGCTTACCTACACTCTAAGAAATTTTTAACCAATTTTAACACTAAAATTGGTTCCAGGAGGTCCACCAGATTACGTGTAATTTTAACAAAGTATCTGTTTGGTTAAAAAGTACACTGGAAACTGGTTTAATATTTAACACAAAATTTCTAGTTAAAAATATTAGTGCGTGTTAAAATTTACACTGAAATTCGTATTTTAACTAAATGTACGAGTTAATTACCTTCTACACTAAATAGTGTAAAGTACGCGTTTCAGTAGCACCTCTTGGTGTATTCATTTACTCGTATTTGAGTAATTTTTTACAGAATATGTGTTAAATAAGGTAAATAAGGATATCATTGAAATATAAATAATATAATTTTATTATATCAAAAAATACATAACTAAATAAATCTTATATTTCGCTAATATCTGTGTTGTACAAAAATATGTTAATAATATAATTTCCATCGGAACTCGGAACATGAAAGCGTTTCATATACATGGTTCTTTGTACAAACAAATATTTAAAAATATTGAAGTCATTTCAGACACATCTAATTTTGCAATTTTAGTTGTTATAGAGTTTAAACAAAATATATTGTACCCATAGACTCAATAAATTCTGGCACGAGGAAGTTAGTTGGTATAAAAAAAAAACACATGAAATTCACTTAGAACTATTAATTTTTATATTACATGGTATATTGTATACTCATTTTGATGTATGTAATAACACTTTTGTAGCAATAAACACGTTTGTTCATCTCACAGATCAAACCAAGAATACGTATATCACATATCACAGTTGCACAATCCACACTTTGGTACTGATTTGATCGCTGCTTGTAGAACTACACGTCATATTAACAGCGTTGAGTGTTATTTTAATTTTAACAAAATATAGTGTAGTTGCAGCACCGTATTGTGCAAATGTACTCGTAAGTTGAGCGTAAGTAACTCAAAAAATTGTTGGTAATTAAAAGTAACCATATTTTTGAGTAATATATCTCATTTACTCCATATGTGGTTAACATATTTGAAATTTATTAAAATAACACGGACAAAATTTAACTATACCGTATTTAAGTGTTAAAATTAACACTAAATTACTTCACCAATTGATTTGGTTACTTTACACGGACGATATTTCTTAGAGTGTATACTATAGTAACGTCTCATCTGGGATGTCAATCAGTCACTGAAACTGCATTTTATGGTTTTGAAAAAATTTATAACATGAAATTTGTGTTAAGAAATATTTTGTTATTTAAATAATAAAGGAAGGAAATAACATATTCCGGGCATATTTTTAGTTCAAATTTAGTCACCACATAAAATTGGTAAGGTGGAATAGAGTATAGTTAATAATTTTTCAAAATTATATTTAAATGTATTATCAGTTTGCCATGACATTTGTGGTTTTTACCTTCCGTCATACCGTAGGTTAGGGAGGTAATATTATCGGTCCAAAAATGTGTGTGTGTGTGTGTGTGTGTGTGTGCGTGTGTGTGTATGTGTGTGTGACGATTTTCGTCCACGATAACTCTTACAACAAACTTCCGAAAATTTCTATTTTCTGTATTTAAGCTATCTACATTCATATAAAGCGTTGGTTAGATTTTGGGCACGGTGTAGTATCTATAGGTGAGTGCACGACGTATTCCAATACATTACGAAGAATGGCTAACTAACTGGGCTAGTTCATACAGTATGCCGCTAGATGTCAGGTTTTGTTGCGACCCGGTTTTTACAAAAAATATTTAAAATATTAAATTATTCATATATAACGCATAATATTCTATATTTTCAATCATTACCTTTTATCTTTTGTCAGTTCTATGTATGTATTTTGTACAAATTCCATACAAAAACGTTTCTATACTTACAGTTAAATTATAAAACAACATTATGTCAAATACACTTGACATTGACACATTTCAATCAGAAATTTATCTTAGTACCTGTTTCTGTGATTATAGTGTAGCTGACTGCCGCTAAATTGCACATTTTGGCACCTTAAAAAGACTATATTTCTCTTTATTTGATCCATACCTGTTGTGCATCTTGTAGCAAAACATTTTTTGGTGATTTTTTGTCAAATGGTAACGGGTCGCGTTAGCGCCATTTTGTTTCCCAGTTACTTAGCCACGTCAACGCATCTCGTGCTCTCACCTATAGATACTACACCGTGATTTTGGGTAAAATTGTACAACCGGAAGTGATACTTTACTTGAAGCCCATATCTGTTTTTAATGAAAAAATATATTAAAATATAATTCAAAACTTTTCAATTTTAGTATTTAAGACTTTCATATCAAGGAAAATAACATATTAGATTTTGGCTAAAATTAATAAACTAGCAGTGATCTTTACTTGAAGCTTTGAACAGATTTTCATAAAATATATATTAGGATATATTCAAAAACTTTTTAAATTTAGTATTTAAGACTTTTATATGAAAGGAAACAACATATTAGATATTGGCTAAAATTGATAAACCGGAAGTGATACTTTACTTGAAGCTCTAAACAGATTTTCGTGAAAAATATATTTCAAAACTTGTCAAATTTGGTATTTAAGACTTTTTGATTAATGAGAACAACGTAATAGATTTTTTCTAAAATTAATAAACCGGAAATGATATTTTACTTGAAGCTCTGAATAGATTTTCGTAAAAAATACTTTATGATATATACCAAAATTTTTCAAATTTGATATTTAAAACTTTTATGTTAATTGTTGAACATATAAAATATTTTGTTCAATTCGCGCCCTTAATAATTATAATTTAGTTACCATTGTAATTTTGACATGAATCATATATAATTTTGTTATCAAAAACTGTACTGACAAATTTCTTGTGTAAAAGTATTCTGAATAAAAACTATACTATAAAAAGGACATATTACATTTTTTCTAAAATTGATAAACCGGAAGTGATATTTTACTTGAAGCTCGGAACAGATTTTCGTGAAAAATATATTATATATTCCAAAACTTGTCAAATTTGGTATTTAAGACTTTTATATGAAGGGAGCAACATATTATATTTTGGCTAAAATTGATAAACCGAAAGTGATACTTTATTTGAAGTTCTGAACATATTTTCGTGAAAAATATATTGATACAATCCAAAACTTTTCAAACTTGGTATTTAAGACTTATATTAATTAGAACGACGTATTAGATTTTTTCTAAAATTGATAAACCGGAACTAGTACTTTACAGAAAGCTATATACTTCATTTCATTTCTTTTTATATACAGCACAGTGCAACACAAAAGAGGCACACCGTACTAATTACAAAAAAGGTGATATACGGTTACAGGTTCTTCGACACAAAGGAAAGGTTTACAAATTTATAAAAATCTAATGTAGCCAGAACATTACCATCCGTCAGTTCTATGTAGTAAACAGTAGCAGTAAACAAAAACAATTTAGGCAAAATATTAACAAATAACAAACAAAAAACCTCAAAATTAGAATTAAATGGAATTTACAAAATTAATTGTGAAAACTGTGATGCACTATATATCGGTCAAAGCGGTAGAAGTTTTAAACACATGATCAAAGAACTTAAAGATTCAATTACAAAACAATGCTACACCACTGGTTTTTCTGAACATTGCATCGAAAACAATCATAACTTTAACGGAAATTTTGACATTCTGCATATTGCTGACAAAGGATTAAGATTAAACCTTTTGGAAAATTTAGAAATTAGGAAAGCCGTAAATTCCAAGAAAAACATCGTCAACGAGCAATTAGATGTAAGCAACTCACCCCTACTCAACATGTTTGGAACATATAAATACCTGTCTTCTTAATGTAATATTATCGTCTGATGATGTCCGAAAGGACGAAACGATCGTAACATAAAGAAATAAATCTGTGGAACCCTAACAGTTATCTATGTATTTTGTACAAATTTCATACCATGACCAATTGTAACCAAAATCTAATCAGCTCTTCATATAGATGTAACGAAGAAGAATACAAAAGAATTATAATTTTTGAAATTATAGTATTAGAGTTTTCGCAGACGAAACGAACACGCACACGCACACACACACACACACACACGCACACACACACACACACACACACACACACACACACACACACACACACACACACACACACACACACATACACACATCGTTAAAACAGTAAAATCGTATTCTAGGGACCCTAAAACGTGCTTATTGATATAAAAAACTCATCATCGAATTTTTTGACCAAAGACAATACCTCATTACCTAAAGGTGACGGAAGGTAGAAACACTAGTTTAATTTTCTCTCACAATTTATATTATTCTTTATTATAGAGATTAGGAGTCAGCTACTGGATCTCTATATGTATTAACTGGGTGTCCTTCAACTTGCGGATATTTATTTTTTAGGATAGGGGTTCTCTAATTTTCAAGACATCCGTATGGAATCCCCAAAAATACTTAGAAAACGGTAGAATATGTACTCTAAATTATGACAATAACTAGTGCTTATTGCTTATACAAAATTTGATAAAGTGAGAGTAAATTATTAGGAAACAAAAAAAATAAATTGAGATTTGAGAAATCCACTTATATTTTCGTCTTTTGCTCATGGCTTCTCCTTTTCAATCCTACCACCGTGGAGCTATTCTGTTTGGTCTTCCTCTTGTGTACGTCCCGTCATATCATAGGTAAGGGAGGTAATGTTATCGGTCCAAAAATTCGATGGTGAGTTTTCAGTGAATAAGCACGAATTAGGGTCTCTACAACACGTTCTTACTATTTTTACGATGATGTCTGTATGTGTTGACACGGGCGCCACTAGTTTTTATTTAAAGAAAACTAGAACTCTTATTTTTAATAATATACGAGTATATTTATTTGATGTACGAAAGTATACGTCATAAAACATATCAATAAAAAATTCAAAACTATAACAACAAACTTATTAATTATTTTATAAATACATATACTGAAATCACGTCGTCCGATGACATTCTCCCCCTTTTATAGATCAAGTAACTTTTTTTTAGAAAAGAAATATGACATTTGACAGGTTTACCATTTTTCTCTACATTGTAAGCAGTGCGAATTAATTTTTCTAAGAGTTTGAATGGTGCTTTCCAAGTTATATCCAATGTTGAACAATATTTTTTTGAACTGTCTGACTGAATTATTTTTCATGTATAGTAAATCATTTTTCTCTAAATTTATTATTCTTTTCTTCTGATTTTTGCATGTTTGTTTTCCTATGTACTTGTTTATATTATCCTTTGTTTGTTTAATATTTTTCTTTCTATTTGCTTTGTATTCTAAAGACCATTCGTTTAATGTTTTAACATTGTTATTAATAAATAATAATTTCTAATCTTTTGGCCGCTTAAGATTCATGCCTAACACCAATTCCGCGGGAGAAAATCCTGTTGTTTGATTTTTTCTGTCTCTTAATACTTCAAGTATTTTCGACATGCACGTATCCTACGTATTCAGATTGATCCTGAGTAATTTTTTAAAATTTTGATTATGTCGTTCCACCGGTTTAGCTTTCGGATGATAAATTGGGGTAATCCATAATTCAACATTCCAATCTTTCCCTGGATCTTTCCATTGTCGACTTGTAAATTGTGAACCATTGTCCGTTATATTTACCCTAGAATTGCCAAATCTTGAAAATATTTTGTTTTCAAGGTATTTTATAAATTTTATTATTTTATAGCACGTTGGTTTAAGCTTCTATCCATTTTGTGAAAATGTCTGTAATTACTAATAAATGAGTTTTACCCGTTGACGATCGGGATAAGGCCCCAGTAAATCCATACTTATAGTTTCAAATGGTTCACGCGGTTTTCTCGATATTTCTGGATCTGTAAGTATTTCTTATTTTATACAAGCACATACTCGACAGCTGGAGACATATTTCCTTTTAAAGTCTCCTCCCTACCCGGATGTCCAGCACTACTATCATCATGAAATAAGAACAGAAAATGTGATTTTAGATGTTTAGGTACAGCCATACTCAAAATCTTTTCTGATTCTGTGAAATAAAGACAATTATTTTTAATTACAAAATTTACTACATCTTTAAATATGTAAGTTGATAACTTGGAATTTAAAGGTAGTTTATCTTTTAAATGTTATAATTTGTTTTAAATACTTATCTGTTTCTTCTACTTGTAATTTTTTTTTTTTTTGTTATTTAATTGTAACAATCAAGGCTGTTTGTTTTCTTGTTGCCATTATAATAGTATCGACATCTTTTCTGTCTCTTCACTGATGCAGTTATCTACTTCACCAACTGGAAACCTCGATAATCCGTCAGCTAAACAGTTTTGGTTTTCTTTAACATGATATATCTCAAAATGCCATTAAAAATAGTGCCCATCTTTGTATTTTGTGATTAACATTTTTGTGATTAACATCTTTTAAATCCATGTAAGTGCAGAGTTATCTGTAAATATAAATTTTTGTCTTTCTAAATATCTTCTAAATTTCGTCACCGCGCAGACGATAGCAAGAACTTATCGTTCCATTGCTTTATATTCCATTTCTGGATCTTATGTTTTTCTACTTGCGTAATCAATATTTTTACCTTCCGTCACCTTTAGGTAAGGGAGGTATTGTCTTTGGTCAAAAAATTCAGTGGTGAATTTTTGATGAATAAGCACGTTTTAGGGTCCCTAGAATACGATTTTACTATTTTTACGATGATGTCTGTGTGTGTGTGTGTGTGTGTGTGTGTGTGTGTGTGTGTGTGTGTGTGTGTGTGTGTGTGTGTGTGTGTGTGTGTGTGTGTGTGTGTGTGTGTGTGTGTGTGTGTGTGTGTGTGTGTGTGTGTGTGTGTGTGTGTGTGTGTGTGTGTGTGTGTGTGTGTGTGTGTGTGTGTGTGTGTGTGTGTGTGTGTGTGTGTGTGTGTGTGTGTGTGTGTGTGTGTGTGTGTGTGTGTGTGTGTGTGTGTGTGTGTGTGTGTGTGTGTGTGTGTGTGTGTGTGTGTGTGTGTGTGTGTGTGTGTGTGTGTGTGTGTGTGTGTGTGTGTGTGTGTGTGTGTGTGTGTGTGTGTGTGTGTGTGTGTGTGTGTGTGTGTGTGTGTGTGTGTGTGTGTGTGTGTGTGTGTGTGTGTGTGTGTGTGTGTGTGTGTGTGTGTGTGTGTGTGTGTGTGTGTGTGTGTGTGTGTGTGTGTGTGTGTGTGTGTGTGTGTGTGTGTGTGTGTGTGTGTGTGTGTGTGTGTGTGTGTGTGTGTGTGTGTGTGTGTGTGTGTGTGTGTGTGTGTGTGTGTGTGTGTGTGTGTGTGTGTGTGTGTGTGTGTGTGTGTGTGTGTGTGTGTGTGTGTGTGTGTGTGTGTGTGTGTGTGTGTGTGTGTGTGTGTGTGTGTGTGTGTGTGTGTGTGTGTGTGTGTGTGTGTGTGTGTGTGTGTGTGTGTGTGTGTGTGTGTGTGTGTGTGTGTGTGTGTGTGTGTGTGTGTGTGTGTGTGTGTGTGTGTGTGTGTGTGTGTGTGTGTGTGTGTGTGTGTGTGTGTGTGTGTGTGTGTGTGTGTGTGTGTGTGTGTGTGTGTGTGTGTGTGTGTGTGTGTGTGTGTGTGTGTGTGTGTGTGTGTGTGTGTGTGTGTGTGTGTGTGTGTGTGTGTGTGTGTGTGTGTGTGTGTGTGTGTGTGTGTGTGTGTGTGTGTGTGTGTGTGTGTGTGTGTGTGTGTGTGTGTGTGTGTGTGTGTGTGTGTGTGTGTGTGTGTGTGTGTGTGTGTGTGTGTGTGTGTGTGTGTGTGTGTGTGTGTGTGTGTGTGTGTGTGTGTGTGTGTGTGTGTGTGTGTGTGTGTGTGTGTGTGTGTGTGTGTGTGTGTGTGTGTGTGTGTGTGTGTGTGTGTGTGTGTGTGTGTGTGTGTGTGTGTGTGTGTGTGTGTGTGTGTGTGTGTGTGTGTGTGTGTGTGTGTGTGTGTGTGTGTGTGTGTGTGTGTGTGTGTGTGTGTGTGTGTGTGTGTGTGTGTGTGTGTGTGTGTGTGTGTGTGTGTGTGTGTGTGTGTGTGTGTGTGTGTGTGTGTGTGTGTGTGTGTGTGTGTGTGTGTGTGTGTGTGTGTGTGTGTGTGTGTGTGTGTGTGTGTGTGTGTGTGTGTGTGTGTGTGTGTGTGTGTGTGTGTGTGTGTGTGTGTGTGTGTGTGTGTGTGTGTGTGTGTGTGTGTGTGTGTGTGTGTGTGTGTGTGTGTGTGTGTGTGTGTGTGTGTGTGTGTGTGTGTGTGTGTGTGTGTGTGTGTGTGTGTGTGTGTGTGTGTGTGTGTGTGTGTGTGTGTGTGTGTGTGTGTGTGTGTGTGTGTGTGTGTGTGTGTGTGTGTGTGTGTGTGTGTGTGTGTGTGTGTGTGTGTGTGTGTGTGTGTGTGTGTGTGTGTGTGTGTGTGTGTGTGTGTGTGTGTGTGTGTGTGTGTGTGTGTGTGTGTGTGTGTGTGTGTGTGTGTGTGTGTGTGTGTGTGTGTGTGTGTGTGTGTGTGTGTGTGTGTGTGTGTGTGTGTGTGTGTGTGTGTGTGTGTGTGTGTGTGTGTGTGTGTGTGTGTGTGTGTGTGTGTGTGTGTGTGTGTGTGTGTGTGTGTGTGTGTGTGTGTGTGTGTGTGTGTGTGTGTGTGTGTGTGAGTAAACTAAGTGGAGAATTTCATGCAATTAAATTTAAGTAACGATTTTTATCGATGTATTTTCAAATAATTATAAAACTAAAAAGATATTATAAGATAATAATAATATGTAATATACATATATTTACATATTTTACAATATTATTAATTTATTTTATTTTAAAATTAGTAGGTAGGTATCCACCTGTGACAAATTTGTCAGTTTGACATACGGGTAATAATAAATTGCAAATAAATATTGTTAACACTATCAAAAAATATGGTTGCAGTAATTAATTAATTTACTTATTGTAAAAATAATAGTTTTGTGCTTCGCGTACCTACTATAAAAATGTCTGACCTGAGTGATATATCGTCAGTTTCATCCGAATCTACGAGTATATCAAGCGTATCAAGTGATGACGAATTTGAAAACGAAGAACTCCGACAAAGACTTCCAAGAATCTTTAGAGATAGAATCCACCCTTTTGAAATATATAACGGCAAAGAATTTAGGATTCGATTTAGATTATCTAAACCAAGTGTCATACATGTACTAAGTGAAATTGAACTTAATATTAAACCATTAACATCACACTTTTCCCTATCAATAAAATTTTTGCCCCGTTCCGGTCTTCTGTCCATATTTCACCTTATTTTCTATCTATCAAACGCACGTCAAACTCACGTCAAACGATCAAAAACCAGAAAAGAAAGCCATAAATACTGTCATAAAAATAATTAAGCAACTCATAAATTTAAAAAGTCATTTTCACACAACGCAACGAAAATTATATCTCCACTTAGGTATTTAATGGGTAGATTTTGTTTATAAAACCCAAAATTTATTTACTGAACAAGTAAATTTATTCATCACTTAGTTACAATTCCATTAAATTTTTGTTTATAAAACCGGCCCTTAATGTTATAAATATTGAAAAATATTTTATTCTCTATACGATTTGAAATGCATTGTATACTTCATATTAAATGGATATAGAGTTAAAAAATTATAAAGAAATTAAATATCATATATTAGCTAGCTATGCTATAACAGCTGCTATATTAAGAAATTCTGGTTGAAAGGTGTCAGTGTCAAGTGCAGTTGACAGTAAGTTTTTGTTATAATTTTACTGGAAATATAGGATCTTTTGCTATAAACTTTCTGTATGGAATTTGTATAAAATACATACAACTGCCTTAAGGTAATGTACAAGAAATAGGATCTTTTGCAAGGAACATTCTGTATGACATTTATACAAAATACATAGAACTGACGGAAGGTAATGTGCTGGCCACATCAGATTTTTTTTCTTTTCATTATTTCTTTCATCCTTTTGAAATAGAACAACACTCAATTCTAATTCACTGGCATCTATTTGAATAATTTCAGTCTTCAAATCTTGGAAAGCTTTTTCTTCTTTACCTGTCCATTCTCATATAACATTTTTTTTAAATTTATTTACCTGTCCATTCTCATATAACATTTTTTTTAAATTTACATAAGGGCGCTGCGATTATTGCAAAATTTTTAACAAATGAAGAAAACCATTGACATCTTCCCAGAAATTCCCTTAATTATTTTAATTTTGTAGGTAATGCACAATTTTCCATTAATTTTAATTTTTCTGGAGAACGATCTTGACGAAGTCTATTGAAAACTAGTTCTAAGTGTCAAATGTTTATTCATGGAGTTACTGTAAATTATTAATCTTCTAAGTAAACTTCACAAAAGTGTCCTAATAATCCTCTTAATACTTCTTCCATTAATCTTTGGAATATCCTTGGTGAATTTTTCAAACCAAAAAACATAACAATAAATTCGTAAAGTCCTAAAGGTGTTGTAAATGCAGTATATTTTTTTGATTTTTCATCAGCATTACTTGCCAATAGCCAGACCGTAAATCTAAACTAAATAAATATTTAGCTCCTCCAAACTGACAAATTATTTCATGTAGATTTGGCATTAGGTACGAATCTGATTGTTTTTTTTTTTATTTAATTTGCGATAATCAACAAAAAATCTAAATGTATTATTTTTCTTTTTAGCCAGTACCACTGGAAAAGAAAATTGTGACACACTTGGTGCAATTATTCATATAGCTTCCATTTCTCTGACTTGATCACATATTGTCTTCTTTTCTTTTGAATATTTATATGCAGGAAGTGCTATTGTATGTGTTGAATTGTAGTTTATTTTGTGTACTATACGTTTTGTTCGACGTAAATCATTATTAAAAACTTCCCCATGCACTTGAATTTTTACCATTTTATTACCCAGATCATGAATTTGTTTTTGACCTCTAATCCTTGATTTTCTCCAGCTTATTGTTTCGCTCTCTCCCATACTTAAATAATAATTAGTATGATCAATAACCGCTGCGAAATTTTGTAGACAGTCTTAACCCAAAATTAAATCATAATGAAGATTTCGTACTGCATGAACAACAAATTCCACATTCAATTTTCTTATTGTTCTATTAATGTTAACGGTACCGGTTGTTTTGAAGTTAGTTTCTGGAATAGCCCAATTAACTAGTAACACATTATTCTTATTACATATCAGATTTAATTCTTTACTCATATTTTGGTTAATAAAGCAATGTGTTGATTGAGAATCTAATATTCCTATGATAGGCCTGTTATTTATTACTATTTCTATTGCTGGTCCATCAGCACACATACGGTCTGGTATCGAAATATTTAATATTCCGGAACCTTCTTGTTTAGAACAACCATGTCCGGATTCTGATTGCTCTTCCTGTCGGTTCCCATCTTCTGACCTTCAGATGATTTTAAATTTTTATTTGCAAATCTGCTTTCCCATTTATCTTTTTCATCTAAACTCTACGTTTCCCGCCATTTGAATAAACTCTTCCTCTGACATGTTTTTTTATACCCAAGTCTTATTAATCTTCTTAGATTTGGATGAATTAAATGAAGAATTCGGCTAACAAACATTTCATTATCAATTTCTGGTTCCAGCCTTTTCTTTAATTTAAATTTGCGTTTCAGGAATGCTTCTATACGTTCTTTGAAATTTTGTCCTCGTGAAAATAATTCCGAATAAAGTAACCCCAAATTATTTTTATTATTAAATTTTTGAATAAGTTCTTTTTTAAATTCTTGCCAGCTTCCAATATACTTAGAATTTTCTTGCCAACAATTATATGCATATCCTTGAAGTTGTTGGCTACAAATATGATACCATGCCTCCGAACAAATCCTAATTACCTCTCGCTAAGAGAGGTATTGTATTCATGCTAAAAATCGCATATACAGATTTTAGTGAATAAGCACGTGTTAAGGTACCTAGAATCCGATTATAACATTTTTACGATGATGTCCGTATGTGTGTGTGTGTGTGTGTGTGTATGCGTGCGTGCGTGCGTGTGTGTGTGTGTGTGTGCGCGCGTGCGTGCGTGCGTGTGTGTGTGTGTGCGCGCGTGCGTGCGTGCGTGCGTGCGTGCGTGCGCGTGCGTGCGTGCGTGCGTGCGTGCGTGCGTGCGTGTGTGTGTGTGTATGTGTGTGTGTGTGTGTGTGTGTGTGTGTGTGTGTGTGTGTGTGTGTGTGTGTGTGGATGTTGGATCCACGATTTCTCAAATACTATAAGACTTAAAACATTTTTAACTTCGGATTCCTCAATGAAACAATAATGGGAAGAGTTGATTAAGTTTTGGTAACAATTGGACAACCGAAAGTAGTAGTTACAAGAAAAAAATCATCTAAATATTATTTATCGAAAATTTATGTAAATACTTATATTAAAGAACGTTAAATTCTTTATTCGATAAATATAAATTCATTAGTATATCCTCTATAGATTTAGAGATAAAAAAATGCATATAAAATAATTTGATGTAAAAATTCTTAGATCAAACTACTTCAAGGCAAGAAATTCAAATGTTTGTAATTGACACAAAAATGTCACTGTCAAAAATATTTGTATGCCGCTGTCAAAAATATTTGTACATTATTATGAAGATTATGAAAATAAAAATAATCAACAACGTAAAAGAATATACGTAAAAATAATATAAGAGGAATTTGCGAACAAATTACGAATATAAAGAAAAAGAAAAGGAAAGTAGAAAAAGAAAATTTCAGGATATTGAATATAAAGAAAATGTATGTATTGTACATAATTTATATTAAAATATCCCATAGATTTTTCAAATATACGTGAGAATTATTTTGTAGTGAGACATGAATATATGTATTTGTATTTAAAAATATTTTTCGTTTTATGCGTACAACCAGGTAAAATATCTGGCGAGAGGTTATGTGTTGGCCACATCAGATTTTTACCTCTCACTAAGAGAGATATTGTATCCATGCTAAAAATCGCATATCCAGATTTTAGTGAATAAGCACGTTTTAAGGTGCCTAGAATCCGATTATAACATTTTTACGATGATGATGATGTGTGTGTGTGCGTGTGCGTGTGCGTGTGCGTGTGCGTGTGCGTGTGCGTGTGCGTGTGCGTGTGCGTGTGCGTGTGCGTGCGCGTGTGCGTTTGCGTGTGCGTGTGTGTGTGTGTGAGAGAGAGATAAAGAAATGCATATAAAATAATTTGATGTAAAAAATCTCAGATCAAACTGCTACAAGGCAAGAAATTCAAATGTTTGTAATTGACACATAAATGTCACTGTCAAAAATATTTGTATGCCGCTGTCAAAAATATTTGTACATTATTATGAAGATTGTGAAAATAAAAAAAAAGTCAACAACGCAAAAGAATATACGTAAAAAAGAATATAAAAGGAATTTGCGAAAAAATGACGAATATAAAGAAAAAGAAAAGGAAAGTAGAAAAAGAAAATTTCAGGATATTGAATATAATGAAAATGTATGTATTGTACATAATTTACATTAAAATATCCCATAGATTTTGCAAATATATGTGAGAATTATTTTGTAGTGAGACATGAATATATGTATTTGTATTTAAAAATATTTTTCGTTTTATGCGTACAACCAGGTAAAATATCTGGCGAGAAGTTATGTGCTGGCCACAATAGATTTTTTTAACGTTTTCTCGGAATCGAAAATATTTTTTTCTGGATATTCAATATCTGTCCCACTGTACAAGGGTAAATTAAATTCCAAAAACTTTTTTAAAGTTAACTTTAAATTAAAGTCGTTATCATCAACAACTTCATTTTGACGTAAATTTGGAATATTTTGTTGACAGTCTTCATTGTTACTGTCATTGTTTAAATTAATTTCGGTTCATAATTCCTTGAATTTAGCTTCTACCAGATCTAAAACGGTTTTGGTTAGTGAAATGTACTGCTCATTTATAATATTTAATTTATAATTGATGGACTTGGAGTGAGTCCTTCCACATCTAATTCTTTTGGACTTCTTCAGCAACGACCTGTTCCAGTCTCTTAATTAATTCAACTTTTGTACCAGTGATACTCAAATTTCTTAAGAATAGCTCTCGTCGCATACCATCTATTGATAATTCGTTTATCTTCACCATTCTTCTATTAGTTCGTCCTGTCGCCAGTAGTGTGGGTGTGGGTGTGACGATTTTTTCCTCCACGATAAGTCTTATAACAAACTGCCAAATATTTCTATTTTCCGTATTTAAGCTTTCTGCATTCATATAAAGAGTTGATTAGATTTTGGGGAAAATTGGATAACCGGAAGTACTCTTTACTTCAAACCTATAACAAGTTTTAATGAAAAACTAGATTAAAATACTAATAAATAAATTAAGGGAAACAACATATTAGATTTTGGTTAAAATTAATGAACCAGAAGTGATATTTTACTTGTAGCTCTGAACGGATTTTCGTGAAAAATATATTATGATATACTTCAAATTTAGTATTTAATACTTTTATTTACAGAGGACTAACATATTAAATTTTAGCAAAAATTGATAATCCGGAAGTGATACTTTACTTGAAGCTCTCAACAGATTTTCGTAATAAATATATTATGATAAATTCCAAAACTTTTCAAATTTGGTATATAATATTTTTATATTAATGAGAACGACGTTAGATTTTTTTTCTAAATTCATAAACCGGAAGTGATACTTTTCTATATATATATATATATATATATATATATATATATAATAGAATATATTCCAAAACTTGTCAAATTTATTACTTAAGACTTTTATATGAAGGAGAGCAACATATTAGATTTTGGATACAATTGATAAACCGGAAGTGATACTTTATTTGAAGCTCTGAACAGATTTTTGTGGAAAATATATTATAATATATTCCAAAACTTGTCAAATTTAGTATTTAAGATTTTTTATATAAATGTAAGCAACTTATTAGATTTTGGCTAAAATTGATAAACCGAAAGTAATACTTTATTTGAAGCTCTGAACAGATTTTCGTGAAAAATATATTGATACAATCCAAAACTTTTCAAACTTGATATTACAGACGTTTCTATTTATTGGAACAACAAATTAGATTTTGTTTACAAACGATCAACCGGAAGTGATACTTTACTTAAAGCTCATTGCTATTTCAAACATGGAATTGACGGGAGGTCATCTGTTGACCACGTCAGATTTTTTCATTCTGTGTTATTTTGATAGTTGATAGGTTAGTTTAGTTGAAAACCCGTATTTTAATTAACGCGAGTGAAACGCGCCCATATTGTCAAACCTTAATGACTAAAGTAAAGTTTTACAATATAATTAGTGTATTTCTCTAAATATAAGAACAATAACCTAACGCACAAAAGTCACACTTGGAAAATTCGTACCGTTTTGTACGTTAAGGTTAGGTTATTACTGATTGTTATATTTAGACAAATATACATTTATATATTCACTGTAGAGGGGTTTGATGTGATGAATTGACATATTGAATATTTTTAGGTAGATGTATTTAATGACAATTTTTATTAAAAATTTTATGTTGATTGATTGACTGTCATAATAATCTTGTTTTTACCTCTTGCTACCCTTGGTAAGGGAGGTATAAGAATCGCATATCGAGATTTTGATAAATGAAATGACCACGTTTTATGGTCCCTAGAATCCAATTTTAACATTTTCACGATGATGTCTTTATGTATGTATGTGTGTATGTGTGTGTGGATCCTCCACTGTAACTCAAATACTATCATTCAGAAATTTTTGAAACTTTGTATTTCGAACTTTTTCTGTACTGGAAAGAGCCCATTAGATTTTGGTGTAAATCCAATAACCGGAAATGGTACTTTACTAGAAGCTCAAAATAGTTTTTCTTCGAAAAATACTTTTAAATTTTATTTTTTCGACAATAATGTTATTATAAAAATTAAAGATTATCAAATTTTCTACAGATTTGCATTAATACTTTTTCTATATATTTTATGGATAAATTTATAAAATTATATATAATTATAATAAGACGAGGGTAAGAGCAATAACAAATAAATAACTTTTATAAACTTTTCTAAATTTTAGTTTCAATAATCATATTTTAACTCTGTTTATCTATTTAAGTCAAAATTCAGTTTAGAAATTCTTATCATATTATGATAGTAACGACGTTTATTTGTTGATCATTAAGTTTAGAAATTATTATGTATACGTGCGTGACTGAATGCCCTAGCCTAGCACCCTGTACCCCTAAGATCATCCTGTCCTGAAGATAGCACTTTGTTTCGTCGAGTCGTGCAGGCGTTTTGTTGTCGGAACATATAGTGGTTTTAGTTTTGGGGCGCGCGCTAAACGCTCGCCCGCTGGGTTGCGGAATGTAACCATGTAAATAAAGCTTTAGTTAGTTTAGTTAAACAGTAAAACCCAAGTATTTGTCCATGTCCATAGTGTTCATTAAGTGAAAGGTGTAAGTGTATGTGTGTTCTTCCTTCTCACGAAGTTGTGGACGCCAATCATCCACCAGTGACCAGTGAGAGAAAGTGTAGCAGCAGCTTAAGAGTAGCATCATCCTCTTCAGCTCAGCGTAGGAGACCCCTTCGTGTTACATAATTTAAATCCCGGAGCCTACGCTTTACACAAACAAAACTTGGATGCGCAGTTATTCAAATGTATATAACTGACAAATAAATGTCACTGTCAAAGAACTAATCATTTCAAATTAATAATAGTAACGTTTTAAAAAGAAAAAAGTAAATAGAACAATAGGAAAGGATACTAATACATCATATGTAAATATGTAGGTATGTGTTTAGGTTAATAAAAATTAACTGTTGGCCACACCAGATTTTTTTATACACATATCTATAGTTACACAAATTTATTTATTTATTTTATATAAATGAATACACGAAAAATGGTACGAACACTAACTTCAAATTCGCAGTCGAAAATATTAGGGATCCACTAGCCCACTAGCGGATCCCTAACTACGGCGTATTATAAATTTTTGCAATGAATAAGAAATATGAAAAATGAGAAAAGGTCATGTTTTACGTCGAAATCGAACCTACAATATTATAATCACGCAGCAGCATAGTTATCTCCCACCCTCTCCGCCAAAGTGTATTACCTAATATAAATACCAGGGTTTCCACAGGTAGTCGGATCAAGACGCTACTAAAATAGTTATTAAAAGCATCAAAAATGTCTTCCGGGTTGTCATAAGTAATATTATTTCATTTCAAATGCGACCAAAATTGATTACTATTATTAATTATAGTACATTTGACATTAGTTAGATATAATTTATAACTTTCATGTATTTGACGTTTTTTATCATTTTGTTTAAAACTTTCAGTTTTTTGTTTGGTCGGAGAGTCGGAGTTCAAAAAGTCATTACTTACTTCAATGAGGGCCAGCAGCCTGGAGCGTTCATATAGCATCTTTTAACCATGCGCTGACTTCCAACGTAGAAGGATGTAAAGAAATATTTATACAAAACAGTTTCAGAGGATATACAGCGGTGCAAATGCAATGAGTGTGTACTGATTCCAAGAGAACTGCATTATAATTACCGAATGAATAATGAATCATTAAAATTGCCACATTGTAACACGTCAGCATAAAATAGTACCTTTTTATAAGATTCTAGTAATACCACGCACTAAAAAACCGCCGTACATTTTTCGTCTTTTTAGAGTTAAAAAACGTATTATATCAATTTAGTGTTAATCCAATTAGCATAAAATGAGGTTTTTCTGTAATGGAAACTGGAATATAAACCGGCGACTAACATGTCACATGAATTTTCTGCAGTAACGACGAATATGTAGTTACACCGTGTGACAAGGGATTTCGTTATGAGTGGAGATTTTCCCTACAGCAGTAAAGAAGTTAATCTCCAATGTTATAATTTTTATGATTATCTACAGTTTACTTATATTTAAACATTATTCCTAGATTTTAAAATTTTAGTGGTAGGTAGTACCTATATATTGTATGCAATCGTATTTATTTATTTAACTTTAAACCTTACAGACAACAGTCCAAAAGAAAATAACAATGCCTTAAGAAATAAACAAAAACATTGAATATATATAAAATGAAAACACGTATAAATGTATGTATTTTAAGTATTGTTTTGGTTTTCCGTTTCTACCTAGAAATGGTAACTCTTTGTCACGATATACTCTGTTCTATATTAAATGGTCTTACACAACAATAAACATGAACTTAAATTACACAGTATTATAACGTTTTTATTTATTTGGGTGAATGTAAAAATCAAAGAATTTATATTAATTAAATTAGTAGATGTTTATTAAAACGATAAATAAATATTAAAAAGATAATAACAATCACGATTACTAATATTAAACCAATATATAATTAACTAGTTAAACACTAACACTATTTATTTATTTATTTAAACACTAAACACGAATATTTTTTCCACGATATTACTGATTATTTATTTTCGCGCTATTTATGTCACTATTTATTTATATCACGTTCTCCGTCCGACCTCCGAGCTTCACAGTGTCTGTATACTCAACTGACTGTCTGTATATTCAACTGCCCGGACAGAATTCACTCCTTCTCACGCACTAACTGACTGTCTGTCTATTTATGTAACTGTCTGACGGACTAACTCTTCCACAGCCTCAGTATCACCGACTGTCCGTATGCCACAACTCTTCAACTCCGCTGCCGGGTATCTACTTCCACTCGCCGTTACTGTCCCCGTATACCTAGCTTTCCAATACTCCTCAAAACTACTGAGTATTCACTTCCACAACTATCCTAGTATACCAGTAACTTCCGGAGTATTCCACTCGACACAAAACTGCGTACGCTCCCCATGATACTGCTGTGCTACTCAACTCACTGACTTCTTACTTGTTACTGTCTATGTAACTGTCCTGCTGTGTATCTACATGTAACTAAATGTTGACTAACTCCGCACGCAAATACTTTGCTTATATTGTGGCTCTAATATTTCTAGAACTCTCCAACATTGTCTCAAACGACATTTCAATGCACAAGTAATTACGCTTACCTCCCCTCTTGTTTATACAGAAGTCCCCTTATGACGCCTGCCTCCGCGCGCCGCGTGTGACTTATCGATCGTCTACTTAGGCTCCGCCTATTTCTCTAGAGCGCTTCTATTAATAGGCGTAGGTTTTTTTTTTATTATTATTAATCTGACATAAGGTTTTCCTGTTTGGATCTTTGATCTTTTCATATTACTAACTGCACAGATACAATTTCTCTAATATACCAAATTTCAAACATTTATATAGAAAAACAAGTGAATAGCGATTGTTCAAATTTACCATTTAAATTTATAGTCCAGTTAATGGAGACCAAAGAAGACCTTTGCCTTACAAAAGGTGGTGCAGGAACAGTTTTAACATATGTTAGAAGAGTACATTTTTGTGTATTTTTGCATAGTAATATTTTATAAATAAAAACGAAAAAATGTAAAAAAATCTGATATGGCCAGCACATTACCTTCCGTCAGTTATATGAGGCATTTACGAAAATTCCACCTGTGAACTGTTACCGGTAAACAACTGCTTATCAGGTTATAGCTACCGGAATCGATATTTTAAGAACGCAAGTGGTAAACAGGGTAGATCCATAACCTACAAAAAAAATTGAAAATTTGAAACAGGTTAGAAATTTTATGTAGTCAACAAACTGAGCAGAGTCATACATTGAACACATTTCCACTTTTAACGCGTGCGCTTCGCTTTGCATCACTACCTTTTTTAAGATCAGATTCTTCATGAGTCCGGTAGATGGATCTGGTAGATATTGTACAATTCGAACACGGTAACTTTTTACCAGTCGTGTTTTCGAACATAGTCGGTAGATGCGGTATCTACCGGTAGAATTTTCGTAAATGCCTATATATTTACTATAAAATCTATATAGAAAGTTCCTTGCAAAAAATTCTAAATTTCTTGTATGTACATTACCTTTCGACAGTTGTATGTATTTAATACAAATTCCATACAGAAAGTTTCGAACAAAAAGATCCTATATTTCGAGTAAAATTATAGTATAACACAAATATGTTCCGAATATGTCAATTGACACTGACATCCGACATCTGTCAATCAGAATTTTCTTAATATAGTAGTTGTTTCTAGCATAGCTAGCTAATTTATGAAATTTAATTTCTTTATAATTTTATAATTCTACATCCATTTAATATGAACCATAAAACGCAGTCAAATCGTATAGAGAATACAATGTTCTTTAATATTTATAATAAAATTAAAGTGAAAAAATTATATTTACCATCGTTTTTAAGAAAAAAAAAATCTGATGTGGCCAGCACATTACCTTCCGTCAGTATAAAATGTAGTCAAATCGTATAGAGAATAAAATATTCTTTAATATTTATAATAACATTAAACGTGAAAAAATGATATTTAACATAGTTTTTTCAAGAAAAACTGTTAAAATCTTCAAATGAAGGTACTTCCGGTTGTCCAATTCTAACCAAAATCGCACGCACGCACGCACGCACGCACGCACGCACGCACGCACGCACGCACGCCCACACCCACACCCACACCCACACCCACACCCACACCCACACCCACTCCCACTCCCACTCCCACTCCCACTCCCACTCCCACTCCCACACCCACACCCACACCCACACCCACACCCACACACACACACACACACACACACACTCACACTCACACTCACACACTCACACACTCACACACTCACACACTCACACACTCACACACTCACACACTCACACACTCACACACTCACACACTCACACACTCACACACTCACACACTCACACACTCACACACTCACACACTCACACACTCACACACTCACACACTCACACACTCACACACTCACACACTCACACACTCACACACTCACACACTCACACACTCACACACTCACACACTCACACACTCACACACTCACACACTCACACACACACACTCACACACTCACACACTCACACACTCACACACTCACACACTCACACACTCACACACTCACACACTCACACACTCACACACTCACACACTCACACACTCACACACTCACACACTCACACACTCACACACTCACACACTCACACACTCACACACTCACACACTCACACACTCACACACTCACACACTCACACACTCACACACTCACACACTCACACACTCACAGACTCACAGACATCATCGTAAAAATAGTAAAATCGTATTGTAGGGACCCTAAAACGTGCTTATTCATCAAAAACTCATCACCGAATTTTTTGACCAAAGACAATACCTTCCTAAAGGTGACGGAAGGTAAAAACTGTTAAATCTTCTAATGCGGGTACTTCCGGTTGACCAATTATAACCAAAATCTAATCAGCTTTTCATATGGATGCAACGAAGAGGAATACGAAAGAATTATAATTTTTGGAATTGTAGTATTAGAGTTATCGTAGACGAAAATTTTGTTACACACACAGACACACATACATACACACACACGCTCACATACGGTTATCGTAAAAATAGTAAAATCGTATTCTAGGGACCTTAAAACGTGCTTATTCATTAAAAACACCACCGAATTTTTTGACCAGAGACAATACCTTCCTTACCTAAAGGTGACGGGAGGTAATAACAATAAAAAACGTTCATGGCTTCCCACTTAATTATTATTTACCAAAATATATTTATTCAAGAAGTATATAAAACCAAAGAACTAATGTTTTTTGTATAATAAGGGTTTAATTTAAAATTTTAAATCGGAATTTGTTCTCTATTTGAAATTCAAACGAAGATTTAAAAAATGCAGTGAAATATTGGTACAATATTTAATACTGATTATTATTTTTCTTCTCCAATGAAGGATTACATATTTGCCTGTTCCATTTACAATAGATTTACCATCTTTTTCTATTCTTTACCACAGCTCTTTTCCCTTTCGGTTTGTAATATAGGGTTTGTTTTGGAATTTGTTGTTCTTTCATTCTTACCATGTGATTTCTCCATTCTTCTTACTTATCATATTATGTATTGCTTTATATACAAAAAAAATCACGCGAGAATAAACCTAGTAAATATATACATTACCTACTACGAAAGATAGTGATTTTTCTCAGAATACCAAATTAAGTATAGATGACATGAGCAAAAAGTTGATATATCAAGAAGCGTGCTATTAATTCCGGTTCTGTTGTATACTGTAGTAACTTTGAAATTTCAAATGGAAGATAGTTTATAATAGTCATTTCTTTTGTGTGTAAATCTGCTTCTATTCACAGATTTCGGTAACTACGATATATCTGTAGGTACTGTCGAGGGCATTTACCAGGCGTTGGCGTTACCTCATAAGCTATCAAAGCTGTCGTGGGGAGAGCATTGTAGGGACTACTTTTTGTGCTATTTGAAAACTAGAACTATTCTTTTACATCATTTCTAATTCTTATATTTTCTTTATAAATATTATCTCTGCGTGCGCTACCATGAGCTGATCTTAAAAATTTAATTTCTACTGATCTGCTGATGGTATTTCAAACATTCATCTTTTTTGTCAAAATCCATATCTAAGCCAGAGAGCACACCATATTGCGCTCTTTAAAAGGCTTTTGTTGCATAAAGTTCTTCAAATTGTGCCACCTATTATATAGCTTAAAATCTTATTAGTTTCTTTTATAACCTCTATCTTTTCATATAAGTATAACACCAAAAATAGTTAAAATATACTGGTAAAAACCTGTAACAGGCTACCTGTACCTATAAAATGCAAAATGGTTTTCAATGTTACACGGAAAGACATTTACAATAAACCCGAAAACGAATCACATTTAAAATATGAATGAAGTTTATTAAACTTAAATTACCTACCAGATATGATATCTCTGAAATTATTATTACTGAAAATATTTATTGTCATATATTTTTTATAATTTACGGAAAGTAAGACTTTTAACAGTCAAAGTAGGGCGTAGCACCAGGAATGTAAGAATATAAATTACCGGTTACTATAAATTATCAAAAAATTACCGAGAATTGATTACGCATGTTGTTTACACGCATTTGCTTATTCATGATTCATGATTGTGCGTCTTTTCTTAACTAACGGTTCCTAAACAGCCTTCAAAGTCTGTATTATAAACAGGCATTACACGTCCATCTAAAACTGCTGAACCGAAAGATCTTTTTTCCCGTATTATTTACTGCCAATCAGTGGCGGCTTAAGGCATGAGCCACTTAGGCATTGGCTTAGGGCGCTTGGCTTATTGAGGTGCCCAAAAAATCTAAAAACTAAAGATATAAATATATAAATAAACAAAAATAAAGTTAATGTATGAAATATGTACCTGTATTATTAAATTTTGCAGCCCTTCAAAGTTACGATTGTGTGTAAATAAATTATATTTACGCGTTTAACTTACTTTACCTATCAACTGACAGATTAAATAATATTCCATCAGAATATTGGCAACGTTATCCATTGAACATGCCATTGCGAAAAAATTAAGCTAAGCTTCTACCATTGTCACGTCACAAATCCCTTCCCCATATTTTTAATAATTATTTTCTCGTAAATTACGAATAATTAATCGATGTAAAAAAATACGGGTATTTTATTTTTTTGTCTAGTATCATATTATTAATGATTAAGATGATTAAGAAGGGTGCGTACACGTGCGTTTTTGAAGAGCCAGAAAAGAACTAAATCTTCTACAAAATTCCAAAAAACCGAAGTGAAACTGATTCTTTTGGAAGCAGAAGTGGCAGCTGCATGTAAAGAAACTGCAGTAATCATCCGCAAAACAAAAACTCTTGTTCGGTTGTAAGACCGGCAGCGACGTCTATTGGGAAAACACACCTACTACAAAAAAAATCCCGGCAACTCACACGACAAGCAAGTATTCCACAACACTACTCATCAGGGGCAAGTAAATCCAGTGCCACGAAATGGAGAAACGGATCATCGAAGCGATGTGCAAAATAGATACAAACATTTCGACCAACATTTGTAACTTAAGAACAGAAGTAATTAACAAAACGCAGGAGCTAGAAACAGAACTAGCTTCTGTCACTACTAAATTAAATTTGCAAGACAAATTCAAGGAGTACGAAAAAGAACAACGGAAGCGTAATATAATAATTCGTGGAATTACAGAAGAAGACAAAGAAAAAAATCAGGAATTAGAACAAAAAATTATACAATTTCTAAATGAAATCATGACTGTACTTACCACTATCTTTGAAATTTACCAGACATATAGGCTTGGTCATAAAACTCTTGAAAACAGGCCACCCCGCTTAATTTTAGTTAAACTGGTAGCATTCAGGAAGAAAGTGTAAATACTCCAAAATAAAATCAACATCAGAAATTCAAATTTCAGCATATATGAAGACTTCCCTAAAGATATCATACAAAAGAGACAAAGACTAACGCCATTACTAAAAAAAATGCCGCAGCGAAAATAAACACGCTATAATGAAATATGATAGTCTCTATGTAGATCATCATAAACTTACTGAAAAAGAAATAATAGATATGGAAACGGCTCTTAAGAAACGCCAACTCTAAAAAAAAAAACAAACGCTACAACATCTCAAAATGACATACCTATAAATACAGTAGTATGTATCACAAACGCCATCACAATGACAATTCCAGATATATGCCTCCCCAAACTCAGTAGAAGACACCGGAAAAGTTATAAGGCCCAACCCACACGAAAATAACACAAACTCCCTTCAAAACATAAATATGCCAAACTCAGTTACATATCCAACATCAATTCTCCCAATTCGGGTGGTCGCCGCAGGAGAAAAAGATCAAACCCTCCAGAAAAATAATAAAAAATATGATTAATTAAGAATATGCTCCCTAAATACTAGAACGCTTTTATTTGAAGACCGTTTATGCGAACTGGAACCTTAGATCATAAAACATACGTATGCTTTATGATCTAAGACTGGAACATGCACTGGGAAACATAAACTATGACATGACGTAATAGGTTTGTCTGAAATAAGAAGAAGCCACGAAAATATAATGGTTACAAAGCCAAACAGACTATTATGTCTTACACATTCAGAAAATGGAAACTACGGGGTGGGATTCTATGAAAATATTAATATAATTAATAAAATCGACGTATTTGTACCCATCAGCCCTAGAATCGCCACGCTAAAATTAAACATACATAAAAATTACCAACTAACACTGATTCAAGTACATGCACCAACTTCAAACTCATCCGAAGAAGAGATAACCACATTTTATGATACATTATCGTCCATACTAGTTTATAACAAAATAACATCACATGAACAATTATTAATCGGAGACTTCAACGCAAGATTAGCACAAAGACAACCCGGGGAAGAACGAGTTATAGGTCTCTCAAACTATGGCACCCGAGATGGCAGAGGAACAATATTACTAAACTTTGCGTTACAACATGAATTAAAAGTAATAAATACATTTTCAAATATGAAAATAAATAGAAAATGGACTTGGCTCTCACCATCGGTTAACAAATCAGAAATAGATCATATGCTTATACAAAATATGAAAATTATAAGAAGCTTTGAGGTCATACAAAACTTCGAATTCAACAGCGATCATAACCTGTAGGGGAGAGAATTTATTCTAATATATATTAACAATGTATCTATATGCGGCAAGCCAAACATTTCCCCTCATACCTCCACACTTCAGTTACGCCTATTCTGAAATCGAATTTTTGCTCTAGGTATACTAGCCCCTTAAGAGCAACAATTGAAATCAATGCTAAACTTGCGAGATATCAGAAAATAAACAAACTACCAAAGATAAATACACTAGATGATGCGACAAAAGAAAAATACAAAGATGAATTTACAATAAGATTGAGAGAGATGAAAACAGAAATTAATGATAATTATACAATAAAATCGAGAAAACCATTAACACACCAATTAACACACAAATAAACAAAATAAAAAATAGAAAACTCTCTAATGAAAGAATAAGTCTCATAAGAAGACGAGAAACAATAAAAAAAGATAAAAAATAAAAATATACAACAACGCATTGAATTCGCAGAAATAAGAAAACTGGTGAATAAACAAATAAGAAGGGACATATATGATGCAAATCTAAAACAAGCAAAAACCATAATCGAAACAACAGGATCTTCAAAGAAACTAAGGAAAGAAATCTCAGAACATAAGGTAACGGGATCACATATTTATCACAAAGCGATACCAAACTTTTTAATAGAAATGAAATTATTATAAAGGCAACAGACTTCTACAGAAATTCATACAGTTCAACAGAAACACTTGAACACAGTGTTTACGATCACCATGAAACTGAATAATACGTCCCAGAAATCATGGACATATAAATAGCAGAAACCATACGGGCTTCCAAAAACAATAAATCTCCAGGTATCGATGGCATTACATACGAGGCAATTAAACTAATTTCCGACGATATAATACAACCACTTAAAATCCTATACAACAAAATATTAATGTACGAACATATACCAGAGCAATGAAAATCATCGACTATCATTTTACTACACAAAAAAGGAAACCGTGACGACATAAGCAACTATAGGCCAATAAGTATTATCTAATGCATTTATAAGATATTTATAACCATCATACTTAAAACAATTACTCCCCACATACACCAGGACCAGACTGTAGACCAGGTCGGATTCAGACGATCTTTCTCTACCGTAGACCACTGACAAGCAGTAAACATCATCGAAAAAACAAAAGAATATAATCTAACAATTTATATTCTCTTTATCGACTACAGTAAAGGCTTCGACTCCATTAAGCATAAATATGTCATAAAATCTTTACAAAACACTGCCATACACAATAAATACATAAGAATTATAGAAATCATCTATAAAAATAGTACTGCAAATATCCGTTTGGACAAACCTGGACCGAACTTTCAACTGCAAAGAGGCGTGAGACAGGGCGACCCAGCCTCCCCATATCTTGTTACGGTCTAATTTTGCCATATAACATTTTTGCTCTATATTCTTATTCCTATCTTTTACGTACCTTTCTTCTAACTTAAATCTGGATTTCCCTCGTCGAATCTTTACTGTTAATCTGTCAATCCCTTATATTCCTTGTGTTTTTCAATTGTTATAACTTCTTTAATTAGTATCCTGTCCAATAAATCTTCTTTTCAACTTCATTCTCCTTTTTATTTTTTGTGTTTAGTGTTCATTGGTTCCTAAATTGGGTATCTCTCATGTAAAATATGTTTCACTTCTATTTAGTAACTTACCTGTATTTTATCTTCATTATTTTTGGCCTAATTATATTTTATTTAGAACTTCTTGCTAACATTCATTTTGTAGCGACCTTCTAAAGTTTTGTTGACATTTTTGGCAGGTTTAATGCGGTCTAATACTACAGTGGCGTGCGCGTTCGTTTTATTGTATTTCTTCTTTATGTTATTTTTTTGTGGATTACCGTGGCGTTGTGTGTTTCCGGCCACCATTTTGATGGTCCGTGTAAAAGTTTCCGACCTCATAAACCTTGGTTCCTGATGTCAAGCAGGAAGGACGTGTTTTTTTGACCATCGTATTTGTGGCACATGGCCATTGTTCGGCGTAGATTTTTGTGTAGTTATTGTGTCGATGCAAAAGTGGAGTGTTTTGTTCGTTGTCTTTGAACCAATATTTTGATAGCATCGAAGTGCCGTTTTGACTGTCCAGTGTTGGTTTTTCGGTGATGCGCCATTGTGGATTCATGGGCATTACATTTTCGTTCTGGCAGTAATCTCCGAGGGAGGATTTGGCCGCTCTACAACTGCATCTTCGTTTGTTGGGACATCAGCCAGCTTGAGTTTCATCCGCCAACATCGCCCACCTGTGTAGCCCTTTCCGCCCTGCACACATCACAGGAGCTAAGTACCTTTAACTTCACTTAAGATCGTTCTACCGTTTGATAATTTTTTTTTTGCGTGGAAGAACTGAAGTCATTTTAAAGTTATGTGTTGCCGTAGAGGACTGTGCTACAGTGTCCTCATTGTAGATTTCATTTTGACACGTTTGTATTTGTAATTGTTTATGAAAATGATTAGAGTGATTATATGTCATTGGAGCCATCAGCTCATTGTTGTTTTATTGTTGCAGAACTATTTTTGGTGTATAGCACTTTTTTAAAAATATTTTTATATATGATTACATTGTTGCCCAATTGTTGCAACTTGTGATTCAGCTAGGCTGCGCGTATCAACTGGCATGTAGCCCAGGTTTGAAATGATATCACTTCGAACAACTGTAACTGTATATACGCCGCGCCCGAAACTGGGTTATGGGATTAGGGTTCAACAATTTGTGTATTTTGATCTCTTTACTTTTTTTTACGACTTATATTCATTTTTTATTGTACATTTACAATCTTTACAATTTTTCATGTCGTGCCTCAAGCACGCTATAACTTGCAGTTATTAAATTCTATTTTATTAAATTATTTATTTTTTTCGCAAACCTCAGTCGTTTACAGGCAACAACGTTACGGTAGGTAAGATCTCTTTAAGTATTTTGTTTAGTACCGTCCTTTTCGTAATTTTGAGATTAAAAATTACGTGGCGCCCTTATTCCTTTTTATAACCATTCCTATGATTTTTCAACCCGCCCGTCTCCACCGTTTAAAAGCTGGCGGCCTCCCAACAGAACATCCCTGTGGAGTATAGTGACTCAATTAACCCTTTAGGGAAAAGTTACGTCACAATCTATTCACTTATGTATTGGAATATATATTCAAACAAATACAGTGAGAAAATAGAGGCATAAATGTAAGTGGCACAAAACTAAACAATTTGAAATTTGCTGACGATTTTGTTCTCTTTGCAAGCACCGCAAACGAATTAAAAAGCATGCTAACATACTTAGTAAACGAAAGTGAAAAAGCTGGCCTACAAATAAATGCAGCCAAAACAAAGATCTTAACAAACGGACCAAAAATACCAATAATAATAGGAGCCCAAGAAATTGCATACACCTTGGATTACATATACTTAGGTCAAACAATCTCCTTTAAAAACCGAAATGACAAAGAACTACTGAACTACAGCAAAGTATCACAATGGCTTAGAAAAAATTCTGGTCTTTGAAATTTGTAATGAAAAGCGATTTACATATATCGATAAAGAAAAAAGTATTCGATTCTCGCATAATTCCATGTTTGACCTACGGTTGCCAAACATGGTCCCTAACCAAGACACAGAAAAATAAGATCGCAATTGCACAGAGGAAAATAGAGAGAAGCATGACACATGTCAAAAAATCCGACAAAATAAGCAATATAAACCTGCGAGAAAAAACAAAAGTTATTGACGCCCCAGTTGTCGCGGCAAAATTAAAATGGTGATGGGCTGGACATTTGTCACGTATGGCCGACACCCACTGGGCCAAACTAACAACTGAATGGACACCACGATACCAGAGAAGACGTCAAGGCAGACCACACCACAGATGGACAGACGACATTCAAAAAATAGCAGGGACAACATGGTGGAGAAGAGCAAAAGAGAGAGAAGACTGGAAAGCACTGGAGGAGGCCTTTGCCCAGAAATGTACCAACTAATAAAAGCAACAGAATGGAACATACATTTTACCAAATACATAAAATTTGTAATCTTTTATTAATTGTTTTTTTCTTTCACATTTCAAATATTTATGTACAATATTATTAGTTAAATAAAAATTTGGTCACATACCCTATTACTTCAATTCAAAAATTGATTTATTCAAAATCAAGATACACCCTTTGAAATATTGACGGTAGCCTGTTCACTGCTCTAAGAATGTTCTGTAAAACAGACTCAGAGACTACACATCGTTTTATTCACAGATACTTATCTTGGGCAAGACGCTCGCCCGTTCTGACTATTTCAAGATAAACTAGTACCGTCTTCATCCATAATTACGATTATCTCCCTGTTGTCAACTATATCTTCCCAAATAATAACGTCGTAAGTTAACTGGTCGGATGCATTGATCTCAGATTTAGTACACAGTACACATCTTTCAATTCCTGGCATAGATTTAGCTCTTACATAAACTTTCAACTCTATGATGGTCATTTACTCGAAATAGTCTTGCTGTCTTGGTATCTAACACTTTATTTCAATGAAAATCTTTTCTTTCTGATATCTGTGATTATATTAAAATAAATAACCTTGTCATTAATGTCAAGAAGTCTTTTCCAGCAAATATTAGAACAAGATAGTAGTCAAATGGGCCCACACGAGGTAGAAACTTTTCTGTTCAAAGCTCCCATTTTAATCATTTTTGTTTATTTATTTTTTTCATTTCATTTTAACTCATGTGTATTGTTTTATACTTATTTATCATTGAATGAATTTAATTTTTGTACAATTTTTTAATAATCTCATCTTCTGATGTCCCATAACATGGCATACGAAACCGGTCGATTGAGATAAATCAATTTATTTATTTATGTATTTATTTACTTATTTACATATTTACATATTTACTTATACTTACTTATACTTACCTATACTTACTTATACTTACTTATACTTACTTATACTTACTTATACTTACTTATACTTACTTATACTTATTTATACTTACTTATACTTACTTATACTTACTTATACTTACTAATTTATTTATTCGTATCGAAGTAGAGTTTATGCAAGTATGTTGATAATGACAGCAGGAGGTATAAAATATACAGGTCAATAAATCAATAAAAAATTGACTGTAATCCAGTGATTTTTTTATCAATGATATTTTTATTTTGTATTTTTTATGGTTTTCAGGTATTTAAGATGTTTTTTTCTGCAAAAGGATAATTTTTCAGAGCTTCTGCAATGTGGTATGGAATGTTGAATTGTTGTCGCTAGTTAGACATTCTATGATGAGGTGCTGTTGCCTGTTTTTTTCCTTACTCTTTTGCTTTGTGTTTTACTTCTTTTAGATTGTTAATTGTAGTACTCCACATCATATAATATTAATATTCGTTGTTCATAGTTTCTCGAATTTGTTTTCGTTGAAGTGGTTTTTCTAGGAGTGGATGTAAATATTTTAATGATGTATTTAAACACTATGAAAACACATAATCAATTATACCGAGAATTATTTTCTGGCGGGTGGTAGGGCGCTAGTTCTGACTTCATCCGCTAGGTTTCTTTACTAGACATCCCTTTGAATATGATGCCTCCTAGGCGTCATCTCTGGGGAAACAATTGAACGGTCAGTATGATTTATTTTTTTTCGTAAGCGCTGTTTGACGTGTTCGGCGATTTTGCAATAGTAGACATTAAATATTTGTTTCCTGTCAGCGAAATCAGCAGCGGAAAATGTCGCAATGCTTCGAAGGGGTTTATGCCAACGAAATTTGACTGAAAATCAGAAATTATTCCGAATTTTTTGTAATCTCTTCCAAGCATTGCTGCTAATTTCCCTAACAGTTAACAGAACTTGGTAATAACACGTTGTTTTATACCGTCCGCCATTTCAAAATCGCCGACCGTCAAACAGCGCTTACGAAAAAATATCACACTGACCGCTCAGCGCTCAGATAGTTCTCCAAGGACGCTTAGGCAACTCACAAGCAATTATTGTTACTATAATATGTGGCGGATCAAGTAAACTTCTAAATATTATATTTTATCAAGTTATCCGCCACGTTAGTTCCCACCATTGTTGTTCAGCTGTTCCGAGGTTACTTCGGAACAGCTGACAACAAAAAACATCATTAGTTTTGTATTTCAAGTAAATGTAACGTCAAAAATTATATTAACAAAATAAAACAGAAATTTTTACATTGCATTTTACAATTTAATTTCCAAGCGTTTATTTTACAAATTGTAACGGTTGGATTATCTTCGTATTAAGATGAGCCAATCGTTACAAATATGCCAAATAACCATTCAAATAGCGTTATTTTCAATCGAATTTACACAAAGAGGCCAAATTATGCTGTCCTCATGGGGAATATGTAAGTGCGAGTGAGAGAGAACGATTTTCCCTCTCTACGCTCTACACTACTGCCGTTGGTGGTGACTTGGCATCTCTTGTTCTGACCAAATTGCACGACAAGCGTTACTATAGAAAATAATTGCTTCAAACAAGTATATTTATATTATTTTCAATTAGTTTTTGTAAGAACGATTTAATAATTAATATTTATTGTAACTGTAATTTTTTTATGTTTTCATAACTTTAAAACGATTGTTTATTTCTATTTTAATTGTATTGTAACATGTCACAGTTTTTTAAACTAAACATGTATAAACAATGTATACCTGTTAATAAATCATGAATTGTGGAATTATACAAATACCAACAACCAAGAAGAAACAAATTTAACAACAATACGAACTATTTACAACAATGGGATTTATTTTAAGAAAAAAGTTAAGGGGATCGTCTATCCCACAAATTTATTGTATTGTACCGGTTACGGCATTCCATGATTACTCTGGGTTGCATGAAGTTATATTATTTTTGTAAATATTAGTATGTTTATACAGGATATCTCAATGTTAGAAGCTTTTTAATTTTGTACTTTGACTTTGGAATTAGCAGAAAATAATTTGTAAAAAAACATATTTATTGCATTTTTCTAATGAATATTCCGGCTAATTAAAGAATGTATTACCAAATCTGAAAAGCAATGAACATAGAACCAACCTTACTAATCAAGGTACAATTTACTACATTATTATTCGAAATCAAATAAAGAAGTTATTATGGAATAAGTAACTAGTCTTTTGTGCTAAACGTATTCGATTTCTTGGGCTCTCCTAGTACAGATAAGGCAGGGTACGGGTAGCGGGAGGTAGTAGTGGGGGTTCTACAATTTGGACTTGGTCTTCCCGGTCGTCGATCGTCGCTTTTCTAGCATTGTCTCATTATTATGTTTAGACATTGTTTTATTTTGGCAGAATTTATTCTTTTAAGAAAATACTGGTAATCAAAGTAATAAATATATTCAGACAGAATTCGTTTTGTAATAACTGAGAGTTAAATATTACAAATTGTATTCACCTTGATTACAAGAATACTACACATTACACATTAAAAATTATATTCCACTTTGCTTATAACAATACTACATTTATACTCTACTCGTATACCAGTTGTATGCTTTATTTTATAACTCTAGTATCAATTGAAATTAGAAGAAAATAATGAAAGTATAATTTGCAGATAATAAGTATACTTCGACAGACATTTTTTAAATTAATAATTAATTATTAAACATTGTATGCCACCTTGATTATAACAATACTGCACCATTCTATACCAGTCTTATGCATTTTTACCTTCCGTCACCTTTAGGTAAGGAAGGTATTGTCTTTGGTCAAAAAATTCGGTGGTGAGTTTTTAATGAAAAAGCATGTTTTAAGGTCCCTAGAATACGATTCTGACTCATTTTTAAAATCATTCTCTTTCTCTTTTTCTGATAATTCCATTACTAACTTCAGTAGTCAGGAAGAATCAGATTCAGATTTACGTAAGTTGATTATAGAACCCCAAGAAGTAGAAAAAGAGGAAATACCAGAATACCCTAGTGGGCGCAGATTAGTTAATATTAATTATTTATTGAATCAAATTCTCATTTAATTCACAAGAACCTTTTGACTGTGGGTTTAGAGAAATGATCTTTGTGAAAGAAATTAGATCTGGGTATTACAGTGAATTTATTTTTAAATGTAAAATGTGTAACAAAATTGCTTCATTATGCACAGAAGAGAAAACTAATAATGATGTATTGATATGGTACGCGGAATTATTTTTTACTGTTACTATTACATACTAGTATTACTATATTTTTATTCCTATTACCTTCCACAATTCTCAAGTAGTTGTTTTCCGAATCAAAAATTGTCATTGTAGGTACATTTGCCGATTTGCCGTATCGAATCGGTCAGTGTATGGTAAGTATTACAACTCGGGCCCTGTCTAGAATATTGTAGTCAGTCAGTAGTTTATTGATTTGTATTTGTATTGATATGTCCCACTGTAAAAGGGGTTAGTCAAATACCTCCGCACCGCACCACATCTCTCTGCGACTGCATGAGTTTAGAAGTTCGGACTAGCGTGAACGAGCCGCTTAAGTAAATAAATTATTACAATAATTACTTTTGTAACTAATATTTTCATTATTAGTTCTTTTGAATTATATAAATACATATAAAAAATATAATATTACAAGCGTAAAATAGCAAAATAAAAGCGTCAGAATAAGTGTAATGTAATAATATAATATACGTGAAGATGAGAATTTCTAGGCTTCGATTGAGTGGTGGGGAGAACTCAGCTATGGCTGGGCTACACGCTGTCACGCAGCACTGTATAGTGTCTAGCTTGCCATTCGTGTTTCGTCAGTCGTCAATCTAATAGTAATTCGCTCTTCAATAGATTTGCTAATATGAAAGAACTCCGGATTTATTTAATGTAGAAATGAATACTATATTTTTATTTTCGTACATTTACAATAGGTATAGGTAATATCAAATTGTGTGTTGATTATTTAAATAGCGTTCAAAATTGTTTGAACTTGAACCGAAAAAGATTTTTTTTTAATATTTGGCCTCACCTCACTCTATGTTCACGCACCGCCAACTGTAACGAATACATTAAATAATCGTAACTAATTTATACTCAATTTGAACTGTTGTGAGAGTTACTGGTTCGCTTTAATGGATTCCTCTATCTAAATTTCCACCTTTGTGGAACACATTGGATTATACAATTATGTTATTCTGAAAGCACTGAAATTCATTCACAACTTCTAATAGGACTAATAGTAGATACACATAACAATAAAAATCCGAACAATGCTTTTCAATGAATTACTTCTATCATTTTATGTATAGCTACTTAATTATAACATCATCTATATCTCTATTATAAAACTTAAGCCATCAATTATAAGTTCTTAACCGTTAAATTACACAGACAATTACACATTTTAAAAACATCAAACATCCTATTTAATTGTTACAGGTCGAACTCGAACCTACGATGCCCGTAAATGAGAATTCATACGGTAAAAACGAGGAATTCTTTCTGTTCGCTACGATCCTGGATGCATCAATGATCGACAAAAAGCTTGGGGAAAAACCCGTGTATTTCGAAATCAGCATCGGAAATGCGGGGAACGCTATAGACGGACACAATGAAAGCAAGAAAGATATGGGGGATTCAGACAGCGATGACCTTGGTAAGTATTATATTCCATAAAAATACAACTTAACTTAATTTCGTCGAAAAAAAGGGCAAAATGTAACTATGTCACTTAAATACATCGTTTACACCGCTCACGATTATGGACCTGTTGACATTTAAAAACACAAAATGTTGCAAGTAGTTATATGAAATATATTGTAAATTACTAGAGTACTAATTTCGTGGCTGTGTGCTTGAGTGTCTGGTCGAGAATCTGGGGAACCGGGTTCGATCCCGACCGACGCCAAATATTTCCAATTTTTAATGGCACAAAATTGACCCCTGTGGTGCACTCTCCACGCCAGCAATGAGTGCCCGTGAGGTGACGCCTGGTAAACGCTCGCACGGTACAAATATGTCATCATCACTACCGATATCTGAATACAAAAGCGGATTGGCAGACCCAGCAATGGGTAATATGCCGTGATGATATATTTATTTATTTATTTATTTACTAATCGTCTAATATAATTCAGAAAAAATAAATGGATTACAATTTAAGAACTTTTGGCATTTTTTTTTTTTGTAAATATGAGTTACATACAGCGACATGTACCTTCAAGGATACCAAACAGTTTGATAGAACTGTTTTTTTGCAAATAGTATCTTAGTAACAAGTTATTACATTTTAAAGTTTGAGCGTTTATACAAAAACTGTCTATAAAAATATTTAATTATTATGTAATTGTTTATCAATGTTTATTTTTCTATTTCTTACCAGGAAATAATTTTCTAATAAACGTTATCCTGATTAAATTACGAAAATTTATAAAATCTATAAAAGTAAGGAAGCTAGAAAGTTGTTTCTTTGATTATCTCAAATTCAAAAAAATGGACTAAGATTTTTTTGCTAATAGCTCCTCAATTGTAATTCAGATGGGTATATAAGTAAAGATATGCTGTAGCCTCGATTTACCTTAGTAATAAAAATGAACTGAAAATATTATTATATAAATTGATAGATTGCTACATACAACAATTTTTTTTGATAATTTTTATTAGTTAATTTTTTTTAAAGCTTCGCAAGGGATAATTTTTATCAAAATTATATCAATATTGTACGTGCGTCACAACATGGCGCGTGAACAGCGATTCTGGACAACCAAGTTTCAGATTAACATTGCGGCTTACGCAGGGAATGATCTCCTGCCCCTTAGATTTTTTCTTTGGGGTCATTTAAAATCAAAAATTTACGACCATTATGAATTGACCACTGTAGAAGATCTTAAAACAGCAATGAGAAATGATTGCAGCCTTATTTCAAATCAACAGCTGAGCAAAGTGAGAGAACAATGTTATAATCGTCTCGGTTTTTGCTTAGTACAAAATGGTCATTTCACGCGTCATATTTACTACGAAAAAAGTAATTTTGTGTTTTGTGTTAAATATGACGCGTGAAATGACAACTATCGGCCAAATGCATTTTGCTATTTGTGGGTTAACCCGTGCAATCGGTGAGTTATTTTTGACCCGAGGTTAGCTGTCAAATAGGCTGAAAACTCTCTGTTTGTGTATGTAACCCTGGGTTAGCGTAACTCGAGGGTTAACCCACTTTCATGCAATCCATCCTAAAAGTAATTGGAATACCTAGAATTTCAATTTGATATAAATTCGACAGAAATTACCGTAATTTATTAAAACGGGTATATGCTTGCCCAAGCAACCAAATGACGCGATATCGACGGATATATGTCGCAATTTGTTGACGTCACAAAAACGATTATGCGTGGGTCGAATCGACGTAGTTTAACGACGAAAATTTGACGTCGTTTATAGACGTTACATAGACGAAGATTACATACGTGACACAATATTTATCATTGCTTTCAGGTTCAAGAAACAAAAATAATTATCAAATATATTAAAATAATATTTTTTTGGTTAAAACAGCTATACATAAAATTCACAAATGACTGAGACTGTCACTGAACGTTTCTATAACGTGAACATTGACAAGTCAATATTAAACGTGTGTCGAACGTTTCTTCAACGTCAAGTAACGACGTCACATCGACCAGAAACGTCGAATATTTTACGTGAAAAACACGTCGCGTAAACAAACGTCATCCATCGACACGTCGATGTTGTATTGCTTGGGTGGCGGCCGTTTTGAAAAAAACTGATGGGCTACAGATCCTGTAACCAACATAAAAAGCATCCCTACTAACCTTGTAAACATAATCCGAAGAGAAAATCAGTAGACGCACACTTTCCAATGTGCACGCCCCACACGCCCATGCACTATTCATAATTTTCTCCTACGCTTTTGTAATTTATTTCTTCAATAAAAATGCACTTCAAACATATCGTCGAATTTGTACTTTAATGTAGATTCTAAATATATAAAAATATGTAGGGTGTCCCATTTGAAATAAGAAAGTTATTGCCACTTCTTTGTGATCCTCTAAGCATAAAGAAATTATTATGAGTGTTTTGAATGTGAACCTATATTAAAACGAAATATAAAGATTTGTGTATATCTTTATAAATATCAAGAATAGGAATTATGCACTAAATAATTCAAATTGACAGATAGCATTTTTGTTTTTCATACATAGCCTACTGAAAAATAACTATAAAAATAAAATTTATTTAAATTTCAATTGCATTTTTCTCAATATTTTTGTAATGTAGGATATAAAATGTATACATGGTTGAATTCAGAAAAAAATACTCTATCGAATAGGCCTAAAAAATGCATAACATCCCATTTCAAAAAATATAACATTATGTTGTAGTCTGAGAACCACTGGTTAAAAAAATTATTTTCTTCAATAAGTGAATGTCCCCTTTCATCTACTACAACTTTTATTTGAATGATTTTCTTGTATTACCAATAATAAAGAAAATAATCGGGGTGCCCCGTATCCGAGAAACACCCGTATATATATATATATATATATATATATATATATATATATATATATATATATATATATATATATATATATACAGGGTGATTCATCGGTCTGTCCTCTCTTTATAACTCTTTTATTTTAAGTCAGATAGAAAAACTCTTTAAATATAATTTATATGATATAGTATTATCTATCTACGTACCATATCCATTTGTATACAGGGTGCTCCATTTAAGCGCAACAATATGTAACTTTATATTTCTTAATGGAACACCCTATATTTATTTATTTATTTTGATAGTAAATTAGATTCTCTTTAAAAAAGCATTAAGTAATAAGGGGTCTAAAATTATAAATTAAGAAGTTATTTACCTTTATTCGTTGAATGATATGTTTCTATCATGTTATTATTAACAAAGTAAGCTATGGATAATTTGATCAATTGTTTCGAATTTAAACAAACAAGGTGTCCAAATGTAGAATGTACCTATACCAGTAGAAGTGAAGAATGATAAATTAGTAGACTAGACAAACTCGAAATAAACTTTATATTCAATATTATGAATCTTTATTTTATTTTATTGACAGATATATTTTATTTATATTTGACAACTTCAATATCATCTCTTTTTTTTTTTTTTTTTCATGCACGTTCTTGATATGTATTTACAATATTAATTGTTTATTTACAATCAACACTTCTCCTCAATTAATATTGTAAACCACATCGTTCTCGTAGCGTCTTCAGTTTTGGCCCAGATAATGGTTTTGTTAGTACGTCTGCAATCATTTGGTCGGTTTGGCAATAAACACACTGTATTAGATCCTTTTCCACATAATCCTTAACATGATGAAATCTAACATCAATGTGTTTTGAACGATTAGTAAACCGTTGATTTTCTATTAATCGCAGACAACTCTGGTTATCCTCGTATATAATAGTTGGATTCTTTTCACATTGATTCAGCTCTTGTAGTATTCTTCGAATCCAGTAAGCTTCTTTGCACGCCTCTGAAAGTGCTATAAACTCGGCCTCTGTTGAAGAAAGAGCTACACACGATTGTCTTTTGCATTTCCAGCTGATTATGCCATCATTTAATTTGAAAATGTAGCCACTGTTAGATCTGCGGTCATTTCTATCTTCTGCCCAATTAGCATCTGCAAAACCAGTCAAATTTGATTTACTATTATATTTACCAAGTATCAATTTTAGATTAATTGTTCCTTTCAAATACTTCAGAACTCGTTTGATTTCTTTCCAGTCTTCTGTATTCGGACACGATACTTTCCGTGCTAAAATTGATATGCTGGCTGCAATATCTGGTCTGGTATTAATAGCTATGTAAAGTAGACAACCAATAAGTTTTCTGTACTGTTCATTGTTCGGTAACAAATCAGTTTCTTCTCCTTTTCCATAACTGACACTTAGCGGTATTTCAGATATTTTCGACCTTTCCATGCCAAAGTCTTTAAGTACCTTTTGTATATAAGCTGATTGGCTGATTGTGAAACTACCTTGAGGATCTTTTGTAACCTGTAAACCTAAATAATTCTTAATTTCACCCAAATTATTAATTTGGAACTTCGATTTTAGTTTCTCTTCACAATATTTCAGCATTTCATTTGATTTACTGGCAACTAAAATATCATCGACATAAATTAAAACATAACTAATCTGATCGCCTTGTTTAAAAAGATACAAGCAGTCATCATTTTGGCTCTGTTTATAACCAGCTTCAATTAATGCAGAATGAATAGTTTGATTCCAATTTCTAGCAGACTGCTTTAAGCCATATATACTTCTCCTCAAAAGACAAACGTGTTTTTCTTTGCCTTTTGTTATAAATCCCGTTGGTTGTCGCATGTAAATGGTTTCATGTAAATCTCCGTTCAAAAATGCTGTTTTAGCATCAAGATGTATAACTTTTAACTTCTCCTTAGCTGCTACAGATAGTAAAATTCGGAATGTTGTCTGTTTCACCACCGGTGAAAACACTTCGTCATAGTCAACTCCGAATATTTGGGAAAACCCCTGCGCCACTAAACGTGCTTTAAATCTAATGACATTTCCATCTGTATCAGTTTTCGTTTTGTAAATCCACTTGCAACCGATTGCTTTACGATCTTCTGGTAATGGTACGAGATCCCATGTACCATTTTCTTTCATAGATTTCATTTCTTCTTTCATTGCAGAAATCCACTCATCTTTGTAAAAGCTTGCAATTGCTTCATTATAGGTTTTTGGTTCTATTACTTCTTCTTTCACTATTTTTATTTCTTCATTAAATTTTATTGCAGGAATACCTTTATTTATACGTGATGATCTTCTTAAAGGTTCTTTTTCTTTCTCATCTTCGATAGAAATTGTATCAATTTCCATCTTAGAATTCTCGTTGCTGTCACATTCTTGCATTTCCTTTTGTGTTTCATTGTCATCAATTGTTACCTCATTTTCACTGTTACTTGGCAAATTTGTAGGCCAATTACTATTTTTAGTAATTAATCGAATGTCCCTGCTAATTATTATTTTTCTTGTTGAAGGAATATAACATCTATATGCTTTTGATGCTTCATCATAGCCAACGACCAATCCATATATAGCCCTAGAATCTAATTTTTGGCGTTTTTCTGCTGGTACCAATACATAGCACGAAGAACCAAATCTTTTAAAATGTTCGATACTTGGTTTCTTTCCGTACCAACCTTCAAATGGTGTCGTTTTTATTCCTTTACCAGGTAAGCGGTTCTGAATGTAATTTGCCATGGTGACAGCTTCACCCCAAAATTTCTTGTCAAGTTCTGCATCGGTAAGCATACAACGTGCCATTTCTATTAGAGTACGATTCTTGCGCTCAGCTACACCATTCTGCTGTGGCGTATACGGAGCTGTTCTTTGATATTGTATGCCTTCTTTTGTTAAATATTGCATAAACTCATGCCCTGTGTACTCACCTCCGCGATCAGAACGAATTAATTTTGGTTTGTGTCCAAACATCGTTTTACATAATTCGACATATTCACGAAATTTCACAATTGTTTCTGACTTTTCTTTTAATAAATAAATTTTACAATATCGTGAAAAATCATCTATAAATGTCAAAATGTATTTCTTTCCTGATGGAGTTATTGTTTGCATTGGCCCGCATATGTCTGAATGTATTAATTCAAGAACTTTATTTGCTCGATTTTTCGATTCATCTGGAAACTTTAATCTTGTTAACTTACATTCTAGACAAATATTGCAATTTAAGTTATTATTGCAATTATTGCCACATTTTCCAATATTTGCACCGTTTACAAGATCATTAAATGATAATGTACGAACTACTTCTATATCTCGGTGACCAAGTATTTTATGCCAAACATGAATACAATTATTGTTCGTTTGTTCATTATTGTTCAAATATATTAATTGTTTTTCCTTAAGCTTATATAAATTGTTACAAATATCACCAAAAGCAACCTGTTTACCACTGTTATTAATCTCAAAATTATATTTCTTGAATATTACTGTATACCCTTTTTCAGTTAAACGTTTTACTGACAAAAGATTACCACCGATTTCCGGAATAAGCAGTACATCAGTAAGTTCAACTGCGTGTATTTTATTGGCTCTATTTATAAAATCTATGCGAATTGTACCTTTCCCGATAGCAACTACCTCTTGTCCATTTGCTACAGACACTTTTTCATAATGATTTGGATTGAACTGTATGAACTTCTCCTTTGAACTAGCAATATGACATGTAGCTCCCGAATCTACAATCCAACCACTTTTAATCTTTGACGTAGCAAATACTGTAAATAATTTCTCTGTACTTTCTTTCGCTATATTGACTATTTGTTCTTTATTTCTTTGTTTTTGTAGCCATACCTTATATTTTGTACAATCTTTCTTAACATGACCAATCTTCTTACAAAAATAACAGCTTACCTTCTTTTTAGGAGTCTCTTTATTTACCTTTAAAACCTTTTCGCTTTCTCCGTTATAGCTTAGTCGTTCTTTACGTCGCTTATATTCATCTATTATTTTAGAACGGACAAAACTGGATGTTAATTCTTCTTCTGTTCGAGCTTCTAATGCCGTTACTAAACTGTCATAGCTTTCAGGTAGTGAACCTAATAATGTGGCACTCATAAAAAATTCTGGATTGATTTTGTCACCTAATGCCATTAATTTCTGAAACAAGTCTGTTAACTTGCTAACATGTAATTCTACATCACCTCCTTCGTCAACTCGCTGTCTCATGATCTGCCGCAGTAAAAATACTCTGTTTGCCGGTGTATTGCATTCATGGAAATTTTGTAGAGCATCCCAAGCCGATTTCGCAGACGTACAATTCCTGATATGTTGAATCTGATCGTCTTCGACCGTTAACGCAATGATAGAGTGTGCAAGCTCATCACTACTCGTCCACGTTTCAGTAACTTTTTCAGGTTTTTCATCTCTTATAACATGCCATACTCCTTTTTGTTTGATAAGCATTTCAACTTTATATTTCCAGATAAAATAATTTTCGCCATTTAATTTAGTAATTGAATACTTAATATCTGCACTGGCCATTTTCCTTTTTAATATCTGCAAAACTGTAGAATGTAGAGTTTCAATTTATCATATTACTTCAAATCAGAACTGGGCCCATAACCTGTAGAATGTACCTATACCAGTAGAAGTGAAGAATGATAAATTAGTAGACTAGACAAACTCGAAATAAACTTTATATTCAATATTATGAATCTTTATTTTATTTTATTGACAGATATATTTTATTTATATTTGACAACTTCAATATCATCTTGTTGATTGTAAATAAACACCAAATACTCTTAGTTTATCATTATTGATGTTGATGTGAAAATGAATAATACAAATTTTAGTAAAGATGAGATGGTTAATATAATATTTACAATAGAAAACTTTATTGAAGTTGAAGGACAAGTTTTCGAGCATTTATTATAATTTTGCATTATTTAGTGTGTCACTAAATTTTAATAGCTTCTTTGGAATTAGTGTAATGTTTAAAATAAGTATTAATAAGAAAGGATCAAAATTTTGTATTATATTATGGTTTTTTCCACTCTGAACTACTATTTTTTATGAACGTAAATAACTTCTTAATTTATAATTTTAGACCCCTTATTACTTAATACTTTTTTAAAGGGAATCTAATTTACTATCAAAATAAATAAATAAATTTAGGGTGTTCCATTAAGAAATATAAAGTTAGACAATGTTGCGCTTAAACGGAGCACCCTGTATACAAATGCATATGGTACGTAGATAGACAATAATATATCATATAAATTATATTTGAAGAGTTTTTCTATCTGACTTAAAATAAAAGAGTTATAAAGAGAGGACAGACCGATGAATCACCCTGTATATATATATATATATATATATATATATATATATATATATATATATATATATATATATATAATATATATATATATATATATATATATATATATATATATATAAATATATATATATACATATATATATATATATATATATATATATATATATATATATATATATATATACAGGATGTCCCATAACTTCAGATACATATTAGAAGGGCATATAGTTCTTAATGTCCTGATTACGGAACAAAAAGAATTTTTTCAAAATTCCTATAATTAAGGGTAGTTCACTTAAGAAGAACATTTTTTGTACCCCTGGATACTATAATATTTGGAATAGTGAAATTAGTTATAACTATTACATAAAATAATTTAACAATGAAATTAATTTATGCAATTACGTAAAGCTTTGTCACACCAATTAAGTTTGGGAGATGTTTACTTTATTTTTACAAAAACTGTTCAAAATTATTTCCATTAACAGCTAAACATAATGCAGTACGTTGAATTAAAGAAATTGAACAAGCCCGATGAATTGCTTTCTCTTGTTTAATTCTTTCAGCACAATTTTCAACTCGTTACCGTAATTCTTCAAGGGTTTCAGGTGCCTCTTGATTATCATAGACGAGGGACATATCCACTAACTCACTGTTACTGTAACCATTCATATTTGTAACAATAATCAGAAGAGCAATATCAAAAATGTTATAAGAAACACAATTTATGTGGCCGGCTACTAGAAACCTAATGAAATGATTGTATTATTCAAACATTTCTTATTAATTAGATATAATACAACGTAATATTTAATATTAAAACTACCTATTCAACCAGTGTCCCAAAACTGTTTCCTTCCAAAATCTCAAAAACTAATTTTTGAATTTTGAAAAAATTCTTTTTGTTCCGTAATCAGGACATTAAGAACAGTATGCCCTTCTAATATGTACCTGCAGTTATGGGACACCCTATATATATATATATATATATATATATATATATATATATATATATATATATATATATATATATATATATATGTATATATCAGATGGGCTTATTGAGTTTAAACGCCAATAATTTATCTTTGTAAGCGAAAGTACCTTAATTTGATAAATTTCAGTGGATAAATAATATAGGTCCTTATAAATTGACACTTTGCCAAAAGAAAGCAATAAGTGCCATAAAAAAGCTAATGGGACGATATTTCTCCGTTAGACGCAATATTAATCTGACACTTGGTTGTCCAGAATCAGCTGTTCGCACGCCATGTTGAAATGTCACGTAGAAGTGCCGTATAGTATAGTAGCGCGCGAGCCTCAACCAGCGTGTGTTGACGACGCGTCTGATGGAAGTGTCTGGAAGGTAGACGTGAACGTGAACTACTCGGAAAGCAATAACTTAATTACTGCTCGCTGAAGGCAAACAACGTATGAGAGCAGCTGTGAAAACAGAGGGGAAATAAGCGTAATTACCCGCGCATTTTTCTATCGTTCGGGACGTTGCTGGAATGTTCCAGAAGATATCACAGCAGCTATATAAGCAACGTAGCTCTGCTCCACAGTCAGTCAATTAGTTAATGGGAGGCAGACAGTTCAGGAGAAGAGTTGAAATGAGTGTGTTCTATTCGGGCAGTTAAGTATACAGACGCTGTGGAAGTCAGTTGAGTATACAGTACACTTAACCCAAATAAATAAACACAACTGTAAATGTCCAACTTCCTTCCTGCGTTAGCATTTTTACAGCAGAGAATTACAGCCTACGTAGAGCAACGGAAATTATAAAAAACGAGACACAAAACAATTTCTTTATATTTTGCGTTCATAATGAAGTCATAACGATACGCAATTGCGTATCGTAATGACCTTCATTTCGATACGCAATTTTTTGTTTTAGACGGTTGGTACTATATGACGTTTCTTTAACCCATTTTTACCTAATTTATTTTTAGTTAATTGACAATTCGTTTTAATAATATAATGTCGAAATTATTATTATTTTTTTATTTAGGGAAGATTATTTACATGAAAATGTACAAATGGTTACAAATATAATCACAAATTAAGTAAATATTTTAGTTTGTAGAAGGTGCAAAATATAAAAAATAGTATAAGAACTCATTTTATAAGATTTCTTTCGCACTTGTCAATGGGAGTGTTTGGTGCCCATTGTGCGAATTAATGGCAGCACTGGACTAGCATATTTTCTGGAAGTGTGTAGTGAAATACGTACACGTAGTATAGCGCGCTAGCATAAAGTGTAACTAAATTTGCAGAATTTGTTAAGAAAATTGATAGTTCGCGCCAACACTAGTAACGGGGTTAGGTCCATAAATAAAACTGCGTTCTGTTGTGTTTGTAAAAGTAAAACAAACTTGCATGCGAAAGATAGAATAGAAAGAAAGTTATGGTTATACGAATTAAAATTAAAAAAAATATGCTCCAAACTCGACATTTGTTTGCTCTCAGCATTTTGAGAAAACAGATTTCCTCACAGAAAGTTATGATACTGGTAAGACTTTCGTGAGGCTTATAAATATCTAAAACTTGTTTAAGTTAATTATTTGTAAATCAAATTTTCATGAATACAAGGAGAATTTTGAGAAGAGGTGCAGTGCCAATAATATTGTCCCCGAAGTACAAAACAAAAAAATCAATTAAATTTCACCTTACATAGTCAAAACAAAATGACTTGGCTGTTAATTAAATGACTTTTTCTTCCTCTTACACTCGCACCACGGCATCTTCATGCAGTTTTCAGCGTTTCTAATTTCCACAAATTATAATTATCTTTATCCGACATTCTCACAAAATTTAAATAACATCACAACAAAACTTCGTACATAAACGAACGAAGATGCAAAATGAACTATTACAAACTAATTAAAGTGAAAAGATAATATTCAACAATAATATATTTATTCAACTTAATATTATTTATGAACTAAATATACAATACATATTGAATAGTTCACATGTTATAAAGTTACAACTTTGATGATACCAATTCAAATATTCCCGGGCGTAGGTCGCTAGTCCGTTGCTGCCATCTACGATAAGCTTTGCCCAAACGCTCCCATTAGAAAACTCGCTAACGCTCGTTTTCTAAATTTTGACGCGTGCGAAAAAAACATGTCTTATAAAACACGTTCTTTAATATACTATTATTTGTCACTAGGATTGAAGATCAAGAAGTGTAAATTTTGTTGAAATTAATTCTATAACTATGAAAATACAATAGAGCAAATTAATTTTATGCATTTTTTAAGGGATAGTAGTGATATAGAGAGCAATTCAATAATAAACTGGATAGACATATAGAGAAGAATATTTCTATTCTATTCGAATGAATCGAATCTGTCAAGTTTGTTTACAAAAAACACTGAGTAAATTGTTGAGGTTAAACCCCCTCGCCTTCTCCCCCCACTTCGAAAACGTTTCAAACCACTATTGCCAGCTGGTTCAAAACGGTCGTAGTGTGACGTCATTGTTTGCACCGTTTTCATTCGAGAAAATAATAAGTTTCAAAACACTACAAACCAGTGTGTCGCCAAAAAACAGCTTTGGATTTTGCGCGCTATTTATATAGTAATTTAAAAGTTTCCTGTACGACACGAGGATAATATTTCGAAAAACGATAAAAACGGTAACTTCAGCGACACCAAAATTGTACGTGCGACTACACAGGCTGCTAACGAAGAAGACTTGAAAAATGAAGATTTTGCAATCCTTTACCAATAAACACGTTAAATCTTTGCATAAGCGTCGGTGGAGGTCGTTCACCTGGCCTTGAGAATGAACTAGCTGAGTGGGTCAAGATGACGAAGACGGCCGCAACGCGGGGACGTCATCAAGGTTGACTGAGATGTAGGCGTAAGAGAAATCGACATGTAACAACAATACATATCTCTTAATTTTTTTTAGCGAAAATTAGTTAATAATAAATTTGAATTCTGGGTGTCTTTTACAGTTATACTTTAAAAGCCTCCCATAAATTTTAGCTATCACATTCACATGGGATAGGAGGTATTGCTAGGTCACTCGCGATTTGTTATTTCTATTATTTATCAATCGGTACCGCATCACTTTAAGTTATTAATAGTTTTTCCGAGAGTTTTTCTTAAAGAAACGTAGTTACACATAAAGTACTATAGGTTGTCGACTGTTGTACGAGTAAACTGGCTTACGCTGAGCCTCTTCCCCTAATTGGCGAAAAAGCTGAACTATATATAGGTGGCAAGCCAGACGGTAGCAAGATGGCGGAGGAATAAGGAGAGTTCTCTCATTCCTTATTGCTGGCAATATGCATTTCAAAGTGGAAAGTATTTAATATGGAAAAATTAACATAAAGTCAGGTGATATTTTTGAATACATTGCTTCTGCACATCCTATAAAGGAATGCGAAGTAATTTTTAAGGCAGGACATATATTGCTTTGTGGAATACTAGTTGATGGATCAGGTACAATATTGGGATCTTGTTTAAAAAATAGCCATTTGTTGGGAGATCCTCATATAATTGAAATTTTATTAAATAAGAATATAAATTACTGGAAAGCAAAATTTAGTTTGTAGAGCAGGATTGGGAGGCAAATGCAAACATTGTTGTATTTTTGTTGCATATAAACAGGTTAGTAAAAATAAAAACTATATTTATTGTTTTACAACAAAAGTTATCATTATTATTATGCTATTAATTTATTAGTTTATGGGTTTGTGTATTACAGAGCAGAAGAAATATAAAAATTAAGTTGTACAGATTTGGAACAAGTAAGGGGAAAACTTGTTAAAAAGAATGATAAACAGTGTATAGTTTGGCTATAAAACTAGAAGAATTTTACCATCCTGTTTTAAAAAAGAAAAAAATTGAACCGATTGGAGACGTCAAAACTATATGGGAAGTAAATTTCAAGATCATATTTTGTCACTTGAGATATAATGTAAACTTACACTTTTTGACTTGTAATTACTGCATTGTGGCACTATCTATGACATTTACTGATCATTATTTAAATCTGAAAATGTAATAAACACTATATATCTCACTTTCTTTTACAACAAATATAAATTAAACCTGTTTAAAATTACATACGTTTCAATGTATGCTATCAACGTTTCCTTATTCCTCTAGTTCGTAAATCTGATGCCAGACGTCGAATTTTTTCGCCAATACGGTTCGCCATTCCTTCTTGAACAATTCAGGAACGTTCGAGTACAAGGTCACGCAACGCACATGTTGACACGTCAGCCGCGCGCGCGCCTCAATATATTTATTTTATTTTATCATTTTCTACTAAAAGTTGCCTGTATATGAATGCTGACGCACACTGGATACTAAATAATTTTACAATTTTATTCATTTTCAATATGCATTTTGTAGAGACCACATGTGTTGGTGCACTTGTACTACTTACGTGCAAAAAGAGATTATAAAAATTATACAAATATTTCACAACTTCGTCCATCATTTATTTTTTAAATTTTTGTCAGAATGTTTCCAAATTTTGTTATACAATTCCTGCCTTTATTAACTTTTAAGTTATCAAAATAAAATATGTACTTCTGACAATGAATATTTGATTTATTTCCAGACACAGTAACATCAGATTCCGGGTCTTGGCAGAGTACTACACCACCCAGTAAACCAATGACCCACGACCGCCAATACTACTTCCTTCCTTATTGGGATAACAAACCGTGCATGCACGTGCGCAGTGTATGGCCAGATCACCGCAGGCGAATGTATAATTCCAACATCATTGGTAAAATTGCTGACAAACTGGTAAGTTCTTTTATCTCAATTCATTATCATGCCTTAATTTCTAAAAATTATTATACTCGTATTATAAATTGTAATTACTTTTTTCAAAAACTTACACATCTTTTTATTATTAGTTAATTCTTTCGAAAAAAAAAATGAAGATACGAATATAGTATAGCCAAATAAGATTGGAAACGGAAATAATTATTAGAAATCTAATTCCTTTTGAAATACGTTTTAGGTCCCCTTGTATTTCCCCAGAAAAATCACGAAAATCCTGCATGAGGAAAAAGGCTTTTCTCACCAATGGACAGTCATAGGAAGGTGCCAAATATTTCTGTTTTGGAACAAGAACTCATTACTGCAATAAAAAGTCTAAAATAGAGAGTTGGTATAATTTTATTAACATATTATTGCATAAATCAGGTTTGAAAAGGTACAAAAATAGAATTTTTTTAAGCAATTGTAGAAATTGTTTGGAAAATAATAACTTGATGGAATTCATTTTAAAATGAAAAACGAACACGTATAGGTACATAAAGAGGTAGTGTACAATATGTTTGATAAATTTGTATCTTTCATTAAACTCGTCTTCGTTTTGCATGGTGAAGTCGCTGATACGTTTGGCTTCGACATAATCCTTGGTATCGCAGTTACCTTCGATATCGTCTTCATCCGGAATATTCCGATTGAAGCAGGACTCTCAGGCACATCGCTGCACCTAGTGGTGTATGTCAGCTCACTTCGCTTGCACTCACAATTACGTTGCACCCACAACGTACGAGATGCAGCAGGTTGTCTGGCACCCAGGGTAAAGTGAATGTGGTAGGCAGTGTCCTTGTTCGAAAGGCCAGCCCCAATCTTTAGCTGAAAAGACGTTACCCTGCCACGCCTGGACTTGGTTATACACTCAGTGGCGTACCTAAGTGAAATGGTGCCCAGGGCAAGAATCGTAATTGCGCCCCCTGTCAACAATGTATTGTTGTTGAAATTACTTAAGAATATCCATATATATATATATATATATATATATATATATATATATATATATATATATATATATATATATATATATATATATATATATATATAACGAGGTGTTGTGTTATAGTACGTGGATTCTGGCCTGATTTCAAGAAAACTAAACTACATTCATTTTAGTATATATTTTAGAATGTCAACTTTCAATATTATGAAACATAACATTTAATGACATGTACATTCTATGATTCCTAAAACTAACCAAAACATACTAGATATATTTCTTGTTATATACTCCCCCTCTGGTTTATGTTAACGTCCCCGTACATAAACCAGTTACTCAATTCTATCATTTTGACGTGGTCTTCCCCGTCTTCTTTTGGGAAGAAGTGGTTGCATTAAGTTTTCCGACTTGCTCGGTGCAACATTCGGCGCTAACTGCGAAGTGTGGACCTTGCAGATTGGTTCTTTCGGTCGTTTTGGGTCAGCAATTTCATATGTGACTGGCCCGAGTGAACGTAGAATTATGTATGGTCCATCTCTTCGGGGTAAAAGTTTCTGGCATATTCCCTCCGCCTGTTTACTCATTTGATGTACCTTCATGAGTACTAGATCTCCAGGCGAATAGGCAGGAGCTGGTTGACGATGTTTATCGCTGTACCTTTTCTGACGGTCTTGTTCTTTTTCGAATGTTTCTTTTGCTTCTTGAATTTTGTCGTTCAACCTAAACAAATATGGGGTAATTAAAGGTACAAAATTATCACTTTGTATGATTGGACGAAGATCTTTGTGCACATCAAAAAGTGTTCGCATTTCTCGTCCGAATGTGAGAAAAGCAAGCGAATGACCAGTATTTTGGCAAGGCCCACTGTTTAGTGCAAAACGAATAGCAGGCAAATGAAGATCCCAATCTTTATGATGATTTTGCACAAGAATTGCAAGCTGTGGCTTAATCTCTCTGTTCTTCCTTTCGGTTGGGTTGGCCACAGGATGGTAGATAGATGTTAAAACTTGTTCTATTCCAAGAATATGGGTTAGCTGTTGCATAATGGCGCTAGTGAATTGTACACCATTATCACTGATGAGTCTTCGAGGTAATCCATATCGGAGGAATATTTCTTCCACTAAAATTTTTGCAGTTTCGAAAGCAGTTGCTGCTGGCATAGGAAACAACTCTACCCATCGAGTGGCTACATCTTCTACGACGAGAATCCACACATTTCTTCTTCTGGTAGTAGGAAGTGGACCAAAGAAATCAATGGATATCACTTCCATTCGTTGAGCGAATACAGGTGTTTGTAGGAGTCCTGCGGGTTTACAATTTAATGCTTTGTATCTCTGACATTCTATACATTTACTTAAATAGTCTGCAACGTATTTGCGAAGACCAGGCCAATAATATTTTCGGCGAATTCTTTGAATTGTACGATCAACACCATTATGTCCTGCTGTCGGAGAGTTATGGAATTCTTCCAGTACTTTCTTACGTTCACTATTAGGTACTACTAATTGTGGCTCCTCATTATCTTCTTCAGTTTCGTAATGAAAGAGAACTCCATTTGACATAATATATCCCCGATCAGTCCATCGTAGGAAATTTTCATTCTTTGGTTCTTTTTCGAAATCTTCGATTATTTTCTGAAGGTCCGGATCTTCAAGCTGTTTCTGTCTCTGGTCTCTTGCAGTTTCATGGGGTAGATCTGCAATAACTAGATTTATTTCTTCTTTTACAGGTGGTCGCGAAAGAGTATCGGCTACCACATTATTTCTTCCTGGGGTATATGATATTTCTAAATCATATCCTTATACTTCCAAGGCCCATCGAGCCAGGCGTCCTGTTGGTGTCTTCAAACTCATCAACCAACGCAATGGTTGATGATCAGTTGTTAAATAGATTTTTGAGCATTCTATGTAGCCACGGAACTTCGTTAGTGCCCATACCAAAGCCAAAGCTTCTCGTTCTGTTGTGGTATAATTTCTTTCGGCAGAAGATAGTAAGCGGCTAGCATATTCTACTGGCCTTTCTTCTGGACCATCTCCTTGGCATAAGGCAGCCCCAATCGCGTAATCACTTGCATCTGTTTTAATCTTATATGGAAGAGACGTATCAGCTTGTCTCAGAATAGGCGCGCTTGTTAATAACTCCATTAAATGATCATAGGCAGTTTGTTGTTCAGTTTCCCATTTCCATGGAACTGTTTTCTTAGTTAAGTTTGTTAATGGTCTTACCACTTCAGCGTAGTTTCGAATAAATCGTCGGTACCAAGAGCTGGTTTGCAAAATAGTGACCAATTCCTTCAAATTCTTAGGAACTGGACGTTTCTTCAGTGCTGCTACCTTTTCCATATTGGCTTGAATTCCTTCAGGTGTTATTATATGTCCAAGATAACGTACTTCGGATTAAAATGACACTTGATACGATTGGCACGCAAACCAAATAATTTTAGGCGAGTAAATACTGCATCCAAATCATGCAGATGATTTTCAAAAGTATCTGACAATACAATTAAATCGTCCAAATAAGCAAGTATATGAACACTATGCAAACCTGCTTTAAACTTATCCATCATTCTTTGGAATGTGCTGGTGCATTCTTTAGTCCAAATGGCATTCTTGTTTAACGAAATGTACCAAAAGGAGTGATGAAAGCGGTCTTGTCTTTGTCCGTGTCACGAACACGAATTTGATGGTAACCACTTCGGAGATCTATAGTTGACATAAAACGAGTTTGTTTTGCTTCATGTAGGAGATCATCAATTCTGGGCAAAGGATACGAATCGCTTATAGTGACTGCATTGAGTTTTCGATAATTGACGCATAGACGTATATCACCATTGCTTTTTGGAACTAAAACTACGGGTGCAGCCCACGGTGAGTCGCATTCTTCTATAGTTTTAGCTTCAAGTAATTTGTCGAGCTCGCTACGTAACCATTCTTTCTTGACAGGCGAAAGACGATATGGTGCTACTGCTATGGGTATTTGGTTTATATCGGTTACAATACAGTGCTCTGCGAAAGGTGTTGGCGCTCCCCCTAGAGCAAAGACATCTTCGTGGTTGTTTATTAACTCATTTATCTTCTCTCTTTGGTCAGGTTTAAGATTTGAACCCTCATCTTCTCGCAAGTTGAGTTCTTTACAGTTTTCCAAACATGCAGTTATGTTGCTGCGTTTATGTTTACTAACTTCTTTAAAGGAATATTTTCTATCTGGCACATCCTTAAAGTACCAAAATCCTCCTCTAATATCAGGTACAATGCCAAATTTGTATAGAACATCTATTCCAAATAATGTATAATTTTTTCCTTCCCCTGGGAATAATAGTAATTCAATTTCTTCTAATCTTCCTTTAATTTCTACTGATATGCTGGTAACTCTTACTTTAGAACTTGTTGTAGTACCATCAGCTAGGGTAATGTCTATACTTTTAGTATTAAATATACATTTATCTTTTATGAGTTCGTACAAGCTTCGTCCCATGACGCTTTTTGTTGCGCCAGTATCAACAGTTGCAACTCCATTAAATTCCAATATTTTAACTGGAATCAACGGACGTTTAATTGTTGTAAGGGATTCTTCAGTTTCTAAGGACTGGAATTGCACATTTTCAGATCTGTGACTAGATTTACAGCTTGGACAATGGGCTTTAATTACACCGGGTCTTCCACAACCGTAGCATGATATTTCTATATATAATTATATATATATATATATATATATATATATATATATATATATATATATATATATATATATATATATATATATATATATATATAATTATGAAATAACACAACACACAACACAACCGTAGCATGATATTTCTATATATAATTATATATATATATATATATATATATATATATATATATATATATATATATATATATATATATATATATATATATATATATATATATAATTATGAAATAACTTCAACCATGAACGAATCAGCACATTAACAAAATAACTATCAATATACGGGTGTTCCGCGACTCGACCGACAAACTTATACCATATATTCCGGGGGGTTATTACGATCAAAAAATGACATTAATAACGTGCTCGAAATCGGTCTTTTCAGATTCTTCTCTTTCAACGCTCATCAAAGCAAGATCACTTAATCGATCTTGACCCATGGAGACTCAGATAATTTAAAATTAGTTTTAATTTGTTGAAAGATCTTTCATAGCTAGCGATGGAAACTGCAATAGTCAACATTATTTGCATGGCTATTCGAAGATTTTTCGCCGTTAGAGTTTTTCGGTTTCAACATCCCAGTTTTGACAGAGACTAAGTCCAATTTCCAAAGCTTCAGTCACCAAAGTTTCTCTTTCATTGCGAAAATAATGTCTTAAAAACCTTTCAAATCTAAGGCGGCACCATGAAAGTTTATATTTATATCTTGCAGTCTTTTCTGAACTCTATCAGTAGGAATGAGTACTCTCGTCCAAAATCCAAGTAGAGTCAGAAAATCGATTGTTAACATATGGATGTACAATTGCGTAGCATCACTTCTTGTTTTACTCGTTTCATTTGCATCATCCATTATAGTCTCGAGAACTTGAAGTATGCCGTCAAGGTATTTGTTTATGAGCTTCACAGCTGCCACTTTTGCACTCCATATTGTTTTAGATTTGATAACTATGGGCACAGCGTTTTTGAGTATTTCCCAGCGTTGAGTAGACGATGAAAAAACAGATAGAGAGCTTCAACAGTTCCGAAAAATGTCAATACGCACAGTAATCAACAGTTTTAACACTTTAAATTTTGGTACCCAAGTTACATACGGATACCAAGGGTTCCAAGCGGCGCCCACTTGGTTCTAGCGCCCAGGGCACCTGCCCTGTTTGCCCCGCCCTAGGTACGCCACTGTATATACTCATAGACTATGTGATGTGAACGGCAGCTAAAGTAGGAGGAAGGATACCAAGGATCAGTGGCGTAACAATGCAGCCATGGGCCTGTGTTCCCGAGTCAATCCGGGCCCCTATGTAAATAAGAAAATAGTTTTACTGATCCCATAATAGGACACTTTAAAAAAATACTTTTTAAAATAAAATTTAATTAAAAAACAAAAAAATTACAAAAATAAACATGAAACCAAGACAATATTGTACGTTTTGTCAACAGCTTTTACTGATTTTTTTTGCCAAAAGTTGATATTAGCGTTTTCGGCTTACGCGGTGTCAGTGCGTTCTCAATACACTGTGAGACGTAAATTTATGGACATGGAATCAGTTTCGACTCTATCCTAATGCAAGTTTAAGTTGAAAACGAGACCATTAAGGTGAAATGATACCCCAGCGCGCGAAATTCAAACTTAGTAAAATGGTTTTTCGTTTTTTATTTAAAATTTTGTAATGTAATATGATTTATTTGTATACACGAATAAAAAGGGTAAAATTTGCCATGAAAACAAAATAGTTTCGATAATATTTGTATGTATTTATTCGCCCAAAATAATATTTTTAATATATCTCCAGTTCAAAACCTACGATTTTGATTAAAGTTGCACTAAATATTTATAACAGGGTAAGGAATAAAATATGTGTAAATTAAGAAAAATGATTTTCGAGAACAATTTTAAAAATTCAAAAAACCTACTTTTTTCATACATTTTAATGTTTTTCTTCTATACTAAACCTACAATTTTGTTCATACTTAAATGTGTTTTGAAGAATATTATTATACATAACATATAAAAAAAAATCAAAAATTAAATTTCGGGAACATACTTAAAAAAAAAAAGTTTAATTTTATTTATTTTCTCAAGTCTGTAAAATTCTATTCCTAAAATTTGGTTAGTATTGCGTACTGTACACATTTTTGTATTTCTTAGGCAAGTATTTTAAATATTTATCGTTTAATATAGAAGATATTGATAATAGGGGATTCCGATTAAGCGAATTTTAAGCGCCCCGTCGCGGTATTTTTATGAACTATGTGGACATACAAGTAACTGTCATCGTGCTGTCAAGTTGATAGCCTTGTGAAATTTGTGTTTTGTATTAAAAATATGGGTATTAGGTACGTTTATGGCCTCTGTAAGAGTGATTACAAGAATAAATATAAAAAATATATGAGAGGAGTTTATTTTATGCCGTTTTCCAAGCCGATCTCATCTCTAATGGTTTATGCGTAACTACATGAAACTAAATGGTTTCGTGGAAGTAGTGGTATATGTGTCCGTAGTTAAATAGGTTTGATATGTTATGAGGTGGAAAATAGCCCCACTTTATATTTACATCAACTACCACACACGTATTACATGAAATTACCGCAGACATCCATTTACCACCATCAATTCAAGGTAATATATTATCACTGCGTCCCGCATTCATATAATTGATTTCTGAAAACGTTGAAACACTTTGAGTTAGTATAAATCAGTAAATACCCAGTAACTAACCGAAACTAAAATCTTAAAATAAGATCGCTCTTTTTCCGCCTTTTTTCAGACTACGACACTAACCATCTCTTTTAGGTTATTCACAGAATGATTTTCAATATTTTTCTTTTTTAATTTCGCCCCTGGCACTAACTCTGCACTAAAAAAAATTCATTTTCATCATTAACCGAATACATGTCAACATAAAAAGTCTATTTGTCCACATAGTTCAAGATTTCACCGCAAATGGCGTACTTTGTGACGTCACGATCGGAATTCCCTATTAAAACACATTCGGTAAGTATTTTCGTCAAATATTAGGAAGTGGCGCTATGAGTAGACCTAGCGGTGCATAGATGAACTCTAATGAAATCGGTGACTCAATGGAAAATAGAAAAATTGAAGTGAATAACAAGTATTTACATACGTTTAATTTAGTTTTATATATTAAATTTATACGCCGATATTTTAACTTAAAAATTAAAAGTAGGTGTTTTTTTTTAGAAATTACGTTCTATAAGTACGCACTAGTCATTGGTATTGTTAGTGTTATTATGAATACAAAAAAATTATAAATAGTTCCCAATAATTATTTTCATTAAAATGTAAAATTTTATTAATTATTGAATTCAAATTGTAGGTATAGGCTTGTATATGCTTACTTCGTGTTTGTGCTTTATCTAATCATGGAAAAAATACAAATTTATATTAATGAAGTTGTTTTGTAAATATATCAATAATGACGGCTTGTGGGTCGGATAACAGGGTAGGCGGCACAACAAACAATAACAAAAAAATGAGGGGAAAAATGCGTACAGCAAGTATATACGGAGTGTCTACTTTTTTCCCGAATATCGGAAATTCAATGTTAAAATTTTAATTTGGCGATATCGCTTTATCTATCAATTTTATAAAAAATGTGTAATGAAGAAAAATGTTCAGAAGGAAAATGTACATCGATGAGTATCAAATTTGTTGTTAAATTGTTTCTTCTGTAAGGGCTACAAGCAAAAGAAAATGCACGAATTAAGGCAATTATCAGTGCCTTGAAAAATAAGACAATAATATATATTTGATGTTTCTGACATTTATTTCATTTGATATTATTATTAGAATTTGTGATTAATTTTTTACTTCTAGATTAAATCTTCCTATTATTCTAATAATAATACAATTTTAAAAATGTCAGATATATCAAAAATAACAAACATTTGTATATTATGTTATTAGGAGAAGAAAGCGGTCTTTATATGTTGAATTGTTATTGCGGCCAAGGTGCTAGCCAAGGCAAGCTAAGTAAAATACAAAAAGGGCGTTCTACTCCGAATGACATATACTAATTTTTCTTCAAGTATTTCAAATAAGTTTTGACATTTTTCTGGAATTTTTTTAATTGTAGAATTTGCAATTTCAGCCAAAGCTGGCTGGGTACACTACAAACCAAAAACGATACAACTGTCAAATAACAATTTTCAATATGATCTGTGTTGCTGTGCTGTAGCGACTGCCGCCGCCAGCGGTGAATAAACAATAAACACGCTAACATTTTTTTACTAGTACAATAATAACAACATTTTTGTACTAGTAAGACAATGAATAGGTATCTTCTATAGTGTCTACAGTAGCATATGAATATTGTAATACGCTTAAAGGAAAAAAAATATTATTGTCTTATTTGTCATGGTACTCTAATAATTGCCTTAATTCGCATATTTTCTTTTGCTTCTAACTTGTACATATGAAACAATTTAACAACAAACTGGATACTCATCCATGCACAAATTTTAACATTAAATTTCCTGTTCAAGAAAAAAAAGTAGACACCCGTTATGTTTAATTTAATATTGGATATTAAGTAATTATTTCTCTAATGATAATAGCAATAATAATGAAAGTGCTAATCATCTGTCTCATACTCAGCATTGAATTTCTGAGGCAAAGCTACGGACGAGTACGACGTAAAGCTAAGGCTAGGGCAGGCAGCCAGGGACGAAGGATAGGCTACCTGCTCCCAGTCCTATAAGCAGGGCACGTGTTTGGATCTAGGGGCACGGGTCAAGGGGTGCGACTGTACAGCTGTGATGCACAGGCGAAAGTACATTTTCTTTTGTAGCTTGTATAAATAAATAAAATAAAAATTTTATATGCTACTTTTCTCAAATTGATTTTAACATACATAATATTATGATACTAGACAAAAAATAAATACCCGTATTTTTTCAATCGATTAATTATTTGTAGTTTATGAGAAAACAATTATTATTAAAAATGAGGGGAAGGGATATGTAGACTGAGAGAAAATTGATAGTTATAGCCACCTGTCGCCCTGCCACATGCCACAACGTACGACGCTGGTCTATAACTACCTTCTTCCCTCGCTTCTTCCAACCACGTCTATCTGTCTTCTTCCACGATCCTACTATGATAGCGTCACATATCCCATCTCCAAAATATTATATTGACTAATTACAATACTATTATAAACCAATGTTTAGATAGTTTTTTTTTTTTTTATTATAATAATGAGAGTAATGAGACGCTAGTGTTTAATTTTTATATTTTATGACATACTGAAATTCGATTATAGTCACATACCACATACCCCCAAAATGAATTTTTACAAAAGTCGGAAAATTATTTCTTATTATTTATTTAATTCTTGAAGTGTACATTTTTAGTGCCACTCCTCAACATGAAATTTATAATAGAAATAATTAGAAATTTATTTCCTATTCACGTGATTAGATAAATCATTATTTTGAATAAAAATTTTGTGTCGGTCAGAGGCACTAAAAATGAACACTTGAAGAATAAAATAAATAATAAGAAATAATTCTCTGTATTCTGGAAAAATTGTTTTTGATTTAGAATCAGTACATTGAAATGTATACCATCCATTTTTTTACCGTTTTTTAACACCCTGTGCAGATAATCATATTTCAAAATAAAAACAAATGTTTGGTCGGTGTTACGTTATCATAAAATACATATCTGTAGTACATAAAAGAATTGCATTTGATTTGCAATTTTATCACTTTCATGTTTTAATATTTAAGTTAATTTTTCGTTTTAGTACACGGAGTTATGTAAGTAAAGTGGCATACGTTACCACTAATAAACACGGTTGCAATGTATCGTAATCTGCAATTATTTCTTTTCTAATGTAGGGTAGGTATTTGTTGCAATTGTAAAAGCACTTCAAGATGGACCAATAAAAATTATTTATTTGAATAAAATATTATTTAAAACTCACAGCAGTTTGAGTGAAAATAACAAGAATTGTCATTCTTGAAGGTTTGAAGTCAAAAGCGAAATATGGATAGACACTTTTTATTAATGGCGCTGTTTTGGAGCACTTCTCCGTAAACCAAACGCATGTCGGTGTATTCTTAATTAGTAAAAGTAACAGGCATTTTTGAACAACTTCATTTTTAAATTTTAATTTAATAAGTATAGTTTTTAACTTAATAGTATAGCTTGTTCGTAATTGTCGACTTTACAGTCCCGTAACTTTTACAACTTGGCAGATTTTGCAAAATATATTTCAGATTATAACTTTATTCAATTCTCTTTATCATACTATGAACTTACAGAACAGCCTGTATATTGTCACGGAGAATATCTGGATTTTTATCTTTTGGTGTTTTGACAAATTAATATGATGTCTGATTTTTAAATACAGTGAGTATTGCGTCATCCGTCAATTTTAAACATTTTTTTTTTTTAAACCAAACCTGTATCATGTGACGTAATGGATTCATGTTCACGAAAAATAAATTTTTCGTTAATATGCGAAATGCAAACTGCCGAGGATATTATAATTTTAAAATTTGATCGATGTATTGCTTTTATTTATTTTTTCGCATCTCACTATCGCGTGGAAATTTGAAAACAGTAGCAAATTGGCCATGCTTTTGCATATTGGCACACAGCATTATAAAACCGTTGTTACATTTTTTTTTAATTCTTTAATCAATTAATAACAATCAACAAAAACCAAGAAAAGACTAGTACGAGAGCATATAGAATACTAAGATAAAACAAAACGAACCAAAGACATAAGCAAAAATATGTGTAAAAGCAGGAATCAAAAACCAATATTGTAATAGACAAACCCTAAATATAACAGGTAGAAGAGTATATGTATGGAATAGAATTATTTATTTTATAATAAATATATCAATAATTGCAAGAATATAACACAAACTAAACTATACGATCAGGATAGTGCAACTAGGGATGCGCACGATACATCGATGTTTGAGAAAAATCGATATTCAGCTTTCGATATTTTATCTTTTTCGGTAATATCGATCGACATCGATATTTGTTTTCGATATGTGCTCTCGATGTTTTCAAAAATGCCTTCCTAATATGTCATGAATTGTTAATCATAGACACGCTACTCTCCTGTGTCCTTCCTTTACTTACATATGTCTCGTCACAGTTTATATGATGTCAATCCTAGTTTGGAGAAAATACTTCCACCATAACTGAGTATGCAAAGAAATAAAATAAAAGGAAAACGGTTATCAAAATATTTATTTCTGTATATAGTTGCGAATGAGATGTGTTTTAAATTCAGTGGTTAGTGATTACATTTGATTTTTAATAAAATAAGTTTATAGATTTGTGTATATTATAAGTACCGACATTGTTGTTTTTTTATTAACTGTAAAATATGAAAGCATAATAATAATAATAATAATAATAATAACTTTATTTTTTATTTGGTCTAAAGATTCCTCTTTTATAAAATATGAAAGCATATTTTCTTTATTTTATTTTGAAAAGTGAAAAGTCGGAAATCAGTTCATATTGTTTGTAAATATCGATGTTTTAAAATACCGATATTTTTGATCCGATATTTATACGCCCGCACGGTACAAATATGTCATCATCATAACCGATATCTGCGTACAAAGCAGATTGGCACACCCAGCAATAGGTAATATGCCGTGATGATATATTTATTTATATTTATACAACATCCATTTTTGTTCAAGTGCAACTTGAATTTTATCCCACAGCGCAGTTACCTGAACGGCCTGCCGCTGTGACAGACAGAGAAGGAATAACATACATTCTTGTTATCTCCAACTCCAATGATCTCGATGTGAGCAAAGGCTAGGAACGGGCAGGGGGCAGGCGAGCGGCATTAGGTGCAGATGTGTTGTGTGATTGTATGCTTTTCGATTCTAATTACGGACTTATGGTTTTTTACCTTCCGTCACCTTTAGGTAAGGAAGGTATTGTCTTTGGTCAAAAAATTCGATGATGAGTTTTTAATCAATAAGCACGTTTTAGGGTCCCTAGAATACGAATTTACTATTTTTACGATGATGTCTGTATGTGTGTGTGTGTGTGGATGTGTGTGTGTGTGGATGTGTGTGTGTGTGTGTAACAAAATTTTCGTCTGCGATAACTCTAATACTACAGTTACAAAAATTATAATTCTTTCGTATACTTCTTCGTTACATCCATATGAAGAGCTGATTAGATTTTAGTTACAATTGGTCAACCGGAAGTACCATCATTTGAAGATTTTAACAGTTTTTCTTGAAAAAACTATGTTAAATAAATTTTTTTCACATTTGATGTTATTATAAATATTAAAGAATATTTTATTTTCTATACGATTTGACTGCATTTTATACTTAATATTAAATGGATATAGAGTTAAAAAATTATAAAGAAATTAAATTTCATAAAGTAGCCATAGCTATGGAAACAGCTACTAAGAAAATTCTGATTGAAAGATGTCAGTGTCAAGTGAAATTGACATAGTGTGTTTGTCTTATAATTTTACTGAAAATATAGGATCTTTTGCTTTCTGTATGGAATTTGTATAAAATACATACAACTGCTTTAAGGTAATGTCCAAGAAATAATAATAATATCAAATCTTTTATTTCTGCAGATACATTACACTGTATGTAGAAAACGTCACAAAATAATAATTTTCTGTATGAAATTTGCATAAAATACATGCAACTGCCGGAAGGTAATGTACAAGAAATAGAATATTTAATTTAGCAAGGAACTTTCCGTATGAAATTTGTACAAAATACATAGAACTGACGGAAGGTAATGTGCTGGCCACATCAGATTTTTTTTTTAATATATTTTCTCTTGAAGCTTATAACTATTTATGCTATGTTTCTAAAATTAATATTTATTAATATTATAAAGTAAAAGGACAAAACATATTTTTCATCTTGGTATTACAAGTCACAAGGTAGGCGTCGCCTTATAGAGATCATTTTAAAGATTTGGGTATTTTGACTCTACCATCTATATATATATTTTAAACTCACTTCTTGAAATATATAAATTTAAATTAAATTTCATTTGAAATGGAGATTTGTGACACTAGATCTGCAAACTCATTATTATATATAATAAACTATACCCGAAAAAGTAAGACAATATGAATCAAAAACCATTCAAAAATATTAAAAACTTTCTTATAAAACATGCTTTTTACAATTTCGAAGAATAGTGAATTACGCTGAACTGAAACAAGACATTCACTGCAAACCAAATATAATAAGTAAACGATAATACATTTAACATCATATGAAAATTATTTATATTATGATGTACACGGTACACCTATTATTAATTTTTTTAATAATTGTGAAAATGTAACATTTACTCTACAGTCTATAAATATATGCTCATAATAAAAGTTTCGTACGGTAAATACAAAATATTATGTAATTAGGGAATACTGTTATATAGGTATTTATTATTCATTATATCATTACTCTTTCCAAGAAAAGTTATTATTCCAGTATGATACTAATATTTCATCTCGTATAAATTTGAAATTATTGTCACACCACATATTTTTACTTTTGGGTTTGTGATTTGGAACAAAGTATGACTACTATCAGATAGATGGAGCCCAGTAAATGTACAAGAATTTCTACTTTATCGACTCAGCCATAGTTATTCATCTCAGTGCCCACTAGCGCTCACCTCGGCGTAGAAACAAATTAAAGTGCAAGTCTCAGAGCTTGTTAGTTTTGGCGCGTTTTTCAAAGTTTTCTATGAATTTCAAGGAAGTACTCCTTTGTACCTGAAAAGTATCTTTGAACTGAAAACGAAAATAATTTTATTTCAAATACTCACACTAGTTTACATTCTTACTTTTTTATTTGTATATTTATGTACAATATAAAGTTTTATTATTTGATTTAATAACTCTTTATCACTATCTAACATTGAAGAACTTTATAATAATTTCTGGCAATTGTCAATATGATTTTATTTTTAGAAGCCATATTATTTGCACTAATATTCCTACACTTGCTCCTGTAGTCGGTGCACAAAAGTATCCCTTCAAAATTTTTTACTAATTTTTATTTTGAAAAGAAATTTTCTGCTGAAAGATGTAAGGTCATTTAATATATTTGGAATATGTGGCTCTATAAAAATAAAAATATTTTTTAATGTGCGTGCCGGGCCCCTTGTGGAACCGGGTCCGTGTTCCGCGGAACACCGGTAGTTACGCCATTGCCAAGGATCATGTCCAAGTCAAACATACCAGCGCGTCCACCCGTAAAGACAAGTTTAAGAAAGATACAAATTTATCAGACATATGAACACTAGGTACCAGTATGTGTTCATTTTTCATTTTAAAATGAATTCCATTAAGTTATAAGTTTCCAAACAATTTCTACAATTCTTTTTTAACTACTTTGGCAGAACTATTTTTAAATGCAATCACTTGGTCGGTTCCAAACTCTCGTTGTAGTGCCGTCTTGAAATGATCGTCTCTCGATTGAGAATCCCGCCAGCTGTGAAGTGAATGGAGTAATCTGTTATTGTAAGACTCTAAAAAGAACTATGTAGAACCATACAGAGCAAAAGAAGAGGAATGCTAACGAGCGAAGTGAGTTTGTTGTATGATAATGCCCGTCCCCACACAGTCCAATTCACAACGCAACTCTTGGACTCATTTAGTTGGGACATCAACCATCCAACTTACAGCCCCGATCTGGCTCCCTCAGATTTTCATCTCACCTTCATCTCACTTTATGGGTGGAAAAAGGTTTTCGACCGACGACGATAGCAAGAACGCCGTCAAACAATCGGCCAGAGTTGGCGGGAAACTTCTTCAACGCAAGTATCAAAAAACTCGTCCCTCGACTCATAAGTGCATTGACTGGGGAGGGGATTACGTGGAAAAATAGTGTGAACTATAACCTCTATAATTCTGTATTTTTATAAATTTATTGATTTTTCTATTTTTTTTTTTTGAATACTCTTATTTCCTAAACGCCACTCGTTTGTTAATAAAATTATACCATTTTCTATTTTAGACTTTTTAATGCAGTAATGAGTTCTTCCGAAACAGAAAGATTTGGTACCAACAACACGTATGATTGTCCATTGCTGAGTTATGGCTTTTTTAAAAAAAGATCCAAGATGGCGGCTGTTCCTCATGCAGATTTTTTTGGGATTTGTCTGGGGAAGTACAGGGAGACCCAAAGAACGTATTTCTTAAGGAAATAGCTTTCTAATAATTATTTCCGTATTGATTCAAATTTAAGTCTAAATTGCCTATACTAATATAGCTCAGAAATGAGAATAAACATAAAAACGTAAACTTTTAAAAAGTTCATATTAAATAAATTTTCTAAATATATTTTAACATAACCTAACTTAACGCACAAACTTAAACTCTTTTAAAGAATCCACTTTCTAATACTTTAGCACACTTTACAAAAAATGTATTGTTCAATGTAATATTTTTTTAATGTATTTATTTAATGGTAAATATATCATTGTAATCCTTTCATTACTCTGCAATATTAAAAATGATCTAATTTCTATTGATGACTAAAGAAAAATGTCAAAAATGCAAATATTACATATGAAAAATAGAATTAGAAAATATTTGGATTATGGGATTTGTAACCCACAATAAAAAACACTACCGGGATATTGGCAACCCATGAAGAAACTTAGGTTTCTTCTACCAAAGTTGCAAAAATTAATTACACTTGTCAACTTATTTCTATAAACAGATAAGCTGAGGTATTTATTCAGGAATGAGATAATTTATATAATTGTAATTTTATTTGCATTATCTTTGTGGTAAACACCCGCACGGTACGAATATGTCATCATCATTGTCGATACCTGCGTACAAAGCAGATTGGCACACCCAGCAATGGGTAATATGCCGTGGTGATATATTTATTTATTTATTTGTGTTTTATATTCCACAGAATATCTTATTTTTCATAAATACATATTTAGAAATTGAATTATATCGTTCGCGTTCCACTTTAGCGTATTTAATTTTAAAATCTAAATCGTCTAAAGAAGTGACTAACTAAAGTTGCCCTGCAAATAGCTGCAGAAAGCTCGAATCTTCTATATTACATTTTTCAACTCCACTGATTATGCAAATGCAATTCCAGAGTTAACGGCAACTTGCAACTAAAATTGTCTGTTGTTTATAGGTTGATACTGTTGTCAGTTTCCTATCAACTGGCAACTTACTTTGATTGATAGAACCGAAGTTGTTGATTGCCGTCAACGAAAGTTGACATGTAATATCGGCTTTAGTAACAATTAAATATGTTTCGTTAACAATTTGCTGTAGATTATTACGAAAATAACGTTAGACAGTAGTTTTCAACCCCCATAACCATAACTGCATCTGTTAACGCGAATGGAGTATGTGACACCAGAATTTTTTTTCTTAATTTCTCCATTTGAGCCACGCAACCTTAAATGGCACAGTGTAACATTTGTATCTTAAAACAGTAAGAGTTTTTAACTTTTTTTGTAATTTGTTTACAGGATGAAGGACTTCAAGAAGTTCATAACCTTTTTGAAATAGATTCCGATAGTGAAGGTGGCCCAGAAACTCACCTTCGACAAGTCTTAGAAGAACTATCTTTGGGCTGCACAAAGTACGTGCAGCTCAACAAAAGCAATCAAGCTGGACCTGGTGCAGGAAAAACTAAACTCGATAAGGAGCGCATGAAGTTATGCCAACGTGAAATTGTAGCTATATCTTCTGATCAATTCATGAACAAAATAGTAATTATTTTCATCCTAGGAACATATCGGAACAGCTGCCAGAAATCTGCGGGCAGTAGTTACAAAAAGTTCTGTGAAGGAACGATACAAGACTGCTCAAACATACCTCACAAAACTTCGGTTTCTAATGGAAGATGTAAGTTAGAATAAACAGTTAAAGGTTTCAGGCAAACTAAATATTTTGAAATCAATTTTAAAAATGCATTTCAATTAAAAAATTTAGAATATGCCGATATTATTATAGGTAATACTTTTAAGGCGTATTCAATCTGTTCAATTTATTTAAAAATGTACTCTTACGTCATTTACTTTACATGTTTTTCTATTTACAATAATTTTAATATACATATATATATATATATATATATATATATATATATATATATATATATATATATATATATATATATATATATTCTAAAATTACTTGATTTTAATATTCGAGTGGACTGAATATTTTGGTATGCATATTCTTTATACAGGTGCCCTTTTTACGACCTTCGTCTTTAAAATACGAAATTGATTAAATAAGGTTAAAGCAGCCCTATTAGTAGACCATCTTACAGATGTATTTGGTTTTCCCGTAAAATGCGTAAGTCAAGGGTTGCCAAACGGGTGTCCAGGATAAGTTGCCCAACATGGGGATCTCGAGAACTATAAGATACAAGTCGGTTAAATTAGACAAAAATTTCTCCATTAGGAAACAATTTTAATGGTGTTTTGTTATGTGCGAAAAAATGCCTGTTCTTTCGCTCAAATTTTTTTATGACTAGGTTTTCGAGTTATGGTGTCAAAGTTTTAATTATTATTTGGGCGCCATATTAGAAACTTACACTATTGAAAAGATTTTTTTTATCTTTCGAACTATGTCTATATTCATTTGTTTCAAACTGCAAAAATGCAACAATGATCATATAAATATATAAAATATATCATCACGGCATATTACCCATTGCTGGGTGTGCCAATCTGCTTTGTTCGCAGATATCGGTAATGATGATGACATATTTGTACCGTGCTGGCGTTTACTAGGCGTCACCTCACGGGCACTCATTGCTGGCGTGGAGAGTGCACCACAATGATCATGGTAGAACGAAATGTGGTATGCCGATGCGCATGTCGTCTATCTTTTACTATCTATCTCTTTCTCTTGCGTTACGTCACGTGCGGAGCATTCTAGCTGAACATCCTTGCATGGAACTGTAATTTTTGAGCTAATTCTTCAATTCAATTTTATGAAAGTATTAATGGTTAATCAATAAATGTATTAATCTTACAACATATGTATACAGTATTTAAAACAACAGCACGTAAACTAGAAACTAAAGATAAACAATATAACTTATTTAATACGTGTCAAAATTTCAGTTAAAAAAAATTGGAACCAAGCTGATTTGCTGATGTTTAATAATTTAGAGCGATTTCATATAAGTTTAAGTTGTTAGTAACTTAACCGCTCATTGGCAAAAATCGTGTAATATATGACATGATAAAGAATTTCATGCAGAATTCAAATTTTCAAACCGCGTTATCATATCTTCAACAGCGTCAGACTAGTGTATAAATTTGTAGAAAAGCGCTGAAAAAAGTATTTAAAAATCATCGATAATTTATTTCTTTTGATGCCACGACAACTGTAACCTGCTATAAAGAGAAAAACCCATTAGACTAAGTATTAAATACCTAATATTTTTTATTTTTTAAATAATTTAAACTTTTTTCATAAATTATTCTGATTAACTTTTTGATAGTTCAACCTAGGTAAAAATTGTAAGAACCCTTCATTGTACAAAAATTTACGAGCTTTAATTTTGCATCTTTGTAAAATTTTGATACTGGCTACTGTTTTTGAGAAAATAACCAAAAACCCAAAAAAACTCATTTTTGCACATTTGATCCAAGATGGCGGCTCGCGCCGAGCCTCCCCAAGGTTAAAAACTTGAATTTTTCTTCCTCGTCCTGACCTAAACAATATATATTAAAATCGTTTCTACACCACCTTTTCTAGAGTAAAAACTTCCATTGACTGGACTAACATAGCATTGAAACATTTTTTAAATTTCGTTTTAAATATGTCATTTCCTGCGTGGTTGGTTTGTCACGTGTAGACAACCTCATGGGCCACGTTCTGCTTACACAGAGCGGCTAATAGTCGTCTACACAAATAGCGACCGACCTGCACATAAAGTCTCTCACGGTCAAAAGCAGAAATATTTGGAAGAAAAGGCACATTGGCATTGGAAGAACTAGCTACTTCGACAACGCTTCACTAGTTAAGTTATTCAGACATAGAACTATGACCTATGACATTGTCTTTTATTGCATTATAATTTATATTTTTGTAGCCGTAAATAAATAAATAATTGCCTACTATTTTGAAAACTAAATAAGAAAATTATCAATGAAAAACACCAAATTATTTTTAATTGTTTTTCAATTTTTTCATTGCAACAGCCATATTTTTAACCTATAAATTGAATAATTGTTGTATTATTGCAGTTTGAAACTGTAGTATTATCAACAACAAACAATAATTGTAATTATGTTTGGAATCTGTATTTTGTATTTGAAAAATAAGTTACAAAATTACACCGCTAGAGCGCAGCATCACACAGGATGCCGAGTTGGGTGTCAAGGGACACACCCGTGTACAAGCGTGTGTGTAACAGTTTTACAAACTACGTAATAAATAACTTTGGACATAAAATGTGTGTTTATTAACATTTTGAACCTATAATACAACATTTTAACTGGCGACGAGGCAGTTGAAAAAAAGAAAATAACTCTGCGTGTGCAAAAACAACAATTGTTTTGTACGGGGAGAAAAAGAGGTTAAGTTCAACACGAACAAAGGCAACGACAACGAACAAACATGCCAGACAATGCGAACACAACGACAACGACTACAGAAACAAATAGTTATTTAAGGAATTTCCAATTTGAGAGGTTTTGCCCAGAAAAGGAACCATGGGAGTACTACATTCAACAATTTAAAATGGAGCTACAAATCCATGAGCTCGTGGGCACAGATGAGAATACACTCAACAAGAGGCGAAATCTTCTATTAAGCAAGGTAGGACCCGATGCTTTTAGAGTCCTAGTTGACCATTTCAAACCCACAGATGTAACTACACAAACCTTTGACAATATTGTACAAGTTTTAGACAAATACTACGGAAAGAAAACATACATATTATCCGAAAGAGTAGCCTTTGCCATGAGATACAGAAAAGACGATGAAACTGTGACGCAGTACATAAATGCTCTTCGTGGATTAGCAGGAAACTGTGATTTTGGCACCAGCTTAAATGAAAGGTTACGTGATCAGTTTGTCATTGGAATAAAAAACCCTGCTTGGCAACAAGAGTTTATACGATTACACCCTGATAATACCTCAAAATTAGAAGATATTGAAGCTTCAGCGCTTATCTTGGAACAAGCTACCTTACAGACAAAACGTTTGTCGATGTTGTCATGTGACCAAGTAGATAAACATACAAACAGGGTAAAATTCGACGGAAACAGAAGAAACCCAAACAAAAACAAACAACATGGTTTTAGACGACAACATAAAACACAAAACAAGCAACAAGTGCTCATTTTGGATCCTAAGAAGGACTGCTTGATGTGTGGCAACAGAAAACATAAGGAAAAAACAGAATGCCCCGCAAGAGGACAAAAATGTATCCTTTGTAACGCTGAAAATCATTTTGCGAAAGTATGTATTGCAAATGGTAAAGCTCAAGTGAAGCCACGTGACAGAGGAGGTACACGACATGTACGCGAAAATGAAGAAACAAGTAGTTCAGACAGTGAAAAACACAGTTGCTCATCAGCCGACACCATGAACGTGAGACAGTTACAGTCGTCAAGTAAGGTTATGCTGCCTGTAGTTATTGAAGACCAGGAACTCGAGATGTTATACGATCCGGGTGCAGCACACTCGGTAGTTGGCGCGAAGTTATGGCAACGTCTTGGAAGCCCAGTTCTGCATAAAACTACCAGCTTAATTGGGTATACAGACGCAAAGATCGAAACACTAGGTAAAACCGAAGTCAAGGTTAAAGCATTTAATTCTGAGAAGACACTACCACTTTATGTGACAACCGCTGATGATATACCACTTTTTGGGCTAGATTGGTGTCTTGCTTACAACCTAAACTTTCCACCAGGTGCACGGATTTGTCAAATCAAGAATAGTAACTCGCCGAGTCAACAACAAGCTACAAAATATTTAACAAACACCAACAACCAGGAAATAACGAAGCAAAAGTCAAGTAACAGCAACAACACAACTTCAACACAGTTAGAGGCCCTACTTGAAGAACACAGTAACTTATTTAACGGACATATTGGAGCAATAAAGGGACATATGGTAAAAATACATTTAAAAGAAAATGCAACACCTAAAACATTCCGACCACGTCCAGTACCAATCGCTTTACAAGAAAACGTCACGGCAGAACTTGAAAGGTTGGTTAAGGAAGATGTTTTAGAACCTGTCAATATGAACAATGAACCAATTGAGTGGGCTACACCAATTGTCTTAGCTGTGAAGTCAAACGGGAGTATCAGAATTTGCGGAGATTTCTCAGTCTCTATCAATCCGTATGTACTTAAAGACGATTATCCACTTCCGCGTTTCGAAGATCTCGTGTCAAAACTTAACGGAGGCAAGTATTTTTCCAAGTTAGACCTCAAAGACGCTTATTTACAACTAGAAGTACACCCAGACTTCCGGAAGTATCTTACTATCGCCACACACAAAGGATATTTCCAGTACAAGCGTCTACCTTTTGGAGTTAATTTTGCACCGTCGTTATTCCAGCGGACTATGGACCAAATTCTATCAGGTATAGATGGAACAGTCTGTTACCTAGATGATATTCTAATCACAGCACCGACAAAAGAGTTACATTTACAACGACTTAGTCAAGTACTTCAGCGACTCGAAAATATCGGAATACACACTCAGAAGTCGAAATGTTTATTTCTCCAAAACAGTATCTCATTTTTGGGACACGTAATTGATGAAGAAGGATTGCACCCGACAAATGAACATCTAAAAGCAATATTAGATATGCCACGCCCCAGTAATGTCACTGAACTCAGGTCGTTTTTGGGCTCAATAACATACTATAGTCGGTTTATAGAAAATTTGCATGTAATTTGCGTTCCTCTTTATCGTCATCTGAAAAATAATACAAACTTTATATGGACTCAGGAAGATGAAAACCTTTTTCAAGAACTCAAGAAAAAGTTGACTTCTTCTGACACTTTAGTTCACTATAACCCGGACATGCCACTTGTAGTAACCAGCGACGCAAGCTTCAAAGGTGCAGGAGCTGTCTTATTCCATAAATTTCAAGATGGTAGCCTGAAACCGATTGCTTTCGCGTCTCGAACATTCAGCGAAGTAGAAACCCGCTATTCAACCATTGATAAAGAAGCGCTCGGAATTGTTTTTGCTGTCACACGCTTTCACCATTATCTATATGGACGGCATTTTACTCTACTGTGCGATCACAAGCCGTTAGAGAGAATATTCAGTAAAAACCGAGAAACACCAAAAATCGCAAGCAACAGACTGTTACGTTGGGCTATGCTTTTAAATAGTTATGATTTTGATATAATGTATCAGCCAGGTAAAGAAAACGCACCTGCTGATGTACTTTCTCGTCTACCTTTGACCGATTCAACTAAATCGCCACAAGAAGAAGCTGGTCTACCGAAACGAAGTCAATTATTAAATCTAAGATTACATCAACTTCCTGTAACAAAATCAAGACTTCAGTCAGAAACATCACGCGATAAATTGTTTTTGAATATTATAAAATTTGTGCAAAACTATTGGCCTGATAAAAAGCAACTTTCCGATGAAATTACCCCTTACTACGAAAAGCGTGAAGAATTATCCTACGAGGAGAAAATACTTCTATGGAAAGGAAGAATTTGCATTCCCGAATCTTTAAGACCTGATATATTAAATATGCTTCACGATGGTCATCCCGGTGTAACAGCAATGCAATCGTGTGCGCGAATACATGTTTATTGGACGAATATAGACACTGACATTAATAACTTTGTTAAATCGTGCGTACAGTGTCAAGAATCGCGTCAAACTCAAACTAAAGTTCCGCTTTATCCGTGGAGTGCACCACCTGAACCATGGTCGCGAATACACATTGACTTTGCCGGACCTTTCGAGAAGAAAATGTGGTTAATTGTGATCGACGCTTATTCGCGATGGTTAGAGATAATTCTCGTTAAAGATATTACAACGTCAGTTACTATCTCAGCCTTGTTAGAAATATTTTCCAGGCTCGGGTACCCAAAAATTATCGTTTCTGATAATGGACCGCAGCTGACGTCAGAAGAATTTGCGAAATTTTGCAAAACCAATGGAATTGCTCACATCCGGACGACTCCATACCATCCAAAAACGAACGGACTCGCAGAAAGAGCCGTTAAAACTTTCAAAGAGCGAATGTCAGCTAGTTCATCACTTAGTAAATCACAAGAAGAACGCCTTTATAGATTTTTATTCGCTTATCGAAATACGCCACAACGCTCTACAGGAAGATCACCCAGTGAAATTATTTTTGGAAGACCATTACGATCCGTTTTCGACCTTATGAAACCGGATATTTTCAAGAATATAGATAAAGAAAAACAAATTCAGAAGAATTACCACGACAAACAAGCCAAGTTTAAAAATTTTCAAAAAGAAGAGAAAGTGTGGGTAAACAAACCTGTCGGGAAAGGCTCATCTCCAGGACAAGTCGTTGAACAAACCGGACCATATTCTTATCTGGTAAATGTAAACGGGACCATTAAACGAAAACATGCTGACCAAATGAGAACTCGAGTCGAAGCATCGTTTGTTCCCAGTGACATTCCCCGAGATTTTCCATCAACTAATTTATTCTCAGAATTTTCAGGTACTCCAGCTAATACTGAAATCTCACATCCCGTTTTTGACAAGAAGGCGACTGGGAAGGTCGAGTTTCCTTTATCTTCTCGTGCCGAAGAGGGACAGGATCCAGGTACTCAGCCGGAAGTGGAGAGGCCGACGTGAGAGGGGGATCAACGCGAATTCGCACAAGCCAGCACCAGCAGTTCAGCACCAAGACGTAACCCCCCTAGGGACAGAAGACCGCCTGCTCGATACAGGCTATAAATAATTCAAGTCGGGGAGGAATGTAGTATTATCAACAACAAACAATAATTGTAATTATGTTTTGAATCTGTATTTTGTATTTGAAAAATAAGTTACAAAATTACACCGCTAGAGCGCAGCATCACACAGGATGCCGAGTTGGGTGTCAAGGGACACACCCGTGTACAAGCGTGTGTGTAACAGTTTTACAAACTACGTAATAAATAACTTTGGACATAAAATGTGTATTTATTAACATTTTGAACCTATAATACAACAGAAACAAATGAATATAGACAAATATTATACATTATTAGAAACCTAAAACATTCTCTTAATGGTGTAACATTCCAATATGGCGTCCATATAAAAACTAAGACTGACATCATAACTCGAAAACCAACAGTGATAAAAAATTTGAGAATCGTCATTCGAAAGAACATAAAAAAGCGCCTTAAAAATGTGTAAATTATAACCCAATCTTATTTCACACTAGCAAAAATTAAAAAAACTGTAAAATTTACATTTTCACCTATATCTAGCGACCTATGCATTTTTTCGCAAATAACAAAACACCATTCAAAAGCAGAGTTGTGTAAGTTATTTACATCGAGTAATTTACTTAGTTTTTTTACATGTAAAAAAACTTGTAAAAAGTTCAACTTATATGTAAAAAAAACCCTATGTAAAAAACGTAAAAACCTAACACTTACTCGTATATAGTTAAGTTACTAACATCTAATGGCAAGCACTTATTTTTATGAGACTGCTAAAACATAAAACTGACAGTGATAGTAGACAGCAATGATAACGACAGAGCTCCATTGCGTAAACCACACGCAAGCGCAGTTGGAATTTTTTTTACGTTTATTACATTTTTTACATAAATTACAGTTATTTATACCAATTTTATATATAAATAAACAAATTCGTAAAAAACACAACTCTATTAAAGGGTCTCCTAATGGGGCAACTTTTGTCTAATTTAACCGATTTCGTATCTCTTATAGTTCTCGAAATCCCCATGTCCTATGTTGGACCAGTTATCCTGGACAGCCTGTATACGATACTGTCCCATATTTTACGCCGAATTTCGCTGACCCTTATTCTAATTGTTGACATAGCCTAATGTCCAGTATTTCAATGAAAAGGTAAAATTGTAAGTACTATGATAAGCAATTTATAACGTGCAGAGTTTTAAAAATTCGCAATAAACGATGGTTTGTTAGTCAAAAAATAATGCTAAGTATACGGCCTGAACTGTATAAGGATAATTCCCATAACTTTACGAACCTGACGAACGTTAAATACTCTTTTTTTTTCTTCGAGTTATAAAGTCCGAAGTTATAATTTTTAAATGGACGCTATAGTGGAAAGTTAAATCATTAAAAAGAAAATTGTTTTAGCTTTGAAGGATGTAGGTAACTATCTATGTTCATTTATTTCAAAGAACAAAAATGCAGCAACAATTATTAAATTTATAAGGTAAATTTATAAGATAAAAACATTGATTCTGGAAATAAAACACAACTAAATTGCTAAATTCCTAATTTAGTTCACTTAATTTCATTCGGACCAATTAAATTTAATATTTTTATGGACGTCATAGTAGGTGATGATACAAGTAGGTATTGAAAATGACAATTGAAGTGTTGCAAAGCTACAGACGATAATTCTAACTGATGATTTCATTTGTTTCATTGTCACATCCATTGTTTTTAGCCTAAGAATTTAATAATCGTTGCGTTTTTGCTGTTTGTAAAGCTAAAATAATTCTCTCTTCAATGGTGTAAGTAACTTTTTCTACTATGACGTTTATACAAAAATTACAACTGTGACCTCAAACTCGAAATCCAACAGTGATTAAAAAAATTAAGCATCGCCATTCAAAAGAGCATGAAAAAGTTACCCAAGGAAGTGCAAACCAAAATTCTATAATATTTCATATTTAGAAGTTATTTCTAAAAATAAAAATTATCAAAATTTAAATTTTTATATTTATCTAGTGACCTATCCAATTTTCGGTAAAAGCGAATACATCTTTTAAATTATTGTCTACTAATGGGGCAACTTTTTCCTAATTTAACCGACTTCGTATCTTTTATAGTGCATTCCGAAATTGAACCAAGTTAACCGCCGTTACATTTTCAGTAACCGGTTGTGTTTTCGGAACGCGGTTACTGAAAGCTGGTAATTTTTCTGTAACCACACTAACCGCGTTAGATCGGCGGTTGTGATGCGGTTACATTTTGATGCATGACAAATGAACTTTTAACTATTTTAAATTTGCCAAAATGAGGTTAGCGGTTAAACCGTAACCATTTTCAGTGGTTACCGTGGTTTAATTTCGAAATACACTATTAACTTAAGATAATACAGTTCCAAAGGGTGCAGGTCGAAAAACGGACATCATATTATTTACTTCATAAAATTTATTATTTAATTTAATTTATTATATGTTTGTATATTATAAATATATTACACTTATGCTCGGTTTTATAAAAGCGAATTAAATTTTTATCCAGAATTATAAATATAATCCAAAATTTTGTGTATATTATTATACATATATACAAAATCCTGGATTTTGAATTCCTAGATTAAATTTTGCTTATAAAACCGGGCATTAATCTTATGAATAAAACGACATTTTAGCCTCAAAATTCCTTACCGGATGTATTTCTGTGGATAATCAGTGGAGGAAAACGTCAAGCATATAAACGCATTCCAGCGCGAGATGTTGTGTATTCCATTGTGGATGAAGAAAGCGGAAAAGATTGTGCAAGAGTGCAAACTATGTTCCTTAAGGTATTTATAGTATTTTCAAACAAATTGAACGTACCTAATTTAAATACCCCTTAGAGTTTCTTGAGGTACCACGGGAAATAATCTAAAAAATAATTAAGACTGAAATATAAATCATTTTTAGATGTTATATTTACGTCTAATTGATATTATTTTATTCGTTCTAGCTCCCTGGAAAGAAATCATCAGGACCAAGTGGATGGACAATCCAAGCAAAATTACAAGTTTACATGTGGTTGGGAATGTTGAAACACAAGAAAAATTTTATAAATGGTTTACCACGGGGTTATGAAATGTCGCATGAGTTAAAGAACGCTGACAGACCGAGAGCTTTACCTCCTTCTTCTATACACTACACTGACAAGCATGTAGGTTTTTTATTTAAAATAAATTAGAAAAACAAGAGAAAATTATGAATAATCAAACTGGTAAGCCAAATCAGGTACGCTGTAATACCAAATTAATCAGTTTTTTGTAACAAAATATAGAATCTTACAAAAATAGCTTACTATTTAAACAGTTAGGTAACTTATTAAATATTACTCAATATTATCTCAACTGTTTTCACAACCTATCTGATATCATGTTAATTATTCATATTTTTTACGTTTTTGCAGTGGCGGTTCCTTCATTAGGTCATTTAGTCAATGACCTCCCAAATTTAATAAAGCAGAAAAGAAAAAGCGAATGTTGAATTTAATACGAGTTAAATGGCCCGTTTTCAGTGTCATCCGATATGTATATCACGGAAAACCTTATCAAATAAGCAAACAAATGAGAATATTTTTAACATAGGTTTCCATTTAAAAAAGTATATCTTATCTCGAGAATTATAGTTTTCAAAAAATCTAATTAGATTTTATTCTACGCAAAAAACGATACAAAATTTGTCAAAACAATTTTTCTCCAACTATCATAAAAAAGATAGGTAGCAGGGGATATAATTAGGTGCAGCTCTGGCTTGTTTCTGTAGTTCTAAATTTAAAAATGCAGCTCTAAATTCAAATTTTGCAGTTGCTTTCACTTTTTTATACATTACTTATTATTCAAATGTGTACATGAAACAAGAATTACAAAATATATTTTTAATTATTAGAACGAGCGTTTCCCGCAACACATCTGGATATTGTAGCTCTCTTGTAGTCTATAGTTTCTGCCTTTGTCACCCATTTTTTGTAAGGAAATAAATGTGGTGAAATATTTTTGATTTATATCTTTACAAAGGACAGACATTAAACCAGCAACTGCTCATTTTGATAAAAAATGTAAGTAACTCCCCCCAACCTTTAACAAAAAAGTGCAGCTCTAAATTTTACAAATTATATCCTCTGATAGGTAGGTATGAGATATTTTCGAAATGAGCGGAAAACAAGTTGTTGCATGAAGCTCAAAAAGAAATGAATACAGAAAATTCCTGTAGTGACTCCGGCTCCAGAATGTATAAACTGTTTTGCTCTATCTTAATATAAACCACGCTAAACCGACGTAAAAAAACACCGAAAATGAGACATTTGTACTTAATTTTCATTTTAACTTATAAATATGATTTCATATAAGTCAATAAACATAAATAAATTATTTTCTAAAATATATTTACTACGTTTACATGCAGTTTTGAAAATGGTTTCAGTTTTTAGTCAAAATTACGCGAAACTGTTTACATGCAATTTTCAAAACAGGTTTATAGATTGATTTGAAAACAGTTTCGGCGTATGCGCATTTGGCTGATGTAAGTAACAGATTCTCTTCAGTCCAAATTCTTCGTTTTGCCATTTTTTCAATTATTTTTTCTACTTTGTACCTCTACGCACTAAAACTACACAACTGTCAGTTTATTTGTAGGTTAGTAACACCAAGTAACACAAAGCGACAGAAACGTTATGCTATGTACGCATGCGCAATATCGAAAATGAATTTTTACTGTTTATATGAGTAGTTTTTAAACTAGTTTTCAAGTCAAACCCATGAAATTTATTTTCGGTTTGTGAGAACTCAAAACCGTTTTGATACTGTATACATGGCGTTTTCAGAACTAAAAACGTTTTGAAAACGGTTTGAAAACTGCATGTAAACTCAGTAATTGTATCATGTATGAACCAATCTTTATCAATTATTTATACGAATACATAAATTTTTAATACGGAAATATTCTTTTGTTATTGGATAGAAAATTAATTATATATGAGTGTATATTACAGATTTTCCAACTAAGATGTCATATTTATCAAGCACGGTCTCTCATCGGTTCAGATGCCTCAGGTCTTTCCGATCCTTATGCTTGTGTAATTGCTGGTGAATACAGCAAACAAACCCAAGTCATTGATGAAACTCTTAGTCCTACGTGGGACGAACTGCTTATATTTGAAGAAATTCTCATCTATGGTACTGAAGGAGAAATTAAACACGATCCTCCAGCCATTATTATCGAGATTTTCGACCAAGACAAGGTCGGCAAATCAGAGTTCATTGGTAGAGCAATAGCCAAGCCACGCGTAAAATTACGTCACGAACCATATTCTAAACCAGAATATCCACCAAGTTTGGAGTGGTTTGATATAACAAGGGGACCAGACCATGCTGGAGAGCTGCTGGCAGCTTTCGAGTTACTGGAAATTCCTAGTGATGCTGATACGTACACCCTTCCGAATCTACCTCAACCCAAAGAGATTATCCTCCCAAAAGATGCTCATGAAAGTAAAAATGTCGGACCAATACTGCCTGTGCCGAGAGGCATACGACCAACACTTGCAAGATATAGAATTGAAGTTCTCTTTTGGGGTTTAAGAGATCTTAAGAGAATACATTTAATGACTGTAGATAAACCTAGAGTAGATATAGAGTGTGCTGGACATATTCTATACTCGTCTATTATTCAAAATGCAAAGAAAAATCCTAATTTTAGCACACCTGTAAAGTTTTTAGAAGTAGAATTACCTGAACAAGAATTATATCGACCACCACTTACAATTAGAGCTGTAGATTGTAGAAGTTTTGGACGATATACATTAGTAGGCACTCATATGATAAATTCTATACATAAATATATGTACAGTCCAATGACAAAACGAGAAAGAGAGGCGGAAGATAGAAAGAAATCGCTAAATCAGTTGCAAAATATTGACTGTTCGGCAGGAAACCAGAGTAGCACGAATACATCTCAGTACGATGGTAATAAAGAAAGGAGTCCTCTTCTTCCAAAAGATATATCCAAATCTATGGGTTATGGAACACGAGAATCTATTAGAAAAACTCAAAAAACTGAAATAAACCGAAAGAGGAAACAAAGTTTAGAGGAAGATGTAGAGGATGAGGAAAATAAAGACTGGTGGACAAAATATTTTGCATCTGTGGAAGCAATGATTGCAATTACACAGGAAGCACGTAAAGAAAAGAGTTTACAAAATGGAAATTTACAAATTACTTTAGATGATAATTTACATGTTCCACAAAGCAATAAAGATTTATCTAATATAGAAAGAAGCCCAGAAAGAAAAAGGTTTGCATTTAAGACTGTTGCTAATGCTTCAAGATTTGCAACAAGACTGAGCCCGAAAACTATCCGCAAGAAAACAAGACAGAAAATCGAATTATGTAAAGTAAGATTAATACACGGTCCGGCGGAGGAAACGCATGATTTTCAAGTAAGCGATATACAGAAAGTATTTTGTTTTTGAAAATATTATTTATATCGAAATGAACCTTATACACTGACAAATTAAAAACATTGTTATCTCATGTGTAGGAAATCACATCGCGGAGATGTCCCCCGTTTTCTGCAATGCATGATTCCAGACGTTTCCTGATTTCATGTTGAATTTCTTCTTCCTTCCTTCATTTGTTGTAGCGTGCACGACTTATTAACGTAAACGCGTGATTTCAGGTAACCCCAAAGTAAGAAGTCAAATGTTGACTGACGCAGTTCGCAGTTTCAGGGAACGCCTGGAATCATGCATTGCGGAAAACGGGGGACATCTCCGCGATGTGGTTTTCCGCACATGAGCTAATAATGTTTTTAATGTCATTATATAAGGTTCATTTCGGTATAATAGTATATTATGTTATTAGGAGTAGAAAGCGGTCTTTTTGTGTTGAACCCAGCTATTGCGGCCGAGGCTAGGCAAGCTGGGTAAAACACAAAAAGGGCGTTCTACTCCGAATGACATATACTATTTTTTCTTCAAGCGTTTCAAAGAATAATTTGACATTTTTTTTTGGAATTTTTTCATTGTAGTGTTTGCAATTTCAGCCAAAGCTGGCTGTGTACACTACAAAACAAAAACGACACAATTGTCAAATAACAATTTTCAATATTGGCGAAGAAAATGAACTCGTAGCCGTCTGGTGGTAAAATTATGAACTTGTCAGAAAAGTAATCAAAATGTAGTTTTTACGGTTGTAATACTTCCCTTTAAACAATACTGCACTTTAAATCAATTTACGTTTAAAAATTTATGAACCCTACATACTCATTTCCTTGTCAAACACTGTACAAGTTTTGACAATTACTCTTCTCGCCGGCCATTTTGTACAATTGGTGCTGCCTCTATCGGTCATTTTCGTTGCCAATAATATGTGTTGCTGTGACAACTGCCGCCGCCAGCGGTAAACTAAAACACTAACATTTTTTTACTACAACAATATCAACATTTTTGTACTAGTAAGACAATGAACTTCTTCTATAGTGTGTGTACGGGAGCATAATATGAATATTATAATACGCTTGAAGAAAAATAATTTTTCTTAAAACCAAATACTTTCTGTGTAACACTTAATTGAAAACCATACGTTTCCTCTGCCGGAGCCTGTATATTCTAAATTTTAATTAAGAGATAAACACTGTATTTACTATAGGTTTATCCAAATGATTTAGAAGCACAGTCTGAATTTGATGGGTTTAAAGAATGGCTTCATTCATTTGACTTATATAGAGGCAAAAAGACTGGCGATGACACGGAAGACGAAAGCAGAATAGTAGGAACTTTTAAGGTAAATTTTGTAAATTATGATCATATTTATCCATGTATATACAGAAGAATAAATTTTGGTTACAGGATATGGTAAACTATTTTATTATTAATTATACGACAAACAACTACTCTATAAAAAAAATTGTTATCTTGAAACTACTAGAATGTATAAACATAACTTCTACAAATGTGGAATAATCAAATAATAACGATCTTATTGTTTTAAGTTCCAAATAAAGTATCTTTAATTTCAAAATATACAAAAATTTACTTAAAAAGTACAATGGGTAAAATTTACAAATAACTTTTTTGCATAGTTTAAATTAAAGGTACTTGAAACTTAAAACGAAAACAAACATTTTGGATAACCTGCGTATTATACAAATTGTATCTTTGCCTTTTTAATAGTTTGAAGTTATACAAAATATTTTATAAAAAATAAAAATTTTGTCATATTAATAATAAAATCCATATTCTTTAACTAAAACACTGTATATGGACAGTTGTCCCCGTTGTCCCATTTAGAACGGTCATCATTGCGATCTCGAGAACTATAAGAGATACGATGTTGGTTAAACGGAACTTTTTGTGCGCCTTTCGGAGGCTATCTCGATTGCTTTTGTTTTTAAAAAATTCTTATGTAGATAATGATAAAAAATTGAATTTTGTTGATATTTACTTTCCGTCACTTACAGACAAGAAAGGTAAAAAAATTCGATGATGAGTTTTTAATGAATAAGCATGTTATAGTGTTTGTTTTAGGGTTCATAGAATACGATTTTACTTATTTTCATAATGATTGTATGTAATGTATGTAATGTATGTAATGTGTGTAATGTGTGTAATGTATGTAATGTATGTAATGTATGTAATGTATGTAATGTATGTAATGTATGTAATGTATGTAATGTATGTAATGTATGTAATGTATGTAATGTATGTAATGTATGTAATGTATGTAATGTATGTAATGTATGTAATGTATGTAATGTATGTAATGTATGTAATGTATGTAACGTATGTGTAATGTATGTGTAATGTATGTGTAATGTATGTGTAATGTATGTGTAATGTATGTGTAATGTATGTGTAATGTATGTGTAATGTATGTGTAATGTATGTGTAATGTATGTGTAATGTATGTGTAATGTATGTGTAATGTATGTGTAATGTATGTGTAATGTATGTGTAATGTATGTGTAATATATGTGTAATGTATGTGTAATGTATGTGTAATGTATGTGTAATGTTTGTGTAATGTATGTGTAATGTATGTAATGTATGTGTAATGTATGTGTAATGTATGTAATGTATGTGTAATGTATGTGTAATGCATGTGTAATGTATGTGTATTGTATGTGTAATGTATGTGTAATGTATGTGTATTGTATGTGTAATGTATGTGTAATGTATGTGTAATGTATGTGTAATGTATGTGTAATGTATGTGTAATGTATGTGTAATGTATGTGTAATGTATGTAATGTATGTGTAATGTATGTGTAATGCATGTGTAATGTATGTGTATTGTATGTGTAATGTATGTGTAATGTATGTGTATTGTATGTGTAATGTATGTGTAATGTATGTGTATTGTATGTGTAATGTATGTGTAATGTATGTGTAATGTATGTGTAATGTATGTGTAATGTATGTGTAATGTATGTGTAATGTATGTGTAATGTATGTGTAATATATGTGTAATGTATGTGTAATGTATGTGTAATGTATGTAATGTATGTGTAATGTATGTGTAATGTATGTGTAATGTATGTAATGTATGTGTAATGTATGTGTAATGTATGTAATGTATGTGTAATGTATGTGTAATGCATGTGTAATGTATGTGTATTGTATGTAATGTATGTGTAATGTATGTGTAATGTATGTGTAATGTATGTGTAATGTATGTGTAATGTATGTGTAATGTATGTGTAATGTATGTGTAATGTATGTGTAATGTATGTGTAATGTATGTGTAATGTATGTGTAATGTATGTGTAATGTATGTGTAATGTATGTGTAATATGTGTAATGTATGTGTAATGTATGTGTAATGTATGTGTAATGTTTGTGTAATGTATGTGTAATGTATGTGTAATGTATGTGTAATGTATGTGTAATGTATGTGTAATGTATGTGTAATGTATGTGTAATGTATGTGTAATGTATGTGTAATATATGTGTAATGTATGTGTAATGTATGTGTAATGTATGTGTAATGTTTGTGTAATGTATGTGTAATGTATGTAATGTATGTGTAATGTATGTGTAATGTATGTAATGTATGTGTAATGTATGTGTAATGCATGTGTAATGTATGTGTATTGTATGTGTAATGTATGTGTAATGTATGTGTATTGTATGTGTAATGTATGTGTAATGTATGTGTAATGTATGTGTAATGTATGTGTAATGTATGTGTAATGTATGTGTAATGTATGTGTAATGTATGTGTAATATATGTGTAATGTATGTGTAATGTATGTGTAATGTATGTAATGTATGTGTAATGTATGTGTAATGTATGTGTAATGTATGTGTAATGTATGTGTAATGTATGTGTAATGTATGTGTAATGTATGTGTAATGTATGTAATGTATGTGTAATGTATGTGTAATGTATGTGTAATGTATGTAATGTATGTGTAATGTATGTGTAATGCATGTGTAATGTATGTGTATTGTATGTGTAATGTATGTGTAATGTATGTGTATTGTATGTGTAATGTATGTGTAATGTATGTGTAATGTATGTGTAATGTATTTGTGTGTGTGCGCGCGCGCCTCGAAGATATTAATTTATACACTGGATTGCTAAATTGTATGTTGTGCACGTAGACATCTGTTGCCTTTGAGGCAAGCAACTGGAAGGCAGTCATTTGCAGGAAGGCCAAATTTAAAATTACATATGGAAACAATTTATAAATTGGATGATTTCACTGATTTATATATATATATATATATATATATATATATATATATATATATATTGCGTATATTTTAAAAATTATAGTTATTTTAATAATATAATATGCATTTATTACATATACGGGATTTTTAGCATGTACAATCATACTTTCGTAATTTCCTGTTTCCCTAATTACTTTATATAAAAATGCTTCAAATAAAAGTTGTAGAAGTTAAAATTCTGCATTTGAATCAATACGCAAAATTACTTATACCTGCTTCGTAACGGCAGAAATTAGGTATGAATACGTCAAAAATCACCCCAAAAAATAGCGAATAGTAACACATAAATTAACAAATGTTTGACGTTTAACCTGTAAAGTTAGGTTGATATATTTTTATTAGGTATGTAACGCTATTTCGCTCAGACGCGAAATCGTAGCGTTGAACGACGTCTTCCGCTGGTCTCCTGTGCTGTCAAATGCTTTGCTCGGGCGCCAATATGTCGATAACACAGCACAAGGAGAGATGGTCGACGGTACAGGACGCTCTGGCAGCGTCGCTAACTATTGCTCAAACGTGAAAAGGATTTGGGTAGCTTAGTGGAGAAAAGAGTTTGGTTGTTTTTCCACAAAAAGAAATTATAATAATTTTTAACCTTTTATTAAAAAAATATATTAGAAGTATATATAAAAAAGAATGTATTTACAAAAGGTAATAAACAAATAGAAATGCAAAACGAAAGATTCTATTACAAAACAGGCAGTATTTGCAAGTTGGTTTTCGCTACTAAAAATGGTCAACAATGGACGGTCAATAATGTAGACAACGCGGTTAAACGGGCAACAATGACACACACCAAAGTTGCGGGGACACGGACGGGTAACAATGGCCCTCGCCAAAGCTACGGGTACGCGGTACGAACGGGCAACAATGGCACACACCAAGGTTGCGGGGACACGGACGGGTAACAATGGCCCTCGCCAAAGCTACGGGTACGCGGTACGAACGGGCAACAATGACACACACCAAAGTTGCGGGGACACGGACGGGTAACAATGGCCCTCGCCAAAGCTACGGGTACGCGGTACGAACGGGCAACAATGACACACACCAAAGTTGCGGGGACACGGACGGGTAACAATGGCCCTCGCCAAAGCTACGGGTACGCGGTACGAACGTTAGTATCGACACACACCAATACTAACCACGGAGTCTTGCTATCTCGTTTAACAATGGCACTCACCAGAGCTAAACGACGAAAGCACAAGAACAGAGTAAAAACTTTACTCACCAGCTCGAGGCTCAAAGACACCCGCTGTCGGCACTCACCAACAACTCAGTCTATACGGCAGAGAGCACACACTCTCTGAATAAATCTGTCGTTTGAGCCCGTATTTATACCCCGAAAAACCGTTAAAAATACAAAAATAAGTTTAAACAAGATTTTAACCATCTTGCAAATACTCGCCATGTTCAACATAATTAATATAAAAAATAAAAAAATACATTTCATGGGGAATCGAACCCGAGGGGTTGGTCACTTGCGAAAAAAGCGTACAATTCAATTCTAATTCCTCTATTTCCTAACCAATTCCCAGGTAATTCCTATAATTCCCAACTAATTCCTCTAATTCCCAGGTAATTCCTCTAATTCCCAACTAATTCCTCTAATTCCCAGGTAATTCCTCTAATTCTTATTCAATTCTTTTTAATTCGAGAAGTAATTCCCCGTTATAGAAAATTGAAGATAATATATTAAACAAGGGAAAACAAATAAGTAATATTTCTTAGGTACAACAACAAACGCAATATACAGTATGTACATGTAAATATAAAATAGAGATTATTTAAATAGAACATAATGATGAAATATTTTAAAATTAATAAATATTTATTTTAATTTTGGAATCTTCGCAGTCTGTGTGTGCTTATTCTTTTTGAAATAACCAGCAAATTGTACTTTTTTAACAATAATTTTCGAACCATTTTTAATTTTTAAATTCACAAATCGAGAATTTTGTGTAACATTTTTTTCTTTTTTTGCGCTGATTCATTATTGAAGTGGAATAAAATAGCATCACCTCAGTGCGACTGAAGTGCTGCTCGCCAGACTATAGAACATATTACAATCTGCGGAAGTATCCAGGCAGCAACAAAGATTTCTTCGAGGTAACACCCGTGGCACAGAAATGGTTAGAAAATTTGGACATCACTATATATAGTATTTATTTATTTATTCCTTTTACATTATTAATTTCTATATTATGTTCTGTTTACTATATCATAAAAATTTATTTCATCACCATCTTCATAAGTATTTGTTTGTATGCCTCAAGAATTTCCACAAGACAAACATTTTTGTCTACTCACTTTTATTGTATTAAGTTTGGAAATTAATTTCATATTCCTACCTACATTAGTAAATCCCTTCGATAAAAATACTAAATTACAAAAAGAGCGGGTTAAAAAATGTGAAAAATTTAAAATATCTATAACTTATTGTACTAAAATAAATTTTGTAATTTTAGTGAATTCCTCTAAAATTCTAGTTATTTCCTGGGTAATTCCTTCAATTCCCAGGGAATTCCTCTAACTTCGTATTAATTCCTCTAATTCCATATTAATTCCTCTAATTCCTTATTAATTCCTCTAATTCCTAGCTAATTCATGCTAATTCCTACTCAAGTGTACAACTAATTCCCAAGTGATTAACCCCTCGATCGAACCAGCGATCCCCAGCGCGCCAGCCGAGCGCTCTAGCCGCTCGACTACGCGGCATATGACAACCATAGACAACATCTGTAAATATCAACATTGCAAAAATATTTATAAATACAACAAAGATATATTTATAACAATGCACATATAATCTAACTACTTTATTGTATTGTATGTGTGTTTTACATATTTACAAAAATAATAAAAATATAAAAATACAATATTATATTTTATCACATGAGGGATTTGAACTAGTAAACCCAAATATAAAATACTAGCACGCTAGCCACTAGGCTACGGCATGAATATGAGATCAAACTTAGTGACCGTCGTCACAGGTATTATTTGTAATATCTGTTCAAGTGTACAATCATTTATTAATTTAAATAAATAATTATTCACTTTATCAGAAATTACAAATAATAAAAATTAAAATAACCTAGACTGACAGATAAATCGCTAACATTTGTTAATTTTTAGATTCAATTTCATGACTATCGCTATTTTTTGGAGTGATTTTTGAAATTTTCATATCTAATTTCTGCCGTTATAGAACATGAAAAATTAATTTTGAGTATTGATTCAAATATAGAATTTTATGCTCTATAACATTTATTTGAAGCTTTTTTACGTTAAATAATTTGGGAAGTAGGAAATTACAAAAGTATGATTTTACATGTTAAAGTCCTATGATTCGGGGTCGCGATCACCAGCAAATCCACAATAAAATAGGACGATGGCACTGAAATATCGCTTTCTGTAGGACATTTTCTATATTTTCTTGCTACTGGAACCCTCTTTTGCAAATGTGGTGGAAAATTTGGAAATACAGAAGGTACTGAGTCTGGTTTTAATCTTCTTACATATGTTCCTGGCCTTTTCAAATAATCTGTTTCAAAAAAATGATCACTGCAAATTTTTGATGCTTTTGTAGGTGTGAAATCTTTTCTATTTATGGCATCTCTCATCAATCGTAGTATACCACTATTATTTAAAGGAAATATGTAAAATATTTAAAACAATAGTATGAATAAATATGTATCCATATAATTAATAATTCTCTGTATATATATATATATATATATACAGGATGGTGCCCGCGACCCCGGAACATAGGATTTTAAAATGTAAAATCATATTTTCTTAATTTCCTACTTAAAATAGTTTTTAGGGATAAAAATAAACAAACATTAAATACTGGGTGCGGCCGCCCAACCTCCTTAGTTTTGAAGGTGAATTAAGAAATAAATACCAACTTGACTTAAAAAAATATATTTTCACATTCTGAACTTCATAGGAAATTTTGTCTCGTGTGGTTTTGAAAATAATATCAACCAAGTGGTGTCCGTCATTGTCCAAACAGTGTTGCAAGAAACGACTTACGAAGTTTTCGCATAAATTTTAAGTATCTCTTGGAGTAGACAGCAAATTTCTGTACGAATTGCCTCCTTTAGAGTTTGCAGGTTCCTTCGCTTTGAGAGTCGCACGGTATTAATTCTGACGAGTGCGCGAGCCAAGGAATATCGCCTTTCAGGGAAATCAAGCGCCCGGAGAACATTTTCTCGAAACATGCATTGATTCTCGCACTGTGTGGGCAGTGGCTCCATCCTGCTGAAACCAGACATTTTCCAGGCCAAGTTCTTCAAGAACCTGGGCCAAAAAAAATTCTGGAGCAGGCTCACATGCCCTCAGAATTGATGGTAACACTCGAGTAGTCCATGGTTGTCCATGTCCTTTCCTGGCAACAGATCCTGTTTCCCTATTTTTTACTTCCTTGTACGAAGTAAAGGAAGTATTGTAATCGCGAAAAATTTCGGTTTTGAGATTTCAACGGAAATATCCATTTTGACCATCCCTGAATCCATTCTGACTAATTTCGTCGTGACGTCTGTACGTACGTACGTATCTCGCATAACTCAAAAACGGTAAGCCGTAGAAAGTTGAAATTTTGTATTTAGGAATTCTATAACATCTAGTTGTGCACCTCCCTTTTTGGTCATTACATAATTTCCAGAAATGGTACTTTATTTGAAGCCTACAATAGATTTTAATGAAAAACTATATTAAAATATAATCCAAAACGTTTCAAATTTGGTATATAAGACTTATATATCAATTGGAATAACATAGCAGAATTTGGTTAAAACAGGCTAACCGGAAGTGATATATTACCTGAAGTTGTTAACAGTTTTTCTTGAATAAAATGGTTTCATTTTGATTTTAGAAATAAATGCTTCAAATAAGAGTTTTAGAGAATTAAATTCTGCGTCTAGCACATCAAGTATTATTAAATTAGCCCTTTGTATAAGCGAGATATGTAAATTTAAAACATATACTTTTTGGTTTTTGTAATGAAGCTTGCTATGGATTAGGACAAAAAAAAACAAAAAAATAGATGTTAAGGATGTTAATGTCAAACTATGTCAAATACGTGCAATTTTATAGTTGGGTCTATACTTCATCTTCATATTGGTCTTGCGTACAAGGAAGTCGTGTGGGGTCCACATCAGATTTTTTGCCGAAAACGTAATCGATCTTCGCACCTCAACTGCTTGGTAAGAGGGTATTTGGAACCGAGTAGGTACTAAACGCGTGCTGGATGGCGGCTACAGACCCGTTTTCGGATATAAACTTTCACGGCAAAAGTTTATTTCTTGTTCATCCACGTTATGTTTACGACTGATTTTTTTTTATCCATCTGCCCCCAAAGACCCCACCCCCAACCATTTAGAAGTGCCACCATTGGGACACACTGTATACAGGTGTCGAGAATAATGTATCCAATTATTGGGATCTCGAAAACTATAAAAAATACGAAATTGATTATAGGGGCCAAATTTGTAGGACACGGAAGTTCACGTGACCTAACATATGTTTTGTCCCTTTCTCACTTCAGACTCGATCTTCAGCTCTGTCCAATGCTAACTTCAGACTTTACTTTCGACGCAATGCGCATGCATCAGTTTGAATAGCTGTCATATTTTTCTAGCGGTAAATTTTAAGAATGAGTTTGCGCAAGCGTGGAATTTGTTGTCATTTTGTTATTTGGCGGTTCTTGTGCATATAGCGATTGATTGTGTTATTGTTATTCATCGTAGTGTTTTATTATTTGTTTCTTTTTGTTATCTTGTTTGTTGTTATTTATTTTATTATTATTTTCTGTTGTTTGTGAGTGTCATTCTTTTTCAAACTATGCCACTACTTTGTTGGGTGCAAGTTTGTCGTCGGACTATAATATAAAACTGTTTACTATCCCATCAAGTACCGATTATCGAGGTAATATTTAAAACCTGATCATATTTGAACATAACATAAGTAACAAGTGACAATTTGTATAGGTAGGGTAGGTGTGGTAGGTAGGTTACATGTGAAAAATAAGAGAGACGTCGTCTGTGGCTCGTGGCCGTTTATATTTATGAAAATATCACTTGCTTGCTGACATATTATCGATTACTCAGATTTGATAGTAGGTCGTTGATGAAGCCCTAAATTTATAAATTGTCAATTACTGTTGGTAATACTTGCTTTTTAAGCAAGAATGAAGACGAAGAGCATCCTGATCGTAATACTTATGAATATACATATGATCACTTTGTTATCTTCCATTATATTATATTATTGAAAAATTCAATAAAAACCTATTTGATTCTTATTGTCTTCATTTTATTACCATTTGATATCTTGCTAGAAATGTGACAGCTATTCAAACTGACGCATGCGCACTGCGTCCAAAGTACAGTCTGAAGTTAGCATGGGAAAGAGCTGAAAATCGAGTCTGAAGTGAGAAAGGGACAAAACATATGATAGGTCACGTGATCTTCCGTGCCCTATACATTAATAAATGTTCGGAACAAATGACATAATCACATTTGAGTACCATGATGTACACTTCATGTACAGTGCTAAGAAATGATAATTGATGCGTCATGTCAAACATTAAAAGAGAATATAACCAAAATTCAGTAATAATTTGAAACATCAATTAATTTTTAAAAAATTATACATTATTTCAACGAAGATTAAATAATATACCAACTATGACTCATCATACTTGGTCGTACTATAAAATTACTGCGTCCTGACGTCACAATTGAATGCCCCAAAACTTTATTAACAAAATTATGAACGAAAAGTTTAATTTTTGATAAATATCCACTGGTATATGATTATAATTAGTTTGTTATTGATAAAAATAAAATGAACATTATTTTTATAATATGAGCTCCATGTATACATAATATATCGCCAGTTTAGTGACCTATTTACCTAAAGAAATATGATAAAATGTACTTTTTTTCTTCATATGAGTAAATTTGTTCAACTTCATCGTTTCTTTATACAGGTTGCAGCAGAGCAACCTCCCTAGTTTTACTATGGCACTGTAGCGAGTAGCGGTCGTAAAAGGGTGGGGTGGTGTCTATAGAGGCAGATGGATGGGATGTTTCTGTTACAAAAAATTCAGTCTTAAACATAACGTGGTTGCACGAGAAACGAACTTTTGCCGTGAAAGGCTATATCCGCAAAAACGGGTCTGTGGCCGCCATCCAGCGCGCGTTTAGTACGTACTCGGTTCCAATAAATACCCTCTTGCCAAGCAAGTAAAAAAAAAATTAAATAGCACAAAATTGACTCCTGTGGTGCACTCTCCACGCCAGCAATGGGTGCCCGTGAGGTGACGCCTGGTAAGCGCCTGCACGGTGCAAATATTTCATCATTACCGATATGTGTACAAAGCAGATTGGCAAACCCAGCAATGGGTAATAAGCCGTGATGATATATTTATTTATAAAAAAATTTAGGGAAGCAGGATCTATTGTCAGGAAAGGACATGGACAACCATGGACTGCTGAGGGTATATGAGCCTGCTCCAGAATTTTTTTGTCCAGTTCTAGAAGAATGTCTGGTTTCAGCAGAATGGAGCTACTGCCCACACAGCGCGAGCATCAATGTAGGCTTCTAGAAAATTTTCTCCGGGCGCTTGATTTCCCTGAAAGGCAATATTCCTTGGCCCGCGCACTCGCCAGATTTAATACCGCGCGACTCTCAAAGCGAAGGAACCTGCAAACTCTTAAGGAAGCAATCCGCACAGAAATCTGCTGTATACCCCAAGAAATGCTTAAAATTTATGCGAAAACTTCGTAAGTCGCTTCTTGCAACACTGTTTGGACAATGACGGACACCACTTGGCCGATATTATTTTCAAAACCGCATGACACAAAACTTCCCGTGTTGTAAGTTCAGGATGTGAAAATATTTTTTTTAACTCGAGTATTTATTTTTTAATGTGGTCAAGCACGATTTTTCATTTTTAACTTTAATTGATTGAGTAATGAAAAATAATAGACCCGTATTTTTTTTTCAAATCGATCTTTAATACTGGAAAAATTGCAATTAAAAATGACATTGTTCAAAACGCGGCTAATTTTCTGCGCCTCGTCCCTTGCCCAATGACATCAGAGTTTCATCAACGCGGCTATTTTGATGAGGCGCGGGCAGACACGTGACTTTGACAAGTGCTTGTAGGGCCCCACAAGGGTGCCAAGTATGCAGCTTGTGTACCTTGCCTGTGTTGCCAAATCAATATAAGCGTAACATGAATAAATAAAATTGTAAAACTAGTTATTGTTAATAAATATCATGTTTTATTTTCTGACACATTAAACTTAATTTTTAAATTAAATTTTATAAAAATTGAGCGTTCAACTTGAACTGATGGTTTTCTCATAGCATTTTCAGCTTACACAGTGCAAGTGCGCACTGAGTGCATCATATCATGTGACCACACTGAACGAGTTTTGCCCTCATCCGATGGCAGCGCAGTTTAAGCTAAAAACGATTTTGTTTAGCCGTCATATTTGCACTGACACTATTGCACTTGCCTGGGGAGTCAGTGCACAAAAGTCGCACTGAGCCAGTGCACCGTGTAACTTTTTCTTAAGCTGAAAACGCATCAGCTGACTAAATTTTGCACTCAATGATAAGCTGAAAACGCTCAGTGCAAAAAACTGCGCACCAGTGCGCACTCGACTTGTAAGCTGAAAACGCTATCAAATTTAGCGCGTCACGAAATCTTTGTGTCGTAGATGGCTGCACTAATCGCTCTATTTTTATAAAAAAAATAAATTTAAAACATGATATTCATGAATAATAACTAGTTTTACAATTTTATTTATTAATTTTACGCTTAAATTAATTTGGCAACGCAGGCAAGGTACACAAGCTGTATGCTTGGCAACCTTGTGAGGCCCTACAAGCATTTGTCAAAGTCGCGTGTCCGCCCGCGCCGCATAGGGCGCATGCATCACGTGATTGGATCTAGGCAACCCGCCAGCCTCGTGGACCAACAAACCTTTTAAGTGCATTTTTTTACATTGAGCCTTTTATATGCTTTTTTGTGCGTTTTTCAGTTGTTGTTCATATAGACCGGGGGCTAGTGCTACGTGAAAAATGTATCATGATATTCCAAGTACTGATCCTTTGTGCTTACTTTAAATACCCTGGAGAATGATTTGCTGTCTTCCCCGGAAAAAAAGACGATCTACCCAGCTGTGGTCATGACCCAAAAATGTTCAAAAAAATGACATTTTAGAATCTAGGTATTCTGTATGGGACTTGCATAAAATGAAATTAAGTATATGTAAATGTTAGCCGATAATCAATGCCAGACATTTTCAAACGTTGCGGGGGGCGGTAAAGCCTTTTATTGCTGTGCATTTTATCTAACACAAATTGTTCATGCCATTCCATCCGGGCTTTAGTCAACTGACAATTTTTACCCTACAAGACACAAAAAAATTATGGCCAGACACCCTACTTGTATATAAGGGTCACAGCACCCTTGCGATTTCGTCGGCCGCTTAAAGTGGGGGCGGTGCTTGATGGTATACCGCTTCATATTTCAGGGGCAACTTATAATTACCATTTGAAATAATAATTCACAAATACCATACATATATGTTTTATATTGGGGGTATCGGAAGTGTTTAAAGTTACACCATTTACAGTGATGTTATCTTTATTATGGTATTATGTCATATTAGGTTAAACGTCAAAGTGACGTTTAAAGATAATCTGAAATTTACGAAAGTAAATATGTCGGTGAAACGCTGTTTTGTACCATCGTGCCAAAATACTAGCAAAAATAATGAGAATTTTTTTTTTAACCGTCGTAGAAATGGCATTTTTTGTGATTTGATTCACAAGGTAGAAGTTTCATTTCTACGCCGCTAGAAATTACTACGCCGGCGACGTAGAAATAAAATAGATAAATATCCATAGAAACTACATAGAATTAGCGAATAAAAAGAAAAGCAGTGCGTTTGTGTGCCTCACATGCAATTGTCCGACTCGCTTCGCTCGTCGTGCAAACTTCCATGCTCGTCACATCACTTTTACTCCTAATAACACAATATACTATTAATAGTACCGCGTGATACAAAAAAACACAACTCGAAAGACAGTTACTATTTGTATAGAGGACGGGCACTCAGCTGTTTCCGGTAACCTTCGACAGATTTTCGTGAAAAATAAATTGATACAATCCAAAACTTTTCGAATTTGGTATTTAAGACTTTTACATTAATCAGAACGACATATTAAATGTTTTCTAAAATTGATAAACCGGAAGTACTACTTTACGGGAAGCTATAAACAGATTTTCTTGAAAAAATATATTTTTCTACTTATTGGAACAACAAATTAGATTTTGTTTACGAACGATTAACCGGAAGTGATACTTTACTTAAAGTTCATTGCTATTTCAAACATGGAATTGACGGGAGGTCATGTGTTGGCTACATCAGATTTTTTTACTTGTTTTGTACATATTTTAAGTATTAAATTAATTTTTATTGTGTTATTTCATTTTAAGTCAAATAACATAGATATGTTACATATCTTTGGAAATTAAAAATCGTCACTCGAAAGAAAATAAAAGTATGTATTATGAAAAACTACAAACTAAAATTTAGTATTATTTTATATTTAGAAATATTTTGAAAAATAATGTTTAATATTTACATTTTCGCTTTTGTATACTGACTTGCATTTTTTTCGGAAAAATAAATATATCATTATAATTATTTACTTATTTCGCAACTCTTGTCTAATTTCTTATAGTTCTCGAAAATTCCTGTATTAGTTATGTTATCCTAGACATTATGTATAAAATACTTCAAAGAAGAAAAAATCCAAACTAAACGTTGCTTATTCCCCAATTTTAGGGTGCTATTAAAGTGTACAAGTGGCCATTACCTAGAGACGTAGAAGAACCCACTGTCATGGGTTTAGATCCCCAATATGGTCTCTTCCAAGGTTTGCCTTCAAATGAGCCAATACATGTTTTAGTTCGCGTGTATGTCGTTAAGGCAACTGATTTACATCCCATGGACTTGAATGGTAAAGCTGATCCATATGTTGTTCTTCAATTAGGTTCAAAAAGAATTAGTGATAAAGAGAACTATATCAGCAAACAATTGAATCCTGTATTTGGAAAGTAAGTTTATATTTTTAAAGTAAGTAATATTCGAAAAATGCATATAAATATACTTTTTGGTCATATTTTCAAAAAATTAGAAGACTGTAAAATTTCAGATGTTTTGAGTTCGAAGCAACGTTTCCTCAAGATTCACTATTAACTGTTCAAATTTATGACTGGGATCTTGTTGGCTCCGATGATATGGTTGGTGAAACTAAAATTGATCTTGAAAATAGATTTTATAGTCGACATCGAGCTACCTGCGGTCTTCCAAACAAATATGAGGAGTAAGATCTTACACCTTATATTTTATTTTCACTAATTTTGAATTATTGTTAGGCATGGATATAATCAATGGAGAGATGCTATGAAACCAACACAAATATTGGCACGATTGTGTAAAGAAGCAAAAATTGATACTCCTACGTATGGAATTGATGGAACAGTTCAAATTGGAAGATTTACATATAATGTGCCTCCAGAAGAAGTTGACGCGTGTAATAATGTTAGAGGTAAATTTTCGCTGTAAACAAATAATAATATTAAATAATTACGACATGCATAGACATCGATAAACTAAAATAATAAATAATTACTTAAAATAATTTTATCTACATTCATGCAGCTTAATTTGAAACCTGTTAGTAGATGTTTTTGCAAAAAATTATGGCTTCAACTAATAAAAAAACTTGATGTATTGTACAAAGTCAGAATGCTATTTTCCAACATTGCTCAAATGCCGTTTTCATTTTCCAAATATAATTACATTTGACTACCATTTATTGTAAATTTGCAAAAAAATATTTTAGCAGTTAAATGAAAAAGTGCGGTATGTGAGATTTTGAGGAAATTGACTGCAAAATTTTCATTACCTTCATGAAATAATTTAAAGTAGTAAAATATTAAAATTGAATTTATACATTTTATTTTATGAATGTTGTGAATAATGTATAGACGTTCACTTATCCATGTAACAATTTGTTGATATTATACGTATAATATAGCAATAGGTATATTAGAAATATAAATATTTTATACTTTTCCATGCTGATAAACGAAAAATTCATAAATAGAAGATGTAATATCATTAATATCTTGTGCAATTATGTAAAACACACTCTAAATTTGTAAGACCAATATTGACTACAAAACTGTAATTTATAAATACAAGAATGTACAACATATAGTGTGTAGTGCTATAATTTTAATATGTTCATGTACCATTTACTTTTTGTATAGGTTCAGAGGAACACATGGCTCTCCACGTTCTGCACCGATGGCATGAGATGCCACGGGTTGGGTGCCATCTAGTGCCCGAACATGTGGAAACTCGCCCTTTGTATAATCCAGAAAAGCCTGGAATCGAGCAAGGGAAGCTTGAAATGTGGGTGGACCTGTTTCCAATGGATATGCCGCTTCCTGGTCCTTCTATTGACATATCACCCAGAAAACCCAAAAGCTATGAACTCAGGATTATTATATGGAACACGGATGATGTAGTACTTGAAGATGATGCTTTCTTTACAGGAGAGAAAATGTCAGATATATACGTTAAAGGGTAATTAAATACATTTTTCTATAATCATCCTACAATGCGATATAATTATAATATAGTATTTAGGACAATAATAACTTGGTTTTACTTCTCTTTTTTTGGATGTACTAACATCATATTTGAAGACTATACGATTTATTAATGATAATCTCGTAAAACCATGTTTGTTCTCAGTTAAGTCAACATGCCAGAAGGATATTTTTTTTAATTTTATGTTATTTAATTCAGTTAATTTCGAAGATATTTGATTTATACGAAATTTATTTCAATAAGTAACGAGATTTATTGAAGTTCTGCAAATTCTTGCCCTAAAAAGTTACATTTTCAGTTTTTAGCCTGTGACCACAACAATTTAATTTTTATTTAATAGTTACTTGAAAAAAAAAAGTTATATAATTTAGAAGTAAGTCACAAATATGATGCCGTGATGATGTATTTCTATATTTATTTACAAATTAAGAAAATAACTTATTGAACAAATAAAAATATACAAGGTGTTAAGGAATACGTGTTACAAAAGCATCCCCTATTCCCTACATACATGTAGTGGATAGGGCATGCAATATAGACTTTTACTAAATAAATCTGATGTGGCCAGCACATTATCTTCCGTTAGTTCTATGTATTTTGTATAAATGTCATACAGAAAGTTCCTTGTAAAAGATTCTATTTCTTGTACATTACCTTAAGGCAGTTGTATGTAATTTATACAAATGCCATATAGAAAGTTTCTAACAAAAGATCCTATATTTTCAGTAAAATTATAACAGAAACATACTGTCAACTGCACTTGACACTGACACCTTTCAATCAGAATTTTCTTAATATAGCAGCTGTTTCCAGAGTTATAGCAAAGCTGGCTAATATATATGATATTTAATTTCTTTATCATTTTTTAACTCTATATCCATTTAATATGAAGTATAAAATGCATTCAAATCGTATAGAGAATAAAATATTATTTAATATTTATAATAACATTAAATGTGAAAAAATGATATTTAACATCGGTTTTTCAAGAAAAACTGTTAAAATCTTCAAATGAGGGTACTTCCGGTTGACCAATTATAACCAAAATCTAATCAGCTCTTCACATGGATGTAACAAAGAGGAATACGAAAGAATTATAATTTTTGGAATTGTAGTATTAGAGCTATCGCATTAGAAAATTTTGTCACACAGACACACACACACGCACGCACGCACACACACACACACACACACACACACACACACACACACACACACACACACACACACACACACACACACACACACACACACACACACACACACACACACACACACACACACACACACAGAGAGAGAGAGAGAGAGAGAGAGAGAGAGAGAGAGAGAGAGACATCATCGTAAAAACAGTAAAATCGTATTCTAGTGACCCTAAAACGTGCTTATTCATCAAAAACTCACCACCGATTTTTTTGACCAAAGACAATACCTTCCTTACCTAAAGGGGACGGAATTTAAAAACATCTTAACTTTGATATCTCAAACTACAACCGAAATTCAACTAAAATTCACGCATTTGCAATGAATCTGTAAATATATATATATATATATATATATATATATATATACGATAACTCTAAAACTACAATTCCAAAAATTATAATTCTTTCATATTCCTCTTCCTTGCATTTGGTTATAATTGGTCAACCGGAAGTACCCTCATTTGAAGATTTTAACAGTTTTTCTTAAAAAACGATGGTAAATATCATTTTTTCACATTTAATGTTATTATAAATATTAAAGAACATTGTATTCTCTCTACGATTTGACTGCATTTTATACTTCATATTAATTATAAAGAAATTAAATTTCATAAATTAGCCAGCTATGCTAGAAACAGCTACTATATTAAGAAAAATCTGATTGAAAGATGTCAGTATCAATTGACATATTCGTAGTATATTTGTATTATAATTTTACTCGAAATATAGGACCTTTTTGCTCGAAACTTTCTGTATGGAATTTGTATAAAATACATACCACTGTCAAAGGTAATGTAAATACAAGACATTTAGAACCTTTTGCAAGGAACTTTCTGAATGGATTTTATGGAATATACATACACAGAATTTTCATAAATGCCTCATATAACTGACGGAAGGTAATGTGCTGGCCACATCAGATTTTTTTTTAACTTTAAGCATTGATTTATAGACGTATTATGAATGAGCATACTGTTCGCGATTACGCTAACATGGTATTAATATGTACGGCCGAATGCACGACAGTACAAAATATTGAAACAAATCCTGGCGTTTTTGAACTAATGTATCAGAATTTGCTCCGAAGGTACAATACTTGCATTGAAATAGGTAGTCATTTTGATTAATTATTATAATAGGTAATGTATTACCAAAATTATTTAAAAATTTTAGAATAAACTAAATTAATAACTGAAACGATAAGTCACAGCCAACTAAAATTAAGGTAGATAATTACTCTTTTAAGTTTTCGGATGAAATGAGTTTATTAGTAAAACTATTTTGTATCCCGTAAGTACCCTATAAATTTGTAATACGTATTCATTAACATTCTTATATTCAACTGTTTTTGTATAGTTTTTTATTTATTTATTTATTTATTTATTTCCAAAAGATCAACAGGTCAGAGACCCAATTACAGATCAAAATATAAACAAATACAAGTACACGTGAAAATACAAAAATGAAACTTAACATCTAAATGGAATCTGATATGAGATATTGAGTACATTGATTTTTAAAAGTACCAAAGGTGCAGCCAAAGATATCTACTTGTTGATGGATAGTGTTGAGAAGTGTACACATTGAGTATAGAGGGGATTTAACGAGCAAATTTGATGAGGCTGATGGTAGCTAAAAGCAGGTTCTACTTCTGGTGGAAGTTGAGGGTACATGGAAGTTTAATAAAGATAAGGATAGAGAGTCATCAATTAGATTATGAATTAATTTATATAGATATGTTAAAAGGAAAATTTGTCGACGTACCTCTAATGTAGTTAAGTTAAAAGATTTTAATAGGTCATCGTATGAAAAATTTGGTAAACAGTAAGTGTGATTTTGTTTGAAATACAGGTATTTAACGAATTTTCTTTGAATTGTTTCAATAAGATTTTTGAATTTCTCATAATATGGATGCCATATAATACAGCAATATTCGAGTTTGGCTCGTACTAAGGTGAAAAAAAGCACTTTTATAGCATGCAAGTTTGTAAAAGATTGTGTATTGCGCTTTATAAAACCTAGTACTTTATACGAGGAACTCATTAAATACTGAATGTGAGGATTGAAAGTTAACTTTTCGTCAAAAATTATTCCTAAGTCTGTAGTACTGGATACACGTTTAAGAGTAGCATTATTAGCCATGTAATTGAAAACTATTGGAGTTTTTCTAGTGTAAGATAAAATTTTACATTTCGAAACATTTAGATAAAGTTTATTGGAAGTACACCATTCATTCAAGTTGTTGAGATCATTTTGTAATGAAATGCAATCATCCGTGCTTGACACAGAACAAAATTTTTTTAAATCATCCGCAAACATTAGTTTTTGATTTTGAATCACAGCGGTAACATCATTAATAAAGATAGTGAACAAAAGGGGCCCTAGAATTGAACCCTGTGGGACACCTGAGGGAGCTGTAAAAGGCTCTGAGTTATAACCTAGATGGTGTACAAACATTGTTCTTTCATCTAAATAAGACTTAAATAATAAAATTAAAGACTTCGAGAATCCAAAAGCACTTAGTTTATTAATAATTATATTATGGTCTATACTGTCAAATGCTTTGGCAAAGTCAACATAGGCAGCATCTACCTGTTTTCGTTGGTCTAGTTCTTTGGACACAAATTGAGTGAAAGAAAATAAATTAGATGCGGTGGAACGACGGTTCATGAAACCGTGTTGTTCAGGTGAGATTAAGTTACAAACTCTTATATATAGAATTTTGTGGGGTCTGCATAATTTGCTGACCAAAAAAAGGATGTAGTAATGTTATATGGTTTGCCTACCATCTTAATATTGTATATACAGCCAACATAAATACATAAGTTTACGCTACCACCTACAAATCATCCCTACAACCCCTGACAGATAGACTTTACTTGTGTAAGTATTACAATTATGCTTTAAATTCTGTGTTTTAATTAATGCTACCAACTTTATATAACACATGCTTACTTCAGTAATAGATGCGATTATGCTACCACCCACAAACCACCCCTACAACCCCTGACAGATAGACTTTACTTGTGTAACTATTACAATTATGCTTTAAATTCGGTGTTTTAATTAATGCTACCAACTTTATATTACACATGCTTACTTCAGTAATAGATGTGATTATGCTACCACCCACAAACCACCCCTACAACCCCTGACAGATAGACTTTACTTGTGTAACTATTACAATTATGCTTTAAATTCGGTGTTTTAATTAATGCTACCAACTTTATATAACACATGCTTACTTCAGTAATAGATGTGATTATGCTACCACCCACAAACCACCCCTACAACCCCTGACAGATAGACTTTACTTGTGTAACTATTACAATTATGCTTTAAATTCGGTGTTTTAATTAATGCTACCAACTTTATATTACACATGCTTACTTCAGTAATAGATGTGATTATGCTACCACCCACAAACCACCCCTACAACCCCTGACAGATAGACTTTACTTGTGTAACTATTACAATTATGCTTTAAATTCGGTGTTTTAATTAATGCTACCAACTTTATATAACACATGCTTATTTCAGTAATAGATGTGATTATGCTACCACCCACAAACCACCCCTACAACCCCTGACAGATAGACTTTACTTGTGTAACTATTACAATTATGCTTTAAATTCGGTGTTTTAATTAATGCTACCAACTTTATATAACACATGCTTACTTCAGTAATATATGTGATTATGCTACTACCCATAAACCACCCCTACAACCCCTGACAGATAGACTTTACTTGTGTAACTATTACAATTATGCTATAAATTCTGTGTTTTAATTATTGCTACCAACTTTATATAACACATGCTTACTTCAGTAATAGATGTGATTATGCTACCACCCATAAACCACCCCTACAACCCCTGACCGATAGACTTTACTTGTGTAACTATTACAATTATGCTTTAAATTCGGTGTTTTAATTAATGCTACCAACTTTATATAACACATGCTTATTTCAGTAATAGATGTGATTATGCTACCACCCACAAACCACCCCTACAACCCCTGACAGATAGACTTTACTTGTGTAACTATTACAATTATGCTTTAAATTCGGTGTTTTAATTAATGCTACCAACTTTATATAACACATACTTATTTCAGTAATAGATGTGATTATGCTACCACCCACAAACCACCCCTACAGCCCCTGACAGATAGACTTTACTTGTGTAACTATTACAATTATGCTATAAATTCTGTGTTTTAATTATTGCTACCAACTTTATATAACACATGCTTACTTCAGTAATAGATGTGATTATGCTACCACTCATAAACCACCCCTACAACCCCTGACCGATAGACTTTACTTGTGTAACATTACAATTATGTTTTAAATTCGGTGTTTTAATTATTGCTACCAAATTTATATTACACATGCTTACTTCAGTAATATATGTGATTATGCTACCACCCACAAACCACCCCTACAACCCCTGACAGATAGACTTTACTTGTGTAACTATTACAATTATGCTTTAAATTCGGTGTTTTAATTAATGATACCAACTTTATATAACACATGCTTACTTCAGTAATAGATGTGATTATGCTACCACCCATAAACCACCCCTACAACCCCTGACAGATAGACTTTACTTGTGTAACTATTACAATTATGCTATAAATTCTGTGTTTTAATTATTGCTACCAACTTTATATTACACATGCTTACTTCAGTAATAGATGTGATTATGCTACCACCCATAAACCACCCCTACAACCCCTGACAGATAGACTTTACTTGTGTAACTATTACAATTATGCTATAAATTCTGTGTTTTAATTATTGCTACCAACTTTATATTACACATGCTTACTTCAGTAATAGATGTGATTATGCTACCACCCACAAACCACCCCTACAACCCCTGACAGATAGACTTTACTTGTGTAACATTAAAATTATGCTTTAAATTCGGTGTTTTAATTATTGCTACCAACTTTATATTACACATGCTTACTTCAGTAATAGATGTGATTATGCTACCACCCATAAACCACCCCTACAACCCCAGACAGATAGACTTTACTTGTGTAACTATTACAATTATGCTATAAATTCTGTGTTTTAATTATTGCTACCAACTTTATATTACACATGCTTACTTCAGTAATAGATGTGATTATGCTACCACCCACAAACCATCCCTACAACCCCTGACAGATGGACTTTACTTGTGTAACTACTACAATTATGCTTTAAATTCGGTGTTTTAATTAATGCTACCAACTTTATATTACACATGCTTACTTCAGTAATAGATGTGATTATGCTACCACCCATAAACCACCCCTACAACCCCTGACAGATAGACTTTACTTGTGTAACTATTACAATTATGCTTTAAATTCTGTTTTAATTATTGCTACCAACTTTATATTACACATGCTTACTTCAGTAATAAATGTGATTATGCTACAACCCCTACAACCCCTGACAGATTGACTTTACTTGTGTAACATTACAATTATGCTTTAAATTCGGTGTTTTAATTATTGCTACCAACTTTATATTGCACATGCTTACTTCAGTAATAGATGTGATTATGCTACCACCCATAAACCACCCCTACATCCCCTGACAGATATACTTTACTTGTGTAACTATTACAATTATGCTATAAATTCTGTGTTTTAATTATTGCTACCAACTTTATATTACACATGCTTACTTCAGTAATAGATGTGATTATGCTACCACCCATAAACCACCCCTACATCCCCTGACAGATAGACTTTACTTGTGTAACTATTACAATTATGCTATAAATTCTGTGTTTTAATTATTGCTACCAACTTTATATTACACATGCTTACTTCAGTAATAGATCTGATTATGCTACCACCCACAAACCACCCCTACAACCCCTGACAGATAGACTTTACTTGTGTAACTATTACAATTATGCTTTAAATTCGGTGTTTTAATTAATGCTACCAACTTTATATAACACATGCTTACTTCAGTAATGGATGTGATTATGCTACCATCCACAAACCACCCCTACAATCCCTGACAGATAGACTTTACTTGTGTAACTATTACAATTATGCTTTAAATTCTGTGTTTTAATTATTGCTACCAACTTTATATTACACATGCTTACTTCAGTAATAGATGTGATTATGCTACCACCCATAAACCACCCCTACAATCCCTGACAGATAGACTTTACTTGTGTAACTATTACAATTATGCTTTAAATTCTGTGTTTTAATTATTGCTACCAACTTTATATTACACATGCTTACTTCAGTAATAGATGTGATTATGCTACCACCCACAAACCACCCCTACAACCCCTGACAGATAGACTTTACTTGTGTAACTATTACAATTATGCTTTAAATTCTGTGTTTTAATTATTGCTACCAACTTTATATTACACATGCTTACTTCAGTAATAGATGTGATTATGCTATTACCCACAAACCACCCCTACAACCCCTGACAGATAGACTTTACTTGTGTAACTATTACAATTATGCTTTAAATTCGGTGTTTTAATTAATGCTTCCAACTTTATATTACACATGCTTACTTCAGTAATAGATGTGATTATGCTACCACCCATAAACCACCCCTACAACCCCTGACAGATATACTTTACTTGTGTAACTATTACAATTATGCTTTAAATTCCGTGTTTTAATTAATGCTACCAACTTTATATTACACATGCTCACTTCAGTAATAGATGTGATTATGCTATTACCCACAAACCACCCCTACAACCCCTGACAGATAGACTTTACTTGTGTAACTATTACAATTATGCTTTAAATTCGGTGTTTTAATTAATGCTTCCAACTTTATATTACACATGCTCACTTCAGTAATAGATGTGATTATGCTACCACCCATAAACCACCCCTACAACCCCTGACAGATAGACTTTACTTGTGTAACTATCTATCTGTCAGGGGTTGTAGGGGTGGTTTATGGGTGGTAGCATAATCACGTCTATTACTGAAGTAAGCATGTGTAATATAAAGTTGGTAGCATTAATTAAAACACAGAATTTAAAGTATAATTGTAATAGTTACAGAAGTAAAGTCTATCTGTCAGGGGTTGTAGGGGTAGTTTATGGGTGGTAGCATAATCACATCTATTACTGAAGTGAGCATGTGTAATATAAAGTTGGTAGCATTAATTAAAACACAGAATTTAAAGTATAATTGTAATAGTTACACAAGTAAAGTCTATCTGTCAGGGGTTGTAGGGGTGGTTTATGGGTGGTAGCATAATCATATCTATTACTGAAGTGAGCATGTGTAATATAAAGTTGGTAGCATTAATTAAAACACAGAATTTAAAGTATAATTGTAATAGATACACAAGTAAAGTCTATCTGTCAGGGGTTGTAGGGGTGGTTTATGGGTGGTAGCATAATCACATCTATTACTGAAGTAAGCATGTGTAATATAAAGTTGGTGGCATTAATTAAAACACAGAATTTAAAGTATAATTGTAATAGTTACACAAGTAAAGTCTATCTGTCAGGGGTTGTAGGGGTGGTTTATGGGTGGTAGCATAATCACATCTATTACTGAAGTAAGCATGTGTAATATAAAGTTGGTGGCATTAATTAAAACACAGAATTTAAAGTATAATTGTAATAGTTACACAAGTAAAGTCTATCTGTCAGGGGTTGTAGGGGTAGTTTATGGGTGGTAGCATAATCACATCTATTACTGAAGTGAGCATGTGTAATATAATGTTGGTAGCATTAATTAAAACACAGAATTTAAAGTATAATTGTAATAGTTACACAAGTAAAGTCTATCTGTCAGGGGTTGTAGGGGTGGTTTATGGGTGGTAGCATAATCATATCTATTACTGAAGTGAGCATGTGTAATATAAAGTTGGTAGCATTAATTAAAACACAGAATTTAAAGTATAATTGTAATAGATACACAAGTAAAGTCTATCTGTCAGGGGTTGTAGGGGTGGTTTATGGGTGGTAGCATAATCACATCTATTACTGAAGTAAGCATGTGTAATATAAAGTTGGTGGCATTAATTAAAACACAGAATTTAAAGTATAATTGTAATAGTTATACAAGTAAAGTCTATCTGTCAGGGGCTGTAGGGGTGGTTTATGGGTGGTAGCATAATCACATCTATTACTGAAGTGTGCATGTGTAATATAAAGTTGGTAGCATTAATTAAAACACAGAATTTAAAGTATAATTGTAATAGTTACACAAGTAAAGTCTATCTGTTAGGGGTTGTAGGGGTGGTTTATGGGTGGTAGCATAATCACATCTATTACTGAAGTAAGCATGTGTAATATAAAGTTGGTGGCATTAATTAAAACACAGAATTTAAAGTATAATTGTAATAGTTACACAAGTAAAGTCTATCTGTCAGGGGTTGTAGGGGTGGTTTATGGGTAGTAGCATAATCACATCTATTACTGAAGTAAGCATGTGTAATATAAAGTTGGTGGCATTAATTAAAACACAGAATTTAAAGTATAATTGTAATAGTTACACAAGTAAAGTCTATCTGTCAGGGGTTGTAGGGGTGGTTTATGGGTGGTAGCATAATCATATCTATTACTGAAGTGAGCATGTGTAATATAAAGTTGGTAGCATTAATTAAAACACAGAATTTAAAGTATAATTGTAATAGATACACAAGTAAAGTCTATCTGTCAGGGGTTGTAGGGGTGGTTTATGGGTGGTAGCATAATCACATCTATTACTGAAGTAAGCATGTGTAATATAAAGTTGGTGGCATTAATTAAAACACAGAATTTAAAGTATAATTGTAATAGTTACACAAGTAAAGTCTATCTGTCAGGGGTTGTAGGGGTAGTTTATGGGTGGTAGCATAATCACATCTATTACTGAAGTGAGCATGTGTAATATAAAGTTGGTAGCATTAATTAAAACACATAATTTAAAGTATAATTGTAATAGTTACACAAGTAAAGTCTATCTGTCAGGGGTTGTAGGGGTGGTTTATGGGTGGTAGCATAATCACATCTATTACTGAAGTAAGCATGTGTAATATAAAGTTGGTGGCATTAATTAAAACACAGAATTTAAAGTATAATTGTAATAGTTACACAAGTAAAGTCTATCTGTCAGGGGTTGTAGGGGTAGTTTATGGGTGGTAGCATAATCACATCTATTACTGAAGTGAGCATGTGTAATATAAAGTTGGTAGCATTAATTAAAACACATAATTTAAAGTATAATTGTAATAGTTACACAAGTAAAGTCTATCTGTCAGGGGTTGTAGGGGTGGTTTATGGGTGGTAGCATAATCACATCTATTACTGAAGTAAGCATGTGTAATATAAAGTTGGTGGCATTAATTAAAACACAGAATTTAAAGTATAATTGTAATAGTTACACAAGTAAAGTCTATCTGTCAGGGGTTGTAGGGGTAGTTTATGGGTGGTAGCATAATCACATCTATTACTGAAGTGAGCATGTGTAATATAAAGTTGGTAGCATTAATTAAAACACAGAATTTAAAGTATAATTGTAATAGTTACACAAGTAAAGTCTATCTGTCAGGGGTTGTAGGGGTGGTTTATGGGTGGTAGCATAATCACATCTATTACTGAAGTAAGCATGTGTAATATAAAGTTGGTGGCATTAATTAAAACACAGAATTTAAAGTATAATTGTAATAGTTACACAAGTAAAGTCTATCTGTCAGGGGTTGTAGGGGTAGTTTATGGGTGGTAGCATAATCACATCTATTACTGAAGTGAGCATGTGTAATATAAAGTTGGTAGCATTAATTAAAACACAGAATTTAAAGTATAATTGTAATAGTTACACAAGTAAAGTCTATCTGTCAGGGGTTGTAGGGGTGGTTTATGGGTGGTAGCATAATCATATCTATTACTGAAGTGAGCATGTGTAATATAAAGTTGGTAGCATTAATTAAAACACAGAATTTAAAGTATAATTGTAATAGATACACAAGTAAAGTCTATCTGTCAGGGGTTGTAGGGGTGGTTTATGGGTGGTAGCATAATCACATCTATTACTGAAGTAAGCATGTGTAATATAAAGTTGGTGGCATTAATTAAAACACAGAATTTAAAGTATAATTGTAATAGTTATACAAGTAAAGTCTATCTGTCAGGGGCTGTAGGGGTGGTTTATGGGTGGTAGCATAATCACATCTATTACTGAAGTGTGCATGTGTAATATAAAGTTGGTAGCATTAATTAAAACACAGAATTTAAAGTATAATTGTAATAGTTACACAAGTAAAGTCTATCTGTCAGGGGTTGTAGGGGTGGTTTATGGGTGGTAGCATAATCACATCTATTACTGAAGTAAGCATGTGTAATATAAAGTTGGTGGCATTAATTAAAACACAGAATTTAAAGTATAATTGTAATAGTTACACAAGTAAAGTCTATCTGTCAGGGGTTGTAGGGGTGGTTTATGGGTAGTAGCATAATCACATCTATTACTGAAGTAAGCATGTGTAATATAAAGTTGGTGGCATTAATTAAAACACAGAATTTAAAGTATAATTGTAATAGTTACACAAGTAAAGTCTATCTGTCAGGGGTTGTAGGGGTGGTTTATGGGTGGTAGCATAATCACATCTATTACTGAAGTGAGCATGTGTAATATAAAGTTGGTAGCATTAATTAAAACACAGAATTTAAAGTATAATTGTAATAGTTACACAAGTAAAGCTATCTGTCAGGGGTTGTAGGGGTGGTTTATGGGTGGTAGCATAATCACATCTATTACTGAAGTAAGCATGTGTAATATAAAGTTGGTAGCATTAATTAAAACACAGAATTTAAAGTATAATTGTAATAGTTACACAAGTAAAGTCTATCTGTCAGGGCTTGTAGGGGTTGTTTATGGGTGGTAGCATAAACTTATATATTTATGTTGGCTGTATATAGAATATTAAGAAGGTAGCAAACCATGTGACAGTACTTTTTTTTTTGGTCAGCAAATTATTTTTTCCCAATTTTGTGCAGCAAACCTTCAAAAATTTTACTAATATTTGAGAGTATAGCAATCGGTCTATAATTATTTACGTAAGTCTTCTCACCGCTTTTAAAAACTGGGACGACGCGGGCTACTTTCCACGCATTTGGGAAGCAGCATGATTTGAGGGATATGTTGAAAAGATGAAAGAGGGCTGTACAGAACGCATCTGAGCAATCTTTAAGCAAAAAATTAGGGATTAAATCAGCTCCCATGCAAGTTTTATTTTTAATATCTTTAATAGCCGATTGTATCTCTTCTAAACTGAAAGAATTTAGGTTAATGATATCACTCGAGCTCGATACTACGGTTGGAGGAGATACGTTGTCATGGGAAGTGTACACACTTTTAAAATAAGTAGCAAAACCATTAACTATTTCAACAGGTGTCTGTAAGACTCGATCATTAAACGTCATCGAAGCCGGAATGTCGGATTTATTATTTTTACTTTTAACGAAACTCCAAAACTTTGTTTTGATTGTAACATTCAGAACCGTGAACATACGAAGAAATATTTGTTTTAATTTGTAGATGGTTAAAAGGGCCAGAAGATTGTCAGTGTACAGACATACATTACAGATCTTTAACAGGTGAAGGAAATTTCAACTGGAGATTTGTATATCCATTTGACTATATGGTAGCCGAACAAAAAATAGTCATATCAAGAAAAGAATCGCTATTTTCATGGGATGAAACAGAGTGTAAAATTCCAGCGCGATTAGAACTACAAGTTTGGGATGCAGATCACTTCTCAGCTGATGATTTCTTAGGTGCAATCACATTAGATTTAAATAGATTTCCTAGAGGCGCAAAATCTTCAAAACTTTGCACATTAGATATGTTGAAAACAGATGGATCAGTACCTATGATCAATATTTTTAAGATGAAACGTGTAAAAGGGTGGTGGCCCTTTTATGTGAAGAAAGATAATGAAGATATTGAATTAACTGGAAAAGTTGAAGCCGAAATACACTTGTTAACAAAAGAAGAAGCGGAAAAAAATCCAGCTGGACTAGGAAGAAACGAACCTGATGCACTGGATAAACCAAAGTAATATTACAATAAAATAAGATGTATTTACTTATATTTCATTTATTTTATTTCTAGCCGACCTGATGCATCATTTATGTGGTTCTTAAATCCGCTAAAATCAATAAAATACATCATATGGCATAATTACAAGTGGAAAATACTTAAAATATTCATCATACTTGCATTAGCATTCGTTTTACTTTTATTTTTCTATTCGGTACCTGGTTATACTGTGAAAAAGATGATAGGTGCTTAAATATCCTTATATAAATATATGTATAAAGTATGTAAATAAAATATTTAATTTTAAACATTTATTTGTCCTTCACTTACAAATAAGTACTTATAAATTTAAATAACTTACATTATACAATTACATTACTTCTCCAAAGGAGCAAAATTCAGTAACTTTTCAATGAAATCTACGTGCCCAAGAAGCATTCTTCTACAACAATATCGTTTCAGACCCAGTGCATCAAGAGCATCACCAGTATATAAATATTAGTGCTGTTGATTTTGAAAAAAATAGAATTCGAAAACTCAGTTGAAAAATAATTCGAAAATTCGAATTTTAATGTAAATTTGAAATTTCGAATTTCATTTTTCATACACATTCAAAATTTCGAGTATTTACGAAGTTAGAATTACATATTTTCAAGTGTAAGTTAATTGGCATATATTACACTTTGCTTTGTTAATTTCAGAAAAAATATTTCCAAATTGTACATCGCGGCGACATGTTAATTAAGAATATTTTACTTTCAACAAATAAGCGACAAATCACGGTGTCAAGTTTAAACAAGTCATGTCACTGTAAATAACGAATAAATAGATGGCGGCTTCAACTATCGAATTACAAAATTCGAAAAATATTCCGAATTCTACTTCGAAAAAGTATAAAGCTTATTTTTCGAATTTTTCAAAATTCGAATTTTATCAACAGCACTAATAAATATATGTATATTGTAAATAAAATATTTAATTTTAAACTTTTTTTATCCTTCACTTACAAATTACAAATAAATACTTATAAATTTAAATAACCTACATTATACAATTACATTACTTCTCCAAAGGAGCTTAATTAAGTAACTTTTCAATTAAATCTACCTGCCTAAGAAGCATTCTTCTACAACAATAATGTTTCAGACTCAGTGCAGCAAGAGCATCTCTTTCAGTATATAAATATATGTATAAAGTATGTAAATAAAATATTTTAATTTAAACATTTATTTGTCCTTCAATTACAAAGAGATACTTATAAATTTAAATAACTTACATTATACAAATACATTACTTCTCCAAAGGAGCATAATTCAGTAACTTTTCAATTAAATCTACGTGCCCAAGAAGCATTCTTCTACAACAATATCGTTTCAGACCCAGTGCATCAAGAGCATCACCTTCAGTATATTCTGCTTGAAGTAATCCAAGGTAAGCTTCCCATTTATTTCCAATTACTTTTCCACAGGTAAAACAACGAACTGGAATGATCATTTCGAAGTATTCTAGAAAAAGTGAACATAACCTCAATAACAATTTCAATGAACTTATTTCTAACGTTGTTTAAAACAAAGCATATTAATTATTTACCTTTGTCATATAATAAAATGAATTTATGTATTTTAAAACAGACAAAATGAAGTATATTTAATAAAAAGACAACACTTTATCCATGTGCTCATGCTCATACAAAACGTCAAACAATTCTAAAAATCGACGTGATGCTTTGGGGGCGCTTAACAATAACAAACTTATCAAAAATTAAACAATTTATGATTGAAGTAGTTTTATATAAAGTTATATTTTGTTTCAAAATTAACAACTAAAACTGATTTATTATATTGTAATAGTTTCTTTAAAAACATATTATACAAATAATCTTCCAATATATAATAATTTCATCATTTGAGCGGAAATGGACTTCTCTTATATTCAATTGTGCACGTCATCTACCGTTCTACAATGCGTTCTACCGTTACAAAGCCAGATAAAAATGATCGAAATTGTACTTTAAACCTATATAATATTATGTTAAATTTCGAAACTAATTTTATAGAATAACACAGATTCATTATATGTGGAAAAATAACATTCATAATATTTTGTCATTGTTATCGTTATATCTATAAACAAAATGGCGTCAAGCTCTAAAGTTTATATTTAAAGTAATGATTAATTATTAAACTTTGTAATAATTAGTAAATATATATGGACCACAGAATATACCATTCTATGATAATATTACGTATAAAATAATAGGAATTATTACTGTATTGTAAATTATTATTATGGCGCGAAAATAACAATAGACTGTGAAAACAAAATGGCGGAATCTGAATTAAGTCAGAAGAAAAAGAAGAATATAGCGTCCTTGAAACCAAATTTCCGGCAAAACGAAGCCACAGCGCACAGCCATTTCAGCCATAACTGTTTTAATCGGCGAATGTGAAAAGCGGCATCAAAACTTGTAACTTTTATTTTAGTGTGTACTGTGAACTTACAGTTAATTTAAAGCTCTTGTGAGTTTTTGTTGTACTTGTCGTTGTAAATTAATAAATACATTCACAATGTCTGAAGAAAAAAAGGTAAACGCATAATAATCTAACCACACTTGTGTAAGAACCTAATGCGAGCATTGTTTAAGGATGTAAAGGGAGGAGAGTCCGAACACATCAATCTTAAAGTTCTGGGTCAGGACAACACTGTTGTCCAATTCAAAATAAAGAAGCACACGCCTCTTAGGAAGTTAATGAGTGCATACTGTGAACGAACGGTAAGATGTTTTTTATTGCATGCCGGTATGTTGGCGCCATTCAAACCCTATTTATTTATTGTATATTAAAGTTATACAGAGTAAAGACATTTTAAGTGAAATTTTGTATTTCGTAGATGTGTTTTATGTTCTATGTATATAGCTTTTATTCAAATTTAGTTTATATGTGCAGGAATAAGCATGTTAATTTATTAAAGCTTTTTAAGATAAATATTTACATTATTAGAACAAATTAAGTTATTAAGGGGTTAACAAAATATTTGTCCTGTTATTAAGTGTTCACAGTTGTAATATTGTCTGTTAGGGTGTTGCGATGAATGTTGTGCGTTTCCGAGTGGATGGGCAAGCGATCAACGAATCTGACACACCTGCAGCCCTAGACATGGAAGAAGGTGATACCATTGAAGTTTTTCAACAGCAAACGGGAGGATCAGAAGAATGTTGTTAATTATTTAAATTCGGTTAAGAAATCATCCATTCACATGTGTATTTTGCCAAGTTTTATCAAAAGTTAACAAATTATTTCTTTTCTTACGGCAATGTGACACACAGTGAGTTATCTGTAATGTAAAATAAGTTATGTACTTCCGATATTTTCATGTAATTTTAACTAAGTAGTTTCGTATATTTTTTCCATAATTATTTGTCAACTTAAGTATCTCAATAATAAGATATTTGTAATAACTGTTGTTTTATTTAGTAATTCAATTATGGACCAAGCTTTTTACATGGAAATAGAAAGTAAATACAAAAAGGATATGTGAAATTTTTTTTTATTTGCAATATGTATTTAAAATTACAGCAAAAACCTACATCGTGACACAACATATAACTATCATTGGTCATTCTTAGATAATTGTCAAAGAAATATTACCAAATTATGTAAACTGTAATAAATGCAACAGTAACAGCAAAAATAAACATCCAGTATTTCTGAATAAAATTCATTTGTTCAACGTCATAGTTTCGTTTTCTATCCTTATATTTCTTTTTACCCTGAAATTTCTTCTGAAATTTTTCCAATTCTATAGCATTTCTTGCTTCTTCCTCTTTTTTCTTTGCCTCTAATTCCTTTTCACACATTTTCTTCTTTTCATCTTTTTCTTTCATACAAATTTCGTCGCATTCCACCACAACAAATTTGTTTCGAATTAATTCACATGAAAATTCTTTTTTAATCCTTTTACATGTACAAAATACTTTAACTTTTTTCTTGCATAATTCAGCATTTGGGCATGGCCCCGAATGACAATTTGATTTGCAACGATGTCCGCAATCGTACTGTAAATGAAAGTAAGTATAATTAAAATAATATTTTACATTAGTAATACATAGTTATTCATGCAACATGACTAAAAAGTATATTATTATTTTACGAATAGATCCTCCGGCGAGTGTGTTAAATTCTGAGAGTGAAATAATACACATTTTTCTCGCATAATTTTTGTTTTATACCTCTGCAATAAAAAGTGCAAATTTTCTACGCCTTTATTGTGTAAAAATGTACAGAATGTATCCGTCTACAAATAAACCAACAAATATCTCGCTTATCTCTACTCTTAACGAATTCAACTATATAGCTTATCTCTGATCCTAACGATTTCAACTATATAACAAAAATTATAGTATGTTAACTCTATAAAATTTCGGAAGTAGTTCAATATTATTATTTTCGGTTTTTGAGCAATTGATAGCAACTTTTAATTTTCAAATGGAACATCCAATATACAGGATGTATTTAAATGAAACTAGGAAACGCGATTTTTCTCGGAAGTTATGAGATACAAAAAAATCTTTTAAATAAAATTGTTAGTGTTTCCAGTAAGCTACTTAAATTAATGTAAATTAGAAAAAAAATAATTAAATTTTTGGAGATATAGCTATTTTTGACTTTTTTTAATGGAACACCTGTATATTTTTATACTATTTGGTAGGAAATAATTTTTGCATTAAAATAGTTTTATAAGTTATACCTTCTAATCTTAATAGCATTCGTGATATAGAAGAAAATACTAAAATAGTTTTACTCGAAATTAAAGCTGGATATGGAAACAAAATTTGACATTTGTATTAGTTTATTGTTATAACTTTGTGAAAAAGTTTATTGAATTGATAACTTAGATTATTATTTGTTGTAAAAATGGAAGAATACTCAATGAACGAGAAGGTAGATATGTTGAAATGTTTCCATTTATCAAACAATAATTCAAAACAAGCCCTGCGATTATACCGGCAATAATATCCTGATCGCTTTCATTCAAATCAACCATACTTTTTCAAATTAGAAAGAAAGTTATGTAGAACTGGTTTCCTGACTATGGCAAATCGCGAAGTTCGTCAAATAAATGAAAATTTGGAAGCTGATGTATTAGCATATTTTAATGTATATCCAAGAAATTCAGTTAAAGAAGCTGCACTAGAATTAAAGGTATCACATACACGGGTACACAAGATTTTAAAAAATCTAATGTGGCCAACATCAAACCTCCCGCTATTTAATTTTTATTAATTTAAATATACATACTTACATATTTAGTTATTGCGGAAACTGTATTAAGATCCATTCCATATAACTATGGTTCTATTTACTATTTTCTTTTTAAAACGTTACTATTATTAATTATTTGAAATGATTAGTTCTTTGACAGTGACATTTAACTGTCAGTTACATATATTTGAATAACTGCGGAACCAAGGAATTTTGTTTGTGTAAAGCGAAGGGTCCGGGATTTAAATTATAGAGAATTTTATAAATTTATCCATAAAATATATAGAAAAAGTATTAATCCAAATCTGTAGAAAATTTAATAATCTTTAATTTTTATAATAACATTATTGCCGAAAAAATAACATTTAAAGGTATTTTTCGAAGAAAAACTATTTTGAGCTTCTAGTAAAGTGCCATTTCCAGTTATCCGATTTACACCAAAATCTAATGGGCTCTTTCCAGTACAAACAAGTTCGAAATACAAGGTTTCAAAATTTTCAGAATGATAGTATTTCAGTTAGAGTGGAGGATCCACACACACAGACATCGTGAAAATGTTAAAATTGGATTCTAGGGACCTTAAAACGTAGTCATTTACCAAAATCTCGATATGCGATTTTTAGCACGATCCCTATACCTCCCTTACCAAGGGTAGCGGGAGGTAAAAAGCATAAATTCAAAGCTTATTAAATACATAAAATTCAGAATCTTCCTCCTGACGATTTTGTAAGAAGAATTCACTTTTGCAATTATTTAATTCAGGAATATCGCACAAATCCACATTTTCAAAATAAAACTTTACGGACAGATGAAAGCCACTTTTCCAATAATGGTATATTTAATAGGCATAATACGCATCATTGGCAAACTGCAGACATACATCCACGCGATACATGTATTACTAATTTTCAAGTACGTTTTTCAACTAATGTGTGGTGCGGAATTGTTAATAACATTATTCTGGGTCCATATTTTTATAAGGACACTTTAAATTCTCAAAGATATTTGATTTTTTTTTATAAAATGAACTAAGGACTTTTTTTATGATATACCATTAGCAGATCAGCGCGGAATGATATTCCAGCAAGATGGTGCACCTGCGCACAATTTAATAGATGTAACAAACTATTTAAATCAAGAATTTTCAACTGCTTGTATTGGAACAAGAGGACCTATAATGTGGCCTACAAGGTCTCCCGATCTATCTCCCTTAGATTTCTTTCTGTGGGGGTGCCATAAAAAAAAAAGTTTGTTACGCACATTGCTACATTTGAAGAATTAAAACATGGAATAAGACAAGCTGTGAACGAGTTAAATAATAAAATTAATAATACTATAAATCAACATTTGTTAAAACGGCTTAATTTTTGTATATGAAAAAATCGTGAAAATTTTTAACAATTTTTATAATGTTACCAGTATTATAATCATTTGATATACATTTGTAAATTTAAGGGCACCCTTAAAATTTAAATTTTACTGGTGCAATCGCCCGTAATAAAGGTTTCTTTACTCAAAAATTTTGTTTTCATAGCCAGCTTTAATTTTGAGTATAATTATTTTAATATTTTCTTCAATATCTCGAATTCTATTAAGTTTAGAAGGTATAACGTATGAAACTTTTTTAATGGAAAAATTATTTCCTACCAAATAGTATAAAAATATACAGGACGTACCATTTAGAAAAAGTCAAAAATATATTATATCTCCAAAATTTTTTTTTTCTGATTTACATTAATTTATGTAGCTTACTAGAAACACTAACAATTTTATTTGAAAGATTTCTCTGTATCTCTTATAACTTAAGAGAAAACTCGTGTTTCCTAGTTTCATTTACAACCTGTCTATTTTTTCAAATTTTAAGTACACTATTATTCACGAAAGATGACTATTCAAGGTCATTTTTTCGAAGAAAGAATACACAACACTTTACAGCAGTAGCTTAGCAACTTTTTGTATTAGAAAGAGAAAGATTATTTGACCTATGTCTATTTAATTTATGTGGTATGACAGATATACGTAAATACTGCCATTACTTTCTAACACACTATAAATAATAATGACATATGTCGTAGAATTACAGATACCTAATTATCTACTGCACTGCCCTGTGTGTTAATATTTACCCAGTGGCGTTGACGTTTAAATCAAATTATTATTCATTAGTTTATAAGTTAGGTCTATGTTTTTGTATTTTGCAAAAACATAAGTGAAGAACATAAATCTTTCAGAAAAGCATTATTTAGAAAGAAACATAATTTTCAAATGAATTATTCTTATTTTTTCAGGTAAAATGTGTCCATAAATATTTCATGTTGCACGCCTATGCAAACGAAGTGCAATGAAGTTATCTGCAATTAATATTATATCAGACGGCTCACAAATGACCTTGAATAGTCATCTTTCGTGAATAATAGTGTATGTGATATTTGCTATCCGACAGTATAAAACAGTATATTATACAAAGAGGGAGAAGTGTGTGATTTTTCTCCAAGGAGTAAGTTTATACAACACGACGAGGAAAAAAATACACTTCTCTTACGTGGTGTACAAACTATTTTTTTCACCGCCGGGAGAGAAAGTGCACAAAATTCCCGCTGAAATCAATTTTCCCTCCCGGTGAGAGAGAAAATTCCCCAATTTCCCGCTGAAATAAAATGTGCTGTTTCTGTCATGATTTTGGAGTCAGAGAAACCAAGTTCCTCTTCCGGTCAAGAAAAACAACCATATTATAATACATTTTTACCTCCCGTCATACCGTAGGTAAGGGAGGTAATGTTATCGGTCCAAAAATACGATGATGAGTTTTCAGTGTGTGTGTACGTACGTGCGTGTGTGACGATTTTCTCCTCCACTCTTACAACAAACTTCCGAAATTTTCTATTTTCCGTATTTAAGCTTTCTACATTCATATACAAAGTTGATTAGATTTTGGGTAAAATTGGACAACCGGAAGTGAAACTTTACTTGAAGCCCATAACAGTTTTTAATGAAAAATTATTTTAAAATATAATCAAAAACTTTTCAATTTTAGTATTTAAGACTTTCATATCAAGGAGAGTAACATATTAGATTTTGGCTAAAATTGATAAACTGGAAGTGATACTTTACTTGAAGCTCTGAAGAGATTTTCGTGATAAATGTATTATGATATATTCCAAAACTTGTCAAATTTGGTATTTAAGACTTTTATATTAATGAGAACGACATATTAGATTTTTTCTAAAATTGATAAACCGAAAATGATATTTTACTTGAAGCTCTGAACAGATTTTCGTGAAAAATATATTGATACAATCCAAAACTATTCAAATTTGATATTTAAGACTTTTATATTAATGAGAACGACATATTATTTTTTTTTCTAAAATTGATAAACCGGAAGTAGTTCTTTACAGAAAGCTATAAACAGATTTTCTTGAAAAAATATATTAAACCATGATCCAAAACTTATAAAATTTGGTATTTAAACTCGATTTTGACTATACTTATATGATAAACCAGAAGTGGTATTTAATTTGAAGCTCTTAACAGATTTTCGAGGAAAAACGTAAAATATAATCCAAAATTTCGTATTACAGACTTTTCTATTTATTGGAACGAGAAATTAGATATTGTTTACAAACGATCAATCGGAAGTGATACTTTAATTAAAGCTCATTATTATTTTATAAACATGAAACTGACGGGAGGTTATGGCCACATCAGATTTTTTAAATGTAGGACGCTTTGCAATAATTTTTTTTTAATGACTTATTGTAATATTATTTGACATTAAATAACAAATATAAGAATTAAATTTCGTATTGAAGTACATGTACATCAATTTGAATATTTAATTAATTAATTTTCTTTACATTTGAAAGGTGTAATGTAAAATAAATAATATATATATATATATATATATATATATATATATATTCAAATAAGATAAAACCAAGTTTTATTCTTGTTTGTTATTTTTTTAATATCAAACTGGCAACTACGCAATTATCTGACACATTATGTGGTACTTATTTCGCATCTTGTAGAACAAATAATTCCCATCTCCTCTTTCTCTCTCATCACAAACGCTTTGTGTGAATTTCTTTAATAAAGTTAACCTACTGTGCACTACATATATGTTGTTTTGTCTCTCTTTTGATGTAAAAAGTCCATTATTTTTGTTTACTACTTACGTTTTTGGGGCACTGATTACCACAACTCTGTAGTAACTCTGTATTTGCTTCTTCGGTAGTCCATTCTGAACAGCGGACATATGGTTGATTCAATCCACAATGACATTTTAACCGTAGCATATTTTTACAAGAGGGGCATGCATCTGAATGACAACGACGAGGACAATCATGTTGGCAACCTTTTGGCCTAGGAAATATACAAGGATTTTCGCATTGTTCACAGTTTGAACCAGCCTAAAATAAAGTAAAATTTGTTAAAATTATATTATAAATGTAGCTGAAGGGGCAAGTGGATGAAAGTATTATCTTACAAAAACTTGTTTCTGAATAAATTAGGATTAATGCTTCTTCAGCTGCTATAAATTTGGAGTTTTTCAGAAAATGTTTTTTTTTCATCCATTTGTCGCTTCAATTATGATTTAAGAATATTTACCGCTAAATCATTAACTGCATCTTCGACTATATGACAATCTAATTGACAAGTATGATTTCCACAAATAAGTTGCCGTCCACACGGTTTGTGACACGATCTTACTTTTGCAGTATGACATGGCCAATTCGCAGTTTCATGTCCTCCAAAACATGTTACAGGAACAGGAACATAACAGTCTGGACAGGGTAACTCTTTTCTTTCTATCATTTCTCCTTGTTCCCACGGCATAGAAGCTTTTTGTTCCACTTTAACTAATACGTTCGAATGACACTTTTGTGGGCAACGATGCCCACATTTTAACTTTTTATCGCAAATTTGAATGCAAATGGGACAATCTCCGAAGTGACATTTATGTGGCTTGTTCGCTGGGTGATGACAAATTGGAGATCGTTTACAAAGGCGAAGGCAGCGTGGAGGACGAGTACGTTTGCGACGACCACAAGGCACAGTAATGCTAGTTCCTCCGCAGTAACAACGAACAATAGAAGTCAGAGTACAAGGGTAACATGGGCCACGATGACAAATAGAGGGACATTTGTGTAAACCACATGGCAAAGTCCGGCCACAAGGTTTTTCGCAAGGTGGACAAGTTCCATCGCAACACTAGTAAAAATCAGTATAAAAAAACTATATTTTATTTATGCCCAGTTTCACCATAAATATTTTATTCATCAGTTAAACTAATAGTCGAATAAAAATAAGTACCATACTTTTGTTTCACAATCATTTAGTAATTATTTGACGAATAAACCCTGCTATATAGATTTCAAAGAATCACTAAAATATAACACTTATCTGGAAATCGCATGAATACCGTACATTGAAGCAATTTGAATAACGATGCTTGGTCTACTCGGGCCACATTCGCTTCTTTTCGTGTGCCTTCGGATTTCAAATTCATGGTGGGAATTTTAAATAAACTGTATAAGATTATATTTCTACTTTAATAACGTTATACAAAAATACAATCTACCTCTAAATATACTAAGTATTTACACATCATAAAAACATACAAAATTTAAAAAGTAAAAATGTAAAATTACACGGTGTAATATAAAAAAATGAATTTTTATTAATGTTTAAATATGATCGTTTTACAAAAAGTTTATTTATATTTTGCAGTGCAACTGAATATTTCTTAAAAATGTATAGAAGATAATCTACAATTATTTATTCGCAGAGAATTTTCGTGCATGCCAGTATTGATTGACTAACCACTGTTGTTGCAGAACAGGATTATTTGGAAATGTACAAATTGTAAAATGTAGCAACACGAAAATAATTTTAAGACTTACTTAAATTTTATTGCATCACCTGTGAATACTATTTTTGTTTCATTCGTACTGTTCAAATGGTTATAAGAACATTATTTTGGGATCTTAATGCGGTATCGAAATTAAAAACATAAAATTAAATGTTAGGGCGAAAATATTATTCGAGATGCAGGCTTGGTAAAATGATTTTATTAAATTACCATTTTACCAAGACTGCATCTCCAATAATATTTTTCCCTAACATCATATCAACAGCATAGATTTTATAGTAACTTACTAGATGTAAGCATACATATGCTTTTACGTACAAACGAAGAGAACGCTTAAGATTAAGCAAGAAAGATATATACAACACCGTAAGAGGAACAAAGATAACACTATTAAGCAACTATTTACTGCGCATATAGTTTGCGCATTGCTGGAACGGTCGTCTCGTCTACGTCCACGTAACTGCGCCCCGGCAACAGCCATTTTGTCTTTTTGTTTGAAAGCAACAAGTTGTTTGTGTTAGTGAATAATTTGTTGATTCAACATGAATTGAGAACAAAATTGTTTAATGAGCGAATTCATATTTTCTTTTTTCGGTAAGTTATATTTGTATATTAGCAATTACAGAATTAAATTTATGCTTGAATATAGCGAGGGGTCCGTCACTCAAGAAATCTTTGTACACTTACATAAAAATCCGATTGAAAATCCTGAAAATCTTTATCTTAATACTGAAATCTTTGCAATCAACATCACAACCCCAAAAATCATTACAATCCTTATACAATCTTACAAAATCTAAGAAATCCAAGCATTCCCGACGAAAATCTTGAAAATCTTACGTGCAATCTCACATTCTTAGACAAGTATGCGCAAGTTAATATAACTACTAATGTTGAGTTGAACGTTTCATTTTATATGCGTAGTGTCAGAGGTCAGAGCTGTGTCTTAAAGAATATTTTGTTTTGACGTACCTATAATAACAGGTAAATATATCCTTTAATAAGATTAGATTATTTATATGTTAAATTAATGATCATTAATATATGCATTTAAATTACGTTTACTGTTTTAATGAGGCCAGCAAAGAGAATTTGTACATTTTATACTCTCTGACATTATTAGTAGATGACAATAATTTTATATATATATTTGCACAGTAAAGGGTCGAGGCATGACGTTTTTTTTATTTAAATCTTTCGCGTTTTGAAATTAAATATATGCATGTGTAAATGTAAATTAAAACTGACGGAAAAATATCTTTTATTTGTACAGAATGAGTAAAATTTTTAAATAATTTAGCCGTACAAAATTTGTTTGTAACGTAAATGGGCTTTATTGAGCATGATACTAAATAAGTATCAAAAATTATATAGGGAGTTTAAATGAAATCTTGAGAAATAAATATAGTACTATTGTTATGCAACGACACCAATATTAATATCTTTTTGTTCATATTAATTTTATTTTTAGCACAAAATGTATAACGAAATTTTTTTTGAAGAAATTGAGAGTACGACAAGTATAATATTACCTATTTATATAAAAATATTATTAACTCTAACTGGGTATGATTCGAAAATACCATTATTGAAAATAACAGATAAAGATATTGAACATTTAGAAAATTTTGCACGTACACAAATGGGTTCTTTTGTAAAAGATAAAACCTCAGATTATTATGGTATATACTTTAATATGCCAGAAAAATTTGAAATTGTTCAAGGACATAAATTAATTTTATTAGAATTAAAAACTGCACTTTACCAAGAAGCAGAAAATAATAAATTAAACAAACGAAGGTGTAATACCTGCATTGCAAATGCTTCCAATAAATTAAGAAAAAAAAGCGTGTCAAACATTAAAAAAAGAAAAATTTATAATTTTGATGGACCTAATTTTTCAAAAACCTCGTCAAATACAATTAATGAGCAATCAACCTCAGTATCCAATACCGAGGAACCTTCAGCAGAGACTAAGCTGCAATCTCAAAATTATACAAAAGTTTCAAAAAATATTGATGATGAAAACTTATATCTGCTAAATAACATTAAAAATATTTAAATATAATTTTTCGGACCACTGGAATTAATAGGAAATATCCTTTTCAGATTAAACATGGTGATTATATGAAAATATTAAAATATTACAAATTATTAAAGAAGAAATTATAAGTTTTATTCGCGATAATTATATTTTGTAACTATTTTCTTAAATATATAAAATGGAATACGTAAAATGAGTTTTTTTTCCTATAAATTCTAAAATCCGAACAGAAATCCGTAACAAATCTGCAATTCTTTATTAAGATTAGAAAAATCTCTGAAATCTTTCGTCCAATCTCAAGAATCTGACAAATCTTTGACAATCTAATAAAAATCCTGACAATCTTCTCGAATCTAGGGAATCTTCAAAGATTTACAATCTTTGTACGTTTACACGTAGAGTGACGAACCCCTCGGAATATAGTTTGTAAGACAAGAATAAGACAGAAATGTAAAAAAAACTGTACAATTTAAAAATTATTAAAATATTTTAAAATATATTGTGCATATTTAATCCCCAATATCCTTACCATCATTCGGTAGGTATAAAATATGCCAAATGAACGAATGTGTATGTTACTAGTTTTGAGTAAAATGCGTTTTAATATTCAAACGGTTGGAACTGTTATATAAAATCATTTTGATAACATTCGTGCATCACAGTGAATTAGTTTCCTATTGGCGAAAAAACTGAACTATAGATGGCAGGCAGGACGGTAGCAAGATGGCGGAGGAATAAGGAGAGGTCCCTCATTCCTTATTGCTGGCAATATGAATTTCAAAGTGAAAAGTACTTGATATGGAGAAAATTAACATAAAGTTATGTGATATTTCTGAATACATTGTTTCTGCACGTCCTATAAAAGAAGAAGAAGCAGTTTTTAAGGATGGACATGTATTTCTTTGAGGAATAAAATATTATGGACCAGGTACAATACTGGGATCTTGTTTAAAAAACAGTCATTTGAGTGAAGATCCTCATACGATTGAAATTTTATTAAATGAGAATATAAATTACTGGAAAGCAAATTTAGTTGTAGAGCAGAATTGAGAGGCAAATGCAAACATATTGCAGTTTTGTAGCATATAAACAGGATAGTAAAAATCAAAACTATATATATATATAGTTTTACAACAAAAGTTATCATTATTATTATGCTATTAATTTATTTGTTTATGGGTTTTTATATTACAGAGTAGCAGAAATAGAAAATTAAACTGTACAGATTTGGAACAAAGTAAGGGGAAATTTATTAAAAAGGATGATAAACAGTATAGTTTGGCTATTATTATTAGAAGAATTTTACCATACTGTTTTAAAAAAGAAAAAATAGAACCGATTGGAGACGTCAAAACTATAAGGGAAGAAAATTTCAAGATCATATTTTGTCACTTGGGATGTAGTGTATACTTACACTTTTTTACTTATAATTGATCCATTGTGGCACTGAGCAGTATCTATGGCAGTTACTGATCATTATTTAAAACTAACTATGTATCTAACTTTCTTTTACAACAAATATAAATTAAACCTGTTTAAAATTACATACGTTTCAATGTATGCTATCAACGTTTCCTTATTCCTCTAGTTCACAAATCTGCCGCCAGACGTCACCCACTTTGAATTTTTTCGCCAATAGTTTTATTCCAAACTAACGTGAATGTGGTACATTCGTGTTTTTAGTATAATTACATTTTAGAACTATATAATTTCGTGATTAAAGTTTTATAAATTTCAAGGTTCTACTAATAAAATATTCTTGAATTTCGCAGATGAAAATATACTAACCAAACAACACATTCGTGTATTAAACATTAAACTTAAAATCGCTAAATTTGCACATTCGTTCCTTTGACATATAACTGAAAATATTTATTAATTCAAAAGTGATTCAAATTGGAAATCATACTCGAACGTCGGTAGTTTTAGCAAGACGTGCGCAACGGTGATGCGCGGAAAATCGATGCTTAACACGTTAAGTGCCACGGGCAAAAATTATAAGTCACAAAAAATCATTTTTTTAATTTATGTATTTCTGAATAGTATTAGTAAATATATGAAATATATGAGTACAATTATGATCAAAATTGACCTGCCACCCTTAATTGTTTAGCTATGACGTTTTTAAATTAGAAGACACTGGTGTCTGACGTGGCACTGGTGGCATTTTTCATCTAATGAGAATGAACAGACACATAGCTGCAGACACTATATGCGTGTCATATAAGCAAGTTTAATCTTGTCATTGCCTGTTTTTCAGTGCTGTTTCCCGAATAGTTGAATTATTTAGTGTTGCTCTGATGTTCATTGCTACTACAGCACAGCTATGTATCAGAACAATATAGTTAGTTCACGTACCAGAAAATTTTTGAATTTAGCTGCGTCTTCTGTTTATTATGATCGTAAGTGCTATAAACGAAAACAAAAAGGAGAAATACCACGGAGTAAAATATCGAAAGTTACAACTTATTGTAATGACTGTGTAGGCAGGCCTTCATATTATTTAAGATGTTTTAATGATTTTATTATAAACAACACTAGGGTGCAGCAGGTTTAATAAAATGTGTTTTCTTTGTTAGTTTAATATATCTTGTAGAAGAATTGTATTTAATTTATAATAAATTTTGTTTAATTTGAGCAATAATATTCTTATGAATAAAAATATAAAAATGTTCAACAAATTTAAACAAAAATTCTCTATATGCCTACGTGCACCAGAGACTAGCAGACACTTACATATAGCGTTCACACAATTTTTGCAGGCACAGTCAGTACAGTGGAACAAAGTTCTTAAAAACATAAAGCAGACACCGGCGTCTGATTTGGCACCAGCGGACAGACACAGGAACAGACACTGGTGTCTGTCGTGGCACTTAACGTGTTAATATAGTTATCTCTCTCAATCCTAAGCGGTCACCAGTTCTTACATCTAGTATGTAAAGCACTATAAGATCAACAGTCAAGAAATACCAGCAACTATATAAAATTAAATACCACTAGCTCAACAAGGCTTGATGCCATAACGCATACCTACAAATTCAAACCACAGTCAATGACACAATACACATCATACACATAGAGCTGTATAAGGTAAGATAAGATCTATTCGTTTAAGTTCGGCAGCGCACGAAAATACTCGAGTAGGCAAATAATCTCCTTCAAATTGCTTCACTGTCGTATGCACAGCAGAATAGCACACGCGACTTCCAGATGAGTTTTATATTTCAGTGCATAGAATAGAATGGAATAAACATCGTGAAAATGTAGAATTCTAGGGACGTTAAAACACTATGTCAATTTCACTTGACACTGACATCTTTCAATCAAAATTTTCTTAATATAGTAGCTGTTTCCATAGCTATGGCTACTTTATGAAATTTAATTTCTTTATAATTTTTAACTCTATATCCATTTAATATTAAGTATAAAATGCAGTCAAATCGTATAGAGAATAAAATATTCTTTAATATTTATAATAACATTAAATGTAAAAAAATGGTATTTAACATAGTTTTTTCAAGAAAAACTGTTAAAATCTTCAAATGAGGGTACTTCCGGTTGTCCAATTCTAACCAAAATCTAATCAGCTCTTCACATGGATGTAACGAAGAGAAATACGAAAGAATTATAATTTTTAGAATTGTAGTATGGAAGTTATCGTAGACGAAAATTTTGTTACACAGACATACACACACACACACACACACACACACACACACACACACACACACACACACACATACATACATACAGACATCATCGTAAAAATAGTAAAATCGTATTCTAGGGACCCTAAAACGTGCTTATTTATCAAAAACTCACCACCGAATTTTTTGACCAAAGACAATACCTTCCTTACCTAAAGGTGACGGAAGATAAAAAGGTGGCGGAACGCACATTTTGTTAAAATTTTTATTGAAACAATAGAACAGTATAGGGCGCGAGCAGACACGTGACTCGAGGGACCTTGACAAGCTTAGAATCAGCTGATTTGTGTGCGCATGTCATTTTGATAAGAACAATGTCATGTTAACCAAGCCAATGTTATTACTTATTTGGATTTTTAACTGCTAAAATGTTATTATTTTTAATTTCATGTGTTTTACTCCCTAAAAATTGTTAAATAATAACATTTTAGCAATTCAAAATCAAAATAAGTCAAAACATTGGTCTTGTCAAATTGACAATGTTCTTGTCAAAATGACATAATTTTCAAAAAACCGTCGAAAATAGGTGCCGGAACGCTGTACCGGCGCGCTACATTACAAAAAAATCTGATGTGGCTCGCACATTACCTTCCGTCAGTTCTATGTACTTTGTACAAATCCCACACAGAAAGTTTCTTGCAAAAGATTCAATATTACCAGTACATTACCTTAAGTCAATTCTATGTATTTTGTACAAATTCCATACAGAAAGTTTCTACATTTCCAGTAAAATTACTACACAAACATACTATGTCAATTGCATTTGACACTGACATCTGTCAATCAGAATTTTCTTAATAGATGTTTGCATGATTATAGCACAATTAGCTGTTTTATGAAATTTATTTTATTTTATAATTTTTTAACTCTAAATCTATCGAATATAAAGTGTAAAATATAATCAAATCGTATAGAGAATAAAATATTCTTTAATATTTATCACATTAAATATGAAAAAATGAATAACAGCGTTTTTCAAGAAAAACTGTCAAAATCTTCAAATTAGGGTACTTCCGGTCGACCAATTATAACCAAAATCTAGTCAGCTCTTCATTTGGATGTAAGAAGAGAAATACGAAAAAATTATAATTTTTGGAAAGGTGGCATTGGAGTTATGCGATCCGAAAGAATCGTCACACACACACACATACATCCATACATCATCGTAAAAATAGTAAAATCGTATTCTATGGACCCTAAAACATGCTTATTCATTAAAAACTCATAAATTTTTTTGACCAGACAATATCTTCCTTACCTAAAGGTAACGGAAGGTAAAAAGCACTGCTTACAAGAACAAAATATTCACTTCTTTAGATCAGGGCATTCTAATTCTATGTAATAAAAATAACATGTATTCATTTTTTCCATTCGTAGCATTCTATAACCATATTTTCATCAAATATATGCATTTTGCTCAAAAAAATCGTTATGGAAGGATATGAACATATTATATCACTAAATTTAGAATAAAATTCTCTATCGAATAAGCAAATAAAAAATATATTGTTCCATTTAAAATAACAAAGTTGGTCTCTACAGTTTGTGAACCACTGATTAAAAAATAATTTTATGCGCATGAAACTAGAAATTGTATGCTAATTTAACCAACTTCGTAGCTCTTATAGTTGACATTTGTCACCTAAAGTATCGATTTTTCGGATATAGCGCTACTTCAAGAGGTGAGAATACGGGTCTATATTTTTTTATACACGGCGCCTTTTTAATCTCAGCCGCGCCTCGACTAAAAATTTCACGACTAATACGGAGAAATATCACCTTTCCTTACATGTTGCGCAAATAGCTTTTGATAATTTGATGAATAAAATTGTGAATTTATTAGCAAGTGAAACCGAGCATTATATATTATTTTACCTTTCTATTGCACGGATGCCTTTGACAATCCTTCATTCTTTTACATTTTGTTTCACATAAAAATTGTTTCTTACATTGTACTTCCTTTTCATGTAATCCACACCTACATACTTTTATAGCCATTTCTAAACACTGAAAAAAATATTGTTTTAGAAATAAACATACGTAGAATAAACTAAAACTAACTTACAATCCCACATTTATCTTTATGACATCTTTGATTGCATGTATGTGATCCACACCCTAACATTTTACCGCACGTATCACCGCATGTTGGTGTTTCTTCAATACAAGATAGTTTGTAGTTGCTTTTACCACAGGGACAATATCGAAGTAAAGTCAGGGCACAATATCCACAAGGCCCCGAATGACAAGTTTTTTCACACCAATGATTTCCACAAGAAAGTTTACGTCCACAAACCTATATGAATTATATTACATATTAAATAATTTGTACAATCCACACGGTTACCTTTTTGCATTGCCAGTTAGGCGTAGCACACTCAGTTAATTGTTCTTGGGCTCCACAATTACATTTTTGCTTACTAGTCTTCAAACACGGGGGACAAGCCCCGGAATGACATGGTTTTTTGCATGGATGTTTACCGCATCCCAATATTTTATTGCAAGGTGATCCACATGACCATTCTTTGTTGGAACAACGTTGAATTTTTTCAGTCTTCGATCCACAGTAGCAAGAAACTTTAACAGTTTTGGGGCACGGTGGACAAGGGCCTTAAAATGTTTTTTATTATTATTAACTGTTACATATATTGAAAATTATAACTTCTTACCTGGATGACAAAGAAGAGTGCAGTTGTGCCCACATACCGGTTTTAATTTCTTATTACAAGTTTCTCCACAAGAATGAGGTACAAGCCATGGTTGGAAACTTGGATTTATAGTCTTTTCACAAAAGCATTTGTATTCTCTTGGTATATCTTCTGCACTATATTCAAAACGACATTTTGGGCATCCCCAATGAATTTTAATTACATTAGTGTTCCCTGGTTGTTCACGTAGTGATTCCTTCTGTTGAATAACGCTGTCTTTTGACCACCGTTCTATGCATTGAAGGTGGAAGAAACAATAGCAAGACGTACAACTCCATATCTACAGATTATTACTATTAATATATTTGTAAATAATTTTCATGATTTCACCAACTTTTTCTATTCTTTTAATCGATCCTATACAAATTAAACATGTTGCAGCACCAGAAGTCAAAGCGTCTTCAAGAAAAACTTGTGTACGGCCTAAAGATTCTGATTTACCTCCAACTTGAGAATAATTTTTCAGGAGTGTTTCTAAAATATAAATATTTATTAACTAAATGAGAAATAACAAATTTATCATATTTTACCAATAACTTGTTCGGATTCCAATTCATCTTCAGAAGAAGAAGATTCATAATCTTTTGTGTATTTTTCTACCGCTGCTTGTAGTTTAAGCTGTGCTTCTTTAAATTTTGTTTCACTTCGAGAAGGATTTTCTTTTTGATTATTTTGCGTTTCTTTTTGTCGGCCTGGTGTACTTTTATTCCACACATTAGTGGATTTCTTACTGTTATGTGAACTCATTATGATTAGTTTATTTACAACAATATAAATGATAAATGTTATTCATTTTATATAAATTTTCTATAAAAACCGGTACAAAGAATATAGATTCTGGGAATACTCGCCACAGACCATACTCACGATACTCACACAAGCTGTCAGTAACATAACGACATAACCTCCAAAAATAATCTGCCGTCTGCCAACTGTCACGCTAGCATGCTACGCTGCCATCTCATCTCTGCTTGCTAATCACCAGTGTTGCCAGTTGCCAGAACATAGCCGCATTCTTTCGCTGCGTTGGATCAATCCAACTCATAATCCAACTTATATGGATCAGTAAATTGCATGTTTTTTTCGAATGGGGGAGTTTAGTCATGCTGAAATATAATGATTTTTCTACATTACTGCAATACTATACATGCAATTTTACTATTAATGCAATAAAAGTATTAAAATATAGCGTATTTTTTGTACAAACTATATTAAATTTATCGTTAATTAAACCCTTAAACCGCCCACAATACGAAGACCAGAAAAGTTAGGTTAGAATTTGCATTTGGCGCGAGTTCATAGTTTGAATTCCCTAGTATAGGTTTCATATAGGAGTTTAATTTTATAGACAAATGAAAGATATTTTGTAAAAGAAATTAAACAGCTCTTGCTAAGAATTCGATAGTTTGTTTATTCAGTAATAGATTGCAATAGTTTAAACCTGTAGAAAAGGTAAAGTAAGAAAATTATTGGAAATTAGAATGCTTGGTGCAAGCAAGGATACCGTATGTCGTTGACCCACCAGTAAATAGGACAGCACAATAGAAGATGAAGCATGCACGATCAAACTAGGACATACGTTCAATAAATTTTGTAGTGTTGTATTATTATTTAAATAATTATAAACTGTGCAGAGTTCATGTGAATATTATTGTACGAATCTGGAGATAAAGGATCGGTCTAGATGCTACATATAATGCTTTGCATAAGAGATTTACTTTTATGAGATTTTTCGGCCTTTAAAGTTGAGCAAAAATTTTCTTGGTAAGAAATACACGGGGATTGAAATTATGTTCTCAGCGTTATGAACTGAGTTTGAATTTCGCGCCTAAGTTTGGCCGTTATTTCTGGTCTATTCGCCGTAGTAGTCCGCTGTCCGCTACCAAACCAAAGCTAGTTTACAATGTAAACATGAACGTATGTCTTCTATATTGAAATTGAGACGTCAAATTCAATGTCAAATCGCAAAAAGCAAATTATTTTATTCTAATATGTAAATGTAAAACCTAGTAAATACGATAAATACAGAAATTAAATTGTAAAGTGTCAAATGTAAACATAAACAGGTGGCCTTATTTTACTTCTGTCTCTTTCTATGAAGCACGTTTTGGGCACGTATGTCGTGACCTAATTCGCACATAGTTGATGTTATGTGCGCCGTAATGGCGGGAAGAAACTCTTGCAAAAGTTTAACATATTTAGTCTGCGATATTAATAAAAACTTTACAAAATATAAAAGTAAAAACGCTTTAGATTTAAAAATATTTTAACATATAAAAAAATCAAAAATTCGAAAACTTCCCCATTCGGATATTCGGATCAGTATCCCCACCCCAAGACTAAGTAATCCATCTACTCCAATAAAAACTTGGATTAGAAGAATCAGAGATCACTTTAGATTCAAAAAAGGCGGAAGCGGTGATGCATTTAAGGAAATTAAAACACGAATGAACAATAGGGTACTATATCATACTCAAATTTTAACTATCTTAAATAAGAAGACATAAATATACATAAATTAATGAGTATTAGTGATACATTTTTATTTCAATATTGAATAGGTCGCAAACTGCAAGCGAACAAGTGATTAAGTTGATTTGATTACTATTTAAGTATGACGCGTTAGATCCTAAGAATTTGATTGGTCACCTGATTTTAAAAACGAGATTCGCGCGTCTGCTTCGTTCACCTTTGTTGTAATTTTATGTTTCATGAATTTGTTTAATTATATCTAGTAATATTAACAATAATATATATTTATAATTCAATCAATTTGAAATGTGTATTAATTAAAATAATAATAATATTAACTAATCAAAACAAACACTAGCGCCATCCGCCGTCATACTTTGTGTCATAATATTGTCATCAAACTATTTCAATGTTCTATAACTTATTAAGAAAATTTATGCTTAATAATAATTTCTTCGTGAATATAACGTATAAGTTTTTACATAAAAATATTTCAGCTATGCAAACATGAAAAATCTGTTGTCTCTACAACTAACAGTATGTCGACCACTGAGAGTACCAGCAATAGTTACGTCATATCTGTGGTTACGTCACGAAATTCTTAACTTGAACAATTCATATGTCGCTTATTACGTAAAATTTTTAGGTCGCGTTTGCACTAAAATTCTTATTTCATCCTGTTATTATAGATTTTTTTAAAATTTATTTTATTTTTTATATATTTTTTCATTATTCGACTTCTTGTAAATAACCATAATAAAAACTTACGTTCTTTCGAACTTCGAACAAACTGATTGCATCCACGGGTACGTTCGGCATTAACATTTTGAGCGCTCAGAGCCGTCGATTGCGTTCGGCATTGACATTAGAGCGATCTGTAGCGTTCGGCATTAAACTCGCTAAGCATATTGAGCTCGCTCTGTGTGCTCGGTGACAAAGCGCCGAGCACACGGAGCTCTCAAATCTGAGCATGCGTATAAGCCTTTAACTCAACTGTCATGTGGCACGTCAGTTAAAAATTTCATTTCTGCGTAAAAACTAACAACTCAGGCAAAGGGTAGTTCTCAGAATTCTGTACCGCGCTCTCACCTGATAGAACTATCAGATATTTTGACTCATTTATAGCAAAAAGTTTTAAATATGAACAACAATTTATTTAATATAATATTTTAACACTTACGTGAAAAACTATTAATTCATTAATACACGTTTTACTTCTGTACTATTCCTTTTCCTAGTTGCATATTTGTGTATTATAATATCCCGCTTAACATATGAATCTGGAGCGTTCGGCATTAGCATTAACATCTGTGAAATCCGTCACGTGACCTATGGAGCTCTGAGCAATCCGTAGATTTCAATGCCGAACGTACCCCACGTGACCTGATCTGATCTAATCCGTACGATCAATGGAGGGTTATACAGAAGTATTAGGGTACCTTTATAACCAGGGTATGGCCATGGGCCAAGATCGCCGCCATTGTCGGTAATTGATTTTCCTATTTATTTGTAATAAATGTGATATATTATAAAATAATATTAAATAATCACATTGGGAATTTATAAAGGTAATAAAAATTAATTTATTTAAGATATATACAATTGTTATTAAGACATACATGTATAGGTTATGTAGAATATATGATATGTGTTGTTATTATCACATCTAATTTAATATCACTAGTTCTTAATTACATAATAATTATATATTCTAAACTTACCTTTTAAAAATTTAAATGATTGTGCTTAATATTTTAATTTTTAGTTATTTTAAATATGTCAGTAATCGTGATGAGATCTTAACAAACTACACAAGTAAATAAAATAAAAATATTACTTACACTTTAAATACATATTAAAATGATATGTAAATGCGGTTTTCATCAAAATAAAATAAATAGCCGCGAAAATACATAATAATTTGCGCAAGAACAACACATATAACAGATTGGCCGGTAATGGCGGACGATAAGTGAGCCACGTTATAGCCATACCCTGGTTGTAAAGGTACCCTAAGAAGTATCAAAGCCAGTAGATATACTAAAGTACCGACATGGCGGCCATCTTGGCCTAAAAAGCAACAGTAATGATTTTTCGTGTCGCGAGAGGCGCTTTTGTCGCAGGTGTAAATTGTCATTGTCAAACGTTAGATTATTCGTGGTGTGGTATTAAGCAAATTTTATTGTGTTAGAGAAACTGAGAATTTGCAAAACAAGTATCCGCAAACTGTACGCACCTTATTCTGAGATTATTATACGAATGCATGTATTTGTGTTATTGCAGGGTTCTGTAATGTTGGCAATGTTATTGGTTATCTACAAAATGTTTCTGTAATAATAGAAAATATTAATTTCAACAACACTATTCAAATTAAAAGTTCTTACTTCACAATGCATTACATATTTCGATTAAATATTGGATCTTCCAATGTTTGTAAACCACTGATGACACCTCTCTTCAACATTTGATATGCAAAAAAGTATGTATTCTATTTTTATTATGAGGACAATTAATTTCACAGCAACAAGGCATTATCTGTGGTAAATTCTCAGTTTATTTTATTTTCTTTAACATACCAAAATTAAAACTGGTGAATACCTATGTGACATTGGACATCTGCAACAGCAGCGCCTCTAGCGACACGAAAAATCATTACTGTTGCTTTTTGAGGCCAAAATGGCAACCATGTCGGTACTTTAGTATATCTACTGGCTTTGAGAAGTATATTTTTGGGCTGCCATCTATTGGTATTTTCCTTGTACTACACTTGTGATTCGTTTCACTCCGTTGCTAGATTACAAACAAATAGCTGTCATGGTATCAGTTGCAAGATGGTGCCAAGTGTCAAGCGAGTGTATGGTCATTGCAACAGTGACTCCCGCTATAATTATAAAGAATACATGACAAATGTGAAATTCTTTAAGTTTGCACAGCCGTCCGAAGACATTGAATCACATCATAGAAAATAGATATACATTGACCTATAGAAGGCGCACTCTCTGTAGAAACGCAAGGAGTTTAGATGTACAACTACCGCGCCTTGCGGACGCGCCGAGAAATAAAATTTTGTGAATGAATCATGATGTATTAATATTTGATTTAATGATTTAAATGGAATTCCAATAAGGAGAAAAAGGAAACAAATTGAAAACTGTTCATTTGATTTATTTATTAAGCCATTTTTGTGTTTTAAGTTCCAACTTGTCACAAATCGGTACACAACACTTGCTTTTCTTTGGCATTGCCATGGTTCACAACTCAGATCGTTCACGGACAAAAGAAAAAACAAAAATATTTAACAAACAACAAAAAGAACTTAACAAATAACAAAAAGTATTTAACAAACAACGAAACTACTTAATAAAAAACAAAAAGCACTAAACAAACAACAAAAGTACTTAATAAACAACAAAACTGAATCGCAAACAGGAATACAAAGAAAAGAATTCGATAAACCGATGCTGACACTACAAGAGCGAAAACGAGTGATCAACTGACATGTGTCACCATCTTGAAAACTTTCAAAACTTGTGTTATCAGCGCTATTTGCGACTCGGCGCACAACTATTTGAAGCGATAGTAGCGTTTTTGCGGTCGCGCGAGAAACTATATGAAAAGTCTCGGTTGCTGTATAGGCCGTATTTGTTTGGGATCTTTGGATACAACCCTAAACTGATCTTAAACCTACCCATGTTGGTACCAAATAAACAGTGGATTATTTTGTTGGTGAAAATGTAAAGCGGTAAATTCAAATAAATACGATTTTATTGCTTTCTTCTTCATTGTGGTATATTAAATTATCTATTTGCGATATATCGCAGATATGATTATCAACTTCTGGCAGAGATAGAAAAGCACTACAACCAGTGCACAGGTACTGTTCCTAATCCATATTTGTTTTCGGTAGTAATATTTTTAATGTAGATATTAAGTTATAAAAGTAAATAAATTATTTACCTTATTTAATTTGTGATGTAAATAAATAACCAAACCAAATAATTAGTGTATAACCTATACCATCACAAATATCAACAGAAACTGACAGTCTAGAAAGGGATAACAATACATAAACAAAGATGAACACGGGTTCAACTCACCAACCCAGCAAAATAGCTGGGTGAGATAGATCAGTTCGGGAACAGTTCTGGGTTATTTAAACCGTGCCAACTAAACAGAATTAACCTACTAGGTTACTTAAAATGTCCCAAACAAATACGGCCATAGAGTGCGCATAGCATGAATCACATGTAAAACTCAAATGCCAAAACACAAGTTACAGAAGACAGAACTCTAAAAATGGCGTGGTTTGTTTGTAATCCGATCTTCCGTCTCAACTTCTACATCGTCACATTCTTTCTTGCGTGTGATGTCAAAATCACAACCCTCTATTAGCGAAAGAATACGTCAATGAAGAGCAGTTCGTAACATCAATAAAGCCGCATTCACAGCCGAAATTCGGAGAAATCTAGCAAAAAGAAAAATAAACGTTTCTAAAAATGAATCATTTGTTTGTCAATGCATTCATTATTTCACACTTGTCTTTTCACATAACACATTAGTACTCACAGTCTGCGACATAACATAGTTTCCTTGCTACTACTCGAAAGCCATCTATCATCTATGTCACCAAGGCTGACTTACATAAAGGCGCGAATTTTAAATTTTGTATTTTTGGTTACAAATCGGCCAGCCTGACACTCATATCGTCCTCGATCTTAAAACATACCTATATAATAATATAAGTAATTACATAAGTAACATAAGTGTATAACCTCTTATGCTCTGTTCCATTTAAGCCATTCAGTAGATGGCACTGGCAACAGCGCAAATCTGAAGTAGCCGAAATTACATTGGGTAAACCTGGTTCTTGTCTCTAATTTCAGCCAATCAGAGAGGTCAAAACTATTCCCTATGCTCCGCAATACTGAATGGCTTAAATGGAACAAGGTATACATAAGTTTTCTTTCATAGATTCTAACATAAATATTGACGTAACGTAAGCCTAAAGCCTCATCTACACGTTGGGCCAACAAACGCCAATAAACCAATATAAACAATTACAGGCGAGGCAAAGCAAGGCCAGTCAGCGCAACTATTTTGCGTCTACACGTTGGCGAGTATTTGGCGCAGATCATTAGTCCAGTGTCAGACGTTTCTCGTTTCTTTGACTCGTGCTTCAAAAACCGACATTAAGGCGAGCGTCGGCAAAAGGCGAGTGGCCAATGCGAGTCGCTGCGAAGTTAGACAAAAAGCCTTTCCACACGTTGGTGTAAATTCGGCGCTGGCTTTCATTCGCCTAACCTCGGCCAACGTGTAGATGAGGCATAACATAAACATAGGTTTTATTATCGTTAATAATATTACCTATACATTTTCTCTATCTGTCTTACTAGGCCATAACTTCATATGTGAAGGCTCTAAAATACTTTTGTAAGGTATTTGCGTTATTTGGAAACCTGGTATATATATCTTCTATAACGATCCTTTGGCAACACTTTACCATATATGGACTTTTAAATTTTGGCAAAAGCTTTTTATTGGTATCAGCAGAAAGCAGAAGTATCAATATTCGACATTACATCGTAGTCACCGATAATACTACTACTATTATCAAAATAGGTTTTATTCTTTAATTGTTCAGCTTGCATTTTTAAAGCAGCTTCTGTTCTGTTTTTCTAAGTCGCGTTCAATTTCGTTTGCATTTAAAATGTACTCTCTTAAGATATTATCAACACTTCCTTTTTGATAACCGAATAATAAATCAGAAGGGGCTTCTGTTAACCGTGTTGTTTACGGCGAACTAACCTTGTCCAAAACAGTGTCCCATTTATTTGTTTCTGGAGTACTTTTGGTTAAAATAGGCGTAATGTCGCGATTAAAGCGTTCTATTTGGCCATTCGCTCTCTGAGTTCTTGTGGCTAATAGGGGATTACAGCTCAATCGAATTAAGAGAAATTAGTAAAAAATAGTAAAAGTAGATGCTTAATAATGAATACTAATAAAGAAATAAAATGATATAAATGAAATACTTCGGAAATACGGGGGTTTTTGTTTTAGCAGCTCGTCACTCATATGAAATCCGTATATATTATTTTGATTGGCGACTCAAAGACGGCCTATAAATATATAAAGAATATTCAGATAGGGGCGGAGCCTACTACCAATGGAAGTAGAAAAATTCAAATAGCGGAGGCGTGGCTATCAGTTCAGTAGTGCAATTCTCAAACAGTTTTTATTTGAATATAAATTTCTTGCATTAAACTTAATAATTATGATACACTTGCAATTATATAGCATGTACACTTGTACAGTGTTATAATATTAATTTGTTTTTTATAAATATAATATAAAAATAGCATACATTTCAAGAACATTTTAGATCCACGAAGAAAACAGTTTTATATAAAAACATATTCGTGACGTCACATCTATATTTTCAAACTTCGGGGGACCATAACTCGCTTATTAATAGGAATTTTTTCACCGGATTTTCACCAATAGTCTTAGTTTTACTTATACTTTCTGATGAAATTATATAAAAGAAATGGTGGAATCCCCTAAATTCTTTCGAACTAAAGGCTGAACCGCATTTACGACTTCGAATATAAACTTATTTTGTCGTGGTGACTTTTCAAGTGGACCATAATGATTAATAATAATAATAATAATAATAATAATAATAATAATAATAATAATAATAATAATAATAATAATAATAATAATAATAATAATAACAATAACAATAACAATAATAATAATAATAATAATAATAATAATAATAATAATAATAACAATAATAATAATAATAATAATAATAATAATAACAATAACAATAATAATATTAATAATATTAATAATATTAATAATATTAATAATATTAATAATATTAATAATATTAATAATATTAATAATATTATTAATATTAATAATATTAATAATATTAATAATACTAATAATATTAATAATACTAATAATATTAATAATATTAATAATATTAATAATATTAATAATATTAATAATAATAATATTAATAATATTAATAATATTAATAATATTAATAATATTAATAATATTAATAATACTAATAATATTAATAATATTAATAATATTAATAATATTAATAATACTAATAATACTAATAATATTAATAATATTAATAATATTAATAATATTAATAATATTAATAATATTAATAATATTAATAATATTAATAATATTAATAATATTAATAATATTAATAATATTAATAATATTAATAATATTAATAATATTAATAATATTAATAATATTAATAATATTAATAATATTAATAATATTAATAATATTAATAATATTAATAATATTAATAATATTAATAATATTAATAATATTAATAATATTAATAATATTAATAATATTAATAATATTAATAATATTAATAATATTGATAATATTAATAATATTGATAATATTAATAATATTAATAATATTAATAATATTAATAATATTAATAATATTAATAATATTAATAATATTAATAATATTAATAATATTAATAATATTAATAATAATAATAATAATAATAATAATAATAATAATAATATTAATAATAATAATAATAATAATAATATTAATAATAATAATAATATTAATAATATTAATAATATTAATAATATTAATAAAATTAATAATATTAATAATATTAATAAAATTAATAATATTAATAATATTAATAATATTAATAATATTAATAATATTAATAATATTAATAATAATAATAATATTAATAATATTAATAATAATAATAATATTAATAATATTAATAATAATAATAATATTAATAATATTAATAATATTAATAATATTAATAATATTAATAATATTAATAATATTAATAATATTAATAATATTAATAATATTAATAATATTAATAATATTAATAATATTAATAATATTAATAATATTAATAATATTAATAATATTAATAATATTAATAATATTAATAATATTAATAATATTAATAATATTAATAATATTAATAATATTAATAATATTAATAATATTAATAATATTAATAATATTAATAATATTAATAATATTAATAATATTAATAATATTAATAATATTAATAATATTAATAATATTAATAATATTAATAATATTAATAATATTAATAATATTAATAATATTAATAATATTAATAATATTAATAATATTAATAATATTAATAATATTAATAATATTAATAATATTAATAATATTAATAATATTAATAATATTAATAATATTAATAATATTAATAATATTAATAATATTAATAATAATAATAATATTAATAATATTAATAATATTAATAATAATAATAATATTAATAATATTAATAATATTAATAATATTAATAATATTAATAATAATAATAATATTAATAATATTAATAATATTAATAATATTAATAATATTAATAATATTAATAATATTAATAATATTAATAATATTAATAATATTAATAATATTAATAATAATAATAATAATAATATTAATAATATAAATAATATTAATAATAATAATAATATTAATAATATTAATAATATTAATAATAATAATAATAATAATAATAATATTAATAATATTAATAATATTAATAATATTAATAATATTAATAATAATAATAATAATAATAATAATAATAATAATATTAATAATATTAATAATAATAATAATATTAATAATATTAATAATATTAATAATATTAATAATAATAATAATATTAATAATATTAATAATATTAATAATATTAATAATATTAATAATAATAATAATAATAATACTGATAATAATAATAATAGTAATAGTAATAGTAATAGTAATAGTAATAATAATACTGATAATAATAATAATAGTAATAGTAATAGTAATAGTAATAGTAATAGTAATAGTAATAGTAATAGTAATAGTAATAATAATAGTAATAGTAATAGTAATAGTAATAGTAATAGTAATAGTAATAGTAATAGTAATAGTAATAGTAATAGTAATAGTAATAGTAATAGTAATAGTAATAGTAATAGTAATAGTAATAGTAATAGTAATAGTAATAGTAATAGTAATAGTAACAGTAACAGTAACAGTAACAGTAACAGTAACAGTAATAGTAACAGTAACAGTAACAGTAACAGTAACAGTAATAGTAACAGTAACAGTAACAGTAATAGTAATAGTAATAGTAATAGTAATAGTAACAGTAACAGTAATAGTAATAGTAATAGTAATAGTAATAGTAATAGTAATAGTAATAGTAATAGTAATAGTAATAGTAATAGTAATAGTAATAGTAATAGTAATAGTAATAGTAATAGTAATAGTAATAGTAATAGTAATAGTAATAGTAATAGTAATAGTAATAGTAATAGTAATAGTAATAGTAATAGTAATAGTAATAGTAATAGTAATAGTAATAGTAATAGTAATAGTAATAGTAATAGTAATAGTAATAGTAATAGTAATAGTAATAGTAATAGTAATAGTAATAGTAATAGTAATAGTAATAGTAATAGTAATAGTAATAGTAATAGTAATAGTAATAGTAATAGTAATAGTAATAGTAATAGTAATAGTAATAGTAATAGTAATAGTAATAGTAATAGTAATAGTAATAGTAATAGTAATAGTAATAGTAATAGTAATAGTAATAGTAATAGTAATAGTAATAGTAATAGTAATAGTAATAGTAATAGTAATAGTAATAGTAATAGTAATAGTAATAGTAATAGTAATAGTAATAGTAATAGTAATAGTAATAGTAATAGTAATAGTAATAGTAATAGTAATAGTAATAGTAATAGTAATAGTAATAGTAATAGTAATAGTAATAGTAATAGTAATAGTAATAGTAATAGTAATAGTAATAGTAATAGTAATAGTAATAGTAATAGTAATAGTAATAGTAATAGTAATAGTAATAGTAATAGTAATAGTAATAGTAATAGTAATAGTAATAGTAATAGTAATAGTAATAGTAATAGTAATAGTAATAGTAATAGTAATAGTAATAGTAATAGTAATAGTAATAGTAATAGTAATAGTAATAGTAATAGTAATAGTAATAGTAATAGTAATAGTAATAGTAATAGTAATAGTAATAGTAATAGTAATAGTAATAGTAATAGTAATAGTAATAGTAATAGTAATAGTAATAGTAATAGTAATAGTAATAGTAATAGTAATAGTAATAGTAATAGTAATAGTAATAGTAATAGTAATAGTAATAGTAATAGTAATAGTAATAGTAATAGTAATAGTAATAGTAATAGTAATAGTAATAGTAATAGTAATAGTAATAGTAATAGTAATAGTAATAGTAATAGTAATAGTAATAGTAATAGTAATAGTAATAGTAATAGTAATAGTAATAGTAATAGTAATAGTAATAGTAATAGTAATAGTAATAGTAATAGTAATAGTAATAGTAATAGTAATAGTAATAGTAATAGTAATAGTAATAGTAATAGTAATAGTAATAGTAATAGTAATAGTAATAGTAATAGTAATAGTAATAGTAATAGTAATAGTAATAGTAATAGTAATAGTAATAGTAATAGTAATAGTAATAGTAATAGTAATAGTAATAGTAATAGTAATAGTAATAGTAATAGTAATAGTAATAGTAATAGTAATAGTAATAGTAATAGTAATAGTAATAGTAATAGTAATAGTAATAGTAATAGTAATAGTAATAGTAATAGTAATAGTAATAGTAATAGTAATAGTAATAGTAATAGTAATAGTAATAGTAATAGTAATAGTAATAGTAATAGTAATAGTAATAGTAATAGTAATAGTAATAGTAATAGTAATAGTAATAGTAATAGTAATAGTAATAGTAATAGTAATAGTAATAGTAATAGTAATAGTAATAGTAATAGTAATAGTAATAGTAATAGTAATAGTAATAGTAATAGTAATAGTAATAGTAATAGTAATAGTAATAGTAATAGTAATAGTAATAGTAATAGTAATAGTAATAGTAATAGTAATAGTAATAGTAATAGTAATAGTAATAGTAATAGTAATAGTAATAGTAATAGTAATAGTAATAGTAATAGTAATAGTAATAGTAATAGTAATAGTAATAGTAATAGTAATAGTAATAGTAATAGTAATAGTAATAGTAATAGTAATAGTAATAGTAATAGTAATAGTAATAGTAATAGTAATAGTAATAGTAATAGTAATAGTAATAGTAATAGTAATAGTAATAGTAATAGTAATAGTAATAGTAATAGTAATAGTAATAGTAATAGTAATAGTAATAGTAATAGTAATAGTAATAGTAATAGTAATAGTAATAGTAATAGTAATAGTAATAGTAATAGTAATAGTAATAGTAATAGTAATAGTAATAGTAATAGTAATAGTAATAGTAATAGTAATAGTAATAGTAATAGTAATAGTAATAGTAATAGTAATAGTAATAGTAATAGTAATAGTAATAGTAATAGTAATAGTAATAGTAATAGTAATAGTAATAGTAATAGTAATAGTAATAGTAATAGTAATAGTAATAGTAATAGTAATAGTAATAGTAATAGTAATAGTAATAGTAATAGTAATAGTAATAGTAATAGTAATAGTAATAGTAATAGTAATAGTAATAGTAATAGTAATAGTAATAGTAATAGTAATAGTAATAGTAATAGTAATAGTAATAGTAATAGTAATAGTAATAGTAATAGTAATAGTAATAGTAATAGTAATAGTAATAGTAATAGTAATAGTAATAGTAATAGTAATAGTAATAGTAATAGTAATAGTAATAGTAATAGTAATAGTAATAGTAATAGTAATAGTAATAGTAATAGTAATAGTAATAGTAATAGTAATAGTAATAGTAATAGTAATAGTAATAGTAATAGTAATAGTAATAGTAATAGTAATAGTAATAGTAATAGTAATAGTAATAGTAATAGTAATAGTAATAGTAATAGTAATAGTAATAGTAATAGTAATAGTAATAGTAATAGTAATAGTAATAGTAATAGTAATAGTAATAGTAATAGTAATAGTAATAGTAATAGTAATAGTAATAGTAATAGTAATAGTAATAGTAATAGTAATAGTAATAGTAATAGTAATAGTAATAGTAATAGTAATAGTAATAGTAATAGTAATAGTAATAGTAATAGTAATAGTAATAGTAATAGTAATAGTAATAGTAATAGTAATAGTAATAGTAATAGTAATAGTAATAGTAATAGTAATAGTAATAGTAATAGTAATAGTAATAGTAATAGTAATAGTAATAGTAATAGTAATAGTAATAGTAATAGTAATAGTAATAGTAATAGTAATAGTAATAGTAATAGTAATAGTAATAGTAATAGTAATAGTAATAGTAATAGTAATAGTAATAGTAATAGTAATAGTAATAGTAATAGTAATAGTAATAGTAATAGTAATAGTAATAGTAATAGTAATAGTAATAGTAATAGTAATAGTAATAGTAATAGTAATAGTAATAGTAATAGTAATAGTAATAGTAATAGTAATAGTAATAGTAATAGTAATAGTAATAGTAATAGTAATAGTAATAGTAATAGTAATAGTAATAGTAATAGTAATAGTAATAGTAATAGTAATAGTAATAGTAATAGTAATAGTAATAGTAATAGTAATAGTAATAGTAATAGTAATAGTAATAGTAATAGTAATAGTAATAGTAATAGTAATAGTAATAGTAATAGTAATAGTAATAGTAATAGTAATAGTAATAGTAATAGTAATAGTAATAGTAATAGTAATAGTAATAGTAATAGTAATAGTAATAGTAATAGTAATAGTAATAGTAATAGTAATAGTAATAGTAATAGTAATAGTAATAGTAATAGTAATAGTAATAGTAATAGTAATAGTAATAGTAATAGTAATAGTAATAGTAATAGTAATAGTAATAGTAATAGTAATAGTAATAGTAATAGTAATAGTAATAGTAATAGTAATAGTAATAGTAATAGTAATAGTAATAGTAATAGTAATAGTAATAGTAATAGTAATAGTAATAGTAATAGTAATAGTAATAGTAATAGTAATAGTAATAGTAATAGTAATAGTAATAGTAATAGTAATAGTAATAGTAATAGTAATAGTAATAGTAATAGTAATAGTAATAGTAATAGTAATAGTAATAGTAATAGTAATAGTAATAGTAATAGTAATAGTAATAGTAATAGTAATAGTAATAGTAATAGTAATAGTAATAGTAATAGTAATAGTAATAGTAATAGTAATAGTAATAGTAATAGTAATAGTAATAGTAATAGTAATAGTAATAGTAATAGTAATAGTAATAGTAATAGTAATAGTAATAGTAATAGTAATAGTAATAGTAATAGTAATAGTAATAGTAATAGTAATAGTAATAGTAATAGTAATAGTAATAGTAATAGTAATAGTAATAGTAATAGTAATAGTAATAGTAATAGTAATAGTAATAGTAATAGTAATAGTAATAGTAATAGTAATAGTAATAGTAATAGTAATAGTAATAGTAATAGTAATAGTAATAGTAATAGTAATAGTAATAGTAATAGTAATAGTAATAGTAATAGTAATAGTAATAGTAATA
>OY720451.1:37275830-37355830 GCA_963082715.1 Harpalus rubripes | reverse complement strand
CACTGAACTAGTTTGCCTAAAAATTAATTGTTAGATGGTACTAAAGTTATTTTCTGCCAAAAAATGTATTCATACATGTAAACTAGGCTCATAGTATTTGGCATGATGGTAGCGCTTCCGGTTTAAGTGCATTTTTACTGAGGAATTAACCTAGTAAGCCATGATATCAGGCAAGCTGCAAAAACAGTTGAGATAATATTGACTAATATTTAAATTAATTGTTTCCAGATCAAAAATGTCAGAAAACGGTGATGTTTGTGCATTATTCTTTCTATGCGAAATATATCAATATTTCAACGTTGATGTACCCATAACGATGTACGCGAAATATGCGCACCCGCTACCAAAATCACACGTAAAACAGCAGAACTTTTCGTTTTAAATTGTGAAAATGAAATTAAATATTTTTCTGCGCCAAATGTGGCCGTTTTTCTTTCAAAACATTGTTGAAACTGTCCAATAAGTTGGAATAATATACATTGTTCATTGTTTTTCCCTTTTCAAGAAAATCTATGTGAATTATGCCGCGTGCATTCCAGAGCATTATGCACACTTACTGACCGATAAGACTGCATTTACTTTTTCGGCGCAGATTTGCCAGATAAATTCACTGTTTTATGATCGCAGGTGTGTAGTGATGAATCCATGTTTTGTTCATAGTTATGAAACGACGCAAAAACTCTTGTTTATTGCACCTGAACATCGCCAAACCTGCCTCCAAAGTTGTCATACGTGCTAGTTTTTGGTCGACTGCGAGCAAATGCGGCACCCATTGTGCGGATATCCTTTTCATAGCCAAATGTTCGTGTAAGATATTGCGCACACGTTCATCTGAGATCCGTACTATCTCAACTATTTAACGCACTTGCAATCTGCGGTATTTTAATACAATGTCATGGATTTTATCAATCATTTCTCATTTGAGCGTCCTAAACGTTCGGCACCACTTGTACTTATGTACGGCCACATGGAAAATCAGTAACCACTTTTGTGTATCATTTTGATTAATAACGAAGAGTCCAAATAATATGTGTAAAGTTTTGTTTTCGTCTGCGCAATAGTTTTTTACGTAAAAAATAATATCTAATCAGCACACTAAATTCACTTTTTTCCATTATTGCAAAATTCCGAGAGGTTGTCTAATTTCAATGACTGCCAAAACTTAATGACATAATCAGTCTGAAAATTTTAAGGTGACCTACTGAAAGATAATATTTCACAAATATCATATTAGATTTGGGATTGAGACTTCATCAATTAGATTTTTTCCGGACTTATCAAAGGACCCTCGTAAGTCGCTTGCAGTAGTGTGGACAATGACAGACACCACTTGGCCATATTATTGTCAAAACCACTTCGAATAAAAATTCTCATGTTGCAGGTTAAGTATGTAAAAATAAAATCTGGTTCAACCGGAAGTGCTACCATCATGCCAAATACCATGATTTATGAGCCCCTAAAAGAAAATTCAAAAATAATTATAAATAAAAAAGTTATTTTGGGTTGTCCGATTTTCAAATTCGCTCGTGTATAATTATTTTTATTGTATTATTTGTAAATAAGTAATCCATTTCAAAACTGGATTAAAAATACTACTTTTATCCTCAAATATTAGTTATACTAGTAAAAAAAAAATTATCTATTTAACAATACATTAAAATTTACAAAATTAAAATTTTATTGCCGAAAATAATTAAAATAACGCTAGTTTATAATATGCGTCCCCTATAATTTTATTTCCAACCTTGATAACGAACCCTTGCTTCTATACCTACTTGTTTTGTCGGCTCTATTCGGAAGTTTTCGATAAGGCAGGGCGGAGTTAATGAGATCAACCCTAGCAATACACACCTGCGACATCTATGTGCCTATTCTGGTACTAGAATTGCATATTAGTTATTCTTTCTGTACTAAAAAACTACTTAAGAGAATTTTAAAAATGAAAGACTAATAGATTTCTTAAATATGTATCTAACTCTCTAAAACCTTATTTTTTTCTTAAATGTTAAAAATTTAAAATAAATTATAGTTGAAAAATGGCAAATATTGTCATTATTATATAATTATTTTTTCTTATTTGGTACAATTTATCTAAAAACAGCTTTATCATCGTATGAATTAGATCTTTATGATCCTGCATTTAAAATTTCAGTTGTTAATTTGTAATATTACAGCCAGAACCCTGGAACAACGGAAACTTGTTTTTGATGCCGTTACGCCGACAAGTGTACCGCCTAACATGAATATAGAGACATAGTTCATAAACGTACATATTAGCCAAAGTAAAAATGTGAAACTTCTGAAATATATTTCTACATGACGCATTATGTCGGATACCAGCCAAACATCGAATCATTCTCTTTTGGCAGATAAAAACATTATCAGCAGCCGGGGAGGAGCCCCAGAAACAGATCCCATAGCGTAGCCTTGACACAACACAAGCATGGTAAAACATTAACAGCTGGTTAATATTTAGGTATTGTTTCAAATTTCGTATTTGATAACAAACGGAATTCAACTTACAAATAAGATCCCTACAATGAGGTGTCCAATTTAAATTTTCATTGATAGACATACCTAGTACTTTAGTTGTGTCCTCATTGCCCACCATTTTGCTCCCAAATTGTAAGGCAATCTCGCGATCGTTAATATTTTGGTATGTGTGAAAACGTAAAATTTTTGTTTTACTGTCATTTAGGTACATACAATTCTCATAAAACCAAGAAGAGAGTAAACTAATATTAAGATTGCATTTATCCTGAAGTGAATTTTTGTCACTATCTGAGATAATCAACGTAGTATAATCTGCATAGAGAACAGGTATACAGTCATCTGTGAGAACTGTACTTAGATCATTTATATAAATTGTGAATAAAACTGGAGCAAGAATTGTACCTTGAGGAAGTTCGATATCAATTTCCACTAAATTGGAAGTAACCGTTTGATTTTCTGAAGATTGATCTAAATAGTGAAGTGATACGAACTGATGTCTTTTTTGCAAAAAGTTAGAAATCCAACTGAGAGCAACCCCACGAATTCCTAAATTGTCTAGCTTATTGAGTAACCGGAGTGGTCAACGCAATCAAATGCTTTGCTAAGGTCACAGAATATACCTACTGGGCTTTCAGCCTTATCGAGAAAGTGAATTATTTTAGAATAAAAGAAATTTAAAGCATCAGTGTTCGAACTATTAGCCTTAAAACGAAACTGATTACTAGAAATAATACAATTTATGTGTAAGTATTCTTCCAACCTACTCAAATAGCAATATTCAAGAATTTTGGAGAAGCCAGAAGTTAAAGCGACGGATCTATAGTTATTCATTGATGTTTTATCACCTTTTTTTATGCACGGGAATTACTTTATTTGATTTTAACTTTTCTGGAAAAGTTCCATGTTCAAACGATAAATTAATAATATGAGTCAGTGGTATTACAATAAGATGCGCCACCGTTTTTATAATAAAACTCGGGATATCATCCGGGCCCGCTGACCTTTTATTTTTAATTTTAGCTCTAATAATATTTAGCAATTCCGTATCACAAACAGGGTAAAGGAAAAGATTATTTGTTCTAATTTCAGTATTTCTGTGGCCATTAGCATTTGCATTGACTTTAGGTATACTGTTCTGAATATTAATAGGGGCGTCTCTGTAAAAATTGTTAAAAAGATTCGCAATGACATGAGGATCATCGGTTGTATCTGAATTATGTGATAATTTGAAATTACAATTTACCTTGCTCTTGTAATTAGAATTAATAATGTGCCAGGCACTTTTCATCATGTTATCAGAAGTAGTTATTTTATAGCGTTTTCAGTTTACACAGTGCAAGTGCGCACTGAGTGCAACATATCACGTGACCACACTGAACGAGTTCTGCCCTCATCTGGTGGCAGTGCAGTTTAAGCCGAAAACGATTTTGTTTAGCTGCCATATTCGTACTGAGACTATTGCACTTGCCTAGGGAGTCAGTGCACAAAAGTCGCACTGAGTCAGTGTACGGTGCAACTTTTTCTTAAGCTGAAAACGTATCAGCTGACTAAATTTTGCACTCAATGACAAGCTGAAAACGCTCAGTGCAAAAAAGTGCGCACTCGACTTGTAAGCTGAAAACGCTATTACGTTGGTAATAAGTCTTCTTGGTTTTAGCTACCAAAAGAGAATGTTCGTGTTTCGCTTTTCTATAAAACGGAATAAATGCTGGATATGTTAACTTTAATTGAAATAATGATTTAAGATTATTATATGACTTTTTAATATCTGAATTTACCCATCTTTTATCAGCATTGTTCTTAGAGACAGTTTTCTGTAAAGGAAAAAATATATTAAAGTGGTAATTTAATATATCAAAAAAATAATTAAACGCATCATCCGTTGAAGTTTTTGAAAGAACTTCAGTCCACGATTCATTTTGTAATTTTTGACAAAAGGATTCAATATTAGCTTCGTCAAAAATTCTCCGATGTTGAGTTGGATATCTGGGGATTGACTAATTAACACCACTGGTTACTAGTACACACTTATGATCGGATGTAAAGTTATCCTGTACAACAGAAATACTATGTGATAGACTTGAATAAAAATGGTCTAGGATGAATTTACCCCTAGTGGGAGCCTTAACTATATTTATTGCACTAAAACTAGAGAGTATTTGATAGACAATATTATATTCATTGTTATCTCTTACTGGATCTAGATTAAAATCCCCACAGATCATTAAATTAAAATTAGATTTAAATATATCTTCTATGCCAGTGTCATGTTATCACAGAAAAATTTTAAATCCGAGCCAGGTGATCTATAGACTGACAGGATTAGGATCTAGGTATAACGTATCGAAAGGAACATTTCCTTTGGGAATAGGATAATAAACAAATTTAGACTGCATTCCTGCTATTATTCTTCCCATAGTATGTAAAGTTCCTTCACTTCTACCGGACAGGGGCGAGTAAGTCAAGCATTTTAAACATCGTTTAACGTAATCTGTCACCGTTTGCTGTAAATTCGGGAACCAATATGACCGTCATATATTTCAACTGCTCTGTCGACTCCAACATGACCTATGTCATCGTGGCAAATTCTGATAATATATTCACGCATATTATTTGGGACATAGAATAAAAGTTTGTTTTTATATTTCTGAAGTACAATCCCGTTCCTTAATTCGTATTGTGGGTGTTCCGCGTTTGTCAATGATTCGCTAATTTTGCAAATTTCTGGATCTTTACTTTGCATAATACATAAATTTTGTTCAAAATAATTCTCACTATTTATTAAGACATGGCAACATCTACTTAGAGCATCAACGTGAAGCATTTTATCACTTTTTCTGTGCTCTAACGAATAATCAACGTCTTGTAGGATTAAGGACCATTTTAAGATTCTCGGATGAATATCTTTCTTTTTTAAAGCTAAGCGTAAATAATCACAATTTGTCACTATTTTGAACCTGATACCTTTTAAGTAAATTCCAAATCTTTCTAAGGCATACCCGATTGCAAGCATTTTCAACTCGAAACTATGTAATTTGGATTCGGAGGCTCGACGACTGAAATAAAATACTGGGTGAAATTGACACTCTATTTGTTTTTGTAGTAATACCGATCCGAAACCCTGTGAACTTGCGACACAGTGTAGTTCTGTTTCAAGTGTAGGGGAATATATTTTAATAATGGGCTGATTACATAAAATATTTTTTATTTGGTCGAAAGCGTTTAGTTCGACTGTTCCAAATGAAAATGAGTTTGTTTGATTACTTTTCCTCAATAAGTTGTATAGTGGTTTGGCTAATATCGCGAATGAGGTAATAAATCTCCTAAAATATGATAATTCTAAAAATCTTTGCACCGACCTTATACTTTGCGTAATAAGAAAATTCTGTACCGAATCTACATTTTCCGGGTTAGGTGTGACAGAATTATTTGAAATGTTATACCCCATATACGAATTTCTTCTCCGAAAAAAAGAATATTTGTTAAATCTAAAAATTAAACAGTTTTAAAAAAATTAAAATATCGTAAAATTTATTTAAAATTTTGAAATGTTCTCCAACGGTAGCTGTAGCAATAATTGTGTCGGCAATACAAAGCAGTTGAAATATATATATATGTCGCGGGGTAGTATCACTGGAAAACTCTATGTCGACCAACACTATTTCAGAATCACAGCGATAATATAAACGTGATGATCTCAGCGAGGCGGACCTGCACTCACTCCCTCAGCACCGCTACACACTGATTCCATCCAAGCATTATAGCCTAGAATGCTTGACGTTTCGATTACGACAATACAATTAAAAGATTATAAGTGATTCATGTAATACTTGATTCATTAAATGATCGTTACGACATGCTTTGATATTACAATCTCCGACACGGCCATTCTGACATTTCACACGTCCTCGTGTGAACTATCTGAAAATAAAGAATTTATCCACAGCATTTTCGCTCGGCTATCTCTGACCAATAAGTGCTCAAATAGTTACAACTTTGTTCACATTTATATTAAGCTCAAAATTTAGCTATAGTACACTAAATTATTTAATGGACGCCTTTTTTACAAGACGTCAAACAAAACATAATTCTGTGACAATACATTTCACCAGTAAATACATGACTACCAATATCAGTATTCAAGCATTGTTATAGCTCGTCCAACAGCGACAGACCATCATTGCTTAACCAGCAATCGATCGCTATTCCATCTTCGCTTAACCAGCGCAAGAAAACCATACCGTCATTGCTTACCCAGCAATGGAACACCCTTCCGTCATCGCTTAACCAGCTCGGGAAAACCACACCGTCATTGCTTACCCAGCAATGGAACACTATTCCGTCATCGCTTATCCAGCTCAGGAAAACCACACCGCCATTGCTTACCTAGCAATGGAACACCCTCATTGTACTATAGACAATTCTAGTTTTAATTATTTTGTGTAGAACCTGGCTCTTCGTCAGTTCCTAGGGAAGAAATATCATTATTATCTGACATTTTTCTAATTTGGTCATGTGCGTATTTATAAGTGCGATTAGAGTCATGGGCCTTTAGAACATACAAAACAAATTATTACTAGTTTGCTAACATTCAGGTCCTAAATCAGAAATCCTATGGCAAATCGAAAACTTAGCTCGTCGTCTTAGGCCACGCTTCCCAATTCATTTACTGGAAAACACACACGACAGAGGCACCTAGTTAGCATGTTACCTTCGGCAGAGGTAGCAGAGTAGCATACCGAAACACCATGACAGAGGCATCCAGTAGCAGGTCATCTTCCATCACGGTTAATAATTCTAAAGAATTTAACGAAAATAACCAATCTCCAGACCAACGCCTCAATTACTCCTTAGCCACTTTTGTTATAAAAGTTTGTCGGCTCTTCAAAGTTTTAGTCACCCCTGTGGATTTTCAACGATCCACTCGATTAGCCTAACTAAATTGTGGTCTCAACCTCCAGAAGGTTCATTATTGTACGCATGAACCGCTCTACTTAAAAATTAGAACATGGATTCATGTGTTATGTAAATAATACTTAGAGCTATCAAAATATTCTAAATTTGTTAAATAATTCAAACAGATAGTTCTTCTTTTCGTTTTCCTAACTGTATTTTGGCTTAGTGTTTTTTAGTTTAATTTTTTGACAAGTTGGTTTTTGCCCTTATTGGAGGTTAGTAAGTTTTAGTCAGTTGATCTTACACTGTCACAGGTGATGCTGTCCATTATAATGTTTCTCGTTTGGCCTACATATCTCACAGGTATTTTTTTTATTTTTATTTAAACTTGTTGTTTATTATTGTTTGATTATACTCTGGAAAACGATTGTTGTTGATTTGTGTCAAATATTTTTATTGTAGCACTTGATGAAGGTAAAATAATATACCGAAACGTTTGCAAGAGGAGATGTAGAAACAATTTTTTTTATCTTCCTTTATATCCATCATCCGATGAACTTTCTTCAATTAAATTTATCCTTGGATACGATCAAAATATTTTAAAGCAATTTGTTCCAGCGTCCATCACGCTGCACTTAGGCGTCACAAACATTAAGACAAACATATGAAAAGCAAGTCCCGTCTTGTCAGACTTCTCTGCTTCCAATGGCTGACAGATTTCTGTTGCTCAATTGTTTTTCAGGTAAAACAGTCTGCTTCGCAACCGTGGCAGGCTGCAGTCCGGGCACCAGCTATCCTGTGCAACTCCTCTGCGGCTGATCTAGCTTGCCACAATTTAAACATTCAACAAATTCACAATTTGACAAAACTGGAATGGTCACCCCGAAAACGGTCACGCGGAGCCTGATCGGCCACAGCCCCATCAAAACCAAAACGCCAAGTTTTGTAGCTACGACCATGCTCACCGGAAATTCAATAAAGTCATATAGTATGTTCTGGGAATACACTCAGGGACTATTTCAAACCACTACCATATTTGTACCTAAATTTCAATATTCATGAAAGTTCCATCCGTAACGACTCAGGGTTTTGGAACATGGACGTGCAGGAACTTGAATAACTTCATACAAATTATACCATGAACAATTGATAAAAGTTCACTCAGATTTGAACTGTCTGCACAGCGCTATATTATTCACGCTAACACGGTACATCCAATACATTCTCTCACTATCAGTGCTACACATCGCCTCATTCGTAGATATTGGGCAGGATGCTCGCCCATTCTGGCTTATTATTTCGAGACAGACTGGTACAGACTTCGTCCATAATTACAGCTCTCCCGCCCCTGTCAACAATATTTTTCCCAAATAGCATCATCGTATGGTAACTGATCGAATGCATCGATCTCTCACTTCAATCACATTACCCTTAATGTCAACGCAGATACCTGAAACCTGAATACTCAAAAGTCCACATGCAATTTATACATTAACAAAATCATCAAAACAAATCCCGTAGCAGCCTCGGACACAAGCCGCTGTCCTTCTAGCAAAAACTAGAGATTGCAGGCAGAAACGAACCACTGGCCATACATCACCGTATTTGGACCAATGATCACTCATGCATATTAGTATGGCGGCAAAAATGTAACAAAACACAGCACAAGCGTCTTTGCGGAAGCGCAACGATAGTTTTTCTTTGTATCACATACCACAGGCGCTATGAATACCTGTCCAAGTGCAGTAATGGAATTTATTCTGGGGCCAACGTCTTTGCACTATGCAAGACAAAACACTTCAAGCTTGAAGATCTCGTAGGCCACTCATAATTTCTGAAACAAAAGCTACACAAGAGAGTTTTTGGTAATCGCCTTCGGTGGACAGTAGTAAGGCCACTCTTCCAAATAGATTCTCTGTCCTGGTTTACGGATATTTCTAAACTAGAGTCAGCAGAAACTGGATCGATTTTATTTGGCCCGTGCTGCCAAATAAAGGAATCCATACACAACGGTTTCATTATATCTCAAGCAATAAATCTGTGTGCTCAATAAACTTAAACAAGCTCTCAAAGGAGAAGCAATCTACATAACGTCAGATAACCAGGCTGCTTTCACTTGTGAATCAAAGCTAAAATGGGTACCGCAGTATAAGTGAGTCTTAGGCATTTCCTGTGGATACTTGAAAAGCCATAATTCATAGCCTGGAGATATTCATTTCACCCTTGACGATGAACGTTAAAGAGTTATCAGCTCTTAACAAAAGGGACTTTGAATTATGACAAGTATCTTTACTAGTCATTGTTCTATAATATACCAAATTTCAGTTCATCAAAATTTTGAAGTGGCTTCCAGACATTCAGTCAAAACATGCTACAGCAGATCTTACTGGTCGTGGTGACAAAAGTCACCAGCGCTTAAAGCCCTCAACCTTATAATGATAATAACAATTTGTAGCTCAGTTAACTTTATCTGCATTTAATAGAATATTTCCAACATTAACTATCTTCACTGAAGATCCCCAGTGAAATTTTAATGTTATAATTTATATTTCGGTACACCATGGTTCTGCACCCGCATCGGTCATATCTGGATAAAAAGTAGGTAACGATATATCAAGTGCCTCAAGGTTGCAGTGTACGTACTCAACGTGTCTGTTAGTTTGCGAAACTTGTACAATGAAAACATTTTACAATCTTTCTTGACATACCGATACACTTTAAGGAATTTGTATTAGTTCGTTTGTTATTTCACAAATAACTAACTAAATCGCAAACTGGTTGATACTCCCGATCTGTGACTACTTGACCTACATTCAGTTTAATAATATTGTCACGTCGCAGACGATGTAAAAGAGTAGAATCAAACTACCAAAAATGAAATACTTATTACGTCATACAAGCTCAATGACAAAACATCAATCAAAATATAACAACTGCCATGAACACCTACTGTAACTGTAATAAATAATATCTTAAATAACATATATGGAGATCGGTAATCCGGATCATCGACCATCACAATATCATAAACAACAAACTCGACTTCGTCTCTCGTTTCTCAACAAGCAACTGACCGAATTGCTTTTATTACAACAGCAACCCAATTGCCACCAACATAGCTCACAACGATATCTTGAGCTTTGTAATAAAATCTCTTACCAGTATTGGAAGACCGCTTAAAATAAATCCAGTACTCATTACTCACGGTTCTACTAAACCAGCTCTTGTAATTACGTCACCACTCTCCGGGTGGGACACAGACGGAATCCTTGTTACTGGTCAATGCCCTAGGATGAAAACCTGCAAAAATTGTTAGACGGCCTTTCCATCTTAACCTGCTTGGCCTACACTTCACTTTATAATTCACCAACAGAACAAAAACCCACATACAATATTGTGGATCGCAGGCGAATCCCACTTCTGATGTCGCGGGGTAGTATCACTGGAAAACTCTATGTCGACCAACACTATTTCAGAATCACAGCGATAATATAAACGTGATGATCTCAGCGAGGCGGACCTGCACTCACTCCCTCAGCACCGCTACACACTGATTCCATCCAAGCATTATAGCCTAGAATGCTTGACGTTTCGATTACGACAATACAATTAAAAGATTATAAGTGATTCATGTAATACTTGATTCATTAAATGATCGTTACGACATGCTTTGATATTACAATCTCCGACATATATATATATATATATATATATATATATATATATATATATATATATATATATATATATATATATATATATATATATGATAAATAAATGATAAAAAGAACGCGACTAATACATACATATGAGTTACAAGTATTTTTAATTATCTTGACATTCGAGGACAAAGTCCTTATCTTTTCCTTTTGTTACTCAGATCTGCTGAATGAATTCGTGAATGACAGATTTCTTCATTAATTTTTGTTTAAGTTTCTGATTTACGAGTACACATATTCTTATTCTATTCATATAGTCCTCTACAATTTACCAGTTGTTTTGTAAGAAATTATATAAAATCTTCTCATTTCAAATTCTTTTAGAAATAATAATAATAATAATAATAATAATAATAATAATAATAATAATAATAATAATAATAATAATAATAATAATAATAATAATAATAATAATAATAATAATAATATTTTGTTTATATGATTTGTAGCATAAACAATGAATATATTTTTATGGGGCCCCGAATCATTTTTCACACCGGGGCCTCCAAGTGAACTTGGCGAGCCCTGGTCCTGAGCATAACAAAGAGCAATGATTAGTAACAGTAAAGAAATTTTGATTACAAAAAATGATGACTAACCCGTACTATTAAAAGGGCATAATGTACATTATGGATACGTATTAAGGCAGGAAATAAATACAATCGATAACATAATATACAGAAAACAATATTTTCAACAATGTAATACAATAATAGAATTTCATTGTTTTACGTTGTTATAGTAATACAACTTTATATTCAGAATACAGTATGTCGAAGAACATACATAATATAGTGAAAAGTAAAGTATGCAAGTTACAATTCTTATAAATCTATGTAGCTTGTTACAACGAAAAGAAGATGACCACCTTCGAAAAGTGCATATTTATTAAAAATACTAAACAATTACAAAATAAGTGATCGGGTACAATATTGAAAATAAACTAATCTGAGTGAAATAAAATGCTTTCATGACGCAGGACTACCCACATTTGTTTTTTAAGAGATCACCCAAGTGAGTGAATTGCCATTTGGTATAGCTGATGCGCAGTTCCGTACGACCGAAGAAGAGCGAAATTCAAATCCTCAGTAATTTAAACGTAAGTATATTTTTAAAATTATTCCTAATTTTTGCAAATAATTTAGAAACTGTTAAGCTTTTACATGAGGTAAGTCACTAATTCATTTATACTTGAAAAAATTGCCATCACTTTATTGCAGGTGGTATGCTGATGCTACGCATAGGATACATTTGATATGAGTTTAAATTTGAAGGATGCCCTAACACCGATTTATTTTTATAAAGAATTGTACTAACTAATGAAAAAGTAATTTCCAAAATTGTTTATGTATTATGCATGTATATGTAGTATATGGTTTTCTATTCTAAAAATATAATAAATGAAATTTTACATACATATTCTAACAATATTTTAAAATAAATTACGCATTGTAACATTTTAATTGTATTTAATTATTATACGTTGCTATAGAAATATAATTTTATATTCAGTACAATAGAAAAGGCAGTGCAGTTCAGGTTTCAACTTCGAGTAAAAAAATATTCTTCAGATTATCCAAAACTTTTGCAGTAAATTTAGGAACTATTCAATATTTATATGAGGTAAGTGTCTATTTTTTACATTTCTAAAAAACGTTGCTATCACTTTATTTTTGATGGAGTACCTGTAACATGGGGTACCTACATTTGATTTGAATTTAAATCTTAAAGATTCCCAAATACGAATTGTGGATTTTACTAATGGAAATACATAATGTAAGTATAATTTAAAAAATTGTGTTATGTCAGTATGGTTTTCTGGTTTAATGACATAATAAAAGAAGTTGTACATATTTTTGAAATATGACTGTCTTCGGAAATATATTTTTATTCATTTTACTAAAAAAATGAGAATTATTCGCTTTATGTATGTACATTGAATGAAAAAATAAAATTAGAAATTAACATTAAATTTATATTCTAACAATATTTTACAACAATGTCATACAATGTTGTGTTTTAATTGTTGTATTTAATTATTTTACGTTGCTATAGAAATATAATTTTATTTGCAGTATACCATACATCGTTAGAAAACGCAATGAAATTATTCGGATGTCAACACAGAAAGATAACCACTGATTTACTACGCAACCAAGACGGCAATAGGGATAGTCCTAACGCAGCTAGCTTTTGAAATGGACAACTGGTCAGACCCAGTGCGACTAATACCTGGTTTATTGGCATTGTACGACTACACACAGTACACACTTAGTCGGCCGATAGAACCGAATCAAGGTACCTCATACCCAATCTACACCTGCAGAAATGCTGAAATAACGGTAAGTCATTTATTTATTATCATTTTAGGGTAATTGTTATAACATTTTAAGAAGTACTAAATTTTTGTTCCAATGGATATAAATTGCTTTGTCTTGGTAATTTTTACTATTTAATACTAAGATAGCCGACATAATTTGTTCTGAAATAATTTAGATACCTAAATGATTACAATGTATTTCAAAATTATTTTCAAATATGTAGGTGTACCTATACTTCATAAAATTTTATTTGGTTAGCTAGGTATCTGATGAAAAGTTTTCCTTATTTCCTGTTTTTTCATTGAACAGCTTCAATTTACTAATCGTATTTAGCTATTCACAGATATCATTCATGTTCCCAATTTTTACTCTGTCGTAGGATTTTTCTGAAGGGCTATACTTCATAGATGTACCTATTCATCTTCCCTAATAGCTTTTTGTTAATTTGTCACAGCGTAAATATATTGCGCCCAGCATTCTTTTATTAGGTCTGAATCCATATACTAGCTTTCTTTTAATATTGTTTCCAACTTCTCTCGTAATCTCGCATCAAGGATTCTAGCAAATATTTTAGCAACAGTGCTTAAAAAGTGTAATTTCTCTATAAATGCTGCACTCTCCAGGTCATAGAGTCTAAGATCTCCCTTTTTTAAAAATTGGAGTGTTTTTGCCTACTTTTTAATTTTCTTGGGCTTAATATTTCCTTGAGCCTTTTCTAATTTAGTTTTAGTAATGGCATTTTCTAGTGATTCTTACTATTTTTCAGTCTTCTTTTATTTTACAGTATTCTCTTATTTTCTTTACTTTTTAATATTATTTCATTTTTCTCTAACAGTTCTTTGGCCTCTAGAATGTTTCCATTTTGTTATTTTATATTCTTTATCGGTGGTTCTTCCATTTTTCTTAAATTTTTCATTACTCCGTAGAACATTTTTTGGTATTATTCATAATTTTGTTTTAATTTTTCTCCAGATACTTTTCGTGTCTTCTCATTTTCTTCTCGTATTACTTTAATTTATTTTTGTTCATTTTCTTTTGTATATATCATAGTCCTCGTTTGTTCTCTTCGCCAGGTAAATTTTTCATTTTCTTTTTTACTGCCCTTTTTACTTTCTCAAACCATGGTATTTCTTTCTCTTCTTGTAACTTACATTACTTATTCCATACCTTAGTTCTGCACCTTCTAAAATGTTTCTTTTGAGCGCTATTCACTTCTCTTTTGTTAATGAGTGATCTGTCCTATTCTCTAATTTATTTCTTAATATTTCTTGAAACTTTCCTTTGTTTTCTGTCTTACTCAGTTTGAAATATTTTATCGTTTTATTTATAATAGTTTTCTTTTCTGGCCTTTTCTGCTTTTTATTTTCTATGTTATGTTTATCTTTATGCTTTAAGTGCTTGTTTATTATTGTAAGTTTGTTTTCAATGAAAACTCAATTTGCCTCTGTCCATTGCTGTTTTACTTTTTCTCACCTTCTTTACCTATACTTACCCCAATCAAAGCCCTTGTTCTCTCTGCATACTCTTCCACTTAGGTTCCCCAGATTCTCGACCAGATCTTAGGCACGCGGCAACGAGACCCCATAAGTATTCTTTCTGATTCATAATATACTTTTCTTACTCTATATTTACAATCTTTATTTAAATTGCAACTCCTGCCTGTGCGTTTTCTTCTATATTTACTCCTGGTCAGTATCTACATCCAATTTTCATTAACTAATTGTGTTTCAGTAAGCCCTGTATTTGTATTTATCACATTTTTTCTTTTTCTTTATCCTTAAGTTCTTAATTTTAAATATTTATTTACCTTGTTTTGTAAGCTTTTTGATTTTATTCCATAATTCCTTCTACTATTATTAGTCTGTCCGATGACCATAGTCATGTTCTTTGTCCTAGCAATTTTTGCAATTCCAAAATTTCCTCTTCCTTTATCCCGTATTGTTTATTTTTTCGAAATTGTTTCTTTAAATGGCACAAAATGACTTGTGGTGCACTCTCCACACCAGCAATGCGTGCCCATGAGGTGACGAAAGGTAAACGCCCGGACGGTACAAATATGTCACCATCATACCGAAATCTGTGTACAATGCAGATTGTCACACCCAGTAATGGGAAATATGCCGTGATGATATATTTATTTAGTCATAAATTTATTATCTGCTTTGTTTTATTTATACAATTCGTCACCAACTCAGCTTTTTATACTCTAATATTGGTTTTTTACCTCATTCACTCTTTTCTTTAGTTATTTTTATATAGGTATTTAATTTTTGCTTTTCAGCTTACATTTTTTACATTCAAGTATTATGAGTACAGATTATAATATTAATTTGGTTGTTGCTCTTAATGCTTAATTCGATTGCTATTCTTAATTTACTTCTATTTGTTTCCTCTAGTACGATATATTATAGTGTGCATCTTTCAATTCCAAGAGTTTATTTGAGATATTTCAGTTAATTTGTTTTAACTTTTCTATTTCTTCCCACCCCAAATTTCGGCGTCATACTTAATTATACTTTTTATTATGGAGTTGAACATTGTTCTTATTTTATAATTATTCGTGAATCTACGCTCCATACTCCTTTCATAGCGGCGGTTGCCTTGTTTGCTACATGTTCTATGTGACTTTTTACTTTTCATTTTCTGCCTTTGCCACATCCAATTTTCGTCTTCTTCTCTTTTGCATCCTTTCTTGACTATTTTGGATTTCTGTAAGTTTCACCTGCATTTTATTTTATTTTCAGATTCTTGTTCGGTCTTTTAATCATGGATTTAATTAATTTTTTTGTACTTATGAGCGTGTTTCCACTTTCATTTCCATTAAGCATTAAAGTTTCCGTTTAAATGTTCCATTCTCTTTTTTCGCAAAATTCTACCTCCCGTCATGAGTTTTTAGTGAATGTGAATAGGCACGAATTAGGGTCCCTATAACACGTTTTTACTATTTTTACAATGATGTCCGTGTGTCTATGTGATTTTTTTCTTCCACGGCAACACATATCAAACTTTCAAAAATTTCTATATTCCGTATTTAAGCTTTTTGTATTCATATAAAGAGTTTATTAAATTTTGGATAATATTTGGACAACCGGAAGAGATACTTTACTTAAAGCCCATAACAGTTTTTAATGAAAACTATTAAAATATAATCTAAAACTTTTCAATTTTAGTATTTAGGACTTTGAACAGATTTTCTTGAAAAATAATAATAATAAAAAAATAAAAATCCAAAAATTTTCAAATTTTGTATGAAGACATTTATATTAATGTGAACGACATATTAGATTTTTGCTAAAATTGATAAACCGGAAGTGGAATTTTACTGGAATCTCTTAACAGATTTTCTTGATAAACCGAAAGTGGTGCTTAATTTGGAGCTCTTAACAGATTTTCGAGGAAATACAAATTTCCTATTACAGACTTTTATTGGCACAACAGATTTTGGTTAAAACGATTAGCCGAAAGTGATACTTATGTAAAGCTCATTGCTATTTTAAACCTAGAATTGGCGGAAGGTTATGTGCTGGCCATATCAGATTTTTATATCAAGTTCACCTGTGTATGTTTTAGAGTATATCTTCCTCGCCTATCCTATTTAAATCACTTTGTAATTTTAAGTTGCTTTCATATGTTTTTAAATAATTTAATCTATATCTTTTATTATAGCATTCATAAATAATAGAAATAAATAAATCATCACGGTTTATTACCCATTGCTGGGTGTGCCAATCTGTTTTGTATACGGTAATTACTGTTTATATTTTATAGTCTTTTTTGTGAAAATCGGTCACTAATTCTATATTTTATTTAACTCCTGTAATAATTCCACCCCTCGCATTTCCTTTTTTGTGAATTCTTTTGGCGTGGGCACATTTCCATTTGAATTCCTTTGACAGTTTATATTTTATTGATTCTATATCTTCTACCCACATTTCTGTAAATCCTATGAATTTTTTTTCGTATATTTCCAAAAATATTTGTCATTATCTTTATATTCCAAAATTCATTTTGTATATTATTTAATTTGTATGTACCTAAATTGTTTTCGTTAATGCACCTAAAAATTGCCCACCTTCTTTTGTTCATGCGCTTCTTCTATTTTGTCTTTTAGTTTATTTAGAAATACCCTTTTTCGTTTATTTTATTTTGTTTTTTTGTATACTACGGTAGTCGAGTTGTTCTGTCCTCTCGTTAGCTTCATGAAAATCGCTTAAATATCTAATCTCATGCGATTATTGCTGTGTAAGTTCGTGATCGATGAAGCTTTTTGCTATTTAATATTTCTTTATCTTGCCAGATTAACTGAACTATTAGGGCTTCATTTATCGTGGATTTTATTTTATTTGCATCTTCATATTTTCTTGTAGCCTTCTTGTAATTATATTTTTATTTCCTTCTGATACTCCATTGATTATTACATTATTTTTCTTTTTTTGTTCTTTTTAATAGTTCTTCTTTCTTTTTTCCATTTGTTTTCGATCTTGTTTATTTCTTCTGATTTTGTTACCATTCCGTTATTTTCTCATTTCTTTTAGTAATCCTACTTTATTTGTATAAATTACTTCAGTTACACTCTTAATTGCTTTGAATATTTGTCCTGTTTTTAATTTTCTGATTTATTTTTGCTTATTATCTTCAGTTTTGTTTTTGCCGCATCGTTCTACCAATTTGCTTTTCCTTAGTTCGGCTTGGATTCTTCTTTCAATGTTAGTGAGATCATGTCAGACTGTATGTTTTTCCTTTTCTGGAGAGCAGGGGACTAATTTACTTCTTTTAAATATTTCCTCTTTTGACTGAAACCTTGATATACCGGGTGTCTATTTTTTGTAAACCATAGGAAATACGATGGTAAAATTTTTATATTGCTGTAAATTTTGCCCTTTTTAGAAGAAAAGTGTAAACTCAAAAAATGTTCAGAATTAAAAACTGCATCCAACTCCAAAATTATTGTTTACATGCGTTTTGTTTTGCGAAAGAGGGGCAAAATAAAAGTAATGATTTTTAGTGATTTACAGAGTGCTATGAGCAATAGCACAAAATGTTAAACAGTTACGATATATAGGAGAAAAAATTAACTGTAGATGGCAGGTCGGACGACGACAAATTCCCCCGTTTGGCCGCCATTTTATTCAAAATAAACTACACTAACAAATGGTAAAAAGTGACGTTTTGTGTCAATGTCAGCTACTTTGATTTTTTCTCCAATTGCTTGATTTTGGCTGATGACATCGTCAAAGTTTTAATAATTATTGAATTTTTAAATATATTTATCAATAATCATGCATACATTTAGTATCACAGAAAAAACAAAATTGAACAATATTAACAATTAAATACCAATTAATAAACTTTTATCTGTCAAAGTCAAACAATACGACTATTTGAATTATATATTTTGTTTTGCATGGCACTCTGATTACGGATATTTTACTTTACGTTTATCTCTTGATAAGAACATATTATATCAATAAATTTGATGCAGTTTTTAATTTTGAACATATTTTGTATTTACACTTTAGTTCTAAAATTAATAAGGCAGAATTTTCAGCAAAAAATGCATAGCTGTTTCGTCGGGGAAGATATTTAACGACCAGATATTTACACTTCGAAATAGTATTTATTTCAAGATGGTCTTCAATATTGACCATCGCGAATCATTTTGGGACATCCTACAAAAAATTGATACAGGTACAGACGCTATGGTGTTGCCAAAATATACATATTAATTAAAAATAATTACCGTAACAATCACTGCAAATTTGAATTAAAAACTTTTGGAAAAGTGAAATTTCCAATTCAGTACAACAATAAAACTCACCAGCTAATATGTACGTATCAAGAAAAATTAGAAAAACCTGGCAGATAGCTGAAAGAACAATGTTCTCGAAATCAAAGAAGTAGAACTCCAAAATTCACAGCAAGAATTGAATCATAAATATTACTATGATCACCTAGTAGAAGAAAAATGCAAAACGCAGCATATACAAAAAATATTTTCACCAATTCTACTTGCTGTATATGACAACCGTTGGTTTGCGCCAAAAATATCAACGGTTGCTAAGCCTTGAAAAATAATAAGTAATGTTAAGGTTCTCAATGTGTGATATGCCAAACGTGTTTTGTCTATTTACAAGAGCGTGGTTTTATGAAAAAAATCTACAATATGAAACATTACATGGTTTCAGATATTTCGAGTATTTACGGAAAAAGAAGTGAAGCTAAAAATATAACTTCAGTAGGCTAAAAAAGAAGGATAAACGGCAACTGCACAGAAAATAGAAGCAATGGCAAACTAAACACGAGAGTTAAAGGCAACGTGAAAGTTCTCAGTCCTACACTCAGCAGCCAAAGAAGTCAAACAATTATCACTTCCTAAATTTTTTTATTAGAGAATAACCAGGAACAATTGATCCAACACTATAACATGTACCGGAAAGCTGCAAATTTAGCCCAAACACTAGAGGAGACACAAATTGGACCCAAAGTAAACAAGAACGAATGCAGAGAAAACAAGATTCATAACATACGACCCGGCATAAGCTTTTAACGCGAACTATCAGAAGAAAACAATCAGGTGCCAAAATGAAAAACTTAGCTCAAAACGAACCTACATATAAAGTAGATCGTGTCCAGCAACAACAGCGTTGTACGAACCAGAAATAGAATAAACATTTTATAAAGAATTCACATTAGTAAGCTCGAAAAGTCTACACACATTTTGGAAGTCACAAACTGAAGGAATGTCCAGCTCTTAAAGCGAAATGTAGCAACTGTGGTATAGACACTATCAAAAATACTAAAAGACGTACGAGCACGTTGTGTGAAAAAGACATGAAAGTTAAACTTCGTTCTCCAAAAAAGAGTTATTAGAAATCAAAATCATCAACAAAATCAGAAATCTATAATGATAGAATTCAAAATCGATACAAGCGCAGGCGATACATTGTTAAAAGATTCGTATGAATTAATTGAGAATGAAGTTAAGTGGTCCAGGCAGGGAAGTAATACAGAATTAGAAATTTTTTGGAAAAGTTAAAAATAAATGTAGTAAATGTCAAGGATAATTTACACAGACGACCAGAGGCAGAAAAAAATGCACAACTAGAAATAAATTTTATTACGATCTCTTACTAAAAGAAAAACTCAAGAAGGTTTCCGAAGGCCGAAGGAAAATGAATAAATATTCAATTAAATAATTGGAAGAAAATGCAGTAGCGTACTTCACTGTCTCCACGAACGATACCGATTCCAATATTAGAGGATTTAAGACAAAATACAGCACATAGTCGAAGCAGGAGTCAACGAAAAAATGAAGGATCCTACAGAATGGTACATTCCGATGGTCGTTGTGTGCGAAAGCAGCGGAAAGATTCCAATTTGCACGGGCTTCACGAAATTAAATAAATATGTCCAACGACAAAAGTATTAACAATTAGCCGTGGAGGAAAGATTGGCTTGTATTCAAGACGACAAAGATTTTTTTAAATTATACTTTTATATGGATTTTGGCAACTACAGTCGTCGAAAGAATCACAGAAGCTGAGAATATATTAACACACCATACAACCGATTTAACTAGAAAAAGTGTCTATGCTCTTTCAGATTTTCACATTATACTCAAAAAACGAATATGTCAAATAATTTATGTCTGCAGATGAGCGAGTGTGATACTACATTCAAACGATAAAATAATTATGAGTGGTTCAAATAGAAAAGAACATGATAAGAATCTAGATATTGTACTTCAGAGAAAAACTGTATAAAATTACAGGCAAAATACTAAAATTAGTTATGGGAAATTAACTATCTTGGATTCATAACTATCAAACAAGGGTATGAAACTATATCCAGAGTATTTTTATAGCTATAGCGAAATGCTCAGAACCGAACTGCATAACTGATGTAAGAAGATTTTTGATTTTGATCACATATATCTGATGCAATTTGTAGAAAATTATTTAACCCAAACCCATGCAATAAAAGAGCTGCACATAAAAACAAATAATTTGTTTTGGAACATGAGAAACAACAATGTTTCGAAGAGCTATCCAGAACGGTTCCAATTTTTACAAGCTATAATACAAATTACTGCACTTATTTTTACGGATGTTAGCGCCTACGGCTTCGGGTAGGTTCTAGATCAACAGTTTAGTCTCTCACGAACACAGAGGAACATTTTTCCCAAGTAGAGAAGGAATCTGTGGCAAAGCATTTACTTGATTGAATCACCTAGCCAGTTCCTAATGAGCTGAGTTCTAAGAGATACGATTTCTATAAACCAGAAAAAATTTAAACCAATAAATGTTAACCCAAGAAAAATTGAAGAAAAGAAAGAGAAGCGTTAATCCAATCAGTTATACTACTGTGATATGAGACATAAAGCTAAGGACCAAAGAGAACTAAAACATGAAGAGAGGATATAGCTAAAATACATGGAGCGACAGTGTGTGTGTGTGTGTGTGGGTGAGAGAGAGAGGGGTGCAAAGCTAACTCGCCTCCTCGTGGTGCACCCTGGGTAACGCAAAAGAGTTAGCATAAATGACGGGCAGATTATTTTCATTTTTATCCTGCCCCTTATACGAACATGTGCGAATTGTCCAATTAAATGTTGAAAAAGCAAATAAAAATCAGACTTGTCTAAATTACTAACCGACAACAACATCAATCTCGTCGCCCTGCAAGAAGTATATGGATTCTAAAAACAAAGAACACTCTTGAAAACCTACACTGAGTGCGGTTTCAACTTACAACAGCGTTAATGAAACAGTCATTAAATTAACATCATGGGCTGAGAATAGTAATATATAACTTGTTTTCGGCGCAAAAGTTCTCTGCTTCGTCACCAGAAGTGAAAAAAACCAACCCCCTAGCAACATGCAGAAAAGTGATGCGCAGTTTCCCATACGTCAACGCAAAAATTCAACTATGGCAACGACATGACCTTAGGATTTAGTCACCAAAACCTTTCTGTGACAGAAGACGTACTGGCCGAAGATCTAATAGCCACAAACGACTACTTTATGAAATGGCGACTCAAACCTAACGTATCTAAAATCAAAGGAGCATGACAATGGACAGCAGGTAAGGTGGGATTTACAATAAGTGTTAAGAAAATCCAAAGTCCTGCAAGCTGGTATCCCACCCACTGTACGCAGAGTAAAGGTTGGACAAGAGGTTCTACAAGACGTTCATAGAGTCACTTTGAAAGTTACCATGACTTGTACCCGCCAGCCACAACACGCATGACTCGGCTTTGAAAATGAACAAAATTGGATTAATTTTTACTCAAACAGACAGAGAGAGAGAGAGAGAGAGAGAGAGAGAGAGAGAGAGAGAGATTCTTAATAGCCTGATATGCTAAACCTGCACTGGAGGAACTAAGTAAGTAATTTGTATTTTAAAACCAACAACTCGAGCAGTTACATGCACAGAGTTACAATTTAAAGATCATTCGATATTTTCAAACTAAAATCCAGTGTTAGTAACGAAACAAGATAGTAATTTCATTCTTATTTCAAGAAAGAACTTAGATTTCTAAGAACAATTTATAAAATATCATGAAACAACAACATTGTTTGCATTTTGAAGGTACTATCTTATTTCTCAACTATTGTGTAGAACAGTGTTTTCCAAACTTTGTTTATCCGCAAACTGCTTATTTCCCAGATTTTACGGTGGATTCCTCTACAGTTATAAAAGCTCATACAGAGTGACGATCGTGACTGTCGAATTTAATATAAACTATGGCAACAGAAAAAATCTGATATTTAAAAAATATAGTTATTTAAGTATTAAGAGCTGTAAGTGCTCACTTCCGGTTGAGGATGATTTTAAAGATCTTGACTTCGTCTCGATCTCCAATACATCTGATAGCGGTAGAAGTTCACTTTCTGACCGCAATGCTTATTAAGTATTTTTTGCATTATTGGCGCACAAAATTTTAAAAATATGATTAGAAAATTATTTTGATATTTTAGAAAGTTTTAGTTGTTATTTCTAAAGTAAACAAAAACTTAAAGTGCGTTTTAGAACTCACAATATATAAATAAAATAATATATTGTATAGTTCTGTATAAAATGTTATTAAAAACGATGTTTCGACAGCGAAGACAGGTAAAATAATACTATAAATAAATATATAGCCAAGACAACATATTTACAAAATTATGGTAACATGGATCAACAAACAGCACTTCGCTGTCGTAACGTCGATTTCTAATAAAATTTTACACAGAACAATATCCAAATATGGCACTTTTTATGAAAAGCCTGCGCACCCTTATGGACCAAAACTTGGAAAATATTGGTCTAGAAATATCGCAACACAATTTTAAATTCTTGAGAAACCATTTTATTTCTCAACTATTTTCTTGATTAATCAAATGGCCATTAATATTTCCGATTCCGAAAAAGATTGTCTGGGTTTTCATAAAGAATAATTGAACTATTGTACTATTTTTTTTTATAAACATACACTTAAAATAATTCAATATGTGTACGACAAGGATGAAAAGTAGAATAGGGTCCTCCACTCTTCGTTTTTAATTTTTTTAAAAATGAATGTTCGTTTAATATTGAAGCAATTTGTAGTATTGAAAGCATATTTGTTTATGTTTTAACTGAATTTGATTTTTAATGTCAATATGACGTCAAGGCGGCATCTATTGCTATCTTTCTCTCGCACCAGTGGGTTTTGAGAGAAAGGTTGCAGTAGTGTGACGTCATAGTAAAACAAATTTCAAATATCTCGCAAAGTAATTACTAAAAATGTTTTTCTTTTATTTTAATCGTTATTTATTGAAACATAAAGATACATTTTGTTTTTTATTATGGTGGAGGACCCCATTATCTAAATTGTCTTAAGTAACTTATGTATTACAAACAGAAAACATACAACAATTTAATTTATAGTGTAAAAACGAGGTCGGTTAACTTACACAATTAGATAGGATATATACGATAATGTATATTCTATAGTATTTTATTTTTACAAATAACTTTGGTTTGCACTTCTATGAAGTATTTTTTCATACTGTTTCGAATGTATTAATTCAAAAATTTTAATCACTATTGCATTTCGAGTTATGTTACCAAAGTTGTAACTCTTGTATGGATAATAATTTAAATTTAAATAATAATGATTGTGGCATTCGTCCAGAGGATTTATAGCCGCTCAGGACCTCTCACTAATAATCCTAATACTAAAAGGATAGATTCATTCTCTACTAAAAACACAGTCTTTAAATGGAAGATCCGTAGGACTATTTTTCTCACCTATGTGCCTCATTGTCTTCTTGCGTTTAAATGTCAAATTTATTTTCCATATGGGCAAAAACAGTCACATATTTAGCCAATTTATTTATAGATGTTTTATAAAATGGAAAGTGATTTATAGGTACAACTCTGCTTCTATAGGATTTAAAACTACTTCCTCTGTTTTAATGGAGGATTATACAGAGGCATAATTTCGAGCTGCCGTCTATTGATATTTTCCTTGTACTACACTCGTAACTAATTTCACTCCGTTGCTGGATTACAAACAATTCGCTATCATGGTGACAGTAGCAAGATTCTGCCAAATATGAAGCGAGGGTATGGTCTTTGCAACAGTGACTCCCGCTATAATTTAAAGAATACATGACAAATGTGAAATTCTTTAAGTTTCCACAGCCAGTCGAAACTATTGAATTATGTAAAACTCAAATGTCAAAACACAAGTGACAGAAGACGGAACTTTAAAAATGGCGATGGTTTGTTTGTAATCCGATCCTCCATCTCAACTTCTACATCGTCGCACTCTTTCTTGCACGTGACGTCAAAATCAACTCTCCATTGGCACAAATAAGCCGCGTAAGCTAGTTATTTATATTACATTTCAATTTTTGTCTTTTGTCGATCCATTCCAGTTCTTTTTCTAATACCTGCTTGTAAATGCAATTCAGTATTACATTTAAAAATTTGTTTTTTAATTTCAATATTTACTTTTGTATCACATCCTATTTTATCTGTCCAAGTTGCTTGCAATAGTGTTTTACTGTTTAGGGTGCACAAATAAGCCCGATGGGGTAGAAAAGTTTGCGAACAAAAGGAAAATAGTTCTTCCTGTTATTCTTCTTGCAATTATTGTACGCAGTCAATATACCTTTCGCGATAAAGATAATTATTATCAAGGCTGTTTAAATAATGCTTTATTGTAGCACAGAAGACGTACGGATTACGAGTACATTTGAGACCACAAACCACACTATTATGTACTAGTATTTCTTGAGTTTCTCCTTATTCCATCGTAAAAACGTAAATAATCTCTTCAGATTTGATACTAATTTGTAATGAAGTTTTTTTAATATCAGCTACAATATTGATTCTTGCGAAAACGTAGCGTACTATCAGGAATTCGATTAGAATTGGCTCGTTGTCTAAACATTGATTCGACGACAGGTATCCATATCCTTCTAGCCGATACATCGAACATTCGCTGAATTTTTGGAGAACTACTATTACGGCTCCTTCGAGTATGTTTCTTTGACTTGACGGTTATATTCCACTTTTTAATTCACAGTATTATAGGAGCCATATTGGAACTTTGACGGATCTGTTTGACAACCCCTACGTTTCGCTGACTTGACTGGTATACCATTTCTTTGACTTTTGACAGCTCCACTAGCAGTGTCTACTACGATTCCTACGAGAATGTTTCTTTGACTTGACGTATATATCTTAAATCCCACTTTTTATTAATTATTAGTTATCTAAATTCACAGTGTTATAGGAGCCGTAATGGCCATTTGACGCATCTATGTGCATTATCTACTACAACTACTACGAGTATGTTTCTTTGATTTGACGGTTATATTCCACTTTTAAAATTATTATCTAAATTCACAGTGTTATATGCAGTATCTACTACGACTGCTATGATTGTTTGTTTTGACAATTATATCCCACTCTTAGAAATTATCTAAATTCACAGTGATATAGGAGGCATAATGGATATTTATTGGATCTGTTTTCAGTATCTACTACGACTCCTATGTTCCTTTTACTTAACGGTTATATCCCACTTTTTGAAATTAATATCTATATCCGCATTGTTATAGGAGCTATAATTGATAGTTGACGGATCTGTTTGCAGTATCTACTACGACTCCTATGATAATTTGACTTGACAATTACATACAACTTTTTGAAATTATCTAAATTTACAGCGTTATAGGAGCCATAACGGACATTTGACTGGTTTATTTCCAATATCTACTACGATTCCTACGAGTATGTTACGTTGACTTGACGGTTATTTCCCACTTTTGGAAATTATTATCTAAATTCACAGTGTTGTGGGAGCCATAATGGATATTTAACAGATCTGGCTGCAGCTTTTACTTCGACACCTACGTATTTTTGACTTGACGGGTACACCACTTTTTGAAATTAACAAAATTCACAGTGCTATAGGTGCCATAATTGACATTATACGGTAAAATTTGCAGTGTTTACCATGAATATTACGAGTATGTTTCTTTGACTTGACCGTTATATTCTACTTTTTGAAATTATTATATAAATTCACAGTGTTATATGCAGTATCTACTACGACAGCTATGATTGTTTGTTTTGACAAATTTATCCCACTCTTAGAAATAATCTAAATTCACAGTGATATAGGTGCCATAATGGATACTTGACGGATCTGTTTGCGTTGTCTCCTGTGTTCCCTATGTTCCTTTTACTTAACGGTTATATCCCATTTTTTAAAATTATCAATATTTGCGGTGTTATAGAAGCTATAATAGATAGTTGACGGGTCTCTTTACAGTATCTACTAGGACTCCTATGATTCTTTGACTTGAAAATTAAATACAAGTTTTTGAAATTATCTAAATTCACAGTATTATATGAGCGATAATGGATAATTGACTGGTCTATTTGCAGTGTCTAGTACGACACCTACGGGAATGTTTCTTTGACTTGACGGGTATATTCTACTTTTTGAAATTATTATATAAATTCACAGTGTTATATACAGTATTTACTACGACAGCTATGATTGTTTGTTTTGACATTTTTATCCCACTCTTAAAAATTATCTAAATTCACAGTGATATAGGTGCCGTAATGGATACTTGACGGATCTGTTTGCAGTGTCTCTTATGTCTCCTATGTTCCTTTTACTTAACGGTTATATCCCATTTTTTAAAATTATCAATATTTGCGGTGTTATAGAAGCTATAATAGAAAGTTGACGGATCTGTTTACAGTATCTACTACGACTCCTATGATTCTTTGACTTGACAATTATATACAACTTTTTGAAATTATCTAAATTCACAGTGTTATAGGAGCCATAATGAACATTTGACTGGTTTATTTCCAATATCTACTACGACTCCCACGAGTGTGTTTCTTGCACTTGACGATTATATCCCAATTTTTGAAATTATTATCTAAATCCACAGTGTTGTAGGAGCCATAATGTTTGACTTGACGGTTATATCCCACTTTTTGAAATTATTATCTAAATTCACATTGTTGTAATAATAGATATTTGACGGATCTGTCTGCAGTTTTTACTTCGACACTTACATATTTTACCACGAATACTCCTATGTCTCCTATTTCCTTTACTTAACAGTTATATCCCATTTTTTAAAATTATCAATATTTGCGAGGAGCTATAATAGATAGTTGACGGATCTGTTTACAGTATCTACTACGACTGCTATGATTCTTTGACTTGACAATTATATACAACTTTTTGAAATTATCTTTATTCACAGTGTTGTAGGAGCCGTAATGGATATATGTTTGACTTGACGGTTATATCTCACTTTTTGAAATTATTATCTAAATTTACACTGTTGTAATAATAGATATTTGACGGATCTGTCTGCAGTTTTTACTTCGACACCTACGTATGTTACCACGAATACTACGAGTATGTTTCATTAACTTGACCGTTGTATTCCACTTTTGAAATTATTATCTAAATTCACAGTGTTATATGCAGTATCTACTACGACTGCTATGATTGTTTGTCTTGACAATTATATCCAACTCTTAAAAATTTACTAAATTAACAGTGTTGTAGGAGCCATAACGGATATTTGACCGTTATATCCCACTTTTGAAATTGTTATCTAAATTCACAGTGTTATATGTAGTATCTACTACGACTGCTATGATTGTTTGTTTTGACAATTATATCCCACAGCTAGAAATTATCTAAATTCAGTGTTGTAGGAGCCATAATGGAAATTTGACGGATCTGCCTGCAGTTTTTACCTCCACTTTTTGAAGTTATCTAAATTCACAGTGTTATATGAGCCATAATGGAAATTTGACTGGTCTATTTGCAGTATCTAGTACGACACCTACGGGTATGTTTCTTTGACTTGACGGGTATACTCTACTTTTTGAAATTATTATATAAATTCACAGTGTTATATGCAGTATCTATTACGACTGCTATGATTGTTTGTTGTGACAAATTTATCCTAGATATTATTTAAAATCACAGTGATATAGGTGCCATAATGGATACTTGACGGATCTGTTTGCAGTGTCTACTATATCTCCTATGTTCCTTTTACTTAACGGTTATATCCCATTTTTTAAAATTATCAATATTTGCGAGGAGCTATAATAGATAGTTGACGGATCTGTTTACAGTATCTACTACGACTGCTATGATTCTTTGACTTGACAATTATATACAACTTTTTGAAATTATCTTTATTCACAGTGTTGTAGGAGCCGTAATGGATATATGTTTGACTTGACGGTTATATCTCACTTTTTGAAATTATTATCTAAATTTACACTGTTGTAATAATAGATATTTGACGGATCTGTCTGCAGTTTTTACTTCGACACCTACGTATGTTACCACGAATACTACGAGTATGTTTCATTAACTTGACCGTTGTATTCCACTTTTGAAATTATTATCTAAATTCACAGTGTTATATGCAGTATCTACTACGACTGCTATGATTGTTTGTCTTGACAATTATATCCAACTCTTAAAAATTTACTAAATTAACAGTGTTGTAGGAGCCATAACGGATATTTGACCGTTATATCCCACTTTTGAAATTGTTATCTAAATTCACAGTGTTATATGTAGTATCTACTACGACTGCTATGATTGTTTGTTTTGACAATTATATCCCACAGCTAGAAATTATCTAAATTCAGTGTTGTAGGAGCCATAATGGAAATTTGACGGATCTGCCTGCAGTTTTTACCTCCACTTTTTGAAGTTATCTAAATTCACAGTGTTATATGAGCCATAATGGAAATTTGACTGGTCTATTTGCAGTATCTAGTACGACACCTACGGGTATGTTTCTTTGACTTGACGGGTATACTCTACTTTTTGAAATTATTATATAAATTCACAGTGTTATATGCAGTATCTATTACGACTGCTATGATTGTTTGTTGTGACAAATTTATCCTAGATATTATTTAAAATCACAGTGATATAGGTGCCATAATGGATACTTGACGGATCTGTTTGCAGTGTCTACTATATCTCCTATGTTCCTTTTACTTAACGGTTATATCCCATTTTTTAAAATTATCAATATTTGCGAGGAGCTATAATAGATAGTTGACGGATCTGTTTACAGTATCTACTACGACTGCTATGATTCTTTGACTTGACAATTATATACATATTTTTCAAATTATCTATATTCACAGTGTTTTAGGAGCCATAATGAACATTTGACTGGTTTATTTCCAATATCTACTACAACTCCTACGAGTATGTTTCTTGCACTTGACGATTATATCCCAAATTTTGAAATTATTATCTAAATCCACAGTGTTGTAGGAGCCATAATGGATATATGTTTGACTTGACGGTTATATCCCACTTTTGAAATTATTATCTAAATTCACAGTGCTATATGCAGTATCTACTACGACTGCTATGATTGTTTGTCTTGACAATTATATCCTACTCTTAGAAATTTACTAAATTCACAGTGTTGTAGGAGCCATAACGGATATTTGACCGTTATATCCCACTTTTGAAATTGTTATCTAAATTCACAATGCAGTATCTACTACGACTGCTATGATTGTTTGTTTTGACAATTATATCCCACTCCTAGAAATTATCTAAATTCTGTGTTCTAGGAGTCATAATGGAAATTTGACGGATCTGTTTGCAGTTTTTACTTCCACTTTTTTAAATTATCTAAATTCACAGTGTTATATGAGCCATAATGGATATTTGACTGGTCTATTTGCAGTATCTAGTACGTATGTTTCTTTGACTTGACGGTTATATTCTACTTTCTGAAATTATTATATAAATTCACAGTATTGCAGTTTCTACTACGACTGCTATGATTGTTTGTTTTGACAAATTTATCCCACTCTTAGAAATTATCTAAATTCACAGTGATATAGGTGCCATAATGGATACTTGATGGATCTGTTTGCAGTGTCTACTATGTCTCCTATGTTCCTTTTACTTTACGGTTATATCCTATTTTCTTTAAATTATCAATATTTGCGGTGTTATAGGAGCTATAATAGATAGTTGACGGATCTGTTTACAGTATCTACTACGACTCCTATGATTCTTTGACTTGACAATTAAATACAACTTTTTGAAATTATCTAAATTCACAGTGTTTTAGAAGCCATAATGAACATTTGACGGGATTATTTCCAATATCTACTACGACTCCCACGAGTATGTTTCTTGCACTTGACGATTATATCCCAATTTTTGAAATTATTATATAAATCCACAGTGTTGTAGGAGCAATAATGGATATATATTTGACTTGACGGTTATATCCCACTTTTTGAAATTACTATCCAAATTCACATTGTTGTAATAATAGATATTTGACGGATCTGTCTGCAGTTTTAAACTTCGACACCTACGTATTTTACCACGAATACTACGAGTATGTTTCTTTGAATTGACCGTTATTTCCCACTTTTGAAATTATTATGTAAATTCACAGTGCTATATGCAGTATCTACTACGACTGCTATGATTGTTTGTCTTTACAATTATATTCTACTCTTAGAAATTTACTAAATTCACAGTGTTGTAGGAGCCATAACGGACATTGACCCTTATATCCCACTTTTGAAATTGTTATCTAAATTCACAGTGTTATATGCAGTATCTACTACGACAGCTATGATTGTTTGTTTTGACAATTATATCCTACTCCTAGAAATTATCTAAATTCTGTGTTGTAGGAGCCATAATGGAAATTTGACGGATGTGTCTGCAGTTTTTACTTCCACTTTTTGAAATTATCTAAATTTACAGTTTTATATGAGCCATAATGGATATTTGACTGGTCTGATTGCAGTATCTAGTACGACACCTACGGGTATGTTTCTTTGACTTGACGGTTATATTCTACTTTTTGAAATTATTATATAAATTCACAGTGTTATATACAGTATCTACTACGACTGCTATATTTGTTTGTTTTGACAAATTTTTTCCACTCTTAGAAATTATCTAAATTCACAGTGATATAGGTGCCATAATGGATACTTGACGGATCTGTTTGCAGTGTCTACTATGTCTCCTATGTTCCTTTTACTTAACGGTTATATCCCATTTTTTAAAATTATCAATATTTGTGGTGTTATAGAAGCTAAAATAGATAGTTGACGGATCTGTTTACAGTATCTACTATGACTCCTATGATTCTTTGACTTGACAATTATATACAACTTTTTAAAATTATCTAAATTCACAGTGTTTTGGGAGCCATAATGAACATTTGACTGGTTTATTTCCAATATCTACTATGACTCCCACGAGTATGTTTCTTGGACTTGACGATTATGTCCCAATTTTTGAAATTATTATCTAAATCCACAGTGTTGTAGGAGCCATAATGGGACTTGACGGTTATATCTCACTTTTTGAAATTACTATCTAAATTCACATTGTTATAATAATAGATATCTGACGGATCTGTCTGCAGTTTGTACTTCGACACCTACGTATTTTACCACGAATACTACTCTTAGAAATTATCTAAATTCTCAGTGATATAGGTGCCATAATGGATACTTGATGGATCTGTTTGCAGTGTTTAATATGTCTCCTATGTTCCCTTTACTTAACGGTTATATCCTATTTTTTTTAAATTATCAATATTTGCGGTGTTATAGGAGCTACAATAGATAGTTGACGGATCTATTTACAGTATCTACTACGACTCCTATGATTCTTTGACTTGACAATTAAATACAACTTTTTGAAATTATCTAAATTCACAGTGGCCATGATGAACATTTGACTGGTTTATTTCCAATATCTACTACGACTCCCACGAGTATGTTTCTTGCACTTGATGATTATATCCCAATTTTTGAAATTATTATCTAAATCCACAGTGTTGTAGGAGCCATAATGGATATATGTTTGACTTGACGGTTATATCCCACTTTTCGAAATTACTATCTAAATTCACATTGTTATAATAATAGATATTTGACGGATCTGTCTGCAGTTTTTACTTCGACACCTACGTATTTTACCACGAATACTACGAGTATGTTTCTTTGACTTGACCGTTATATCCCACTTTTGAAATTATTATCTAAATTCACATTCACAGTGCTATATGCAGTATCTACTACGACTGCTATGATTGTTTTTCTTTACAATTATATCCTACTCTTAGAAATTTACTAAATTCACAGTGTTGTAGGAGCCATAACGGATATTTGACCGTTATATCCCACTTTTGAAATTGTTATCTAAATTCACAATGTTATATGCAGTATCTAGTACGACTGCTATGATTGTTTATTTTGACAATTATATCCTACTCCTAGAAATTAACTAAATTCTGTGTTGTAGGAGCCATAATGGAAATTTGACGGATGTGTCTGCAGTTTTTACTTCCACTTTTTGAAATTATCTAAATTTACAGTGAGCCATAATGGATATTTGACTGGTCTATTTGCAGTATCTAGTACAACACCTACGGGTATGTTTCTTTGACTTGACGGTTATATTCTACTTTTTGAAATTATTATATAAATTCACAGTGTTATATGCAGTATCTACTACGACTGCTATGATTGTTTGTTTTGACAAATTTATCCCACTCTTAGAAATTATCTAAATTCACATTGATATAAGTGCCATAATGGATACTTGACGGATCTGTTTGCAGTGTCTACTATGTCTCCTATGTTCCTTTTACTTAACGGTTATATCCAATTTTTTTAAAATTATCAGTAATTGCGGTGTTATAGGAGCTATAATAGATAGTTGACAGATATGTTTACAGTATCTACTACGACTCCTATGATTCTTTGACTTGACAGTTATATACAACTTTTTGAAATTATCTAAATTCATAGTGTTTTAGGAGCCATAATGGACATTTGACTGTTTCATTTCCAATATCTACTACGACTCCCACGAGTATGTTTCTTGGACTTGACGATTATATCCCAATTTTTGAAATTATTATCTAAATCCACAGTGTTGTAGGGGTCATAATGGATATATGTTTGACTTGACGGTTATATCCCACTTTTTGAAATTATTATCTAAATTCACATTGTTGTAATAATAGATATTTGACGGATCTGTCTGCAGTTTTTACTTCGACACCTACATATTTTACTACGAATACTACGAGTATGTTTGTTTGACTTGACCGTTATATCCCACTTGAAATTATTATCTAAGTTCACAGTGTTATATGCAGTATCTACTACGACTGCTATGATTGTTTGTCTTGACAATTATATCCCACTCTTACAAATTTACTAAATTAACAGTGTTGTAGGAGCCATAACGGATATTTGACCGTTATATCCCACTTTTAAAATTGTTATCTAAATTCACAGTGTTATAAGTGCCATAATGGATACTTGACGGATCTGTTTGCAGTGTCTACTATGTCTCCTATGTTCCTTTTACTTAACGGTTATATCCAATTTTTTTAAAATTATCAGTAATTGCGGTGTTATAGGAGCTATAATAGATAGTTGACAGATATGTTTACAGTATCTACTACGACTCCTATGATTCTTTGACTTGACAGTTATATACAACTTTTTGAAATTATCTAAATTCATAGTGTTTTAGGAGCCATAATGGACATTTGACTGTTTCATTTCCAATATCTACTACGACTCCCACGAGTATGTTTCTTGGACTTGACGATTATATCCCAATTTTTGAAATTATTATCTAAATCCACAGTGTTGTAGGGGTCATAATGGATATATGTTTGACTTGACGGTTATATCCCACTTTTTGAAATTATTATCTAAATTCACATTGTTGTAATAATAGATATTTGACGGATCTGTCTGCAGTTTTTACTTCGACACCTACATATTTTACTACGAATACTACGAGTATGTTTGTTTGACTTGACCGTTATATCCCACTTGAAATTATTATCTAAGTTCACAGTGTTATATGCAGTATCTACTACGACTGCTATGATTGTTTGTCTTGACAATTATATCCCACTCTTACAAATTTACTAAATTAACAGTGTTGTAGGAGCCATAACGGATATTTGACCGTTATATCCCACTTTTAAAATTGTTATCTAAATTCACAGTGTTATATGTAGTATCTATTACGACTGCTATGATTGTTTGTTTTGACAATTATATCCCACTCCTAGAAATTATCTAAATTCAGTGTTATATGAGCCATAATGGATATTTGACTGATCTATTTGCAGTATCTAGTACGATATCTTCGCGTATGTTTCTTTGACTTGACGGTTATTCTACTTTTTGAAATTATTATATAAATTCACAGTGTTATATGCAGTATCTACTACGACTGCTATGATTGTTTGTTTTGACAATTTTATTCCACTCTTGGAAATTATCTAAATTCACAGTGTATAGGTGCCATAATGGATAGTTGACGGATCTGTTTGCATTGTCTCCTATATCTCCTATGTAACCTTTTACTTAACGGTTATATCCCATTTTTAAAAATTATCAATATTTGCGGTGTTATAGGAGCTACAATAGATAGTTGACGAATCTGTTTACAGTATCTACTACGACTCCTATGATTCTTTGACTTGACAATTATATACAACTTTTTGAAATTATCTAAATTCACAGTATTTTAGGAGCCATAATGGACATTTGACTGGTTTATTTCCAATATCTACTACAACTCCCACGAGTATGTTTCTTGGACTTGACGATTATATCCCAATTTTTGAAATTATTATCTAAATCCACAGTGTTGTTGGACCCATAATGAATATATGGACTTGACGGTTATATCCCACTTTTTGAAATTATTATCTAAATTCACATTGTTGTAATAATAGATATTTGATTGATCTGTCTGCAGTTTTTACTTCGACACCTACGTATTTTACCACGACTACTACGAGTATGTTTCTTTGACTTGACCGATATATCCCACTTTTGAAATTATCTAAATTCGCGGTGTTATATGCAGTATCTACTACGACTGCTATGATTGTTTTGATAATTATATCCCACTCCTAGAAATTATCTAAATTCAGTGTTGTAGGAGCCATAATGGATATTTGACGGATTTGTCTGCAGTTTTTACTTACACTTTTTGAAATTATCTAAATTCACAGTGCTATATGGGCCATAATGGATATTTGACTGGTCTATTTGCAGTATCTAGTACGACACCTACGGGTATGCTTCTTTGACTTGACGGTTAAATTCTACTTTTTGGAATTATTATATAAATTTACAGTGTTATATGCAGTATCTACTACGACTGCAATGATTGTTTGTTTTGACAATTTTATCCCACTTTCAGAAATTATCTAAATTCACAGTGATATAGGTGCCATAATGGATACTTGACGGATCTGTTTGCAGTGTCTACTATGTCTCCTATGTTCCTTTTACTTAACGGTTATAACGATTATATCCCAATTTTTGAAATTATTATCTAAATCCACAGTATTGTAGGAGCCATAATGGATATATGTTTGACTTGACGGTTATATCCCACATTTTGAAATTATTATCTAAATTCACATTGTTGTAATAATAGATATTTGACGGATCTGTCTGCAGTTGTTACTTCGACACCTATGTGTTTTACCACGAATACTACGAGTATGTTTCTTTGACTTGACCGTTATATCCCACTTTTGAAATTATTATCTAAATTCACAGTGTTACATGTAGTATCTACTACGACTGCTATGATTGTTTGTCTTGACAATTGTATCCCACTCTTAGAAATTTACTAAATTCACAGTGTTGCAGGAGCCATAACGGATATTTGACCGTTATATCCCACTTTTGAAATTGTTAACTAAATTCACAGTGTTATATGCAGTATCTACTACAACTGCTATGATTGTTTGTTTTGACAATTTTATCCCACTCTTAGAAATTATCTAAATTCACAGTGATATAGGTCTCATAATGGATACTTGACGGATATGTTTGCAGTGTCTTCTATGTCTCCTATGTTCTTTTGACTTAACTGTTATATCCCATTTTTAAAAATTATCAATATTTGCGGTGTTATAGGAGCTATAAACGATAGTTGGCGGATCTGTTTACAGTATCTACTATGACTCCTAAGATTGACTTGACAATTATATACAACTTTTTGAAATTATCTAAATTTACAGCTTTATAGGAGCCATAACGGACATTTGACTGGTTTATTTCCAATATCTACTACGACTCCTACGAGTATGTTTCTTTGACTTGACGGTTATATCCCACTTTTTTAAATTATTATCTAAATTCACATTGTTGTAATAATAGATATTTGACGGATCTGTCTGCAGTTTTTACTTCGACACCTACGTATCTTTGACTTGACGAGTATACCATTTTTTCAAATTATCTAAATTTACAGTGTTATATGAGCCACAATGGACATTTGACTTGTCTATTTGCAGTATCTATTACGACTCCTACGAGTTTGTTATAGGAGCCATAATGGACATTTGACTGGTCTATTTGCATTATCTAGTACGACTCACACGAGCATGTTTCTTTGACTTGCCGGTTATAGCCTACTTTTTGAAATTATTATATAAATTCAGAGTGTTATATCTACTACGACTGCTATGATTGTTTGTTTTGACAATTATATCCTATTCTTAGAAATTATCTAAATTTACAGTGATATGGGTGCCATAATGGATACTTGACGGATCCGTTTGCAGTGTCTACTATGTCTCCTATGTTCCTTTGCCTTAACGGTTATATCCCATTTTTTGAAATTATTATTCGCAGTGTTATAGGAGCTATAATTGATAGTTGACGGATCTGTTTACAGTATCTACTACGACTCCTATGATTCCTTGACGTGACAATTATATACAACTTTTTGAAATTATCTAAATTCACAGTGTTATAGGAGCCATAATGGACATTTGAGTGGTTTATTTCTAATATCTACTGCGACTTCTACGAGCATGTTTCTTGGACTTGACGGTTATATCCCAATGTTTGAAATGATCTAAATCCATAGTATTGCAGGAGCCATAATGGGTATTTGATGGATCTGTTTGCAGGTTTTACTTCGACATCTACGTATTTTTGACTTGACGGGTAAACAATTATCTAAATTTACAGTGTTATATGAGCCATAATGGACATTTGACTGGTATATTTGCAGTATCTAGTACGACTCCTACGGGTATGTTTCTTTGACTTGACGGTTAGATCCTACTTTTTGAAATTATTATATAAATTTATAGTGCTATAGGAGCTTATAATAGACATTATACGGTAAAATTTACAGTGTTTACCACGAATACTACGAGTATGTTTCGTTGACTTACCGTTATATCCCACTTTTGAAATTATTATCTAAATTCACAGTGTTATATGCAGTATCTACTAGTACAGCTATGATTGTTTAGACAATTATATACTATTCCTAGAAATTATCTAAATTCAGTGTTGTAGGAGTTATAATGGATATTTGACGGATCTGTCTGCAGTTTTGCTTCGACACCTACGTATTTTTGCGTTGACGGGTATACCAATTTTTGAAATTATCTAAATTCACAGTGTTATATGAGCCATAATAGATATTTGACTGCTCTATTTGCAGTATCTAGTACGACACCTACGGGTATGTTTCTTTGACTTGACGGTTTTATTCTACTTTTTTAAATTATTATATAAATTCACAGTTTTATATGCAGTATCTACTACGACTGCTATGATTGTTTCTTTTGACAATTTTATCCCACTCTTAAAAATTATCTAAATTCACAGTGATATAGTTGCCATAATGGATACTTGACGGATTTGTTTGCAGTGTCTACTATGTCTCCTATGTTCCTTTTACTTAATGGTTTTATCCTATTTTTAAAAATTATCTATATTTGCGGTGTTATAGGAGCCATAATAGATAGTTGACGGATCTTTTTATAATATCTACTACGACTTTTATGATTTTTTGACTTGACAGTTATATACAGCTTTTTGAAATTTTCTAAATTCACAGTGTTATAGGGGCCCTAATGGACATTTGACTGGTTTATTTCCAATATCTACTTCGACTCCTACGAGTATGTTTCTTAGACTTGACGATTATATCCCAATTTTTGAATTTATTATCTAAATCCACAGTGTTGTAGGAGCCATAATAAATATTTGACGGATCTGTCTGCAGTTTTCACTTCGACACCTACGTATTTTTGATTTGACGGGTATACCACTTTTTGAAATTATCTAAATTCACAGTGTTATAGGAGCCATAATCGACATTTGACTGGTCTATTTGCAGTATCTAGTACGGCTCCTATGAGTATGTTTCTTTGACTTGACGGTTATATCCTAATTTTTGAAATTATTATATAAGTTCACAGTGCTATAGGAGCCATAATGGATATCTGGCGGATCTGTTTGCAGTATGTACTAGGTCACCTATATTCCTTTGACTTAGCGGTTGTGTCCCACTTTTTGAAATTATTATCTATATTTGCATTGTTATAGGACCTATAATTGATAGTTGACGGATCTGTTTACAGTATCTACTATGACTCATAAGATTGACTTGACAATTATATACAACTTTTTAAAATTATCTAAATTTGCAGTGTTATAGGAGCCACAATGGACATTTGACTTGTCTATTTACAGTATCTAGTACGAGCCAAGATGGACATTTGACTGGTCTATTTGCATTATCTAGTACGACTCCTACGAGTATGTTTTTTGACTTGCCGGTTATAGCCTACTTTTTGAAATTATTATATAAATGTGTTATATGCAGTATCTACTACGACTGCTATGATTAATTTGACAATTATATCCTACTCTTAAAAATTATCTAAATTTACAGTAGGTCCCATAATGGATACTTGACGGATCCGTTTACAGTGTCTACTATGTCTCCTATGTTCCTTGCCTTAACGGTTATATCCCACTTTTTGAAATTATTATTCGCAGTGTTATAGGGGCTATAATTTAATAGTTGACGGTTCTGTTTACAGTATCTACTACGACTTCTATGATTCACTTGACACTTATATACAACTTTTTGAAATTATCTAAATTCACAGTGTTATAGGAGCCATAATGGACATTTGACTTGTCTATTTGTAGTATCTAGTACGACTCCTACGAGTATGTTTCTTTGACTAGCCTGTTATAGCCTACTTTTTGACGCCTATATCTTTGACTTGAAGGGTATAACTCTTTTTGAAGTGATCAAAATTCACAGTATTATAGGTGCCACTGTGATATTTGCAGTGTTTACTACGACTACTACGAGTATGTTTCTTTGACTTGCCCGCTATATCCCAATTTTTTAAATTATCTAAATTCACAGTGTTGTTGGAGCCATAATGGATATTTGACGGATCTGTCTGCAGTTTTAACTTCGACACCTACATATTTTTAACTTGACGCGTATACCAATTTGTGAAATTATCAAAATTCACTGTGCTATATGTGCCATAATGGACATTTGACTGGTCTATTTGCTGTATCTACTGTATCTAGTACGACTCCTACGAGTATGTTTCTTTGACTTGCAGGTTATATTCTAATTTTTGTAATTATTATATAAATTCACAGTGCTATAGGAGCCTTAATGGATATTTGACAGATCTGTCTGTAGTATCTACTTTCACGCCTATATCTTTGACTTGAAGGGTATACCTCTTTTTGAAATTATTAAAATTCACAGTGTTATAGGTGCCATAATGGACATTATACTGTAATATTGGCAGTGTTTACTACGAATACTACGAGTATGTTTCTTTGACTTGACCGTTATATCCCAATTTTTTGAATTATTATCTAAATTCATAGTGAAATAATTTCGTAGGCTTCCACAGTCTGAGTCATAAGAAACATTCGTTTTCCGGGAATGGACTGTGTCATATTTTGAGTCAGAGCTCAACGTTTCGCCCGTAGTCGTATGGGGCATCTTCAGGAGCAAAAGGGGGAGACTCAGTTTACAAATACCCGACGTGTAAACCACGCTAGAGACCAAATAAAGCAAGTGACGAAAGGAAGTCCGAGAAGACAGTTATATACTAATAATCTAAAGATACGGTAGATGAGCAAAGCTAATGAGGACTAATGGGAATCGAGTTCGTAATGGTAGATTGGGCGTGTCGTGTTCCGAGAATCACCGGTTTCCACATGTGGCTCAAGAAATAGCCATCATCTCGATTGATGTTATTAGGATGTTTCCATATTTCTAAAGTTTCTCTGTATTTACGTCTGTAAAACTCAAGGACAGGAGCTAAAATACGGGAATTTTCAAATAAGATGTTATGTCCTGTGTTGTGTTGGTGTTTTGCGACCGCAGATGTTAATACCATACCATTACGCAGACAGCGTTTGTGTTCTGATAATCTAGTGTGAACACTCCTTCCTGTTTCATCTATGTATACTGTGCCGCAAGAACAAGGAATACTATAAACCTATTTCACTTTTAATAAACAATTTTACAAACAGGTCTCAGGTGCAGCAATGGGCTCTCCTCTTTCCCCCGTGGTTGCCAGTATGGAACACTTTGAAATAAAGGCACTAGAATCATCTACATTCAAACCTAAGGTATGGTTTGGTTATGTAGATGACACGTTTGTCATTTGGCCACATGGTCCGGAAAAACTCACTTTGTTCCACGAACACTTAAACAGTAGACACCGGGATATTCAATTCACCATGGAGGTAGAAAATAACAGAACTCTCCCCTTCCTTGATGTTCTGGTTAATCCTAAACCCAACAGACAGTTAGGACACGCTGTTTATCGAAAACCCACCCACACTGATAGGTATCTCAAATTCACCATCCCTCGCAGAAACTCTCAGTAGTCAACGCTCTCGTACACCGTGCCATCAATATCCTACAGCAGGAGCTTGACCACATCAGACATAGTTTAATCCAGAACAACTATGACGTAAAATTAATCAACAATGTAGTTCATAGACAATTAAACCCTTTACCCAAAAAACCCGTGGATACCTCGTTCGAAACATTTGCATCTATCCCTTACATTAAAGGATTCTCGGAGAAAATAGGTAGAATTCTTAATAAAAACAATATTAAGGTCTTTTTTAAACCTCCACAAAAAATCTCAGAAATACTCCCCCAAACTAAAGATAAACGCGAACCCTTGTCGTCACCCGGTGTTTATAGTATTCCTTGTTCTTGCGGCACAGTATACATAGGTGAAACAGGAAAGAGTGTTCACACTAGATTATCAGAACACAAACGCTGTCTGCGTAATTGTATGGTACTAACATCTGCGGTCGCAGAGCACCAACACAACACGGGAAACTTTTATTTGAAAATTCCCGCATTTTAGTTCCTGTCCCTGAGTTTTACAGACGTAAATACAGGGAAACTTTAGAAATATGGAAACATCCTAATAACGGCTATTTCTTAAGCCACATGTGGAACCAATGATTCTCGGAACACGACACGCCCAATCTACCATTACGAACTCGATTCCCATTGGTCCTCATTAGCTTTGCTCATCTACCGTATCTTTAGATTAGTATATAACTGTCTTCTCGGCATTCATTTCGTCACTTGGTTTTATTTGGCCTCTAGCGTGGTTTACACGTCGGGTAATTGTAAACTGAGTCTCCCCCTTTTGTTGCTTAAATTTGGCCTCTAGCGTGGTTGACACGTCGGGTAACCTTGTTTAAGACAGTACTATCGCCCTTGCTCCTGAAGATGCCCCATACGACTGCGGACGAAACGTTGAGCTCTGACTCAAAATATGAAAGTCCATTCCCGGAAAACGAATATTTCTCATAGGAGCCATAATGGATATTTGACGGATATGTCTGTAATATCTACTTCAACACCTGTTTCTTTGACTTGAAGGGTATACCCATTTAGAAATTAACAAGTGTGCCATAATGGGCATTATACTGTAATATTTGCAGTGTTTACTGCGACTATTACGAGCATGTTTCTTTGACTTGGCGGTTATATCCCACAAAAATTACTATCTAAATTCACAGTATCTACTAAGACTGCTATAATTGTTTGTTTTGAGAATTATATCCCACTCTGAGAATTTATCTAAATTCACAGTGATATAGGAGCCACAATGGATATTTAACGGATCTGTTTTCAGTATCTATGTACTACGACCTCTATGATTCTTTGACTGGACAATTATATACAACTTTCTGAATTATTTAAATTATTTCCAATATCTACTTCGCCTACGCCTACGAGTATGATTTTTTGACTTGACGGTTATATCCCAATTTTTGAAATTATTATATAAATTCACAGAGCTGTAGGAGCCATAATGGATATTTGACGGATCTGCCTACAGTATCTACTTCGACGCCTGTTTCTTTGAGTTGAAGTGTATACCCCTCTTAGAAATTATTTAAATACACAGTGTTATAGGAGCCATAATAGACATTATACAGTAAAATTTGCAGTTTTTCCACTTGACGAGTATATCACTTTTTGAAATTATCTAAATTCACAATGTTATAGAAGCCATAATGGACATTTGACTGGTCTATTTGCAGTATCTAGTACGACTCCTACGAGTATGTTTCTTTAACTTGACGGTTATATCCTACTTTTTGAATTATTATATAAATTCACAGTGCTATAGGAGCTACAAATAGACATTATACGGAAAAATTTGCAGTGTTTACTACGACTACTACTAGTATGTTTCTTTGACTTGACTGTTATATTCCACTTTCGAAATTATCGAAATTCACAGTGTTATATGCAGTATCTACTACGACTGCTATGATTGTGTTTTGACAATTATATCCCACTCCTAGAAATTATTTAAATTCACAGTGATATGGGTGCCATGATGGATACGGATCCGTTTGCAGTGTCTACTATATCTCTATGTTCCTTTGACTTAACGGTTATATCCCATTTTTTTAAATTATTATCTATATTCGCAGTGTTGTAGTAATTGATAGTTGATGGATCTGTTTACAGTATCTACTACGACTCCTATGATTCTTTGACTTGACAATTATATACAACTTTTTGAAATTATCTAAATTCACAGTGTTATAGGAGCTATAATGGACATTTGAATGGTTTATTTCCAATATCTACTACGACTCCTACGAGTATGTTTCTTGGACTTGACGGTTATATCCCAATTGTTGAAATTATTATCTAAATCCACAGTGTTGTTGTAGGAGCCATAATACTTCGACACTTACGTATTTTTGACTTGACGGTTATAACACTTTTTGAAATTATCTAAATTCACAGTGTTATATGAGCCATAATGGACATTTGACTGGTCTATTTGCAGTATCTAGTACGACTCCTACGGGTATGTTTCTTTGACTTGACGATTATATCCTACTTTTTGAAATTATTATATAAATTCACAGTGCTATAGGAGCTATAATAGACATTATGCGGTAAAATTTTCAGTGTTTCTACGACTACTACTAGTATGTTTCTTTGACTTGACTGTTATATTCCACTTTTGAAATGATCTAAATTCACAGTGTTATATGCAGTATCTACTACAACTGATATGATTGTTTGTTTTGACAATTATATCCCACTCTTAGAAATTATCTAAATTTACAGTGATATAGGTATCATAATGGAAAATTGACGAATCCGTTTGCAGTGTCTACTATGTCTCCTATGTTCCTTTGACTTAACGGTTTACTACTCCTATGATTGACTTGAAAATTATATACAACTTTTTGAAATTATCTAAGTTTGCAGCGTTATATGAGCCATAACGGACATTTGACTGTTTTATTTCAAATATCTACTACGATTCCTACGAGTATGTTTCTTTGACTTGCCAGTTATAGTCTATTTTTTTAAATTATTATATAAATTCACAGAGCTAGAAGAGCCATAATGGATATTTGACAGATCTGTCTGTAGTATCTACTTTGACGCCTATATCTTTGCTTTAAGGGTATACCTCATTTTAAAGTGATCAAAATTCACAGTGTTATAGGTGCCACTAATATTTGCAGTCTTTACTACGACTACTACGAGTATGTTTCTTTGACTTGACCGTTATATCCCAATTTTTTAATTATTATCTAAATTCAAACTGTTGTAGGAGCCATCATAGATTTGACGGATGTGTCTGCAGTTTTAACTTCGACACCTACATATTTTTGAATTGCCGGTTATACCACTTTGTGAAATTATGAAAATTCAGTGCTATAGGTGCCATAATGGACATTTACTGGTCTATTTTCTGTATCTAGTACGACTCCTACGGGTATGTTTCTTTGACTTGACGGTTATATCCTACTTTTTGAAATTATTATATAAATTCACAGTGCAATAATAGACATTATACGGTAAAATTTGCAGTGTTTACCACGAATACTGACCGTTGTATCCCACTTTTGAAATTATTATCTAAATTCACAGTATTATATGCAGTATCTACTACGACTGCTATGATTGTTTGTTTTGACAATTATATCCCAGTCTTAGAAATTATCTAAATTCACAGTGATATAGGTGCCATAATGGATACTTGACAGATCTGTTTGCAGTGTCTACTATGTCTCCTATGTTTCTTTTACATAACGGTTATATCCCATTTTTTGAAATTATTATGTATATTTGCGGTGTTAAAGGAGCTATAATAGATATTTGACGGATCTGGTTACAGTATCTACTACGACTCCTATGATTCTTTGACTTGATAATTATATACAACTTTTTGAAATTATCTAAATTCACAGTGTTATAGGAGCCATAATGGACATTTCACGGATCTGTCTGCAGTTTTTTTGCCTTGACGGGTGTACTACTTTTTGAAAATATCTAAATTTACAGTGGTAGAGGAGCCATAATGGACATTTAAGTGGTTTATTTCCAATATCTACTGCGACTTCTACGAGTATGTTTCTTGAACTTGACGGTTATATCAATGTTTGAAATTATCTAAATCCACAGTGTTGTAGGAGCCATAATGGGTATTTGACGGATCTGTTTGCAGTGTTTACTTTGACACCTACGTATTTTTGACTTGGCGGGTATACCACTTTTTGAAATTATCTTAATTTACAGTGTTATAGGAGCCACAATGGACATTTGACTTGTCTATTTGCAGTATCTATTACGACTCCTACGAGTATGTTATAGGAGCTATAATTGACATTTGACTGGTCAATTTGCGTTAGCCAGTACGACTTCTACGAGCATGGTTCTTTGACTTACCGGTTATAGCCTACTTTTTGAAATTATATAAATTCAGAGTGTTATATGCAGTATCTACTACGACTGCTATGACTGTTTGTTTTGACAATTATATCCTAATCTTAGAAATTAACTAAATTTACAGTGATATAGGTGCCATAATGGATACTTGAAGGATCAGTTTGCCGTATCTACTATGTCTCCTATGTTCCTTTGCCTTAACGGTTATATCCCATTTTTTGAAATTATTATTCGCAGTGTTATAGGAGCTATAATTGATAGTTGACGTATCTCTTTACAGTATCTACTACGACTCCTATGATTCTTTGACGTGAAAAATCTAAACAATTTATTGAAATTATCTAAATTCACAGTGTTATAGGAGCCATAATGGACATTTGACTTGTCCGTTTATAGTATCTAGTACGACTCCTACGAGTATGTTTCTTTAACTATATCCTAATTTTTGAAATTATTATATATATTCATAGTGCTATAGGAGCCAAAATGGATATTTGACAGATCTGTCTGTAGTATCTACTTCAACGCCTATATCTTTGACTTGAAGGGTATACCTTTTTTTGAAATTATCACAGTGTTATAGGTGCCAATGGACATTATACTGTAATATTTGCAGTGTTTATTATGACTACTACAAGTATGTTCCTTTGACTTGACCGTTATATCCCAATTTTTTAAATTATTATCTAAATTTACAGTGTTGTAGGAGCTATAATGGACTTTTGATTGGTCTATTAGCAGTATCTAGTACGACTCCTACGAGTATGTTTCATTGACTTGACGGTTATAACCTACTTTGTGAAATTATTATATAAATTCACAGTGTTGTAGGAGCCATAATATATATTTGACGGATCTGTCTACAGTATCTACTTCGACGCCTGTTTCTTTGAGTTGAAGTGTATACCACTCTTTGAAATTATCTAAATTCACAGTGTTATGTGCCATAATAGACATTATACAGTAAAATTTGCAGTGCTTACCACTTGACGAGTATACCACTTTTTGAAATTATCTAAATTCGGAGTGTTATAGAAGCCATAATGGACATTTGACTGGTCTATTTGCAGTATCTAGTACGACTCCTACGAGTATGTTTCTTTGACTTGACTGTTATATTCTACTTTCTGAATCATTATATAAATTCACAGTGCTATAGGAGCTACAAATAGACATTATACGGTAAAATTTACAGTGTTTACAACGACTATTACTAGTATGTTTCTTTGAGTGACTGTTATATTCCACTTTTGAAATTATCTAAATTCACAGTGTTATATGCAGTATCTACTACGGCTGCTATAATTGTTTGTTTTGCCAATTATATCCCACTTTTAGAAATTATCGAAATTCACAGTGTTGTATGCAGTGTCTACTACGACTGCTATGATTGTGTTTTGACAATTATATCCCACTCTTAGAAATTATCTAAATTCACAGTGATGTGCCATAAAGGATACTTGACGGATCCATTTGCAGTGTCTACTATGTCTCCTATGTTCCTTTCACTTAACGGTTATATCCCATTTTTTGAATTTATTATCTATATTCGCAGTGTTATAGGAGCTATAATAGATAGTTGGCGGATCTGTTTACAGTATCTACTACGACTCCTATGATTCTTTGACTTGACAATTATATACAACTTTTTGAAATTATTTAAATTCACAGTGTTATAGGAGCCATAATGGACATTTGACTGGTTTATTTCCAATATCTACTTCGACTCCTACGAGATGTTTCTTGGACTTGACGATTATTTCCCAATTTTTGGAATTATTATCTAAATCCACAGTGTTATAGGAGCCATAATGGATATTTGACGTATCTGTCTGCAGTGTTTACCTCGACACGTACGTATTTTTGACATGACGGGTATACCACTTTTTGAAATTATCTAAATTCACAGTGTTATAGGAGCCATAATGGATATTTGATTGGTCTATTTGCAGCATCTAGTACGACTCCTACGAGTATGTTTCTTTGACTTGACGGTTATATCCTACTTTTTGAAATTATTATATAAATTTACAGTGCTATAGGAGCCATTATGAATATTCGACGGATCTGTTTGCAGTAGCTACTACGTGTTCTATGTTCCTCTGATTTAGCGGTTATATCCCATTTTTTGAAATTATTATCTGTATTTGCAGTGTTATAAGAGCTATAATTGATAGTTGACGGATCTGTTTACAGTATCTACTACGATTCCTATGAATCTTTGACTTGACAATTATATACAACTTTTTTAAATTATCTAAATTCACAGTGTTATAGGAGCTATAAAGGACATTTGACTGGTTTATTTCCAATATCTACAACGACTCCTACGAGTATGTTTCTTGGACTTGACGGTCATATCCCAATTTTTGAAATTATAATCTAAATCCAAAGTGTTTAGGAGCCATAATGGGTATTTGACGGATCTGTCTGCAGTTTTTGCTTTGACACCTACGTATTTTTGACTTGACGAGTATACTACTTTTTCACAGTGTTATATGTAGTATCTACTACGACTGCTATGATTGATTGTTTTGACAATTATATCCCACTCTAAGAAATTATCTAAAGTCACAGTAATGTAGGAGCCATAATGGATATTTGACGGATCTGTCTGCAGTTTTTACTTCGACACCTTCGTATTTTTCTATTTGCAGTAGGTAGTACGACTCCTTCGGGAATGTTTCTTTGACTTGACGGTTATATTCTACTTTTTGAAATTATTATATAAATTCAGTGTTATATGCAGTATCTACTACAACTGCTATGTCATTATTCACCTCATTTTTGGCTTTGGCTATTGCAGCTTTCAGTTTTTTCCTTGTTTCTTTTGCTGCCATTCTCAGGTTCTCGCACACTTCTTCCGTGGAGGTTCTTCTTTGACGCTGGTAGAGTCTCCTTTGCCCGAGGGCTTCCTTCCTCAGGGAGGCAATTTCTGGTGTCCACAAATAGACTGGCGGTCTGTTGTTTCTGATTGCATTATTGTAGGCTGCAGTAATTGCATCTGTAAGATCCGTGGCCGTTCTAAGATTGTCTTGGAGGGTTTTATCTAGCTTTCCTCTGAACAATTCTTTGTCCATATTTTTCGTCTGCCATCCAAAGTTGGCAGTACGAGGTTTGGACGCGTCCTTTATGGCCGTTAATATGTATTTGAGGAGGCTTAGCGTTTCCTCTTCCATTTTTTTCCATAAATCCACATCTTTGGCAGTTCTTTGGTTGACCAAGTTAAGGTCTATCTACGATCTTGATGGTCCACGTTCGAAGGTGTGTGAGCCATCATTTAGTAATACCAAGTCAAGTATTACCTTGCTTCCCCATGCAGTTGCTTTCGCGTTAAAGTCTCCGGTGATGATTATTAGATTGGTGTTGGCAGCTCGTATGCTAGCCTCTAACGCATCCAGAAAGTCCAGATATTCTTCATAAGGCCTATTTGGTGAGAAGTAGCAGCTGTAGATAATTTTATTACCAATCCTCACCCAGACTTAACCGCGCTTTTGTCCATAGCCACTTGCTGACAGTCTCCTGTCCATTATGCATGTTGCCGCGTCTTTATTTTTGTCCATGATTCAACCAGGTTTTCTTTTGATATTGGGTTCTGATACTGCTATTATGTCGGCCGAGTTTTCAGTAGCAGTTGCGTATAGCAGGTCTTGTGCCACACAGCTCCGTCCAGCATTTACTTGGATTATTTTAAACATTATGTCTTTTTCTGTCTAGCCTCCTCCAGTGCTTTCTGTAGGTTTAAGAATTTCCCGGAACCATTTCGGTGCTCTTCTTTCTTACAGCTAAGGCATTTGTTTGTGTTGCTTTGGCTGATTGGTTGTGCTTTAGTAGTTTATCTGCATTTGCTACTGTTAGGTTTAAGAATGCTGTTTTTTTATTTCCCTGCGATGGAGTAATGGATTTAACTGTTTCTTTTTCGTCGCTTCCTGTTATTCTTTTTATTACTTCTTCCATGTACGCTTGAGTTATATCTTCTTTCAGGTCATGGATAATAAGTTTCTTGTCCTGGTGGAGTCGCTTGATATACGGGTGTCACTGCATCCTGTCACCTGTACTCAGTGCATCGTACCCGTCACTGCTTTTCTTGAGTTCTATTAGTATGTTCCCTAAGTTTGCAGTCTTTTGGATGCCTTTTATACCCAGTTGTTCTGGGGTTTGGACTCTTTCAGTTTCTTAACTATGTCAGTATAGTTATTTCCCTTAGTTGGTACTATGATTGCGTCATTCCGTCTACGTTTCCTGTCGGCCACGTTTGAATTTCGTATTCCATCTTCATTTATGCTTGTTTTTTGTTCCTGTTTCATTTTCCCTCTTTTTTTCTGTTGAGAGTGCTGAAGTCGGAGTCACTTATACTTTCCGTGTCGGAGGCAGAACCTTTGTCCGTTTCAGTTTTCCCTGCTTTTTTGGTCTTTTGTTCTGTCTTTAGGTCTTTTGTTCTGTGGTTTTTGAAGTAGCAGTTTGCCTTGATATTTGAACAGTGGATTATTGTCTTTATCATTTTTTTAATGGCTGAACATTTGATTTTCTTTTTTCCAGCCCATATGTTGAGAATGGCGATTTCGTTGTGGTTATTTTCTTCTAAGTATTCTCTAAGTTCTCATAGTTTTTGGTAAAGTACTTCCATCAGGAGCTTGTCATCTTTGTAATTTATTAGGATATAATATATGTTCCTGGAATGGCATTCTTCTTTCTCTTTAGTATTTATGCTTATGTGCCTAATCCCAGAGGAGGGAGTTTCGGTTTCTTCTGTAGTATTGGGTTCTATCAGTTCCAAGAAATCGTCTTCCCTTCGGTTACTGGGGTTTCTTCTTTTAATATATACAAGAGCCTGTGTAGTGGGGGCCAGACAGTGTTTGTCTTCAACCGATTTTGTGGCAGTAAACAGGTCAGTGGACCAAATCTTTTTAGATGCCTCCTTCAGAGACTTGTATTTCTGGTCTTTTTGTAATTTCCGTATATCTTCTTCCGTTATTTTATTGTTGCCATGTTCAGTTTGTGTGCTGGTGTGTTTAGTTTGTAATACCAGTAGATCCTTGGTGCTCAGTGCTTCAAATTGGTCCATGGTGTTCCATACCGCCTCGACATCCTTAATCTGTCTTCCAATTGTGCTCGAAATCGTCTTGATTTCGACTTTGGTGTTTGGAGTCTGGATTATTATGTCATTTAGCTCCTTTATTGAATTCTTTAGTCGCTCTAGTTCATTCATTCTTTCTTTTTCCATGTTGCTCTTTATTGGCTCGCTTTTGGGGTCACCTACTACGCCTGTTTTGCTTATATCCTTCTGTGTTTGTTCCGGGTTACCTGTTGGTATTAGTTGCCCAGGCTTAGTTGCAGTGTTTGGTGCCAGCATCGGGTTTCGTTGGCTCTGGGTTTGGCTTATTACAAAGCCTGTTTTTCTACAATTCTGGTCGTAAGCGTAAGTTCCGCCCCCACCCTCAGCTGGAACCCGTGGTGTCGCAACTCACCAATGCGACCTAATGCCCCTGCGGGTAGGATGGATGCCTACACCACGGCTGACGAGCCCATCCTTGCCCGTTCCACTTAAGCAGCCGCCCACTCTGGGTCAGACGCTGCCTAAGTGAGGTTTGTTTTCGGAGTACCCTTCTCCTAGAGAGGTTGCCTTCACTGTAGTTTCGAGTCCCATCTGCCCATGGGAGGCCGCTCACTTTGAGACAGACGCCTCCAACGTTGCAGGTGTCCTTAGTCTTCCGGCTACGCTATGATTGTTTGTTTTGACAATTATACACCACTTTTAGAAATTATATAAATTCGCAGTGTTATATGCAGTATCTACTACAACTGCTATGATTGTTTGTTCTGACAATTATATCCCACTCTTAGAAATTATCTAATTTCACAGTGATAGGTGCCATAATGGACACTTGACGGATCCGTTTGCAGTGTCTACTATGTCTCCTATGTTCCTTTGACTTAACGGTTATATCCCATTTTTTGAAATTATTATCTATATTTGCAGTGTTATAGGAGCTACAATTGATAGTTGACGGATCTGTTTATAGTATCTATTACGACTTCTATGATTCTTTGACTTCACAATTATATACAACTTTTTGAAATTATCTAAATTCACAGTATTATAGGAGCCATAATGGACATTGGACTGGTTTATTTCCAACAACTACTACGACTCCTACGAGTATATATCTTGGACTTGACGGTTATATCCCAATTTTTGATATTATCTAAATCCACACTGTTGTAGGAGCCATAATGGATATTTGACGGATCTGTCTGTAGTTTTTCTGCGACACCTAGGTTTTTTTGACTTGACGGGTATACCATTTTTTAAAATTATCTAAATTCACAGTGTTATATGAGCGATAATGGATATTTAACTGGTCTATTTAAAGTATCTACTACGACTCCTATGATTGACTTGACAATTATATACAACTTTTTGAAATTATCTAAATTTGCAGTGATATAGGTGCCATAATGGATACTTGAAGGATCAGTTTGCCGTATCTACTATGTCTCCTATGTTCCTTTGCCTTAACGGTTATATCCCATTTTTTGAAATTATTATTCGCAGTGTTATAGGAGCTATAATTGATAGTTGACGTATCTCTTTACAGTATCTACTACGACTCCTATGATTCTTTGACGTGAAAAATCTAAACAATTTATTGAAATTATCTAAATTCACAGTGTTATAGGAGCCATAATGGACATTTGACTTGTCCGTTTATAGTATCTAGTACGACTCCTACGAGTATGTTTCTTTAACTATATCCTAATTTTTGAAATTATTATATATATTCACAGTGCTATAGGAGCCAAAATGGATATTTGACAGATCTGTCTGTAGTATCTACTTCAACGCCTATATCTTTGACTTGAAGGGTATACCTTTTTTTGAAATTATCACAGTGTTATAGGTGCCAATGGACATTATACTGTAATATTTGCAGTGTTTATTACGACTACTACAAGTATGTTCCTTTGACTTGACCGTTATATCCCAATTTTTTAAATTATTATCTAAATTTACAGTGTTGTAGGAGCTATAATGGACTTTTGATTGGTCTATTAGCAGTATCTAGTACGACTCCTACGAGTATGTTTCATTGACTTGACGGTTATAACCTACTTTGTGAAATTATTATATAAATTCACAGTGCTGTAGGAGCCATAATATATATTTGACGGATCTGTCTACAGTATCTACTTCGACGCCTGTTTCTTCGAGTTGAAGTGTATACCACTCTTTGAAATTATCTAAATTCACAGTATTATATGTGCCATAATAGACATTATACAGTAAAATTTGCAGTGCTTACCACTTGACGAGTATACCACTTTTTGAAATTATCTAAATTCGGAGTGTAATAGAAGCCATAATGGACATTTGACTGGTCTATTTGCAGTATCTAGTACGACTCCTACGAGTTTGTTTCTTTGACTTGACTGTTATATCCTACTTTTTGAATTATTATATAAATTCACAGTGCTATAGGAGCTACAAATAGACATTATACGGTAAAATTTGCAGAATTTACAACGACTACTACTAGTATGTTTCTTTAACTGACTGTTATATTCCACTTTTGAAATTATCTAAATTCACAGTGTTATATGCAGTATCTACTACGGCTGCTATAATTGTTTGTTTTGCCAATTATATCCCACTTTTAGAAATTATCGAAATTCACAGTGTTGTATGCAGTGTCTACTACGACTTCTATGATTGTGTTTTGACAATTATATCCCACTCTTAGAAATTATCTAAATTCACAGTGATATAGGTGCCATAAAGGATACTTGACGGATCCATTTGCAGTGTCTATTATGTCTCCTATGTTCCTTTCACTTAACGGTTATATCCCATTTTTTTAATTTATTATATAAATTCACAGTGCTATCGGAGCTATAATAGACATTATACGGGAAAATTTGCAGTGTTTACTACGACTACATGTTTCTTTGACTTGACTGTTATATTCCACTTTTAAAATTATTTAAATTCAGAGTGTTATATGCAATATCTACTACGACTGCTATGATTTTTTATTTTGACAGTTATATCCTACTTCTAGAAATTATATAAATTCACAGTGATATAGGTGCCATGACGGACATTTAACTGGTTTATTTCCAATATCTTCAACGGCTCCTACGAGTATGTTTCTTTGATTTGACGGTTATATCCCACTTTTTGAAATTATTATCTGAATTCACATTGTTGTAATAATAGATATTTGACGGAGCTGTCAGCAGTTTTTACTTCGCCACCTACGTATTTTTGACTTGCCGAGTATACCACTCTTCAAATTTATCTAAATTCACAGTGGTATAGGAGCCATAATTGACATTTAACTTGCCTATTTGTAGTATCTAGTACGACTCCTACGAGTATGTTTCTTTGACTTGCCATATACGTATAGCCTACTTTTTGAAATTATTATATAAATTCACAGTGCTATAGGAGCCATAATGGATATTTGACAGATCTGTCTGTAGTATCTACTTCGACGCCTATATCTTTGACGTGAAGGGTATACCTCTTTTTGAAGTGACCAAAATTCACAGTGTTATAGGTGCCACTGTAATATTTGCAGTGTTTACTACGGCTACTATGAGTATGCTTCTTTGACTTGACCATTATATCCCAATTTTTTAAATTATCTAAATTCACAGTGTTGTAGGCGCCATAATGGATATTTGACGGAACTATCTGCAGTTTTAACTTTGACACCTACGTATTTTTGACTTGACGGGTATACCACTTTGTGAAATTATCAAAATTCACAGTGCTATAGGCGCCATAATGGACATTTGACTGGTCTGTTTGCCGTATCTAGTACGACTTCTACGAGTATGTTTCTGTGACTTGCCGGTTATATCCTACTTTTTGAAATTATTATCTGTTTGCAGTATCTACTACGTCTCCTATGTTCCTTTGACTTAGCGGTTGTGTCCCACTTTTTGAAATTATTATCTATATTCGCAGTGTTATAGGAGCTATAATTGATAGATGACGGATCTGTTTACAGTATCTACTACGACTCCTATGATTGACTTGACAATTATATACAACTTTTTCAAATTATCTAAATTTACAGCGTTATAGAAACCACAACGGACTTTGGACTGTTTTATGTCCAATATTTACTACGACTTCTACGAGTATGTTTGACTTGACGGTCATATCCCACTTTTTGAAATTATTATCTAAATTCACATTGTTGTAATAATGGATATTTGATGGATCTGTCTGCAGTTTTTACTTCGGCACCTACCTATTTTTGACTTGACGGGTATACCACTTTTTGAAATTATTTAAATTCACAGTGTTGTAGGAGCCATAATGGACATTTGACTGGTCTATTTCTTTGACTTGACGGTTATATCCTACTTTTTGAAATTATTATATACATTCACAGTGTTATAGGAGCTATAATAGACGTTATACGGGAAAATTTGCAGTGTTTACCACGAATACTACGAGTATGTTTCGTTGACTTGTCCGTTATATCCCACTTTTGAAATTATTATCTAAATTTACAGTGTTATATGCAGTATCTTCTACGACTGCTATGATTGTTTGTTTTGACAATTATATCCCGCTCTTAGAAATTATCTAAATTCACAGAGTTGTAGGAGCCATAATGGATATTTGACGGATCTGTCTACAGTTTTTTCTTCGACACCTACGTATTTTTGACTTGACGGGTATACCACTTTTTGAAATTATCTAAATTCACAGTGCTATAGTAGCTATAATAGGCATTATACGGGAAAATATGCAGTGTTTACTACGACTACTACTAGTATGTTTCTTTGACTTATTTATTTATTTATTTTTATTTATTAATATTTGGGAAGCCAACAGTTACCCAATAATAGGCTTCCACGATTTATACATAAGGATAACAATAGACAAATAGAGATGAACAGTTATAGTATATAATAGTTTAAATGCAGTCTTAAATTGACTAAGTGAGAGGCTAAAGAGATCTAAATGCTGAAAATTCTTATTAATGTTATCATTATTCTATTCATAGGGGAGTTTTTTTAAATTATTTGAGTTATATTTTTCGACATAAAATAAACATTTATTGCGAGTGTCTTTCGAGGGAGCATGAAAATGTAATTTATCAATAATTATATTGTGGTTGTCAATATAGTGTCAGCGTTTAATCTCCTTGTCTTAAGCGGTTTTAAATTATAATCTATCAAAGTCTCCATAGGTTGAGTTAAGAGAGAACATATTATAAATGAAATAAAATTCCTTTGTACAGATTCGACTCGAATAATATATTTATTATATTGTGGGTTTCAAATCTGAGATGCATATTTGAGTATAGGCCGGACAAAAGAATTAAATAACGAGATGAAGGATTTTATATGATTAAAACGTTTAGCTGATCTGAATATAAAGCCTAAAGTTTTATGTGCTTTGTATTGAATCTACGTGTTCATTAAATAAGACTTTACAATCATATAAAACACCTAAGTCTTTAATTGATGATTTACGCTGGACAATTGTATTTTGTAGTTTATAAGAAAAGTTATAATAATGCCTATTCCTGCTAAAACTTATAATGAAACATTTACCTATGTTGAGGGCTAAATCATTCTCAATACAATATTGTTCAAGCCTCAATAAATCTTCTTATAGCTGGTTACAATCTTCGGGTGATCTTATATCTTTAAATATTTTTAAATCATCGGCGTACAGCAAGAAGTAACAATTTAGGAGACAATTAAATATTAAATTAATATAAATATTGAACAATAGAGGTCCTAAATGCGACCCCTGCGGAACACTAGATGATACATTGATTAACCGTGATTTAAAACCATTTGCGCAAACAAATTAAAAACGATTTCTCACATAGGACTCGATCCAGCGTAAAAAAGACCCGTGAATACCATAAGACAGTAATTTTTTGATTAATATTGAGTGATTTACTCTATCGAAAGCTTTACTGAGGTCGGTGTATACAACATCAACTTGTATATTGTATATTCAGTAAACGGCATGAGGTTATTTAGTACAGATTTCTTGGAGCAAAATCCTGTTTGTTGTGGTATAGTTATATTATTGAGATGTGATTTAATTTGATTGACTAAGGCATTCAAAAATTTTACCAAAGTGTGATAGAATGGACATGGGTCTGTAATTTGTCACATTACTTTTGTAATGTGTCTCTAATGATTTATTGAATAAATAATAAAGGGTATGTTAGGTAGTATGCACATTTTCTTATAAATAGTGGATGGATTTTATCTGATCCAAACCCTTTTTTGATGTTAATTGTACTTAAACAATGTAAAATATCAGATTCATTAATAAATATATGACTAGTATTAATATTACTGGTGTTGTCATTAATGGAATTATTAATATTGGTTGAGTTGGTATACACTGACTCGAAGTAAGTAGCAAATAAATTATATATACCCTCTCGGGAATGTTCTTCACTGTTGTTTAAAAACATTGAATTTGGTAGGCAATTTACATTTGGTAATTGTTTTGTATGTTGCCAAAAATAGTTAATATTATTGGACATATGTGCAATGTTTTTTTATATAATTATTGTAGTCATTGGTCTGAGTTATTTTAATTCTTTGGCGAAGGATTGAACACGAATTATAATCATTAACATCATTATATATTTTCCATTTTTTATGATATATTTCCTTTTCTTTTATCATTTTTATTAACGATCCTGAGAACCATATTGGATACGATCTATTTTTAAGATGGCAAATTGGATAATATGTATCTAACAAATTATATATAATATCATAAAAATTGTGACATTTTGATTAACATCGCCATCTTTGAATTTGTTATCCCAATCAACAGCAGACAATTTATAGATAAGATTTTCATAATCACAATTCTTAAAGTTGTAACGAGAAAAAGAATTGTTTACCAACGATTTAAAGTTAGATATGGAAAGGTTAATTTCAAGTGCTGGATGAAAATTATCTAACTTACTGATAGGGGAATTACAACATATAATATCAGTAGAGGAACAAAGAACTAAATCCAAAAATTTTTGTTGGTGATTGAGAATGTTTGAGATCCAAATATCTTCAGCAGATGAAGACCAGTCTGGATGAGATTGCGAATAATATTTCTTGGAAATTAGAACTAAAACACCACCACCTTGTTGTTTGTGAGGATCATTACGATCACGTCTTTGGACAGAGTATTTCTTTAGATCACAGATTTCACTGTCGCTTACTGTGTCATTTAACCAGGATTCAGTTAGACAAATCACATCATAATTACATGCTGATATTTCATTGTAGATATTAATAAGTTTTGTCTTCAGACCACGTACATTTTGATAGTAGATAGTTATCATAATGGTATGGTTAAACTATATAGTGTTACTTGGTATTTATTGTTTAATTTTTGCTAAATCTCTCTCTCACCCAGATAAATTTGAAATTAGCTGCTTTGGCCAGTTCTTTGGTTCTTTTCAATAAAAATTTATTTCTAGATTATTAGAACGTGATCTTTGTTCTAGATCATTCACTTTCGCCTTCAATAACTCACATTCAGTTTTTAGGGGCTCTATTAGTTTGATTTGTTCGGACCAATTGTTTACTACCTTCTCAAAATCATCTAATTTGCTGCAACAAAATTCAACAGACTTCTGAAGTTTCAACATTGTAGCCATTATATCATCGCTGGTGTATTTTCTCTGATTTGATGTGGATTTATTTAGTTTACAAGTATCCCATAACCATATTAGAGTAGTGGCCCCTTGGAGCGCATTCCTATCAGCAGTTGGTATCTGTAGACAGCTGATGTGAAATGATGATTGACAGCTACCTGCGCATGTCGCCAGCTTGTCTAGTCTGCCGACCTTTAAATTGCAGATGTCACAGAGTAACCATGATAGTGTTGGTGGTAGTAGAAACGCGAATTTAAATGTTTGGACAACTGTAAGTCAACGACCACTTGGGAAATTAACTTGTAGTTAATTGAAATTTAGTGATATTGTAAAAATGCATTTATTTGTTAAAAACTGCACCACACTGCTCACTAATCCACCAAACGACAACACAATTTGAAGCTATGGAATGTATCTCAACTTTTAATATAAATTTCAACTTTTATTTTTAGAATTTACAATGAAGTTAAGACTAATTAATCATAACGCAGAAAAAATCAACTGACATCTTATCTTGCCAACACAACTTGACTGTTATATTCCACTTTTGAAATTATCTAAATTCACAGTGTTGTAAGAGCCATAATGGATATTTGACGGATCTGTCTGCAGTTTTTACTTCTACACCTACGTATTTTTGACTTGACGGGTATACCACTTTTTGAAATTATCTAAATTCACAGTGTTATAGGAGCCATAATGGACATATGACTGGTGTATTTGCAGTATCTAGTACGACTCCTACGGGTATGTTTCTTTGAGTTGACGGTTATATCCTACTTTTTGAAATGATTATATAAATTCACGGTGCTATACGAGCTATAATAGACAATATACGGGAAAATTTGCAGTGTTTACTACGACTACTACTAGTATGTTTCTTTGACTTTTCGAAATTATCTAAACTAACAATGTTATATGAGCCATAATGGATATTTGACTGGTCTATTTTCAGTATCTAGTACGACTCCTATGATTGACTTGACAATTATATACAACTTTTTGAAATTATCTAAATTTACAGCGTTATAGGAGCAATAACGGACATTTGACTGGTTTATTTCCAATATCTGCTACGACTTTTACGAGTATGTTTCTTTGACTTGACCGTTATATCCCACTTTTGAAATTATTATTTAAATTCACAGTGTTATATGTAGTATGTACTACGACTACTATGATTGTTTAGACAATTATATCCCACTCTTAGAAATGATCTAAATTCACAGTATTATAGGAGCCATAATGGACATTTGACTGGTCTATTTGCAGGATCTAGTACGACTCCTACGGGTATGTTTCTTTGACTTGACGATTATATCCTACGTTTTGAAATTATTATATAAATTCATAGTGCTATAGGAGCTATAATAGACATTATACGGTAAAATACTACGACTACTACTAGTATGTTTCTTTGACTTGACTGTTATATTCCAATTTTGAAATTATCTAAATTCACAGTGTTATATGCAGTATCTACTACGATCGCTATGAAAGTTTGTTTTGACAATTATATCCCACTCTTAGAAATTATCTAAATTCACAGTGATATAGTGCCATAATAAATACTTGACGGATCCGTTTCCAGTATCTACTATGTCTCCTATGTTCCTTTGACTTATCGGTTATATCCCATTTTTTGAAATTATTATCTATATTTGCAGTGTTATAGTAATTGATAGTTGACGGATCTGTTTACAGTATCTACTACGACTCCTATGATTCTTTGACTAGACAAATATATACAAGTTTTTGAAATTATCTAAATTCATAGTGTTATTGGAGCTATAATGGACATTTGACTGGTTTATTTCCAATATCTACTACGACTCTTACGAGTATGTTTCTTGGACTTGACGGTTATATCCCAATTTTTTGAAATTATTATCTTAATCTACAGTGCTTAGGAGCCATAATGGGTATTTGCCTAATCTGTCTGCAGTTTTTACTTCGACATCTACGTATTTTTTACTTGACGGGTATACCACTTTTTGAAATTATCTAAATTCACAGTGATAAATGAGCCATAAGGGATATTTGACTGGTCTATTTGCAGTATCTAGTACGACTCCTACAAGTATATTTCTTTGACTTGACTTTTATATCCTACATTTTGAAATTATTATATAAATTCATAATGCTATAGAAGCCATAATGCATATTTGACGGATCTGTTTGTAGTATCTACTACGTCTGCTATGTTCTTTTGGCTTAGCGGTTGTGTCCCACTTTTTGAAATTATCTATATTCGCAGTGTTATAGGAGCTAATTGATAGTTGACGGATCTGTTTACAGTACCTACTACGACACCTATGATTGACTTGACAATTATATACAACTTTTTAAAATTATATAAATTTGCAGCGTTGTAGGAGCCATAACGGACATTTGACTGGTTTATTTCCAATATCTACTACGACTTCTACGAGTATGTTTTTTGACTTGACCGTTATAACCCACTTTTGAAATTATTATCTAAATTCACAGTTTATATGCAGTAACTACTACGACTGCTATAATTGTTTGTTTTGACAATTATAGCCCACTCTTAGAAATTATTTAAAGTTACAATGTTATAGGAGCCATAATGGACATTTAACTGGTCTATTTACAGTATCTTGTACGACTCCTACGGGTATGTTTCTTTGACTTGACGGTCATATCCTACTTTTTGAAATTATTATATAAATTCACAGTATAGGAGCTATAATAGACACTATACGGTAAAATTTGCAGTGTTTACTACGACTACTACTAGTATGTTTTTTAGACTTGACTGTTATATTCCACTTTTGAAATTATCTAAATTCACAGTGTTATATGCAGTATCTACTACAACTGCAATGATTGTTTATTTTGACAATTATATCCCACTCTTAATTATCTAAATTCACAGTAATATAGGTGTTATAATGGATACTTGACGGATCCGTTTGGAGTGTCTGCTATGTCTCCTATGTTCCTTTGACTTAACGGTTATATTACATTTTTGAAATGATTATCTATATTCGCAGTGTTATAGGAGCTATAATTGATAGTTGACGGATCTGTTTACAGTATCTACTACGACTCCTATGATCTTTTAACTTGACAATTATATACAACTTTTTGAAATTAATTAAATTCACAGTGATATAGAAGCCATAATGAACATTTGACTGGTTTATTTCCAATATCTACTACTAGTATGTTTCTTTGACTTCACGGTTATATCCCAGTTTTTGAAATTATTATCTAAATACACATTGTTGTAGGAGCCATAATGGATATTTGACGGATCTGTCTGCAGTTTTTACTTCAACACCTACATATTTTTGACTTGACGCGTATACCACTTTTTGAATTTATCTAAATTCACAGTGTTATAGGAGCAATAAGGACATTTGACTTGTCTATTTGTAGGACTCCTAGGAGTATGTTTCTTTGACTTGCCGGTTATACCTTACTTTTTGAAATTATTTTATAAATTCACAGTGTTATAGGAGCTATAATGGATATTTGACAGATCTGTCTGTAGTATCTACGTCGACGCCTATATCTTTGTCTTGAAGGGTATTCCTCTTTTTGAAGTGATCAAAATTCACAGTGTTATAGGTGCCACTGTAATATTTGCAGTGTTTACAACGACTACTACGAGTATGTTTCTTTGACTTGACCGGTATATACCAATTTTTTAAATTATCTAAATTCACAGTGTTATAGGAGCCATAATGGACATTTGACTGGTCTATTTGCAGTACGATTCCTACGGGTATGTTTCTTTGACTAGACGGTTATATCCTATTTTCTTAAATTATTATATAAATTCACAGTGCTTTAGGAGCTATAATAGGTATTATACGGTAAAATTTGCAGTGTTTACTACGACTACTACTAGTATGTTTCTTTGACTTGACTGTTATATTTCACTTTTGAAATTATCAAAATTTACAGTGTTATATGCAGTATCTACTACGACTGCTATGATTGTTTGTTTTGACAATTATATCCCTCTCTTAGAAATTATCTAATTTCACAGTGATATAGGTGCCATAATGGATACTTGACGGATCCGTTTGCAGTGTCTACTATGTCTCCTATTTTCCTTTGACTTAACGGTTATATCCCATTTTTTGAAATTATCTAAATTTACAGCGTTATAGGAGCCATAATGGACATTTGGCTGGTTTATTTTCAATATCTATTTCGACTCCTTCGAGTATGTTTCTTTGACTTGACGATTATATTCCACTTTTGAAATTATTATCTAAATTCACAGAAGTGATATAAGAGCCATAATGGATATTTGACGTATCTGTTTGCAGTATCTACTATGTCTCCTATGTTCCTTTAATTTAACGGTTATATCCCATTTTTTGAAATTATTATATATATTTGCAGTGTTATAGGAGATATAATTGATAGTTGACGGATATGTTTACAGTACCTACTACAATTCCTATGATGATTCTTTGACTTGACAATTATATACAACTTTCTGAAATTATGGAAATTTATAGCGTTATAAGAGCAATTATGGACATTTGACTGGTTTATTTCCAATATCTACTATGACTCCTATGAGTACCTTTCTTTGACTTGACGTTTATATTCCAATTTTTGAAATTATTATCTAAATTCACAGTGTTAATGGATATTTGACGGATCTGTCTGCAGTTTTCACTTCGACACCTACGTAATTTTGACTTGACGGGAATACCACTTTTTAAAATTATCTAACTTCACAGTGTTATATAAGCCATAATGGATATTTGATTGGTCTATTTGTAGTATCTAGTCCGACTCCTACGAGTATGTTTCTTTGACTTGACTGTTATATTCCACTTTTGAAATTATCTAAATTCACAGTGTTATATGCAGTATCTAGTACGGCTGCTATGATTGTTTGTTGACAATTATATCCCACTTTTAGAAATTATCTAAATTCACAGTGTTATATGCAGTATCTACTACAACTGCTATGATTGTTTGTTTTGACAATTATATCCCACTCTTAGAAATTATCTAAATTCAGTGATATAGGTGCCATGGATACTTGACGGATCCGTTTGCAGTGTCTACTATGTCTCCTATGTTCCTTTGACTTTTTTGAAATTATTATCTATATTTACAGTGTTATAGGAGCTACAATTGATAGTTGAAGGATCTGTTTACAGTATATACGACGACTCCTATGATTAATTATATACAACTTTTGTAATTATCTAAATTCGCAGTGTTGTAGGAGCCATAATGAATATTTGACTGGTCTATTTGCAGTATCTAGTACGACTCCTACGAGTATGTTTCTTTGACTTGCCGGTTATATCCTAATTTTTGAAATTATTATATAAATTCACAGTGCTATAGGAGCCATAATGGATATGTGACAGATTTGTCTGTAGTATCTACTTCGACGCCTATATCTTTGACTTGAAGGGCATACCTCTTTTTGAAATTATCAATATTAACAGTGTAATAGACATTATACTGTAATATTTGCAGTGTTTACTACGACTACTACGAGTATATTTTTTTTTTGATTTGACCGTTATATACCATTTTTTAAATCATTATCTAAATTCGTAGTGTTGTAGGAGCCATCATGGATATTTGACGGATCTGTCTGCAGTTTTAATTTCGACACCTACGTATTTTTGACTTGAAATTATTATCTATTTTATCAAAATTCACAGTGCTATAGGTGCCATAATGGACATTTGACTGGTCTATTTGCAGTATCTAGTACGACTCCTACGGATATGTTTCCTTGACTTTTTGATTATATCAGTATCTACTACGACTGCTATGATTGTTTGTTTTGACAATTATATCCCACTTTTAGAAATTATCTAAATTCACAATGATATAGGTGCCGTAATGTATACTTGACGGATCCGTTTGCAGTGTCTACTATGTCTCCTATATTCCTTTGACTTAACGGTTATATCCCATTTTTTCAAATTATTTTCTATATTCGCAGTGTTATAAGAGCTAAAATTGATAGTTGACAGATCTCTTTACAGTATCTACTACGACTCCTATGATTCTCTGACTTGACAATTATGTACAACTTTTTGAAATGATCTAAATTCACAGTGTTATAGAAGCCATAATGGACATTTACTGGTTTATTTTCAATATCTACTACGACTTCTTGAAGTTGACAGTTATATCCCACTTTTTGAAATTATTATCTAAATTCACATTGTTGTAATAATATTTGACGGATCTGTCTGCAGTTTTTACTTCGACACCTACGTATTTTTGACTTGACGGGTATACCACTTTTTGAAATTATCTAAATTCACAGTGTTATAGGAGCCATAATGGACATTTGACTGGTCTATTTGCAATATCTAGTACGACTCCTACGAGTACGTTTCATTGACTTGCCGGTTATATCCTAACTTTTGAAATTATTATATAAATTCACAGTGCTATAGGAGCCATAATGGATATTTGACAGATGTCTGTAGTATCTACTTCGACGCCCATATCTTTGACTTGAAAGGCATACATCTTTTTTAAATTATCAAAATTCATAGTGTTATAGGTGCCATAATTGACATTACACGGTAATATTTGCAGTGTTTACTACGAATACTACAATTATGTTTCTTTGACTTGACCGTTATATCTCAATTATTTAAATTAATATCTAGATTCACAGTGTTGTAGGAGCCATAATGGATATTTAGCGGATCTGTTTGCAGTTTTTACTACGACACCTACGTTTTTTTGTCTTGACGAGTATACCACTTTGTGAAATTATCAAAATTTACAGTGTTATATAGGAACCATAATGGACATTTGACTGGTCTATGTGCAATATCTGGTACGACTTCTACGGACATGTTTCTTTGACTTGACGGTTATATCCTACTTTTTGAAATTATTATATAAATTCACAGTCCTATAGGAGCTATAATAGACATTATACGGTAAAATTTGCAGTGTTTACCACTAATACTAAGAGTATGTTTCGTTGACTTGACCGTTATATCCCACTCTTAGAAATTATCTAAATTCACAGTGGTATAGGTGCCATAATGGATACTTGATGGATCTGTTTGCAGTGGCTACTATGTCTCCTATGTTCCGTTGACTTAGCGGTTATATCCCATTTTTTGAAATTATTATCTATTTTCGCAGTGTTATAGGAGCTATAATTGATAGTTGACAGATCTGTTTACAGTATATAATACGACTCCTATGATTCTTTGACTTTGAATAATTATATACAACTTTTTGAAATTATCTAAATTCACAGTGTTATAAGAGCCATAATGGACATTTGTCTGGTTTATTTCCGATATCTGCTACGACTCCTACGAGTATGTTTCTTGGACTTGACGGTTATATCCCAGTTCTTAAATTATTATCTAAATCCACAGTGTTGTAGAAGCCATAATGCTTTTTTGACGGATCTGTCTGCAGTTTTTACTTCGACACCTACGTATTTTTGACTAGTTATATATATATATTGACAGTGTTATATTCAGTATCTACTTCGACTGCTATGACTGTTTGGTTTGACAATTATATTCCATTTTTAGAAATTATCTAAATTTACAGTGTTGTAGGAGCCATAATGGATATTTGACGGACCTGTCTGCAGTTTTTATTTCGACGCCTACGTATTTTTGACTTGACGAGTATACTACTTTTTGAAATTATCTAAATTCACAGTGTTCTAGGAGCCATAATGCACATTTGACTGGTTTATTTTCAATATCTATTTCGTTTCCTAAAAGTATGTTTATTTGACTTGACGGCTATATCCCAATTTTTGATTATATTATCTAATCCACAGTGTTGTAGGAACCATAGCGGATATTTGACGCAACTGTCTGCAGTCTTTATTTGGACGCCTACGTATTTGACTTGACGAGTATACCACTTTTTGAAATTATTTAAATTGACATTGTAATAGGAGCTGTAATGGACATTTGACTGGTTTATTTTCAATATCTATTTCGTTTCCTAAAAGTATGTTTATTTGACTTGTCGGCTATATCCCAATTTTTGATTATATTATCTAAATCCACAGTGTTGTAGGAACCATAGCGGATATTTGACGCAACTGTCTGCAGTCTTTACTTGGACGCCTACGTATTTGACCTGACGAGTATACCACTTTTTGAAATTATTTAAATTCACATTGTAATAGGAGCCGTAATGGACATTTGACTGGTCTATTTGCAGTATCTAGTACAAATTTTACGAGTATGTTTCTTTGACTTGACGGCTATATCCTACTTTTTGAAATTATTATATAAATTCACAGTGCTGTAGGAGCCATAATGGATATTATACGGTAAAATTTGCAATGTTTACTACGACTACTACTAGTACGTTTCTTTGACTGGACGGTTATATTCCACTTTTGAAATTATTATCTAAATTCACAGTGTTATATTCAGTATCTTCTACGACTGCTATGATTGTTTGGTTTGACCATTATATCCCTCTCTTAGAAATTATCTAAATTCACAGTGATATGAGAGCTATAATGGATACTTAACGATAATATCCCATTTTTTTAAATTATTATTTATATTCGCAGTGTTATAGGAGCTATAATTGATAGTTGACCGATCTACTTACAGTATCTACTAGGACTCCTATAATTGACTTGACAATTATGTACAACTTTTTGAAATTATATAAATTTATAGCGTTATAGGAGCCATAACGGACATTTGACTGGTTTATTTCCAGTATCTACTATTTTTGACTTGACGGTTATATCCCAATTTTTGAAATAATTATCTAAATTCACAGTGTTGTAGGAGCCATAATGGATATTTGGCGGATCTGTTGGCAGTATCTACTACGTCTCGTATGCTCCTTTGACGTAACAGTTATATCCCATTTTTTGAAATTATCTAAATTTACAGCGTTATAGGTACCATAATGGATATTTGACGGACGTGTCTGCAGTTTATATACTTCGACGGCTACGTATTTTTGATTTGACGAGTATACCACTTTTTGAAATTATCTAAATTTGCAGCCCTAATGGACATTTGACTAGTATATTTAGAATATCTAGTACGACTGCTACGAGTATGCTTCTTTGACTTGACGGTTATATACCTCAATTTTTGAAATCATTTTCTAAATTCACAGTGTTGTAGGAGCCATAATGGATACATAATTTTTACTTCGACGCTTATGAATTTTTGACTTGACGAGTGTTCCACTTTGTGAAATTATCAAAATTCAGAGTGTTATAGGTGCCATAATGGACATTATACGGTAATATTTGCAGTGTTTACTACGACTACTACGAGCATGTTTCTTTGACTTGACGGTTATATCCCACTTTTAAAATTATTATGTAAATTCACTGTGCTATATGCAGTATCTACTACGACTGCTGATTGTTTGTTTTGACAATTATATCCCACTCTTAGAAATTATCTAAATTCGCAGTGATATAGGAGCCATAATGGATGTTTGACGGATCAGTCTGCAGTTTTTACTTCGACGCCTACGTAATTTTGAGTTGACAACTATACCAATTTTTGAAATTATCTAAATTCACAGTGTTATAGGGGCCATAACGGACATTTGACTGGTTTATTTCCAATATCTATTTCGAGTATGTTTCTTTGACTTGACGGTTGTGTCCCAATTTTTGAAATTATTATCTAAATTCACAGTGTTGTTGGAGCCATAATTTATATTTGACGGATCTGTCTGCAGTTTTTACTTCGACGCCTATGTATTTTTGACTTGACGAGTATACCACTTTTTGAAATTATCTAAATTCACAGTGTTGCAGGAGCCATAATGGACATTTGACTGGTCTATTTGCAGTATCTAGTACGATTTCTACGAGTATGTTTCTTTGACTTGACGGTTATATCCCACTTTTTAAATTATTATATAAATTCAAGGTGCTATAGGAGCCATAACGGACATTATACGGTAAAATTTACAGTGTTTACTACAACTACTACAAGTTTGTTTCTTTGACTTGACAGTTATAACCTGCTTTTTGCAATTATTATATAAATTCACAGTGCTAGTTATAGGACCTATAATTGATCTGTTTACAGTATCTACTATGACTCCTATGATTCTTTGACTAGACAATTATATATTTAGTCTGAAAATTATGACATTATTACATTAATAGAAACTTGGCTAACAGGTGAGCTATATATTGATGAGATTTTTGATACTGTGGTGTGGTTTATTTCTAATATCTACTACGATTCCTACAAGTATGTATATTATAGAAATTCACAGTGCTATAGGAGCCATAATGGATATTTGACGGATCTGTCTGGGGTATCTACTTCAACACCTGTTCTTTGACTTGAAGGATTTGACTGGTTTATTTTCAGTATCTACTACGACACCTACCAGTATGTTTCTTTGACTTGACGGTTATATCCCGCTTTTTCAAATTATTATCTAAATTCACAGTGGTGTAGGAGCCATAATGGATATTTGACGGATAATTCTGCATTATCTACTTCGACGCCTACGTACTTTTGACATGACGGGTATACCACAATTTGCAGTGTTTACAACTCCTACGAGTATGTTTCTTTGACTTGACAGTTATATCCCGCTTTTTGAAATTATTATCTCAATTCACAGTGTTATGGGAGCCATGAATATTAGGCGAATCTGTCTGCAGTATCTACTTCGACGACTATGTTTCTTTGACTTGAAGGGTATACCCCTTTTTGAAATTATCTAAATTCACAGTGTTATAGGAGCCATAATTGATAGTTTATGGATCTGTATGCAGTACCTACTACGACTCGTATGATTCTTTGACTTGACAAATATATCCCACATTTTGAAATTATTAAATTCACAGTGTTACAGAAGCTATAATAGATATTTGACGGATCTGTCTGCAGTAACTGCATCGACGCCTACGTTCCTTTGACTTGTCGGGTATAACACTTTTTGAAATTATCTAAATTCACAGTGTTATAGGAGCCTTAATGGACATTTGACGGGTACGACCCCTACGGGTATGTTTCTTTGATTTAACGGTAATATCTCAGCCGTAATAGATATTTGGCAGTTTTTCTTGCAGTATCTACTACTACTTTCTGAAATTAATTTCTAAATTCACAGTGTTATAGGAGCCATAATTGGTAGTTCTGCAATAAATATTATGCCTCCCAGGTTTCTTTGACTTGACATTTATATCCCATTTATAGCAATCTAAATGCACATTGTTATAGGAACCATAATTGATATTTGACGTATCCGTTTTCGTATCTACTAGGTCTCCTATATTCTTCTGACTTGTGTTATAGGAGTCTTAGTTGATAGTTTACGGATCTGTATCCAGTATCTACTACGACTCCCATGTTTTTTAGACTTGAACCCACTTTTTGAAATTATCTAAATTTACAGTGTTATACAAGCCATAATTGATAGTTCACGGATCTGTATGCAGTATCTACTACGTCTCATATAATTCTTTGTCTTGACAATTATATCCCACATTTTGAAATTATCTAAATTCACAGTGTTACAGGAGCTATAACAGATATTTGATAAATCTGTCTGCAGTATCTACATCGACGCCTACGTCACTTTCACATGTCGGGTATACTACTTTTTTATATTATCTAAATTCCCAGTGTTATAGGAGTCATAATGGATATTTGGCAGATTTACTGGCAATATCTTCTACGTCTCCTATGTTCCTTTGGCTTAAAAGTTATATCCCATTTTTTGAAATTAATTTCTAAATTCATTGTGTTATGGGTGCCGTAATGGGTTTTGACAGATCTGTTTGCAGTATTTAATTCGTCACCTATGTTCCTTTGACTTAAGGGTTATATCCCACTTTTAGAAATTATTATCTAAATTCGCAGTGTTATAGGAGCTGTAATTGGTAGTTGACGGATGTGTTTGCAGAAAATATTACGACCCCTATGTTTCTTTGACTTGACAATTATATACCGTTTTTTTTATAATTATTTAAAGTCACAGTGTTATAGGAGCCATAATGGACATTTGACAGATCTATTTGCAGTATCTACTTCGACGCCTACGTTTCTTTGACTACTGTGTGAAATTATCTAAATTCACAGTGTTATAGGAGCCATAATGCACATTTGACGGGTCAACTTGCAGCGTCTACTACAACTGTTACGAGTATGTTTTTTTGATTTGACGGTAATATCTCACTTTTTTAAATTATTATCCAAATTTAAAGAGTTATAGGAGCCATAATTGATATTTGACGGATCTGTTTGCAGTAACTACGACGTCTCCTATGTTCCTTTGACTTAACGGTTATATCCCACTTTTTAAAATTATTATCTAAATTCACAGTGTTATAGCAACTATAATTGGTAGTTGACGAAACTGTTTGCAATAAATATTACGACCCCCATATTTCTTTGACTTGACAATTATATCCCACTTTTAGAAATCTAAATGCACATTGTTATATGAACCATAATATATGTTTGACGTATCCGTTTGCGTATCTACTACGTCTCCTATATTTTTCTGACTTAACGATTATATCCCTCTTTTGAAATTATCTAAATTCTCAGTATCATAGGACCCTTAGTTGACAGTTTACGGATATCTGCAGTAACTACTTTGACGCCTACGTTTCTTTGACTTGACGGCTATACCACTTTCTGAAATTATCTAAATTAATTAACTGATCTATATACAGTATTCTACTGCGTCTCATATAATTCTTTGACTTGACAATTATTTCCCACATTTTGAAATTATCGAAATTCACAGTGTTATAGGAGCCATAATGGACATTTTACGGGTCAACTTGCAGTGTCTACTACCACTCCGGCGAGTATGTTTAACTTTACAATTATATCCCACTTTCTGAAATTATATAGTTTCACAGAGTTATGCTAGCCATAATAGACATTTAACAGGGCGACTTGCAATATTTACTACGATTCCTACGAATATGTTTCATTGATTTCACATTTATGGCCCACATTTTGACATTAAATTCTTAATGTTACAGGAACCATAATTCGTAGTTGCCGGATCTGTTTGCAGTAAATATTACGACCCCTATGTTTCTTTGACTTAACAATTATATGCCACTTTTTGAAATCTAAATTCATAGTGTTATATAATTTATAATAAATATTTGATGCATCTGTTTACGTATCTACTACGTCTCCTATGTTCTTCTGACTTTACGATTATTCCACTTTTGAAATTATTATCTAAATTCTCAGTGTTATAGGAGCTATAATGGATATTTGAACGATCTGATTGCAGTATCTACTTCGACGCCTAGGAACTATAATGAATATTTGACGTGTCAACTTGCAGCGTCTATTACTACTACTGCGAGTATGTTTCTTTAAATTTAAAATTATATCCCACTTTTTGAAATTATATAAATTCACAGTGATTTGGTAGCCATACACTTGACGGTTTGCAATGTCTACTACGACTCCTACGAGTATGTTTCTTTGACTTGACGTTCATATCCAACATTTTGAAATATCTAAATGCACAGTGTTATTGGAACCATAATGGGTATTTGACGAATCTGTTTGCGCTATCTACTACGTCTCCTACGTTCCTTTAGCTTAACAGTTATATCCCACTTTTTGAAATAATTTTCTAAATTCACAGGGATATAGGAGCCATAATTTATAGTTGAAAATTTTAAATTATTCTCAGGAGCTTTAATGGATGTTTGACGTATGTGACTGTAATATCTAGTTCGACGCCTACGTTTCTTTGATTTGACAATTATATCCCACATTTTGAAATTATTTAAATTCACAGTGTTATAGGAGCCATAATAGATATTTCACGGAACTGCAGTATCTACTTTGACGCCTACGTTTCTTTGACTTGACGGGTTTACCACTTCTTGAAATTATCTAAAGTCGCGGTGTTATAGGAGTCATAATGGACATTTGACGGGTTAACTTGCAGTGTCTACTATGACTCCTGCAAGAATGTGTCTTTGACTTGACATTTATATTTTACTATTTGAAATTATTGTTTAAATTCACAGTATTATAGGAACCATAACTGGTTTTTGCCGGATCTGTTTGCTGTAAATATTGACTCCTATGTTTCTTTGACTTGACAATTTTAAAATCTAAATTCGCAGTGTTATAGGATTTATGATAAATATTTGACGTATCTGTTTGCGTAACTACTATGTCTTCTATGTTCTTCTGACTTAAGGATATATCCCACTTTTGAAATTATCTAAATTCTCAGTGTTATAGGAGCTATAATGTATATATGACAGATCTGATTGCAGTATCTACTGCGAAGTCTACGTTTCTTTGACTTGACGGGTATACCACTTTTTCATGTTACCTAAATTCACAATGTTATAGGAGCCAAAATGGACATTTGACGGGTAAACTTGCAGTGTCTACTACCACTTTTGTGAGTATGTACTTTGCCGCGACAATTATATCCCAATTTTTGAAATTATATAAATTCACAGTGTTATGGTAGCCATAATAGACATTTGACGGGTCAACTTGCAATGTCTACACGACTCCTGCAATTATTTCTTCATCATTTCTTTCACCTTACGTAAATATCCTACTTTTTAAAATTATTATCTAAATTCACAGTGTTATAGGAACCATAATGGGTATTTTATGGATCTATTTGCATTATCTACTACGTCTCCTGTTCCTTTGACTTAACAGATATATCCCAGTTTCTGAAATGATTATTCAGTCATATATAAGCCATAATTTATAAATAAATTTTTAAAATTATTCTCAGTGTAGCAGGAGCTATAATGGATATTTGACGGATTTGACTGCAATATGTACTTCGACGCCTACTTTTCTTTGATTTGACGGGTATACTAGTTTTTGATATCTAAATTCACAGTGTTATAGGAGCCATAAAGAGCATTTGACGGGTTAACTTCCAGTGTCTACTACCAATCCTGTGAGTACGTTCTTTGACGTGACAAATACATTCCAATTTTTGAAATTATATATATATATATATATATATATATATATATATATATATATATTCATAGTGATATGGTAGCCATAAAAGACATTTGACGAGTCAACCTGCAGTGTTTACTATGACTATGTTATTGACTTTACGTTTATATCCCACTTTTTGAAAATATTATCTAATTTCACATTGTCGGGTCAACTTGCAACTCCTGTTTGTATGTTCTTTGACGTGACAATTATATCCCAATTTTTGAAATGATATAAATTTACAGTGTTTTGGTAGCCATAATAGTCATTTGACGGGTCAACTATCTAAATTCACTGTGTTATATGAACCGTTATTGGTATTTGACGGATCTGTTTGCACTATCTACTACGTCTCCTATGTTCCTTTGGCTTAACAGTTGTATAGGAGAGAATTTATAGATGAAATTTTGAAATTATTCTTAGTGGTATATAAATATTTGACGGATCTGACTGCAGTGTCTACTTCGACGCCTACGTTTCTTTGACTTTACAATTATATCACACATTTTGAAATTATCTAAATTCACAGTGTTATAGGAACCATAATGGACATTTGACGGGTCAACTTGCCGTGTCTACTACGAATTCTGTGAGTATGTTTCTTTGACTTGACGTTTATATCCCACTTTTTCAAATTATTAGCTGAATTCACAGTGTTATAGGAACCATAATTTGTATTTGCCGGATCTGTTCGCAGTAAATATTACTACTCTTATATTTCTTTGACTTAACAATTGTATCCCACTTTTTGAAATCTAAATTCACAGTGTTATAGGATTTATAATAAAAATTTGACGTATCTGTTTGTATATCTACTACGTCTCCTATGTTCTTCTAACTTACCGATGATATCCCATTTTTGAAATTATTATCTAAATTCTCAGTGTTATAGGAGCTATAATATATATTTGGTGGATCTGACTGCAGTATCTACTTCGACGCCTACGTTTATTTGACTTGACGGGTATACCACTTTTTGAAGTTATCTAAATTCACAGTGTTATAGGAGTCGTAATTAATACATGACGGATCTGTTAGCAGTATCTTCTATGACTCCTATGATTCTTTGACTTGATAATTATATTCCACTTTTTGAAGTTTTCTAAACTCACAGCCTTATACGAGCAACAATGGATATTTGACTGATCTGTCTGCAGTATGTAATTCCCTGCGTACGTTTCTTTGACTTGACGGGTATACCACTTTTCAAAATTATCTAAATTCATCGTGTTATAGAAGCCATAATGAACATTTGACTGGTCAACATGCACTGTGACTTGCACTGTCTACTACGACACCTACGAGTATGATTCCTTGACTTGACAGTTATATCCCAATTTTTGAAACTATTATCTACATTCACAGTGTTTTAAGAGCCATACTTGATAGGTAACGGATCTGTTTACAGTGTCTACTACGACTCCTATAATCTTTGATTTGACAATTATATCCCACTTTTGAAAGTTATTTAAATTCACAGTGTTATAGAAACCATATTGTATATTTGTCGCATCTGTTTGCAGTATCTACTATGTCTCCTATCTACTACGGCTCCTTTAAATTCACAGTGTTACAGGAGCCATAATGGACATTTGACGGGTCTATATGCATTGTTTACTACGACTTCTACGAGTATGTTTCTTTGACTTCATTTTTATTTCCCAATTTTTTAAATTATTATCTAAATTCACATTGTTATAGTAGCCATAATGGTTATATGACGGATCTGTTTGCAGTATCTACTACGTCGTCTATATCCCTTTGACTTTACGGATATAAGCCAATTTTTGAAAGTTTTACCTAAATTCACGGTGTTATAGGAGCAATAATTGATAGCTGACGGATCTGTTTGCAGTATCTACTACGCCTACCTTTTCTTGACTTCACGGGTATACCACTTTCTAAATTATTATCTAATTTCACAGTGTTATAGGAGCCATAATGAATATTTGACGGATATGTTTGCAACATCTACCACGTCTTCTATGTTCCTTTGAGTTTACGGTTATATCCCAAGTTTTGAAATTATTATCTCCATTTACAGTGTTATAGGAGCCATAATTGATAGTTGACGGCTGTTTGCAATATCTACTCTCCTATCTACGACTCCTATGATTCTTTGCCTTGACAATTATATTCCACTTTTTGAAATAGGAGCAATAATTAATGGTTGACGGATCTGTTTGCAGTATCTACTACGTCTCCAATGTACCTTTGACTTAACAGTAATATCCCGCTTGTTGAAATTATTATCTAAATCCAGTGTCAATTGGTAGTTGACGGATTTGTTTGCAGTAAATACCGCGACTGCTATGCTTCTTTGCCTTGATAATTGTATGTCACTTTTTGAAATCTAAATTCAGTGTTATAGGAACCATAATGAATATTTTACGGGTCAATTAGCAGTGTTTACTACAACTCCTACGGGCGTGTTTTTTTTGACTTGGCGGTTATGTCCCACTTTTTGAAATTATTATCTAAATTCATAGTGTAATAGGAGCAATAATGGATATTTAACGGATCTGTTTGCAGTATATACTACGACTCGTATGTTCTTTTGAGTTATGCCCACTTTTTGAATTTATTATGTAAATTCACAGTGTCGGAGGAACCATAATTAATAGTTGACGGATCTGTTTACCGTAACCATACGAGTCCTATGTTTCTTTGACATGACGGCTTTAGCCCACGTTTTGAAATTACTATCTAATTTTACAGTGTTATAGGAGCCATAATGGACTTTTGACAAATATGTTTACAGTATCTACTGCGACTCCTACGTTTCTTTGACTTGACGGGTATCCCACTTTTTGAAATTATTATCTAAATTCACAGTCTGATAGGAGCCATAATGGATTTTTGACGGATCTGTTTGCAGTATTTATTACGACTCTTAGTTTTGACGGGTATCTTACATTTTGAGATTATTATCTAACTTCAGTGTTATATGAACCATAATGGGTATTTGACGGATCTGTTTGCAGTATGTACTATAATTCCTATGTGTATTTGACTTGACGGTTGTATCCCAGTTTTTAAAATTATCTATATTCAGTTTTATAGAAGCCATTATGGATTCTTGACGGATTTGTTTGCAGTATCTACCATAACACCCAAGTTTCTCTGACTTGACTGGTAATCCGCTTTTGAAATTATCTAAATTCACAGTGTTATAAGAGTCATAATTGATAGTTGAATCTGTTTGCAGTATCTACTACGACTCCTTTCACTTAACGGTTATATACCACTTTTATAATAATAATAATAATTTATATATTTATTTAGATTGCCAATACACAGGTACAATCCCTATTACATATTAACAGTATGAAATAGACATATAGATACAAACACATATTATAAGTTACTTATTATAGTAATTTTTAATATCTTGTTTTCTACTTTCTGTAATATCGAAATCATTTACACTAGAATTTATATTATTTACAATACTTGTGGTTTATGTCCCAGGTGAATATATTGGAACACATATCTCGCCTATATTTAAGCGTATTCACTTGAAATAATTTAGTTTGAAAATTATATGAAATAATTAATGGGAATGAGAAGAATCTTTTATAATACAAATATCGTAGAAATCTCTCTTGAACTTTAACTAACCTACAAATAAAGTGGGGTTCCGAACAACACAGCAGTATTCTAATAGTGATCTGACTAATGAATTATACAAAGTAATTATTGTTTCTACAATAAATATCTACTTTGTCTGAAAATAAAATTTAATTTACAATATTTTTGTATGAAATATACGTAGTGCTTATAAACTTAAAATTGTTTTGAAATATAACTAAAAGATCTAATGTGTCGTTCACTTTGTTCAATACAGTATTACTTTTACTTATATGGCAATTATAATTAATCGATATTTTCTTTCTAGTGAAGGTCATTGATTTACGTTTCCTATTATATAATAGTAATCTGCTTTTATTGCACCAAACAACCACACTATTTATATCTAATTGAAGATTTTTACAGTCATGTACTGATGATATATCTGCAAAAATGGATATTTGACGGGTATTTGTGCAGTATCTACTACGGCTCCTACGAGAATGTTTGTTTAACTTGACGGTTATGTCTCAGTTTTTGAAATTATCTAAATTTCCAGTGTAATATTACACATAATCAATATTTGACGGATCTACTACGACTACTACGTTTCTTTGATTGAGGGATATCCCACATTTTGAAATTATTATGTAAATTCACAGTGCAATAGGAGCCATAATAAACATATAACGGATCTGTAGGCAATATCTTTTACGACTCCTATATTTCTGTGATTGACGGGAGCATAACATGGTAAATCAGTTTTTATCATATTTTTCCTCCCGTTTTACTTGAAAACAGTGGTATTCATAACAATAGAAAGAGGAAAAATTTTGTATCAAATGACACCAAATACATGTAAATTATGTAATATTTTAGTCCCATAAATTAATTATTAAATTTGTTTAATTTCCTATTAATAGTGACTGTCATGACATTTGAAAATAATAAACAAATGTTCGACTTTTTATTTGTCAAAATTCGTTAAGATATGATTATTTTGTTTTATGGATAGACTGTGTTCAATACTGTAATGCCCGGTTGTAGAAACGTTCATCAACGCTTTCTTTAATTAACGGATCATCGAAACGAACAACTGCAACGCGAAGATCGAGGAAACAAATTCGAATTTGATGGTCCGTTAATTAAACAAAGCGTTGATGAACATTAGTTTTACAGATATGTAACTTTAAGAAAGTGACAAAAAATACATCAATTGTTGATTATTATAAAATTATACATATAAGTGGCAGCTTGCGTTGCGATTTTGTTTATTATTTATGGATCTCTATTATCTAATCCCCAGTTACACCAATGAGACTTCAATTTTAAGCTAGGTTTAAACAAAAAGTGCAAACCAAAATTTTGACAGTAATATAATACAATTCATTTGACATTTCATTTCGATGCATCATTGTCAATTTAAGCCAACTTTAATATTTAAGTTACGTGGGTGCAAGCGGCCATTAGACTTACAGATGTGAACAAAATGCACCCATTTAAATTTATAAAATTATTAGACATTGCTTGGAATAAATTAATTTAATAAAATAATAATATTTGTACAAGTTATAGGTTATGATAAATTCTGACAAATAAAAAGTCAAATATTTGTTTATCTTTTTGTTCAAATGTATATCATCACGGCATATTCCTCATTGCTAGGTGTGATAATCTATTTTGTACACCGATTTCGGTAATGATAAATTAATAATTTATTAATTTATGGGAGTAAAATATTACATAATTTACATATATTTGGTGACATTTGATGCATTTTTATTTATATTTATATTGTTATCACAACCATTGTTTTCAATTAAAACGGGGGGCAACAGTTTACAAAAAAGTGATTCACCAAATTAATTTCCTATGTACACCTTGAAAACAAAAGACACGGTATAATAAAAATAAAAAAGGAACCCGGTATATAAATTTAAATTCATGTATTTATTTCTAACAATGAATGTGTAATATTGTGTTATTGTTATTTCAGATAGCGTCCGTCAGTAGCGATTTCAAACAGATAAGGTGATTTTTACGGTCATATCAATATTCAAATTTCATCATAGATACGCGGGTATAGTATTCTTAGACTAAATTTATATTAAATTTACTTATAAAAAATAAATCACATTACAAAAAAAGGCAGAACAGAAATTATAAATTAAAAAATGCAAAATTATTTTTGTTAATTATCGTCAGGTTTATTATTAGTTAGGATTTTCGCTAGTTCAACGTTATTAATAAATTATTAATAAAATAAAGTATACTATCCAGCTTTAAACATTCAAACATTGAACTAAACCAAATCAAATAATTAACATTCATGTGTTAATTATCATCACCAAATATTGTAAAAATTCTCTGATGTTCACAAGTGGATGTGCATGTACATATGATTATAAAAGATTGCGCTTTGGTTTCTACATTAGAATAATGTATTTAATATTGGCAACGTTGTTAGACGTCACTGTGATGATAGTATGAATAAAAATGTACAAATTGGACGTCACAAATACTGGATATGCATGAAGTATATGCGGTGGACGTCGGATCCAGTCAGTGTGCAGGAGCTCATAATGTCGTCAAATATACATAGATGTATATCGTTGTAAATACACTTTACTTAAATTTGAACCGAAATTCATAATCAGGAGAAAGTCCATATTCAAATTGAAATACATTAAAGTTAATCATTTGTGTGCGTGTTTTGCATA
>OY720451.1:36981761-37275630 GCA_963082715.1 Harpalus rubripes | reverse complement strand
AAAGCGTACCTACTTAAACATGCAAATATATGTAGTTCATCTAACCTATTTTTTTCAGAAAAAATGCCAATATCTCTATAAATATAGCTTTCCGCGCCCAATTCGTAGCGGTATTTAGTGCTTTTAATGGTTTATCAAGTATATATAACCATTAATATAAAATTCTTGAATTCTGGATAAACTGCAATTTAGCCAAATTGGAACACTCCACCAGCAAAGATAAATGATAATTAACAGCAATGTCGACGAAATAATTCCTTGCCACCTATCAAATTCAATTAAATTATTAATTACACAATATTAGACATTTATTAGTATATTATGTAAATAATTACTTTCATTGTAGAAGATTTGAAAAAAAATATTTAAAATAGCTACCGACCAGTGGCAAAAAAATATTTGCTTGAATTACAATGCAATTTTGTTGCGAATTTTTAGAAAATTCTTTTTGTTTTATGATTCGCACGTCGTACAGTATATACTCTTCAATTTTTTTGTTCTGAGTTGTGGAACACCCTGATATATAGGTATATATACAGGTTGTCTCACAACTCGCGCCCCAGACGAAACTGACACTTGCCGACGACAATAGGTTGCCAACAAATAGAAGAAAATAATTTGCGGCAGCTTGCATAACGGAGTTACAAGACTTTAATTCACCAATCCCGGAAGGATATCTTGAGGTGTGATGATATTATTACAAAATAAAACTGGTTGCTAGGTTTTTAAGAAATTAAAAATTTGGATAACAAAATTATAAAATTTTGTATTGACACAGGATTCTGAACTGTGTGAATAGAGTAAGCGCGTGGGAAGAGTATACTAGTTATGGAGGTTATGAAATGAATTTTCGTGTGTCAACACGGCAAATCATAATAGTTTAAATACGTTATTCAAAAAATGTAAGTACATACTTTTGTCCATTTAAACGAGGTGGGATTATATGAAGACCAATGACTCGTCAATTTATTCCCGCCCAACAATTAATGATATTTTTTGTTTTTTGTATATATCTTGGTGAAATTGAGGGTGTTCGATTGCGTGGCCGTCCAGTGTGTAAGTGGATGGATGTGATTGATAATGTACTAAAAGAGAGAAAGTTTCCGAGTGGGAAGAGAAGAAGAGCGTGTATGAATGCGATTATGAATGTGGCCGAGGCGAAAGAAGTGTGCTTAGACAGGAATGTGTGGCGAAGGATGTTTGTTTCGTAACTACTATTATTATGGTCCGGTTGCGGTATTTCGCTATCGTAATTTGGTCACTTTAATATGTTGACAGTGAGGAATATAGGTTGTACCTATGATGTCAGGTTAGTAAGAATGTTGTTGAAAGAGAGACTGATTTTTTTTGGATGATGTTTTTTTTTTCTCTTTCGGGTTTGTGCTAACCCACTAAGTGGGAAATGCGTGATTTTATGTATGTATGTATGTTTTGTTGAAAATTGTTTCCTTCTTACAGTATGAGGATTTTTGTGACCAGATAAGCGTATTGTGCATTATTAAAGACACTTTCTCTAATATATCCAGCCCTGGAAACAATGAAATTTTTGCACATGGTATGGGAGTAACTGTTACTCTTTTAAAATATTCCAAATTGTCATATGTGACACATCAAACTGTAAAGCTGGATTCAGAGATTGCGTAGTAAACACAGCATTACACAACACAGGCAAACATAGAAACTTAAAACCAATTCAGAGATTGTACAGAAAACATAGCACTATTGTATGTCAGAAAATCCATTCTCTTTTTGTCGTAGAGGATCGTCGAGTTCTTCACTAAGCTGATTAACTTTATGTCTTGTTCATAAGAATCACTAATTTTTTAACTAATTATAATAAACACAACTGCAATACAAAATAACTTAAAAGTTATCTTAACAAATGTCAGCAAGTTGTCAACATTAACGCGCTGTAGTAGTAGGCGTGGTGTAACTACGAATACTTACGAAACATAGCGTACATGGCCGAACATGGCAAAACATAGCTTCGAAATAAAATATGACCAATTCCCCATGTTTTGCTGTGTTGTGCTATGCTATGTCTGTAACTATGAATCAGTACACGCTTTTCCGTATGTTCATTTTCTATGTTTTTCTGTGCTATTCTATGCTATGTTTACTACGCAATCTCTGAATCCAGCTTAATAATCTCGAAGATATTGTATATGGTACAACATAAATTTACGAATATTACGAAGAGGATGATTTTCGTGTAACTTCGTTGACCTTGAGAACTTCACCATAGGTAATTACAATGTCTGTGTATCCGCTAATCATAAACATAAGCATTTTGCCAGAATTTTACCTTATAAACGAGTTTATTACTATACCTTGTTCCATTTAAGCCATTCGGTATTGGGGAGCATAGGGAACAGTTTTGACCTCTCTGATTGGCTGAAAATAGAGACAAGAGACAAGTTTACCCAATGTAATTTCGGCTATTTCAGATTTGCGCTGTTGCCAGTGCCATCTACTGAATGGCTTAAATGGAACAGAGCATAATGTTAAAATTTAATTACAACAACTGACAGGACTTTCAATTACTAAAACAAAATTTTTCATAGGTATTGCTACTGCATTCAATTATTACAAAAATATTTGGAACGACTCGTCAATTTACGGGGTGGTAAATATGCTAAAAAATATGCGATTTCGAGAAAAAGAAAGAAAAGCAAATATCTCGCTTATTTATTAAATTGGCAATTTTTTCATATAAAATGATTTATACAGGAACATGTAAGCTACTTGATGACGGATGTACATTCCTGATACCACTTCCGGTTTATGAGTAATTAATATCTACTTTGAAATTTCAAATGGAATATAGTATTTTTTTACAAATTTGAAAAGTACATCAAATTTGCTTTACAATCGTGTAAAATAATCCATATATTACATTATTAAAAAGTAAAATGGCAAGCACTTTTTTATACACCTAATTGGCAAGAGAATAGTGAGCCATGACTGTGGCTTGTGTTCCTTATTCTTATTGTCTATATTATTTTAATTTTATTTCGTTTAATAATAACAGTTACAATTGTTTTAGTTAATTGTTTTATTTCAAGCCACAGTCATGGCTCACTATTCTCTTTCCAAAGGAGTATAAAAAAGTGCCCGCCATTTTACTTTTTAATAATGCAACATACGGACTATTTTACATGATTGTAAAGCAAATTGATATACTTTTCAAATTTGTAAAAAAATATACTATGTTCCATTTGAAATTTCAAAGTAGATATTAATTACTCATAAACCGGAAATGGTATCAGGAATGTCCATCCGTTATCTAGTAGCTTACATGTTGCTGTATAAATCATGTTATATGAAAGAAATTACCAACTTAATAAATAAGCGAGATATTTGCTGGGTTCATTAAAATATAACACCCTTATATACAGAAAAATGTATTGAAGTTGAAGGACAAGTTTTCGAGCAGTTATTATAATTTTGCATTATTTAGTCTGTCACTAAATTTTAATAGCCTTTTTGTAATTAGTGTAATGGTTAAAATATATTACTAAAAAAGTAACAAAATTTTGTATTAAATTATGGTTTTTCCACTATAAACTACTATTTTTTATGAATGTAAATAACTTCTTAATTTATAATTTTAGACCCCTTATTATTTAATATTAAAGGGATTCTAATTTACTACCGAAATAAATATATATGTATTGCGTGTTCCATTAAGAAATATAAAGTTACATATTGTTGCGCTTAAACGGAGCCCCTTGTATGCAAATGCATATGATACGTAGATAGACAATAATGTATCATATAAATTATATTTGAAGAGTTTTTCTATCTGAATTAAAATAAAAGAGTTATAAAGAGAGGACAAATCGATGAATCACCCTGTATATATGCTATATTCTGATTTAGCCAGATGGCTTACTGAATGAATATAACAATTTTTCTAATAAGTTTTTTTATGTTGCATACATTGTATTGCATTAGACATTAAAACAAAATAAATAAGTTAAACATTTTATTGAAATTTTTTAAATATTTCAAATACATTTATGACACATATGAAACTTGTCGTACATATTTGTAAATAAAAAATTCTTTGACTTAACACGTTTGTATTTTACAGATAAACCAACACAGTATGCATTGATTCAATTAAAAAATAATTCGATGATAATCTGATTATGATCCTAACACTATTATATATAAATGAAAGTTATACATCTATTCACATAACATTTAAGATTTGCAATGGGAAATTGGCACGCATAAACATAATCTTTACTCAGCCGCGTTAGCTAGCTGAAGACTTACATACAAACATTATTCTAAATGACAAAACAAAAACGAACAAAATACATAGTTACTTGAGTACAACAGTTAATGCGAAAGAAAATCTCAAACTGGTTGATGATGTGACTGTTGTGCGTATTTCCCAATCTGCAGACAAGACAAGTGGCAGGTGGATGAAAATGGTTGGCTATCTCTGGGAAGAAAGAGGGTTTCACTGACTTGGTATGGCAGTGGGTTTCTGTCGAAACACGCTTGGAATGATCGTTACAATGACAATTTCTATTAGGTATAATCGTATTCTATGTTAATCATATGAAATACTAAACGATGATTCAAAAAGTCGCATCTTCTGATGCGTTGTATGAAATGCTGCTTGCAATTTACTGGCGATTACGTCTGCCACCTGAAACAAATTACAAAATCTTTTTAATACTCTGTTATGGGTGTATTCTAAACACAATCCGTTAAAATATATTATGTAAACGGATTCCGTTAAAATATTTCTTATTAACGGATTCCGCTAAAAATTCTATTCACAATATGACATTTCAACGGATCCGTTAAAATTAATATAATAAACGGATCCGTTTGCTACTGCAGGGCAGTGTTGTCAAATTGTAAATGTCAACATATTTATATTTTGATAATAACAAGATCTATTAAGATCTAAACAGATATTTGTGATACATAAATTTAGAGATACTATTTAGTAATAAATTAAAATCAATAAATAATCACAATAATGAATATATTCTTCAAAATAATCTTTGGAATGTTGGTAGGTGAATATTTTGTTTTAATACATGTCAAAATTGTCAGTTTCATAACCCTTTGATATTATATATTATTGTAAATTTGGAAAAAAAATGGGCATAAAACAAAAAAATCTATAAAACCAATTCGTTGCTTATTAAGCGCAGCTAAAGTAATAATGAAGAAGATCCCCAACGGCCAACCCCAACATTTATCTTGAAATTATAGAAATCACCTCGGACACCACCAAGCTAATCTACAGTATCGAGAAAATGAACATACGCGGGGCCACAATTAAATATAGGCGCATGCACTTTAAAAACTACACAAATGAGCTTGATTCTTAATTCTTCACAAATATTAATGAAATTTTCTTTATTAGATTCATTCATCTAATCAGTATTATTCGAATATAATCAAAATAACCATTGTTGTAATCAAAATATTCTTTGTTGCGATAAAAATATCCTTTGTTGTTATCAATAATTATAAATAAAGGCACCAATAGAACATTTGTGTCTTGGGCCCCTGAAGATTAAATGCAGTCCTGAAAATACTCGAATATTTTTAAAACATTAGGTAAAGTACAAGATTTGCAAGTAGAGTAAAATATCTGCTCGTTTCATTAGAGAAAGCATTTTTAATTTAACGAGAAATGGATAATTTTTGTATTGTTAAAATCTTTCATCGAACCGATTTTTTATAGGTTATGTACGAGTATTATTTTGTTATAAAAATTATTTATTTGTACTTTTCTTTCAATTACATTTTATGAATCCAAGGGTCGGAGCAAACAGTAAAAGATGATAACGCCATTCTCTGCTTAAAATTTAGAAATTTCTAAATATTTATGTATTAAATGTCGTCCGTTTACAATTAACGGCTATGAATCATTCTCCGTTTAAATTTTATTTATAAACGGATAACATAAACGAATCTCCGTTTATATTATTAACGGATAGTGTCTTTAGAATATCAAAATCTAGTTAACGGATATCTTAATTTTAACGGTCCGTTTATAATTAACGGAATGCCTTTAGAATACACCCATTAGGAAGGATAAACCACAACATATTAATTAAATATAAGTACATTTATATACCAAATTTTATTTACGTTCACCAACTCAAAATCATAATACACACAGAATAAACACGAGAATCTGTGACATACGCGTTTAACATGAGAAAATAGTTTGTCTCAAATGTTGTTCTGTAAAACTTTATGAGGTACTTCATACATAACGATTTATAGAATAAAATTCAGAACTTTTGGAAGTTAAAATTTTAAAATTTGTTCTTTTGATACCTAAATAATTTAAATACGTGGAAAAACGGATTATTATGTGATTATTTTAAAAAATCTGATGTGGCCAGCACATTACCTTCCGTCAGTTCTATGTATTTTGTACAAATTTCATATAGAAAACTCCTTGCTAAAGATTATATTTTTTGTACTTTACCTTCCGGCAGTTGCATGTATTTTCTGCAAATTCCATACAGAAAATTTATAGCAAAAGATCCTATATTTCCAGTAAAATTATAATAGTTAGGGAGGTGGTGGCAGAAATTTTTAAGTCATTTGCTCGTGTTGCAGAAGTTGAAAATAGTGAATTTTTGATTATGAGAAACACTAATAACAACTTCTGCAAAACCATTATTGCTGCATTATTAATTAATAAGTAATTAAATATGAAAAAATAAAAAGAGTCCCTAAATCATTTGATCGCGTCTGGCACTTTTTATAACTTATGGTCCTTAAGAAGGCCTTCAGATAAATCTCATCGCCAGACGTGTATGTCCCTGCATTAATGAATAATTCAGTTTTTTTATTTTAATTTTTTGATGTAATAAAATTTAAATGATTTGCTCGTCAATAAAATTTACACGAAATGTCAATTAGGTCATAAACAACAAGGAAACAATAGTCTGCCATTTTACTTTTACTGCGATAATGAGAGGTGAATTTTCAAAATTAAAAAAAAAAACAACTCATTAAATTATTTGATCGTGTCTGGCTCTGGGCTAAATTGTTCTATTGTATGTTAAAACTATGAATATTGCTATGCCAGACGTTAGTATCACTGATTTTCCAAAGCCAGAAGAATTTTTTCTAGCTACTATAATAAGCTAGTCAATATGTACAATAGAACCTGGTTTCCTTGCAAAAGGTCGGGTATCTATTATTTTTGGATATGTTGTAATGACCAAGACCAGTGATAAGAAACCAATTTTGTATAAACGAAAGACCTGTGCTACCAGAGTTATAGGGAAAAAAATTCGAAATTTTCTGTCTTCGGCTTTTCCTCAATTCTTGTGTATCTTTTGAATATATTTAATAATATTTAATTTTTGTATCATTATTATTATTTTTGTATAAGATTTTTATGTATATCTTCTAAAAGCAGTGACATACATGTTTGTCATAATTTTTTTTCTTGTTCTGGAGGCAAAAACGAACCAATTTAAAAAAATGAAAGGCGATCAAATAATTTAAGGTAGCTTTTATTTCTTACCCAATACATATACAGGGTGTTATATTTTAATGGACCCAGCAAATATCTCGCTTATTTATTAAGTTAGCAATTTTTTCATAAAACATGATTTATACAGGAACATGTAAGCTACTTGATGACGGATGTACATTCCTGATACCACTTCCGGTTTATGAGAAATTAATATCCACTTTGAAATTTCAAATGGAACATACCATATTTTTTTACAAATTTGAAAAGTGCATCAAATTTGCTTTTTTACAATCATGTAAAATAATCCATATGTTACATTATTAAAAATTAAAATGGCGGGCACTTTTTTATACACCTAATTGGAAAGAAAATAGTGAGCCATGACTGTGGCTTGAAATAAAACAATTAACTAAAACAATTGTAACTATTATTATTAAACGAAACAATATTTTTTTTCATAATAATACAGAAAATAAGAATAAGGAACACAAACCACAGTCATGGCTCACTATTCTCTTTCCAATTAGGTGTATAAAAAAGTGCCCGCCATTTTAATTTATAATAATGTAACATATGGATTATTTTACATGATTATAAAGCAAATTTGATGCACTTTTCAAATTTGTAAAAAAATATAGTATGTTCCATTTGAAACTTCAAAGTGGATATTAATTACTCATAAACCGGAAGTGGTATCAGGAATGTACATCCGTCATCAAGTAGCTTACATGTTCCTGTATAAATCATGTTATATGAAAAAAATGCTAACTTAATAAATAAGCGAGATATTTGCTGGGTCCATTAAAATATAACACCCTGTATATTTATTTCGGTAGTAAATTAGAATCCCTTTAAAAAAGTATTAAGTAATAAGGGGTCTTAAATTATAAATTAAGAAGTTATTTACCTTTCTTCGTTGAATGATATGTTTCTATCATGTTATTATTAACAAAGTAAGCTATGGATAATTTGATCAGTTGTTTCGAATTTAAATAAACAAGTTGTCCAAATACTCTTAGTTTATCATTGTTGATGTTGATGTGAAAATGCATAATACAAATTTTAGTAAAGATGAGATGGTGAATATAATATTTATAATAGAAAAATCTATTGAAGTTGAAGGACAAGTTTTCGAGCATTTATTATAATTTTGCATTATTTAGTCTGTCATTAAATTTTAATAGCTTCTTTGGAATTAGTGTAATGTTTAAAATAAGTATTAATAAAAAAGGATCAAAATTTTGTATTATATTATGGTTTTTTCCACTCTGAACTACTATCTTTTATGAACGTAACTTCTTAATTTATAATTTTAGACCCCTTATTACTTAATACTTTTTTAAAGGGAATCTAATTTACTATCAAAATCAATAAATAAATATAGGGTGTTCCATTAAGAAATATAAAGTTACATATTGTTGCGCTTAACCGGAGCACCCTGTATACAAATGTATATGGTATGTAGACATATTTGAAGAGTTTTTCTATCTGACTTAAAATAAAAGAGTTATAAAGAGAGGACAGACCGATGAATCACCCTGTATAGGGCGCGAGCAGACACGTGACTCGAGCGACCTTGACGTGCTTGGAATCAGCTGATTTGTGTGCGCATGTCATTTTGACAAGAACAATGTCACATTGACAGTACCAATGTTTTGACTTATTTTGATTTTGAACTGCTTTAATGTTATTATTTTACAATTTTTAGGTAGTGAAACATATGAAATTAAAAATAATAACATTAAAGCAGTTAAAAATCAAAATAAATCAAAACATTGATCTTGTCAACGTGACAATGTTCTTGTCAAAATGACATGCGCACACAAATCAGCTGATTCCAAGAACGTCAAAGTCGCTCGAGTCACGTGTCTGCTCGCGCCCTATAGTCAATTTAACATAATAACTAAATGGCAGACGTGATCAAATAATTTAGGAGAGGTTATATATTTTGCCATTTTGAAAATTATTTTTTCACAAGTTTCAAAACTCTATTACCTGTCATTCCTAACGACGATCAAATCATATACCGAAATTGCCACCAGCTCCCTAGCTATAAGACAAACACACTTAGGCGATTTCGGGCGACAACCGTTCACTTGCGGCATGTTGCGTTCAGGTACGTTCACACATTCGGGCGCTAGGAACAACATACCCGGTATGCTTGGATCAGTGCTCACAGCTGAACGGGTTTGCGAGTCGGGTCAGCTCTCTGTTCACTATTTCTATCTCTTTTTATCATGTCTTTTTTTGAAATGTCAAAAGTCAAAACAGTCGAAGTCGTGGTGTTATGTCAAACAGGGTGACATTATTTTCCTTGACTCTTTTTTGGGCAAATATGGAAAAAACTATCTTTCTCCGTTAATGCATTTTAATTGTCAGGCACTATTTTTGACAGTTTTAAATGTCGCAGAATCACCAAGCACGATGTCAACAAGTGAACCAACGATTTTTGGCGCCACCATTAACCATATCATATCGTAACTAACCGTAAGTAATCCGAAGAAGTGAACGGGTATGTCGCCCGAAATCGCCTTATGTCAATTTCACTTGACACTGACATCTTTCAATCAAAATTTTCTTAATATAGTAGCTGTTTCCATAGTTATGGCTACTTTATGAAATTTAATTTCTTTATAATTTTTTAACTCTACATCCATTTAATATTAAGTATAAAATGCAGTCAAATCGTATAGAGAATAAAATATTCTTTAATATTAATAATAACATTAAATGTGAAAAAATGATATTTAACATAGTTTTTTCAAGAAAAACTGTTAAAATCTTCAAATGAGGGTACTTCCGGTTGTCCAATTCTAATCAAAATCTAATCAGCTCTTCACATGGATGTAACGAAGAGAAATACGAAAAAATTATAATTTTTAGGATTGTAGTATGAAAGTTATCGTAGACGAAAATTTTGTTACACACACACACACACGCACGCACGCACGCACGCACGCGCCCCCGCACGCACGCACGCGCCCCCGCACGCACGCACGCACACACACACACACACGCGCACACGCACACGCACACGCACACGCGCACGCACACGCACACACACACACACACACACACACACACAAAAGGTAAAAATGAACACCGAGTAAATCATCAAACCAAGTAACATGTCAAAAAATCTGATGTGGCCAGCACATAACCTCTCGCCAGATATTTTACCTGGTTGTACGCATAAAACGAAAAATATTTTTAAATACAAATACATATATTCATGTCTCACTACAAAATAATACTCACATATATTTGCAAAATCTTTGGGATATTTTAATATAAATTATGTACAATACATACATTTTCTTTATATTCAATATCCTGAAATTTTCTTTTTCTACTTTCCTTTTCTTTTTCTTTATATTCGTCGTTTTTCCAAAAATTCCTTTTATATTCTTTTTTATATTTTGCGTCCATAATGAAGTCATTACGATACGCAATTGCGTATCGTAATGACATTCATTTTGATACGCAATTTTTTGTTTTAGACGGTTGGTACTAGATGACGTTTCTTTAATCCATTTTTACCTAATTTATTTTTAGTTAATTGACAATTCATTTTAGTAATATAATGTCGAAATTATTATTATTTTTTTTATTTAGGGAAGATTATTTACATGAAAATGTACAAATGGTTACAAATATAATCACAAATTGAGTAAGTAAATGTTATTGTAGAAGGCGCAAAATATAAAAAATAGTATAAAGAACTCATTTTATAAGACTTTCTTTCGCACTTGTCAATTAGAAATTTTGACGCTTGTCTTATAAAACACGTTCTTTAATATACTATTTTACGTATATTCTTTTGCGTTGTTGACTTTTTTATTTTCATAATCTTCATAATAATGTACAAATATTTTTGACACTGGCATACAAATATTTGAATTTCTTGCCTTGTTTGATCTGAGATTTTTTACATCAAATTATTTTATATGCATTTCTTTATCTCTACATCTATAGAAGATATAATAATGAATTTATCTTTATCGAATAAAGAATTTAACGTTCTTTAATATAAGGATTTACATAATTTTTTGATAAATAATATTTACATGAATTTTTTCTTGTAACTACTACTTCCGGTTGTCCAATTGTTACCAAAACTTAATCAACTCTAGGCCCGGATTAGCATTTCTTTACGCCCTAGGCCAAAATTCATGACTGCACTCCCTTCTCTCTCTCAATATATACCGAGTTTTAATAATAAAAAATATTTAGGAATTTAAAAAATATCAAGAATTTATGAAATAAACATATTAATAAGCATTATTCTTTTAAATACTTGGTTTGGCTGACTGGTAACATATCTATTCTAGTAGGTATATAGTTTATTTTATTAAAAGACTGAGTATACTTATGATATCAATCAGTGGCCTAGAAAACTTGCGCCTCTATGAGAAAATTTTCTGGACCGTCTTGATTTACAACGCTCCAAGAAAAAATTTAAAAGAAAAAAATATATTATGCGGTGACAGTAATATTATTGTCAATTTTTTACGTAATTATTAATTAAACTTTTTCTTTCCTTTGTTTTAATCATTTTTTATTATTTTAATCAAACTGTCTTTATTTTAATCAAGCTTTCCTTTGTTTTAATCAAGCTTATTTTTGTTGTAATCAAAACCCTGAGGAATATAATCGAAGGAACGTATTTTCATTTAATTACCCCACTCTTGATTTAGATATACATAGGTACAGGGTGTTAATCAAAAAGCGGGCCATAGGCGTTTAACTTTGGAGATCAGTTTTCCTTTGAGTAAAAGTTCCCAATTAATTATTTTAGACAAAAATGTTTCAAATAAAACTTGTAGTTAATTAAATTCTACGCCTAATTCACATTTATTTTATTTAACATAGTATTAGGTAAATGATTTGATATCTAATTCATTGTCTGCTATTGTTTAGAACTACGCTCTTTTCAATTTAAGCCATTCAGCAGATGGTGCTCGCATCAGCGCCAGTTTTAAGTAAACTTGTCTCTTGTCTCCAATATCAGCCAATCAGAAAGGTCAAAACTATTCCTTATTCTCTGTAATATGAATGGCTTAAGTACCTGAAAAAATAAAATGGGGGGGAGGGGCGGCATTTTTATATCAGAACAAAGGCGGCTGATAGGTTAGGCTCTGCCCTGTTTGACACTCATTGTTTAAATAACGCTACTAATTATGTTTTTACGTCTTTACCTTAAACAAATAACTAGCATTTTACACATCCGGCACGTTATACTTGTTTAGATTCAGTTATATAGTTTAATGGAGTTTTCTACCAATTTTTAATATTTTTTCTGAGAATGCATAAAAAATTGGGAATATTCGTAAAAACGCAAAGTTAAAATTCGAATTAGTAAGCGAGATATGAATTTTTAGATATCTAAAATTATTTATGACGTCATAGTCCCGAGCTAGTTATGCTTCTGAAACAGTTAATTGTAAAGAATGTAAGAAAATTTTTCGTAAAAGTTAGACCTCTTCTCTTCATCAAATAGAAACAGTTTTATTTTATTGAAACATTGACAAAAGGGGTTGTTCCTATAAGCAAAGGGGATAAGAAATCTATGGGTCGATTCAGTTCACATCTGTAAATTTTACAGATCTGTAAATTTGTAAATAATGAACGAAATGGCAACGAAAGCTGCCGCTCATATGTATAATTTTATATTAATCAAGAGAAATAGATGAATTTTTGTCAGGTTTTTACAGATTTACAAATTTGTAAGACTTACAGGTATGAACAGAATCGATCCACTTGTTTTACAACACTGATAGAGGACCATTATTTTGAATGCGACGCAGTTTTTAATACCTCATGTCATTTGTCTCTGGACGATGTTAAATCTACTTCCCGGATCGTCAAAAATATCCTGGTCTGTACTGTTGTTCGTTTTTGATATTCCCAGTCTCAGCCATTATTGTATACGTTTTTGCTAAGAAATGCCCAAAAGTCTTCAATCTATCGCACATAAGAAACATTTTGGGGATTATACTCTCTTTTTTCTATAAAATGTTGAGTGCTTAATGCTCTGCAGCATCTGGAGATACGGTCAAGATGGGCTTTTGAAATTTCAAATCACTTCTGACCAATCTGACTAAAATTCTGCTAACAATTATCTAAATCTAAATCGTCGCGTTAATTTGCGTGATCACGTTCTAACTTTGTCTTGAGCACTTTGGATGACTCTGCTGATTCGGTTTGGGTGCAAAAGTTTGTGTAGCCCAATTTTTGGTAACGTTAACGTTTCGGCTATCTGTCTAACTAACCTATAGATAGATTTGCGTAATTCAAGTTTTTACATCTTCCAAACCTTTGGTAATTTTAACATGGTATATTATGAAATAATCATTATGTATTTATTATGACTACTAGATTAGACCTCATTTAGTAATAAAATTTGGAGAGTAAAATCTTTCCGAAAACTTTTTTTTAAATACGTTAGGGGTATCTGCATTGTCTGCATTAGGCATATATTTTCATTTACTTTTATTAAATCTAATTTCCCTGAAAACAGAAATAAAGAAAAATGTATTTCATTTTAACAATGTCATTAGGATGACAACAGTGTTGCCAGAGCCTGCGCTACCATTAAGGAGAACTAGGCAACCGCCTAGGGCGCAAACCATGACGAAGCGCAAAAATCTAAGTCACCGTTAATGACTATTTTGTTTAACATAATGAATAGTGACACTAAAAAGGCGCCCTTCAATAAACATGCTCTTAATTATGCGAATTTTGAAAAAAAAATCTTTTTTATTTAGAATCAGCATGTCGAAATATACAGTCCGTCTCAAAAAACGCGCCCTGCATGGGGATCTCGAGAACTACGAGATACGAAGTCAGTTAAATGTTAAATTAGACAACAGATGTATCAATAGGAAACTTCCTTCTCACAAAATAAAATGTCACTTTTAACACATATCATAAATAACTATTTTTATATATGTGAAAGAATATTGAATTTTGGTTGGTAGTTAAGCATTTTTATTACAATAAACTTTGTTGTAATGGTTGGCAAAAATCATGATTTATTATTATTCACGAAAGATGACTGTTCCAGGTCATTTGTTCGAAGAGGAATACACATCACTTTACAGCAGTAGCTTAGCAACATTTTGTACTAGAAAGAGAAACATTATTTGACCTATGTGTATTTAATTTATGTGATGTAACAGATATACGTAAATAGTGGCATTACTTTCTAACACACTATAAATAATGACATATGTTGTAGATTTACAGATACCTAATTATCTACTACACTTAGTATTAATGCACATCTATAGAAAATTTAATAATCTTTACTTTTTATAATAACATTAATCTCGAAAAAATAACATTTAAATGTATTTTTCGAAGAAAAACTATTTTGAGCTTCTAGTAAAGTGCCAATTCCGGTTATCCGATTTTCACCAAAATCTAATGGGCTCTTTCCATTAAAGAAAAAGTTCGAAATACAAGGTATCAAATTTTTTTAACATACGTAAAAATACATTTTAATTATAATTTGAATCTTTTTTTGATCTATGAAAAAATCAATGATTTTCATTTTAAAAAATCAGTTGATTTAAATCACGGATTAAATCATGATTTAAATCACGCCAACCCTGTGGTTTCATTATTTTCTTTTCAATATAACTCTTAATTTAACGTATGTTACCTTAACATTCTTGAAGTTTACTATTTCTTTGCAATGGTAGAATATTCCATTTATAAGTAATAGGGTATTCTCTCAATTTTTTTAAATTTATTTATCTAAGAGTACCTGTGAAAACGCGAGTTAGAAATTCCTTTTAATAAGCGAGTTATTAATCTTTAAAATTTGATTTTGTTGTGTCACGTGATAGTGACGTACTAGTTGTACAGTACCAGCAGTGTACTATCAGTGGTTCATGCGGCATCTTATCACATTCGAATATGGAGTAGAGATTTCAACTGGTCTCCCATTGAAAGGTCATCTAGTATATCAGCAAAATTTAAATGCTTTATATCTTTTGTAACAATTAATTTATAATACGACTTTTTGTTTTTTTCCTGTTGTTTACCTATCAATACTAATATTTTCAATAAATTTTTAATATTGGTAGTCCTCAGAGAATAGCCTATTATGTATATTAATTAGAAGAAATTATTATTGATTTGAAATAACAAAAATTTAATTTCTTTTAAAATACTTTTTTGAATAATTACTATTTGACAATTTTTGCACTTAGTGTATATGGTACAGAATATAAAAAATAAGTTAAATGGACAGTCAAATATTTTATAGTACATTTTTCGAACAAAATTACGGATTCAGCAGTAATCTATAAGCAACAAAGTAAGTCAAAACTGTAATATTTTATTTTTTGATCATGTTTTTGACAAAATAATTTACTTGATATCAAGAACATATAGACCTGCACAATAATTTATTTTGCCGTATTTTTAAAATTGAAATTCATTTTATGTATTCAATAATTATTTATATATAAAAACAAATTAACCTAGTTAACAGAAAACTCATATTACGAAAAGAAAAACTTAAAAATCTGAACAATCAATGCATTGTTTTAAAAGTAGATAGGATTAATAATAAAAAAGAGAAAATTTAAATTGTATAATTATATCCGAAAATAAAACATTTGAAATAATTCAATAAATATAATTAAATACATGATAATAAAGCTAAATTAATAGTAATCTTACGTTAAACGTTTATATAAAGATTATAACTGGTTCAATCTGTAACGAAAAATAAATATAAGATACACTCTAAACAAAGGACTTTATAGAAAATCATGAACGTCATAAAAATGCATTATATGAGAATGAGATGTGCAATGGCGCCTGATAGTATGTAGATTGGCTGTGTCCTTAATTATGTAAACTATGTTATGCAAAATCAAAGGCAATGTACAGCAGATCAGAATCGTGAGGATGTAGCAGCCAGACTTACATGCGTTCTTGACAAGTGCAGTGTGAATTGTGAAAGCTATTTGAAGGCAAATGTTTGTGTTTAGCTTTAGCTATTACAGGCATGGGCAGATCTAGGAAATGTCCAAGGAGGGGGCGAATTAAGAAACTTTAACTTCGTTCGAATTAAAAGACATAATATGAAAATATGACAATTTTATAAAATAGAAGCAATATTTCATTAATTTAAGCTTAAGCACAGAATAAAGACTTTATAAGTTTTCAAAGGAAGGTAATTAAGGTAAAATAAAGTAATCGATTTTTCGTTTATTTCAGCAATGAAATATGATATGTTGACAACAAAAATATAATAATATGTAAATATACTGCATAACAAAGGATAAATTAATACATACAAATCAATTAAATTATAAAATCAGATCTTTTCTTTTTTGAAGTAGCAAAACGATTAATTACATTTTCAATGTTTATATCTATGTCTTGATGCACATGAATTAGTGCCAGTCCTAATAACCTGTCTTCTGTCATCCTATATCGCAGCTATGTCTTCAGCCTTCTATAAGAGCGGAAAAGTTACGTTCTGCACTGGCTACGCTAATAGGCAACTTTAATAATATTTCAAGTAGTGTATGGCAATTTGGATACACATCAAAGTCAATAGAGGAATATATTTCTACAGCATTTTTTAAATTTATTTCTTTTGAAGGAGATTGAATTAAACGTAGATATTTAGCGCGACACATAATTAATTCAGCAGCAAATATTTCCAGTGAATTAACGTTTTGTATATTTAATAAAATAATTTTGTATTTTTGCCACAATATTTTGGTAGATGTTTGCAAGTCTCCTGTGCTCATTATTGTTAAATTATGGGGAAGTATACACTTAAATGAATTGCATTGAGAGTATCTTTAGAAAAACGAGTCCTCAAATCGATTATCATAAAATCTAACATAGGAATAAAAATACTTTTTCTGTAGTATTCTTCTGTACTACATGATGTATAATTATCTCGATGAATTTGTTTTTTAGTTACTCGTGGCAAAACAATAACGATGTTTGCGTTTTTGATTGGACATTTTATAATGAAGTATACTGCAATGCAATCAAATAAAAATGAAATTAAATTGATTTTTATACCTTACAATAATTGTCTAAGAAAAATACTTACAAGTATCTTTAGCTAAAATAAGCTATACGAAGTATTCAAATATTTTATTATGTACAACGTATGTAACCTAATAGTACATTACGCTTTAATAAAACTGGTACCGACGTACTGGACTGGCGAGTCTATTCCATGATACGGGGTACCCAGCATAATAGTTGTCAACTAGTCCTGAATTATTTCATATCAAGTAACCAAACGACGATATTTACGAGATAATATATATTTTTAAATTATTATTTTATTAAAATTGACCAACCACCAAGGAGGGGGCGATCGCCCCCATCGCCCTCCGCTGGATAAACAGTTGTTATGTCAGATTTATTTGATAAAAAAATCATTAATACTTTATCAAATGAACAACTTGAAATTTAAATTATAAAAATATATTTTCAACATTTTTTTAAAAAAATACTAAATAATTATTTAATAAGATAAAATAATAACGAATGTTGTTCATAAAGTTTTAAATTAGTAAGTATCAAAATTTGGTTATTTTTGATATAAAATTAATTAATTTCATAGAAATACAATTTACAGTAAAACCTCGGTATACGACTGTTTAAAATACGTCTAACTTGGTATACGTCCTGTTTGAACGCGAAAATTTTTGTTTGGTATACGATATATTTTTGGAATACGACTCGAGTTGTTTACCTCTTTCGAGGCAATGCTACCATTGCCTGCGAGCGTCAGTATGCGTGTTGCTACTAATCAGTAAGCGTTATAACTATAAATTTGTACATGATAATGTGATTTTTCGCGTTTCGTTTGGTATGCGTCCAAGGATCTGGAACAGATTAATGACGTATACCGAGGTTCCATTGTATATTATATGATGATTACTAAAGAGAACTGTAACCAATTTTATAAAAAAAATATTGATATTTCAGTATTTTTACATGTAACGCCTACTTCACGCTGTTTGAAGAATACTGTAATAAGTTGTTCTAAAAAGATAAATTTTTATTAATGCTATTAGTATTTTGTGGGTTCGCCCTTTGTTTTTTCATGACTGTAGTAATTCTGTTTAGCATATTCGAAATTAACTTATAATATTCTTTTCTGATGTCATGTTCCAGTGTTGGTGTATAACTTATTTTAAAGTTTCTTTTGAAGTGATATTTCGGTGTCTAAACTTATGTTACAAAGTACACCAAAAATGTTCATTTGGGATTAGATCGGGTGATTCTGTGGAACAGTTTCAAAACAAAAGGTTAAATATACTCTACAACTTGACTCGTATTAATGACGAAAACAAAAGTTAAAGTAAGGTTTATATTAATATTTAATCAAATTTTCTCCATTTTTTGGTATATTAAGATTTTTAGCCATAGTTGTATACAGGATTGTTTATGAATAGTAGGACAAACTTCAACAGCTTATTCGTGAGGCCATTTCAGTAAAAAATGTCATGTAGATATTTGATATTCTCTTTTACTTCCTTGTTCATAGTAAAGGAAGTATTGTAATCGCGAAAATTTCGGTTTTCAGATTTTAACGGAAATATCCATTTTGACCATCCCTGACTGTATTTTAACTAATTTCGTCGTGACGTCTGTACGTACGTATCTCGCATAACTCAAAAACGGTAAGCCGTAGAAAGTTGAAATTTTGTATTTAGAACTGCTATAACATCTAGCTGTGCACCTCCCTTTTTGGCCATTACAAAATTTCCAGAAGTGGTACTTTACTTGAAGCCTATAATAGATTTTAATGAAAAAGTATTTTAAAATATAATCCAAAACTTTTCAAATTTGGTATATAAGACTTTTATGTCAATGGGAATAATAGCAGATTTTGGTTAAAATAGGCTAACCGGAAGTGATTATTATGTTAACTGTATTTCTTGAATAAAATAGATTTATTTAGATTTTAGAAATAAATGCTTTTTTAGAGAATTAAATTCTGCGTCTGGCCCATCAAGAATTAGCCCTTTTTGAGCGAGATATGTAAATTTAAAAATTATATCCTTTTTGGTTTTTGTAATAAAGCTTGCTATGACAAAAAATAACAAAAAAAAAGTTAATGTCAAATTACGTCAAATGTGGTGTCCACATTTTTTATTTACCAAAGTACAAAAAGTAATTTTTTATATAAGTTTAATTTCATATTAATATCAAGTTGTCATTGAAGAAAATCAAAATAAAATAATTCATTAAAACAAAAATTACCAAGCATTACAAAACCCATAAATAAAACCATATCTGCATATTCAACAGCACTAAAGCCATTCATGTGAAATTTAAATACGGTGCGATAATGCCAATTTCTGAAACAGAAGGTACCCATATATAAACGTTTTGTTTATCAAAAGTATCTTGATTAACAAATTTAAAAATTAACTGTAATTTCGCTTATTTAATTTTGGTAACTAAAAGAAATAGGACCTATACCCAACAGAAGGGCTGGATTGCAGTTTATCCAGAATAGTACAAATAGGGTATTCTCTCGTATTTTTTTTATTTTTTTTTTCTTAAAGATCAGTTATATCTAAGAGTATCTGTGAAAATCCGAGTAAAAAAATTCCTTGTAACAAGCGAGATATTAATTTTTAAAATTTGATTTTCTTGTGCCACGTGATCGTGACGTACTAGTTGTACAGTACCAGCGGTGTGCTCTCAGTGGTTCATGCGGCGTCTTATCGCATTCGAACATGGAGTAGGGATTTCAACTGGTCTCCCATTGGAAGGTCATCTAGTACATCAGCAAAATTGAAATGCTTTATATCTTTTGAAACAATCAATTTATATTATGATTTTTTGTTTTTTCCCTGTTGTTTACCTATCAACACTAATATTTTTAATAAATTTTTAATATTGGTAATCCTCAGAGTATACCCTATTGCAATTTTTTTGTTGTAATGTCTTATTTTAGCTATAATATAATAAAGAAACACAAAATTGGAGCGCGGAAACAGGTATTTATATATTTTTTTGGAAAAATAATTTTTTTAAGAATTTTTTTTTAAATTCTGTCGAAAACAATACCTAACGCACACGTATTTTTTTAGAAATTTTATAAAAATCCTGACAATAACAATACCTAACGCACACCAGGCACACACATTCGACATCGCTCGGCCCATTATATAAACTGCAATTTAGCCAACGGACGTATTTCTTGTTGAATGGTCTTCCAAATCCAAACTAATAAGCAAATCTAGCAAAATTTTCGCGCTATCTAATAAGTTGGGTGAAATGATGGGATTATTTTACATTGAAATATGTGAAACTATTAAACATATGTCAAAGTGCAATACTCAATAGCATAAGATTAACAGAATACCTACATCATTTCTAAAACTACATTTACTAATTTTTCATTATTGTCGCCAGCCAAAATTTATAGAATCAATAATCATCCATATTAAATGTTTTCTGACTGAAAAAGGTTATATACTGATAGTAATGCAAAAAGAATTTTTCCAAAACTCGCAAAAATAATTGCACGGCCCTTAGAGCTGACAACTTTGGCCACTGGACTGTTAGGTTACGAACACGAATACAAATTAGTACACACTAAAATTTATTTTTTCTATTTTGGTTCTTTAATATGTACCTACTTTATGAAACCCATTTGGATGTCATAATATGACATCCAAATGAGTTTCATAAAGTACATATTAAATAACCGAAATTGAAATTCCTGGATATGAAATAACGTAGATTTTTTGAAAAAATGTCCAAAATAGAAAATAATAGTATAAAATACACGTTTCATAAGATATTTAAGCGTAATTGTCCCCTTAGAAAACTCGCGACAAGCCGCTCGTTACTAAGAATGACGCGTGCGCTAAAATCATGTCTTATGAAACTTGTATCTTAATGTACTATTATTTAATTAAATTGTGTAATGTTGTATTAACTTTTATTTGATAAAAATAAAAGGTACTTACATTCTCAGGCTTTTTGCAGAAAATATCAAAGGAAATCACTATTTACGTACTACAATAACTGTTCAAAACTTTCACCATTTAAATGAAGCAAACAAAGACAATGAAACATTACACAATTTAATTAAATTAAATAAATTTTAATGTTTACTAATTTGTATTCGTGTTCGTAACCAGTCCAGTGGCCCAAAAATTTCTGCTCCAAGGACCGTGCAATTATTTTTTCGAATTTTGGAAAAATTCTTTTTACATTACATGCAGTACCTACAGCAAATTGTATATACCCTTAATTTTTTTACAATATTTTTGAAATACCCTGTATAAAAAGGCCAAATAACATAGAAAAAAAATAACTCAAATACGTGTACTCAAACTGCACCATTTGAATTTCTCTGACAGAATGAAATACCTGTTATTTCACTGAACCTTCTGCTTTCAGTGATGTAACGGTGTGGTACTTTGACAAGATAGCAATGTTAGTTTCGCTAACGTCGTTGAACGAGTATTATGTTTAAATTTTTTTTTTCACACGAAATTACAAAAGAAAATCTGTTATAGTTTGTTACACTTGTATTCACCTTATATAGACAGTTATCTTGAAATTTTCGGGTTCTGTAAGTTTAATGATTATTACCTGTTATTTAGCCGAAGTATGCATGAAATGCGGTGTACTTAATTTAATTTTAGTTAGTTACGCTACCAGCTGAATAAAACATGACTGAACATGAATGAATATCGAATGTAATGAATAATGGTACGAAATGAAGCGAATGGATGATACGATAGTTTACCTTTACCTTTGGTGGGTTTGGTACCCTTAGCCTTGCACTTCTTCGTGATTTGCCGGTTCTGCTCGCAGGAGGCGTCGCTGTTGGCTTTCAGCTTGTCATTCCGGGTCATCTCACTCTGAGCGTTGCACTCGCTCCACGTGCCCTTCTCGTATCGGCAAGCTGAAACACGTGTGTCACACATCAACCTTTGCCCTTTTCTCCTACCATGCATTATAAATATCACACCAAAGCTATGCTCGATATTTTCATGTAAGTCTAGGTCTAGTCACTCTCTTTTATTCATCTCAGGGTTAGTAATCAGTTATTGTATCACAAAGCTTCGAAAATAATCGAAAATACGTCGATCCAGGAGGTAATAGTATTTTCTATTTTTTTGATGATCGTTCGGTGTAAGCATTGACTATTTCACAAATGAAACAAATTTAACTATAACATTCACCATAATAATTCAATTTTGGATATTTTGACATTTGATTGCAAAATAAACAAATTAGGTAAACAATTTTTTGTCATGGTTACAATGAATATACGCTTAGTATGCAAAATAAAGCATTTTGAATGGTGTAAAACATCATTAGGGGAATAGTCATATATAATTGGTAAATTTTTGCTGGAAAAATTTTCTGATTGTTACGAGAGCTGGTTGCCTAGTAATTTATTGAGTAGCATTGACAAAAAAATCACGAGTTGTCAAACGAGTGATTTTTGATCAATGTCACGAGATAAATTGGCAACAGCCTCGCCTCGAGTAAAGCAATTGGAAATTTTTTCCAGGATAAAATTTAATAATTCAAAATAAAAATCAGGTAATCATTTATATATATTTTATTTCTTGACAAAAATCTTCTAATTTTTATTGAGTTTTGAGATGTTATATTTAAGTTTGTTTTTTCAACGTTTTAAATAGATTCCTGTCCGAATCGACTCGTTTTTAATAAAAACTGATAACACTGGAAATATACACACTTTGACAGGTGTGTAAACCATATGTTTCTAAAACGTCAAAAAAAATTCGCTTATCAAAACTCACATACTTGTAAAAATACAACATATTATTGGCTTAAAGAGTGCGAAAATTTTTTTGACGTTGTTTTGTCGAAATAAAACTTGGTAACTAGGTAGAATCCTGAATTTGGATTGGCTAATCAATTTATAAGTGAAATAGTCACATATATTTTTACCTTCCGTCACCTTTGGGCAGTGCCCAATTACCGAATAGGCTGACTAGGCTGCAGCCTAGGGCACACAGATTTTGGGGCGCTCTGATCTGGTTAGAGCTAAAATAAAAGTTCGCAGCCTAGGGCGCACGATGACCTAAATCAAGCCCTCTGCCTTTAGGTAAGGAAGGTATTGTCTTTGGTCAAAAAATTCCGTGGTGAGTTTTTGATGAATAAGCACGTTTTAGGGTCCCTAGAATACGAGTTTACTATTTTTACAATGATGTGTGTATGTGAGTGCGTGTATGTGCACGTGTGTGTGTGCGTGTATGTGCACGTGTGTGTGACAAAAATTTCACCTACAATAACTCTAACACTACAATTCCAAAAATTATAATTCTTTCGTATTCTTCTTCGTTAATCCATATAAAAAGCTGATTAGAATTTGGTTATAATTGGTTGATCGGGAGTACTCTCATTTGAAGATATTAACAGTTTTTCTTGAAAAAACGATGTTAAATATCATTTTTTCGCATTTAATGTTTTTATAAATATTAAAGATTATTCTATTCTCTATACGATTTGACTGCATTTTATACTTCATATTAAATGGATATAGAGTTAAAAATCTGATGTGGCCAGCACATTACCTTCCGTCAGTTCTATGCATTTTGTATAAATTCTACACAGAAATTTTTTTGTCAATTGATTCCATATTTCCGGTACATTACCTTCAGTCAGTTCTATGTATTCTGTACAAATTCCATACAGAAAGTTTCTTGTAAGATTCTATATATTTCCAATAAAATTATAACTCAAACATATTATGTAAATTGCACTTTGACACTGACATTTGGCAATCAGAATTTTCTTAATGTAGTAGATGTTTCCATGTTTATAGTACAGTTAGCTGTTTTGTGAAATTTAATTTTTTTATCATTTTTACCTCCCGCTACCCTTGGTAATGGAGGTATAGGGATTGTGCTAAAAATCGCATATCGAGATTTTGGTAAATGACCACGTTTTAAGGTCCCTAGAATCCAATTTTAACATTTTCAAGATGATGTGTGTGTGTATGTATGTGTGTGGATCCTCCACTCTAACTCAAATACTATCATTCAGAAAATTTTGAAACCTTGTATTTCGAACTATTTCTGTAATGGAAAGAGCCCATTAGATTTTGGTGAAAATCGGATAACCGGAAATGGTACTTTACTAGAAGCTCAAAATAGTTTTTCTTCAAAAAATACCTTTTAAATGTTATTTTTTCGAGATTAATGCTATTATAAAAATTAAATATTATTAAATTTTCTATAGAATTACATTAATACTTTTTCTATGTATTTTATGGATAAATTTATAAAATTATCTATAATTTAAATCCCATAGCCTACGCTTTAAATAAGCAAAACGCAATTATTCAAATGTATGTAACTGACAGATAAAAGTCACTATCAATGAACTAATCATTTCAAAATAATATTAGTAACGTTTTAAAAAGAAAAAAGTAAATAGAACAATAGAAAAGGAATTCGATTCAGCATAAGTAAATATGTTGGTATGTATTTAGATTAATAAAAATTAACGATTCAAAAAAATGTTTAAGCTAATCCTTATTTTTGGATTAGTGAATATTCTATCCCTGTCAAAATTAGAGTAAAATTCGCTAATCCAAAAATAAGGATTGACTTAATCTTTTTTCTGACTCGGGCTGTAATGGCGGGAGGTATTGTGTTGGCCACACCAGATTTTTTAACTCTATACCCATTGAATATGAAGTATAAAATGTAATCAAATCGTATAGAAAATAAAATATTCTTAAATATTTATAATAACATTAAATGTGAAAAAGTGATATTTAACAGCATTTTTTCAAGAAAAATTGTTAAAATCTTCAAATTAGGGTACTTTCGGTCGACCAATTATAATCAAAATCTAATCAGCTAAAGAAAAGGAATACGTAAAAATTATAATTTTTGGAAAGATGGTATTGGAGTTATGCGATCCGAAAAAATCGTCACACACACATACATACATATATCCATCCATCCATACATACATACATACAGACATCATCGTAAATATAGTAAAATCGTATTCTAGGGACCCTACAACGTGCTTACTCATTAAAAACTCATCATCGAATTTTTTGACCAAAGACTATACCTTCAAGGTAAAAATGATAAATTAAGTTTCATAAATTAGCCAGCTATGCTATAACTTTGGAAACACCTGTTTATTCAGAAAATTTTGATTGATACGTATCATTGTCAAGTGCAATTGACATAGTATGTTTGTGTTATAATATAGAATCTTTTGCTAGAAACTTTATGGAATTTGTATGAAATAAATACAACTGCCAGAAGGTAATGTACAAGAAATAGAATCTTTTGCAAGGAACTTTCTGTATGAAATTTGTACAAAATACATAGAACTGACTGAAGGTATTGTTCTAGCTACATCATATTTTTATTATTTTTTCACATTTTTCTAGTAAAAATTTTGAGATTCTAATAACAATTACTTAAAATCTCAGTAATATAGGATGTATTCTTACAAAATCGATGTTTCATTATAAGCAATAAAACAATAGAGAACGAAACGGCTAGGACATATATGGAGAGAAAAAGGAGACACAATAAAGTCAATACTATAATGGGAACCAAGTGGTAAAAGAAGAAGAGGCAGACCAAGGTCCAAGTGGCTGCAAGAAGTGGAAGAAGATTTAAATAAAGCAGGTGTCAAAAAATGGAGAAACAAAGCAAAGAATAGAAAAACATGAAGAGAAATATGTAAGAAGATATAAATATAGAAAATGGGGACTGAAGCACCCCAGAAAAGAATCTAAAGAGCGGTGCAACCCTATGGGGGTGTTTAAGCCGCTATATATCTATTTATTTAATTAAATTATATTTCTTTATCACATTATTCCACTAATATATTGTTTATTTTCGAACATACATAATTTTTTTGTTAATATAAATATATGTATTTTAAAAATAATTATTTGAAAACTGTAAATTCCAACGAGTTTACTCATACGAAAATTAAAAATTTATGTTTGAGAATTAAAGTGGTTACTATCAACATTAATTACTAACCCTTCAGTACACGAACCCGGTCTCAGGAATCAGCAATAGTTAAAAAAATATATATTATTTCTGTAATGATAAGTGTGAATTAAACAGAATGTATTATAAAAATTTATAGTTTATAAAAATTAAAACATAATTTATAATTACTGGAACATATTTTGTCGATAAGGCCATATATCTCGTTTTTAGCAGAATGGTCCCTCAGACCGGTATGTGACAAAATGTAGTGCATGTTCCGGTCGGTTAAAAAACACTAATAAAAATAGTTAAAGTTAATCGAAAGTTCCTTTTTCACAGTCCTTTTCCAACTTTGTTTGATTAAATTATGCAAATTACTAGGTTGAGGCAGGCTCATTTAGTAAATTTGAAAATATCAGGCTCTTTTTGTATGGTACATATTATGCGTTATCATTGCCAAAATTCGCGAATAAAAGAAGATATGAACACTCATAAATACGTAATAAGCCTTAAGTCGTGATAATAAATATATGGAATGACCAGGATAACGTGTCCAATATGGGGATCTCGAGAACTATAAGCGATACGATATCGGTTAAATTGGAAAAAGGTTGCCCCCTTAGGAGACCATTTTAGTGGTGTTTTATTGTATGCGAAAAAATGCATAGATCACTAGATACAGGCGAAAAAGTAAATTTTTATTTTTTGATTTTTGCAAATGTCTTCCAAGTGTGAAATAATACTGTATTTTAGGTTGCACATCTCGAATTCTCTTTTTTATGTTCTTTTGAATGGAGATGCATAATTTTTATCACTGTTGGTTTTCGAGTAATGATGTCAAAGTTTTAATTTTTATATGGACGCCATATTAGAAAGCTACACCATTGAGAAAGATCTGTTTTAGCCACCACTAAAATGGTCTCGTAATGGGGCAACTTTTGGCTAATCTAACCGACTTCGTATTTCTTATAGTTCTCGAGAACCTCATGTTGGACAAGTTATCTTGGACACCTGTATATGTATATAATTCATGTTTTATTGAATTATAAGTTCACACACAATTTATTTGTAAATAAATAAATAAATAATGAAAAATGTTATTTATATTAAATAAAAAAATAATAATAACAACAATAATAATAATAACAATAATAATAGTAATAATAATAATAGTAATAATAATAAATAATAATAATAATAATAATAATAATAATAATAATAATAATAATAATAATAATAATAATAATAATAATAATAATAATAATAATAATAATAATAATAAAGCGATCACTTAAATTGTTCTCTATTAATCAAGAATTGTTACCAAGAGAAAATTTAGTCTAAGTATAAAAATAACTTTGTTCCAAAAAACAACCTCCCAGTAAGTATCGACAAACGGGAGGCTGTTTAATTATATACGAGTATACAGGGCTGGACTGGGAATATGTTTAGTACCGGGAAATCCGGATGGGGTCGGGCCAGGCCAGTCATTTGAACCGATTTTTTTTATCATTTTAATCATTATTATATTGTGTTTAATAATTTACTTTTTATCTCCCATTACCCTTGGTAAAGGAGGTATAGGGATCGTGCTAAAAATCGCATATCGAGATTTTGGTAAATGAGCACGTTTTAAGGCCCTTAGAATCCAATTTTAACATTTTCACGATGCTGTATGTGTGTTTGTGTGTATGGATCCTCCACTCTAATTCAAATATTATCATCCAGAAAATTTTGCAACTTTGTATTGCTACCTTATTCTCTAATATGAACTGAGCCATTAGATTTTGGTGTAAATCAGATAACCGGAAATGGCACTTTATTTGAAGCTCAAAATAGATTTTCTTCGAAAAATACCTTTACATGTAATTTTTTCGCAATTTATATTATGAAAATTAAAGATTATTGAATTTTCTATCGGTTTGCATTAATACTATTTATATATATTTTATGGATAAATTTATAAAATAATATACAATTTAAATCCCGGAGCCTACGATTAAAACAAAACTCCTTCTCTTAAATGTACATAACTGTCAGATAACTGTCACTGTCAAAATACTAATCATTTCAAATTAATAGTGGTAACGTTTTGAAAAGAAAATAGTAAACTGAACATTAGTTATATGGGAAAGAACAAAATATAGTTTCCAACATGAGCAAATATGTAAGTACCTATGTATTTAAATTAATAAAAGTTAAATGGCTGGAGGTATTGTGTTGGCTACATCAGATTTTTTCTTTCAAAACGTCTATGATTTGCTTATTTTTGATATTCTTTGTGTTGATAACAATGTAACAATAAATTTGTACATTGAATATAAATTTTAATATGCTAACGTATGTAGTAGTTACTTATGCAACAAGAGTGTAAACAGAAGCTTTATGCCATGGGGTCAAGTATTTCGTGACGAAGCTTACCGAGTCACGAAAATTATTGACCGAATATCATCCGTATATATATATATATATATATATATATATATATATATATATATATATATATATATATATATATATATATATATATATATATATATATATATATATTATATTTGGCAATTTTTACCTTCCGTCACCTTTAGGTAAGGAAGGTATTGTCTTTGGTCAAAAAATTCGGTGGTGAGTTTTTGATGAATAAGCACGTTTTAGGGTCCCTAGAATACGATTTTACTATTTTTACGATGATGTCTGTATGTGTGTGTGTGTGTGTGTGTGTGTGTATGTATGTGTGTGTGTGTGTGTGTGTGTGTGTGTGTGTGTGTGTGTGTGTGTGTGTGTGTGTGTGTCTGTGTGTGACAAAATTTTCTAATGCGATAACTCTAATACTACAATTCCAAAAATTATAATTCTTTCGTATTCCTCTTCGTTACATCCATGTGAAGAGCTGATTAGATTTTGGTTATAATTGGTCAACCGGAAGTACCTTCATTTGAAGATTTTAACAGTTTTTCTTGAAAATACGGTGTTAAATATCATTTTTTCACATTTAATGTTATAAATATTAAAGAATTATTTATTCTGTATACGATTTGAATGCATTTAATACTTCATATTAAATGGACATAGAGTTAAAAAATTATAAAGAAATTAAATATCATATATATTAGTCAGCTTTGCTATAACTCTGGAAACAGCTGCTACATTAAGAAAATTCTGATTGAAAGGTGTCAGTGTCAAGTGCAGTTGACAGTATGTTATAATTTTACTGGAAATATAGGATCTTTTGTTAGAAATTTTCGGTATAGAATTTGTATAAAATACATACAACTGTCTTAAGGTAATGTACAAGAAATATAATCTTTTGCAAGTAACTTTCTGTATGACATTTATACAAAATACATAGAACTGACGGAAGGTAATGTGCTGGCCACATCAGATTTTTTTATTGATTAAATCAATTATTATATGGAAAGGTGTAGCAAGTATTTATAATTTAATGAAAGTTATTTGGATCTAAATAAAATACGTCCTTATATAAATGATCAGTTCATGTGTATGATGTCGGTAATACAAAATTAAGCATGTATTGCGAATTTAACAATTGGTTGTCAAAAAGAAAAATAGCTATAAATATTGGCGCATATTCAAGAGTTGTAGGGAATTACTTCAAAATCAAGAATTTATGTTATTTTTGTATCCATTTATTTATTTTTTCAACTTTAAATTTTTATAATTTATTTTTTAAGTTCGTCAGGCCACGAGCCGTCACGGGCCACCGTGAAATTCCCGGTATCCCGCCGGGCCAGTCCAGCCCTGCGAGTATACTATTTAGACTGAAAATATATTAGTTTTTCAAGTCTGTTTAAAAAAATACCATGTTTTTTGCCATTAAAATGGGTTTATAAAGTATGTCTTTTTCAATACCTGAAAGTGAAAAAAGTGCACTTTTTTAACGCTGCGGAGTGAAATAATGAAATGCTATGGAACTTTTTTCACACTTTTATCGCAGACGTAAAAAAATTCTGTGCAACTCGTGAGTTAGTTTATTCTAAAACAAGGCATACTTTACTCACTTGTTACATAAATCACTATTTTTAATTCCTAGAATAGTATTTTAATGCTCTGATTTCTGCATTGAAATATTTCTGTGCAGAAAGTTAATAATCAATAAAATATTTGTGAAACCAAAAACCCAGTATTTCAATACTTAAGTAAAATAAAAAATAAATTTATAAATTAAATTATTAATTCTTTATTGTATGTAAAGTTTTTATACAACTTATTACAATTCATGATTACATGGGGGTGAATCAATTTTTCGCATATATTAACATCGAAGTTCAATACCTTTGGTTGATGAAGATGGGATGATGAAAGACACACACAACAACCATGCCTTATCCGGGATTCGAACCCGGGACCCTTGGAACGTGAAGCGATAGCGCTACTGCTACTCCACCTGGGTCGGCATTTATAAATGAAATTTTAATATTGTATTCATACATAAAATAGTATATTAAAGAACGTGTTTTATAAGATATGTTTTTTTCGCACGCGTCAAAATTTAGAAAACGAGCGTTAGCGAGAAAATGAGTTCTTTATACTATTTTTTATATTTTGCGCCTTCTACAATAACATTTACTTACTCAATTTGTAATTATATTGGTAACCATTTGTACATTTTCATGTAAATAATCTTCCCTAAATAATAATAATAATAAAAAAAAAATTTCGACATTATATTATTAAAATGAATTGTCAATTAACTAAAAATAAATTAGGTAAAAATGGGTTAAAGAAACGTCATCTAGTACCAACCGTCTAAAACAAAAAATTGCGTATCGAAATGACTTCATTATGAACGCAAAATATAAGAATAGTATATTATGTTATTAGGAGTAGAAAGCGGTCTTTTTGTGTTGAACCCAGCTATTGCGGCCGAGGCGCTAGCCGAGGCTTGGCAAGCTGGGTAAAACACAAAACGGGTGTTCTACTCCGAATGACATATACTATTTTTTCTTCAAGTGTTTCAAATAATTCTTTCACATTTTTTTGGAATTTTTTTTATTTGTAAAATTTGCAATTTTAGTCAAAGCTGGCTGTATACACTACAAAACACAAACGATTCAACTGTCAAATAACAATTTTCAATATGATCTGTGTTGTGTAGCTACTGCCGCCGCCAGCGATGAACTAAGAAACTAACATTTTTTTACTAGTACAACAATAACAACATTTTTGTACTAGTAAGACAATGAATATCTTCTACAGCGTGTGTACAGTAGCATAATATGCATATTATAATAAGCTTGAAGAAAAAGATATTTTTTAAATACGAGGTGGTTAATTACAAGAAAAAAATTATATTCTACAGTACTTTCTGAAGAACATGGAAACATCTGTATGATTATTTTTTTTCAAACTTTGTTATTTACTCGATATATTAGTAGTAGATTAACTGTAGCTGAATTTTGGAGTAATATTGATTTGTGGAATCACATGCATATATGCGAGCATTTAAACATAAAAGTATAGAAAAATTACTTGCATAAATCTTCAATATGCACTAAAAAAAAAAAAAAAAAACAGTTTTGGAGTAAGAAACTAAGTAAAGTGTAACAATAAAATTAAAGAGTTGTTTCTTAGTAAAGTGATAGTCCTGACTTCGAATTCTAGGTAGGGTACGACTTTGGTAAAATTACAATTTAAAAAGCCACGCTTTTTAATTACAATGTATATAGCGACGCAAAATATAAATCTACTCAAAAATAACATATTTTCGTTGAACTTGGCAGATATCATGTGTTTCCAGGTCTTCCGCGATATGTGGTATCTTTATTATCTCATCTCATCTCTAATAAGAAGAAGCTTAAGCAGAAATAAAAATGTTTTATTTTAGTTCACTATCGCTTCCAATCGGACTAAGACAATGGAAAGGTAACGTTCAAAAACTGAAACTATAATAAACTATTAGATTTTTACGATTATGCTGTTTAAAATATTTTTAAAAAAATATTCATGAATATATAAAAATCATATAACAATGCCTTCGATCATATTGGTCACATTAATTTCTCTTTTATGTATAATACTTATTATCTTTTATATTAATTTATAGTCAATTAAAAATAAATGCTCGCAATTATTATGATTCAATAAAACTGTACACAAAGTTTGATATATTATTCGACATGAAAATCATTATAATTATGCCGTTGATATTTCTATCTCTGATCCAATTAGTATAGTCAAAGTTAGTTAGTTAGAAATTTACACGAATTGAATTATTGCAAATATAACTTTATTCAGTATCCCGAATAATAGCGTTTAATAAGGTAGGGTAGTTTTTAATGAAGATGATTTTCCAGATTTAACATATTTCAAACAGTAGTTATTTAACTACTGGTTGAACTTTTCTCTAGGTGTTTTGTTTTATTACAATTAATGCTCGCTTGTGGCAGAAAAAAAAGTAATTACACTTTGAAATACTCCTTAATAGGATTAGAAATTGCATTAGTTTTTGTGACTAAAAGGTTGACAGTAACTAAGGACTTTGTGCTGTTTAAACTCACTAAACCCGATTTTACGGAGTTCTGAGTGATAATCTCTTGCGACTATCCCGGTAAGACCAGCAAAAAATATTTTAATCTACAATTTGTCATTCGATACGAAACACGTAATATCTGTCTTGTGAGATAATAGATTTTAATCAGAATCCATTCTTCAAGTGAAACAATGGTAGAGTTAACTTACTACATATGACAGTATATTTATCAAAAAGTTAGATGACGAAAAGTTATCGTTCATTTTTTCTTTTCTTTGTTCAAATCTAAAAATGATCATTTTTTTCTTCTTAAACTTAGATATCAAATCAAAAATAAATGAAAAGTATGTACATATTTATTTAAATAATGTTTCTAAATTAAATCTTTAGGTTCTACTAGATTATACTAAATATATGGAAGGGAAGAATATGTGCTTTGTACGTACGTACTCAATAAACCTCGTAGCTAATGTTCTTTTATGGTTACTTTATATAAATTTCTAGTAATATGGTGATTGCATTTAAAAAATTTAATTTTACCTTTCAATTTTAAAAATATATCAAAAATATAAATTTGAACTGTAGATTGGCAACCCTGCTTTTGAAGTGAAAAGTACAAATATCAGAGTTACAAAATTATTAAATTTATTATTATCAAAATAAAACTAAGACAATTATATTCAAAGTATATTCAACAAATAAAGTTAAAGTGTCTAATAATTATAATTTGCAGATCCTTAATAACAAAGTAATCTCAACATAACCTAACTTTACCATGAGTGGTAAAAATAGTGTAGACGTTTCACACATAAACGAACAATATAATGAAATAATAAGCAAATTATCGACAATTACGGTTCTAGCAGATGTGAAAAAAGACAGCTAAATTGCAGTTTATCCAGAATTCAAGAATTTTATATTAATGGTTATATATTCTTGGTAAACCATTAAAAACAGTAAATACCGCTAAAAATTGGGTGCGGAAAACAATATTTATACAGATTTTGGCATTTTTTCTGAAAAAAATTAGGTTAGATGAACTAGATATATTTCCATGTTTAAGTAGGTACTTACGCTTTCATACGAATAATACTGTTTCAATTAATGTATATTTGCAAAATTATGTCTTATTTTCCTTCTTATCCTACGTTTTATAACATTTTTTTATTTATAATTGTGCGTTTATCTGTCAAACTATTGTAAACTAACATGAAGATAGTGAGCCGAGCGATGTCGATGCCTGGTGAGCGTTAGGTATTGTCTTTGTCAGGATTTTTTAAAAATTTCTAAAAAAATACGTGTGCGTCAGGTATTGTTTTTGCCAGGATTTTTTTAAAAATTTCTTATAACATTACTATGCCTTAGGTATTGTTTTCGTCAGGATTTTTTGAAAAAATATTTTTCCAAAAAAATTTATAAATACAAGTTTCCGCGCTCCAATTTTATGTCTCGTTATTATATTTTAGCTAAAAAAAAATTGCAATTTCTACTATTCTGGATAAACTGCAATCCAGCCAAAAAGACATAAGCTCAGTTTCGACAAAGTTAGAAAACAATATTATCGAAATTCAGAACGCACAGTCCAACATAAAAGAATTAGGATATAAAACATTACATGAAAAAAATTTGAAGAAGAGCAACCTCACAGTAAGTGGTATACAGGAACTAGAGAAAAATAAAATCGATCTGGCAAACACAGTTATAGAAATCTTCAAAAATCACCTGTCAATAGAACTCTCCATCTTTCATATATAAGAGATATACACCGCATCGGTAAGAAAAGCGATAAAAACCGTCTTGTATTAATCTCCTTTACAAGCACGTTAATCAAAGATGCAATATACGCAAAACGAACATTATTAAAGGGAACAAATATGTATATTAATCAAGACCTTACAAAAAAGGAATACGACAACCATAAATAATTACTTGCGAAAGTAAAAGAACTTCGGGCCAAAGGGATCACAGCAAAAACTATTAAAAATGAAATTCACATCGCCAACGAGAAAGGATCGAAAAAAGATGACAGAATAAGACCAAGAGAACCATCTGATGGTTCAGCTTCAAATCTTTCACCGTCGGCGAAAATCAAGAAAATAACGAACTCCGATCAACTAGACAACCCGATCAACGTGGTGGCTACCCCGGATGCTGTCCCGTTTTTTCACCAATCAACTTGGACACTAGAAAAAAAAAATAGCACCGTCAACGCCGCAAGAGAGCCCCTCTTCAATTGCACCCCCAGTACGCTGCTCCAAACTACCCAGAAAGGACCTAAATAAGTTAAGTAATTTAACAAAGTTAAACAATAGCTCGAATAAAAATCTTTTGAACGGAGAACATCTGACCTTAATATTTTGGAATATTGGAGGTTTTAGCAACATTTTCAATAATGATTCAGAGATACAAAAATATTTACTCCAAGCAGATGTTTTTTGTGTCAATGAAACTTGGTGCATTAATGAAATCTCTATTCTCCCCGAATTCTTAAAAAACAAAAACTATTACGTTATTTGTAGCAACGCTATAAAGGAAAAAAGTAGAGGTAGAGCTAGTGGTGGGTTGGCAATATTCATTAAACCTCTAGGTAATATAGTAAAATTTCAGCTCATTGAGAATTCTTATTTATGGATTGTATTAGAAATATTTACTAACTCTTCAAAGTATATTTTAATATGTTTGTATTTAAAACCTACTCTAAACAACAAAACGTGCATAAATTTGTTAGATGAATTACTTCAAAACATCGCAGAAATGTATAATGATTACAGGATTCTGGTATGCGGAGACTTCAATGCTCACATTGGTGTACTCAACCAGATAGAGAATGTCGAAGCCAGCTTCTTTAACCACAGCTTCATATCAACTAATAGAACTCCACTACACAAATCACACAACGAGAGAGGAAAACTATTAGTGCAGATGATGGAATCTCACGGAATGATAGTACTAAACGGACGCACGGATGGAGACATACCAGGTAAATTTACCTATATAAGTACAAATGGCAAAAGTACTATTGATCAAGCAAGGGGCTTCTTAAACTTTGTAGAAAATGTATCTAATTTTGAAATATTTCATCCAATTGAAAACTCAAACCACGGCATATGCAAGATTACCATTGGTACTACGCCGACATCATCCTTAAATAATACAAAAATAAATAATTCTGGAGCCTACAATTACTCTTGTAATTTTAAGTATAATGCAAATAACATTGTACCCTACAATAATTTTTTGGAAAACTCTGAAAGAATCTACTTCAATAGTAATAATACAAATGAACTTAACCATAACTTAATTACCACAATCAAAGAAGCAGCTTGCAAATCCAACATGTTAAAATTTCAAAAATACATGAATCTCACCAAAGAACTCAAAACCCAAAACCGTGGTTCACAACAAACTGTTTTACTCTCAGAAAACAATGCAAAAAAAGTTTGAGAGCTTATCACAAAAATTATTCACAAACCCATCTATAGAAGAATACTTGAAGTACAAGAAACTATATTGCAAAGATATTAAACTGAGTAAAATTGCATTCATTAAAGACATCCAAAATTCACTTTCCAACATAAAGAACAGTAGTACATTTTGGAATACAATAAAAAAGTTGAGTACTAAATTTAAATCTGAAAATATAATAACATTAAATGAATGGGAAAATTTCTATATTAATCAGTATTCTAAATCAATAATTCCAAACCGAGAAATATTATTCTATGGCTGTAATCACCCATTTCTAGATAAAGAAATTACTCACGATGAACTACAACGCAGCATAGCAAGAAGTAAAAATAATAAAGCACCAGGTGTCGATGAATTAACTAACGAATTCTACAAAAATCTACCCGCAAATTGGGTAGATTATATTCGTAATTTCTATAAGATTCCCGAGACGGAAAAATTACCTACGTCGTGGTCAACAACAAAATTATTCTTACTAAATAAAAAAGGCGACAGGACTGATCCACTAAATTATAGGGGAATAGCCCTTATTAACAATGTTTGTAAACTTTTTACACGAATACTGTACGAGAGACTGCAAGAATGGTTTGAAACGGGCAATATTTTAGCTGAATTCCAGACGGGTTTCAGACGAGGACGGGAAACCAGAGATAATATATTTTCCTTGATGGCAATAATACAAATTAATTTAAGATTAAAGAAAAACTCAAAATTCGCATTATTCGTAGATTTCCGTAAGGCGTTTGACACCATCAATCACTATTTATTGTGGGAAAAGCTGTACAAAGCAGGAATCTCCTGCAAAATAATAAGAATAGTTCAAGCCCTGTACAGAAGTGCCACACTGGAAATAAAAATTAATAACGACTCATCAAATCCAATAAATATAACCAAAGATGTCTTACAGGGAGAAATCCTTAGTCCCATCCTATTTTCGGTCTTCATAAATGACCTAAAAGAAGTTTTTCGTAACGCAGAGGTGATAGGCTTAAATATAGACGGACACAACGATGTAATCTTACTAGCTTACGCAGATGATATCGTAATTCTTTGTGACTCACCTGTAGATATGAAAAGGAAGGTATACTCAAAATTTTTGACTCTGTCAGGTCTAGTAATAAAACTATAGCAGCATACAAAAATAGCATTTATGTTCAAGGAACAGTAAGATTATTTTACTATACTGTAGGACTCACAGTAGGTGGCGAACCCAAGAATTTCAACAGAGCGGCGTTGATATCCAATGTTATAATACAAGCAGTAAGCGGCAATATGCCGCTTTATCATAATTCGTTTTATTGCTAGACCCGACAGAGTCAAAAATTTTGAGTATATCAATCCTGCAACAATACTGCGAGACGAACTATCTGTCAACATAGAGAAATCGAAAATACTTCAATTCCACCGCGGACGCCCAAGAAAGTATAACTTCACATATAATAATGCCCCAATTGAAATAGTACGGTCATTTACATACCTCGGTATTACCTTTTCATCATCGGAAAAATTCGCCCAAGCAGCCGAAAACAACTATAATAAAGGAAAGGAGTAATTGCCACTAATCGAGTTCTAAATCTATTAAGTAAAGAAAATCCAACAGTTGGCAAGAAAAACAAAAACTTCTAGACTCCATAATCAATGCCACTACTCTTTACGGATCAGAAATCTGGGCACTTGCCAGAACAGAAATATTAGAAAAATGTCAATTACGTTACTTAAAACTAGTCCTACAATGCCCAAGATCAACTCCAAATTTTATGGTACGATTGGAATCAGGCGTTAATCACATACAATTAAGAGTATGGAGAAGAACTCTAAAATGGTGGCAAAAACTATTAAGCATGGAAGCCGACCGCATACCAAAAATCTTGTATAATCGTCTACGACAGCTGGAATCGTCGGGAAATAATAATATAGACTACAATAATTGGTGTAGCCATTTAAAACTTTTTTTAAATAACTGTGGTTATTCAGAAGTATGGCAAAATCAATCCATAAATAACAACCTAATATACGAAATCATTGATAAATTTCAAATAACTTTAATAAATAAAGATAAAGTAAATTGCAAAAATTCTAATTACAATTTTTACTTCAAACTGTTAAAAGATGAATACATAATTTCAAAATACTTAACACTAAACATCTCAATAAACAAAATGCGCTTGATTACTTAGTTAAGGGTAGCTAACTAAAAATTAATAATACTTTACTTTAATAAAATAAAATATACAATAGACACATCTCTATTTTGTACAATGTGTAATTTACATCAACATGAAGATCTGTATCATATTTTTATTAAATGCCCTATCTACGCGCCTCTACGGAATTGTTTCCTTCAAGAGTACAATGTGTCAAACATGAATGAATTAAATTATTTTTACTTACTCAAAAACCTCACAAAAGATAAAATAAATAAATTATATTACTTAGTCACTGGAGCATTAAAAGTCCGAAGCTTTTGTATTAATGAATGACTGAATAAATTACGGAACTGATTATTAGTTTATGTTACATTTTGTGTATATAATAAAACAATATTATCTGTAATTTTCTAATACCCATGAAGTCTTTTTTTCTCTATTTATGTATATAATCAGTATTATGGTTATTAGCTTATACTTCATTTTTCTTTTTTATGCATGTAATAAAACAATATTATCTAATCCTATAAATCCTTTCTCTTAATTTATGTATATATGTATTTGGCAACCAGTTTTATATACGAGTATGTATGTTCTAAATATATAATAACATTTATGTATGTATTTTCTAGATATATAATTTTTTAATTTTTGTTGTCAATCTATTTGTATAAGATTGTAATACGGTCTAGAAACAAATAAAATTTATTATTATTATTAAATTTGAACTGTAAAGAACTTAATGCTTTCTTATCTTTGTTTATACCCAATCAAGCGGCGGCTTGCCTACTAAAACTTTGGTGAAACAGCATTTCGTAGAGATCAAACAAATTTTGTTCGAGTTGTTCAGTTAAATAGTTATCCCCTATTTTAGAAAGGGATAGTAAATTTTTACTTACAAGAATTTCTGTGGCTTTATGTAGGTACCAAGAAAATTAGAGGACGATTCGTACTAAAGTTAGTTACTGGTTCGCGTGAAAAATTAATTATAATAATAATTTTTTATAAATCACAGGTATACCTTATCGCCCAAATTGGTGAATAATATTGTAAAATGGATAATAGTGATCACTTTCATGGACCTTTTCTAAATTACTAAATAGATTTTGAAAATTACAAAAATGTTTTTTTTTTAATAATAGCGAGAAAGGTAATAATTTTTAACGTTGTTTTCAAAAATAAAAACAATATTTAAAAATGAACAAAGGGAAAAACTTCACTATCGTGGAAATTTATTGAAATATGTAATTAGTGCTTAAATGATCTTTTTCAGCTTACATATTTTAAAAATTTAGTGAACATTTAACCGTCCCTCCAGATTATATTGTAATATATATTGTAGTGGTATTACTGTGTGTTTTACATATGTAAGTAATTTTATTTGATTTTGTATATTCTTTCTGAATCGGTATTGAGATGAGAAGAGTGTAGGTCGATGTAAAAATTGCTTGAGTTTTATTTTGTTAATTAGAGAATAAAAACAAGAACGAGTGTTTATATAGATTCAATTGATCGCATTATAGTTTTATTTGGTTTATATAATTTTATTTGCTCCCGGAGTAAAGTTTAATTTTGTTATTGGCGGAAATACGTGTTCGTTTCCCAGTGTGTTTGTGCTAGTGACCGGTACAACACGTGAGTATCAATTGAATAATTTGACATTATTAAATTTTAATTAATAAACAGAACGCGTTTGTTAACCCTTTTCGCACATATTCTTCTACCCGAGGACTCTGAAAATACGGAAATTTTCCTATTCCACACATACAATAGTCGCGTTCTTTTTACATGATATCTCAGTTTGTGTTCACCTCAGTTGCCTCACTAATTTTGAGCGTTATTTTTGTCGTAAATGAAGTGAGACCGAAGTGAGAAGAATTCCTCCCTCATTCTCGATTCTTAGTCACCTCAAGAGGTTGTGCTCGTTGAGTTTTTAATCTAAGATGAACGGAGGTGATGAATGTTTTGCTGTCACATGCAATTACACTCTATCCGTTTTAACTATAGAGTGGTGGGAAGACAGGTGCAGTTTGATTTTGGCTTTTGATTGATTAATATCCCGATATTGTCCAATAAAACAACAAGATCAAACTGCACCTATCTTCACCTGCACACCACTTATTAGTTTGCTTATTGAAAAGGTTATTTGTTTATTTCTTTGATAATATTATTATTTTACTGGTTATTTGAAGAAAATGACCGATAATATTAATAATAATAATAATAATAATAATAGTTTATTTATACTGTAAATATACAGAAAAATTCCCAATAACATATTTACAGTTTCTGATTCAATAATGATAATACACATAAAATACATAAAATACACAAAATACCAATACAAATGAACACATGTTAAAAAAATAAATTAATAGCTTGAATTAAAAACATATCAAAGAAGAGCATGAATACAGTTTTTATTGGAACAAAACACATCTAGATTTTCTATGGTAGAACATATTTCATTCACTATATGGAATGCATTGTTTAATGGCGAGCAAGTGTTATTAACAACATGGAATATTTTCACTCTAGGTCTTAAAACGACAGATGGTGCATAAAAAAGGCAAGCTTCTAATAAGGTTGGTGAGTCAATATTAGAGTTAATAATATTCCATATAAAGGTAAAAATGATCATTCTTCGTCTTTGTTTCAGGCTTCTAATATCAAATGCATTTAATTGGTCTATATATGAGATCATTCTAGGTCCAACATTGAATTGTTTGTAAAATAGATATCTTAAAAATCTCATTTGTACTCTTTCAATTTGTTTTTCTATAATTTGGGTCGTAGGATTCCAAATTATACATCCATACTCTAATACTGACCTAACCAATGAATTAAATAAAACAACAAGTGTGTCTACCGTTAAATTATTGGCATTTCTTAGAATAAAACCCAGGGTTTTGTATCCCTTGTTAACAATCTCTTTACAATGATTTTCAAATTTAAAATTATTTTGGAATAACAGTCCTAAATCTTTGAATTCATGTACACGTTCTAATTTATTGAAATTTATGTTGTAATTGTATTCCAAAACATCCTTTTTTCGTGAAAAAGATAAAATTTTGCATTTTTTAACATTAAATTCTAAACTATTATCCTTGCACCAGTTGCTAGTAGCATCTATATCTTTTTGTACATGAATACAATCAATTACAGTTTTAATTTCTTTATATATTTTGAGGTCGTCAGCATATAAAAGACATTTGGTATAATTGACATGTTCTGGCAAATCATTAATAAAAAGAATAAAGAACAGTGGTCCCAATAATGAGCCTTGAGGAACACCAGAGGAAGGAATAAATTCCTTTGATTTGCATTTATTATATTCAACGTATTGCACTCTGGCTGATAAGTAAGATTTAAACAGGACTAGTAGATCATTATTAATTGCAAATGAACTTAGTTTTTTTACTAAAATTTCATGACTAACCTTATCAAAAGCTTTACTCAAATCAGTAAATATTACGTCTAATTGATTGTTATTGTCAATAGCTGACGAGATGTCCTGAGCAATTGTAGTCAAATTGGTTATTGTAGATTTCTGTTTAACAAATCCATGCTGTTCAACGGCTATGACTGATTTTACATGGTTATATAGCTTGTCGTACAATATTTTTTCTAATACTTTTGAAACAGATGGTAAAATTGTCACCGGTCTGTAGTTTGTTACCAATTTAGGATTTCCAGATTTATATATGGGACACACTCGTCCCAGCTTTAATGAATTTGGAAATATCTTATATTGAATTGCGGAATTAAAAATTATGGTTAAAGGTTTAACAAGTAAATTTGCACATCCTTTAAGAATGAAACTGGGAATGTTATCTGGACCAGTAGCAGATTTACCATTAATTTCATTAGTAGCCTTAAGAACATCTGCCTCAGTTATTTTTTTTATTGTGAGTACATTAAATAAATTATTATTTTCACTAACATTATTGTTCACATTGATATTTTGTTCATCCGAATTATACACTGAAGAAAAATACTCTGCAAATGCATTTGAGATATCTGAATCTTTATTATATTGTTCATCTTTGTAACTAAATAATGAGGACATAGTATTATCTTTACGTTGTTTATTAATATGTGACCAAAATTGCTTTGGGTTACATTTAAAGTTACTGTTAATATAGTTTATGTGATCAACACGTGCTTGTTTTATAAGCGTTTTTAATTCAGATCTTAATTTTTTATATTTAAGCAAATATTCTGATTGTTTTGCTGTATTTTGTTTAGATTTTTTTAAATATTTTTGTTTTAATTTAATTTTATTTTTTATGTCAGTAGTGAACCAGCTAGGATATTTATTTTTCTTAACAGTGTATTTCGGTACACATTCATCAAATATTTGGTAAATGGTGTCATAAAATATGTTCATGTTTACATCTGGATTGGAATTTTCATCCAAGTTACTCCAGTCACAATTTTGTATCATATTATATAATTTTTCATAGTTTGCTTTTTTGAAATTATACTGTCTTGCAACTATTGTTTTGTACATTTTATGCTTTACTATAGGCACAGTGATTAGTAGAGGTGGATGATGTCTATCTACTCTGACAAGCGGATGATCATTTATTTCTAATTTAGCATCACATACGTTGGTCAAAATTAAATCTAGTGTAACATTGTTAATGTTGAGACAGTGATTCAAAGAAATTAAACTAAATTTCGAAATAAGTTCGTTCACTATTCTTGATTTATTGTTTCCATTCGCGAAGTTAAATTTTGCAGAGTTTATCTCGTTGATGTTCCAGTCACCCACAAAAAACACATTTTCACATTCGATAATGTCTGTCACAGAGTCAATTTCTTCTATGAAGGATTCATATTCTTCTACCGATGTTGCAGGACAAAAATAAACGCACACTATAATCACTTGGGTTCTATATATTTTTGCTTTCACGCATATCCAGTCATAAGAATTATTAGTTCCTGAATTACTATGGATTAACACTGGATTGTACGATTTTTTTATTGCTACCATAACACCGCCACCTTTTACTGTACACACCAAATGTCTGTCTTTTCGAAAAACCGTGTAACGGCTATCACAAAGCTCACTGTTTGAAAACCCACAATGCATCCATGTTTCAGTAAGAGAAATGAAATCGTAGTTTTCAGCGAGAAGATTATTACGGAAGTCTATCAATTTTGTTCTTATCCCATTAACATTTTGATAGTATATTTGTAGGTTTTTCTTTGGATGAATGTTGACAGACGAACTGTTTGCATCTCCTACTATTTTTGTATCTGTTTCTGAGGCCTCTTCTGAAAAAAAGAAAAACGTCTGACTACCACCCCGGTTGGCCAGAAATCACTCTCATTCACTTTGTCCAAGTGATCCATATCTACTCCAATTTTGAACGCCGAAGTAGATGCATCCGATTTAGATATCTTTTCAATAATTAATTTATTTATCTTCAATTTTGATTCCATATATTTTTTTATTTCGTCATTAGACACATCAGTAGCCACTCTGCCTACAAATAGCCACGCTAATTTAGGGCATGATCTAAATTTCGTTTGTGTCTCATTCGGATTCGATGAGCCTACAACGGAGTTGGTTTTGTATCTTTTTCTTTTTGACTCTACTAAGATAAATTCATTTTGAGTCTCATTGGCCTCATTATTTTTTGTATTCAAAATACGTTTTGGTAAAGAAGTTGGTGTTTTTTGTGCCTCCTTGTGACATCTATTGTTGGGAGTAGGTAAATTTGAACATGAATTTACTATTTCTTTATCGTCGTCTGTTTTATCGGTTTGGCTTGAGTCAGTTTTATCTTGCTCTGACTCAACGCATGGGCGTATGACCTTCGCAAAAGATGGTTTAGCAATTTCAAGGTTGTCCAGATTCGAATTGTCTTTACAGTTCTTAAGTATATTTACTTCTTTTGACAACTCCATTATAGTTGTAGACATTTCTTCCATTTTAGTTAATAATTTCATAAATACTGGTGAAAAACTCACGTAATTTTGTTTCTCCGAAGAATTAACACTTATATCTCCGCGAACATCGAATAGAGCACATTCACAGGCTTCGCAAAAATATTTGATGTTTTTTATGTTACTGGTAAGTGTATTAAAGATAATGAGCTGGAGTTTAAGCAATAATTATTTAAAATTTATCATAATGTTTTAAATTTATGTTTAGGAGCAATTATTAAATGACGCATGATATGAATAATTTGTTATATTCGTCAAGTTCGGCGGACAGTACTTGGGATTTTCTTATAGACAGTTCTATGGAATTTGTTGCCGTTCTTTTTACTTCACAAGACTCTAAACTTAGCTCATGTCAAACTTATTTCACTTTGAGCTGAGGTGAGGTGAAGCAAATGATAAAAAGAATGCGACTAATATGGACACAACATTTTTCTATTTAAATTTGTTTGCTTATTTTATTTACGTATGTAATATAGATCATTACATTTAATTAACTAATCATTTGATGTATCACGTACAATTTTAATCAATAATTGCCCTATACCTCTGCATTTCTACTTTTTATCATGTCAGCTATGAGTTACATAAATAATCTGTTCAATATTGGAAAATAAATGTATTGGAATCTCAGAACATGTCTGACAATAACAAAAAATACATTTGCATGAAAGTGCAAGTAACATTATTTAAAATATTAACATTTATCTCAAAATGTCAATACTTTAAACATAATGGGGTTCGGTACAAAAAAAAAGTTGCATATATTTTGTCATATTATGAAAATATGACTAATTTTAAATGATTTTGTACCAAAATATTTTTAAAATATAAAACTTTTTATTCATAATTTTAATAAATGCGATTAGCACTATAATGATATGACGTCACAACTGTATTTTTGTATCAGTGTACCAAGCGAAAAGAATATAATTTTATATTAATCATAACTTATGAAAATAAAATCTATATATTTATGTCATTCTATTTTACTTGAAAATATATGAAACATTTATCATTTTTTATTGAAATAAAACATATTTATTTAAAACCTTTAAAACAACACATTTTTCCTTTGACAATACACAACTAGAGTTTTCTGAAAGTGATAGCTGTCACTAGTTAACCCACCTTGACATCAATTTTTGGCAGAATTAATGACATTAACAGATATAAACAACTTTAGTCAGTAGGCGAAGTAAAATTGCAGATATGACGTCACACAAAATTAATTAAATTTAAAAAAATTATATTTCAAAAACTATACACATTTGGAAAATGTTACAAACGTTAAAATTCATCATTTTATTTAAAAAAAAATTAATTGAAAAATGAGTACCGGACCCCATTCTATTAAAAAAATCTCTTTACTCTAATTACATGCTGCCTGACAATATATTCAATTACTGTAATTAGTTTAATTAAAATTAAAACATCTTAATTATCGAAGCACTCTATTTAGTTGTGTATATAAAAAAACCAATTCGACATCCTGTCTCACATCTCATCTTGTTAACATCACTAACATGCAATTAAATCTTCAGTTCACTTGTTCTATCTCCGGAGGCTTCAGTCTCTAATCATTAGCCGTTCGTGTCCTTCGCTTTCGGAACAAAACGCCCTCGACATCGAAAGCGCGCGGCGCAGAGACGGAAAAATATCCAAGAGACGATAGAATATTGCTAACTGCTTTGTTTCAGCGAGGCGAGAGCCTGCGCTGCGCTGCGTGTTTGTGTTGTGTCGTCTGCTGTACTGTGCTCTTCGTTTCGGATTTGAACGGATCGCAAGATAATTGAATGTGGATTGAGAGCTCTTCTGATGAGTTAGGATCGGAATAAGGGAGATTTGTCCACTGATGGGGGTATTACCGGATTAAATACAATTTATAATGTATGTTTTAATAACAAAAAATCTGATGTGGCCAGCGCACTACTGCCCCTCACTTCCGCATACATATTTTATATAAATTCCATATAAGTACAGTTCCTTGCGAGAAATTACCTAATCTGAACGCAATCAATAATACGTATTCCAGAAAATATGTGGATTCATTTTATAATTAAAAATATTTTTTTGTCAAAAAATAAATTCTAGTGAACTGGATCAACGTATTATAAGTTGCATACTTTTATGGGTTAATATGCACAAGATAAATAACTAACCAAATTCCAAAAAAATTATATATTTCCCGAAAATATTAAGTAAATTGCACAACACTGATATCTATCTAGTTTATTTGTAACTTTTTATTTCTAAATCCAGGGGCGGATTTAGGCAAGGGCTTTATGGGCTGCAGCCCAGGGCCCCGTATATACGAAGGGCCCCTCGCTGCTGGCAAGCGGTATAACCCATGCAACAGTCACGACAGTCCGATAATGCGACATACTGTATTATAATTATTTTTTTTAGAATAAGTGTAATTTTTTGTTTTTCCTTTTCTTTTTAGTATTTATTCTTGACTTAAGAATTTGATTATCAAATGGTTGCGCAGTTATTCAAATGTGTATAACTGACAGATAAATGACACAATGTCACTGTCAAAGAACTAATAATTTCAAATTAATAATAATGTTTTAAAAAGAAAAAAGTAAATAGAATAATAGGAAAGGAAATCAATACAGTTTCCAGCATATGTAAATTATGTACGTATGTATTTAGATTAATAAAAATTAATGATTCGCAAAAAAGTTCTCATTTTTGGAATAGTAAATTCTATTTTGTCCCGGTATTTAAAATTTAGTCTTCATTTTATTATCAAAAAATCTGATGTGGCCAGCACATAACCTCTCGCCACATATTTGTATGCATTAAACGAAAAATATTTTTAAATACAAATACATATATTCATGTCTCACTACAAAATAATTCTCACATATATTTGCAAAATCTGTGGGATATTTTAATATAAATTATGTACATTACATACATTTTCTTAATATTCAAGATCCTGAAATTTTCTTTTTCTACTTTCGTTTTCTTTTTATTTATATTCGTCATTTTCTCGCAAATTCCTTTTATATTCTTTTTTACGTATATTCTTTTGTGTTGTTGACTTTTTTTTATTTTCATAATCTTCATAATGATAATGATGTACAAATATTTTTAACAGTGGCATACAAATATTTTTGACAGTTACATTTATGTGTCAATTACAAGCAATTGAATTTTTTGCCTTAATAAAGAATTTAACGTTCTTTAATATAAGTATTTACATAAATTTTCGATAAATAATATTTAGATGATTTTTTTCTTGTAACTACTACTTCCGGTTGTCCAATTGTTACCAAAACTTAATCAACTCTTCCCATTATTGTTAGATTGAGGAATCCATAGTTAAAAATATCTTACGTCTTATAGAATTTGAGAAATCGTGGATCCGACATCCACACACACATACGGACATCATCGTAAAAATGTTATAATCGGATTCTAGGGGCCTTAAAACGTGCTTATTCACTAAATTCTGGATATGCGATTTTTAGCATGAATTGAATACCTCTCTTAGCGAGAGGTAAAAAGGTAGTTACTTGGATTAGATTAGACTATATTTCAAGAAATAAACTGTCATAATTAGAGTAAAATTCACTAATCCAAAAATAAGGATTAGCTTAATCTTTTTTGTGACTCGGACGACAAATGGCGGGAGGTATTGTGTTGGTCACAACAGATTTTTTTATACATCTTTTCAAAAAATCTATAAAAACTATGTGAATAAATTGTACTTTGATAATTAGGTTTTAGGGAAAAAATTAACTTTTCGGAAAAAAAAATCTTTTTTCTTCAAGCGTATTATAATATTCATATTATGCTACTGTACACACACTATAGAAGATATTCATTGTCTTACTAGTACAAAAATGTTGTTATTGTTGTACTTAGTTCACCGCTGGCGGCGGCAGTCGTCACAGCAACACAGATTATATTGAAAATTGTTATTTGACAGTAGAATCGTTTTTGTTTTGTAGCGTACACAGCCAGCTTTGGCTGAAATTGTAAACACTACAATTAAAACAATCAAAAACAGCCAAAAAAATCTTTGAAACACTTGAAGAAAAAATAGTATATATCATTCGGAGTAGAACGCCCTTTTTGTATTTTACCCAGCTTGCCTAGCCTCGGCTAGCGCCTCGGCCGCAATAGCTGGGTTCAACACAAAAAGACCGCTTTCTACTCCTAATAACATAATATACTATTCTTCGTATCTTGTCACAATTTCTTCAAATTATATAAAGAAAATGGTAAAATATTGGTATGCAACCCGCTTGATTCAAACGCACCCTTAATTCATTTTTATCCGAAATGAAAACATTGTTATGATTTATACAGAGAAAAATCTAGTGTGGCCATCACAATACCTCCCGCCATTTGCAGCCCGAGTCACAAAAAAGATTAAGTTAATCGTTATTTTTGAATTAGCGAATTTTACTCTAATTTTGACAGTTTATTTCTTAAAATATATTGTAATATAATCCAAGTAACTACCTTTTTTAAATCCCTCAAACGGATTAAATCCCAATTATAGAGTGGGTTCACATTCACACACATCTATGCCTTAGTGGGTTTCAAACCCATAGCCCCGAGGGCACTCATGACATGAGGCGTTGCTCTAACCATTGAGACACCGGAGCTAAAATATAATGAAGATTAAATTTTAAATACCGGGATATAATAGAATTCACTAATCCAAAAATGAAGATTAGCTTAAGCAGTTTTGTGAATCGTTAATTTTTATTAATCTAAATACATACCCATATATTACTTATGCTGGAAACTGTATTGAATTCCTTTTCTATTGTTCCATTTACTTTTTTCTTTTTAAAACGTTATTAATATTATTTTGAAATGATTAGTTCTTTGAAAGTGACATTTATCTGTCAGTTACATACATTTGAATAACTGCGTTTTATTTGTTTAAAGCGTAGGCTCTGGGATTTAAATTATAGATAATTTTATAAATTTATCCATAAAATATTAGAAAAAGTATTAATGCAAATCTATAGAAAATTTAATAATCTTTAATTTTTATAATAACATTAATCTCAAAAAAATTACATTTAAAGGTATTTTTCGAAGAAAACTCTTTTGAGCTTCTAGTAAAGTGCCATTTTCGGTTATCCGATTTTCACCAGAATATAATGGTCTCTTTCCATTACAGAAAAATACAAGGTTTCAAAATTTTCTGAATGATAGTATTTGAGTTAGAGTGGAGGATCCACACACACATACACACATACATACACACAGACATCATCGTGAAAATGTTAAAATTGGATTCTAGGGACCTTAAAACGTGGTCATTTACCAAAATCTCGATATGCGATTTTTAGCACGGTTCCTATACCTCCCTTACCAAGGGTAGCGGGAGGTAAATATATATATATATATATATATATATATATATATATATATATATATATATATATATATATATATATATATATAATACAATTATTTTATGAGGTAAACATTGTAAATATTCCTAAATTTATGACAAAAAAGTCTCCGTCAAATAACCAAAATTATAAACTGTTTATATGTGTATATTTTAAGATATATATTTTTTGGATTTCCTTTCGCTTTTATAACTGCAACTAAATAACGAGCCATTGAATTTACCAAATGGCGATATATTCTGTCTGGATAATTGACCTTATTTTTGATAATCATTATACAATAGTCATTCTCTTACAAGGCTCAAATTATATGTCGGATCGTTCGTTTATAAGAAGTTAAAATTTTCTACTAAGCCTTTTTTCGGCTCATAGCTTTAAAGTTGCTTTTATAATATCAAGGTAACCTTTTCTATTCATAATTGTTGCATTAAAAGCTAATTTTCCTACTCCGATTAAATATACACCAAAACACCATGCTGCATTAAAAAAACAAAGTTTTTTTTGACAAACTGATGGCGATTAGATGGTTAAATAGTTAACCCCTTCCCCCAAACAGTAATAGCTAGACCCCCAAACAGTATTAGCCCAGGGCCCCCAAAATTCACGGTCCGCCCCTGTCTAAATCCATTGAGTATTGAGTATGAAGAAAAAAAAAACAATCAACAAGTATAGAGAATAAGAGTTCTTCTTATTCTTTTTCATTTTCCAGATATGCCATACAGCGTTGGGTCCTTTGGTTTATCTTTCTAAAGTTGTTCCTTTCTGGCGAGATTTCTTACGTTACAGTTCTACCCATTCTTGTTGCTATTTCTTTGATGCGGCTTGTTTATCACATATTTATAATAATATAAAAGATATAGGTAGTATAGTCAGAAAAGTTGACTGTCGGGTCCAGCAATAAAATTATAAATATCGTAATCATAATAAAGCGACATATCGCTCACTGCGTGCATTATAACATATAGTTGGAGGAAGCGATATATGAAACTATAACTTATGCAGAGTTTACAATTTTTTATGGAGGTTGCGGCATCTTAGTGGTCAAGACTCATAAATTATTCGAACTTGAAGGCATCACTTTTAGTAAGTAATAGGCCGATTAAAAAAAATCATACTGAATTTTTGTATAAATTTTGTAAATTAAAACTATATAATAAATAAGACAATAAAACAAAATCCCAGGGTCTCCGCATATTCACATTTTATACAACAACGTTTGGTTTGATGACTCTTTCAACATTCAAAAAGGTTTTTGCATGTACCTACCAAAAAAAAAAAAAAAAAATGAAAAACTATGTATTTAAAAGTTTCGTTGTAATTTATTGTAATCCGTATAATATTATAATCTCTTAATTTATAAATTGATATTAGAAGTACTTATATGTAGAATGCATTATTATTTGAATACAGATTTATACGTACATAATTAGGAAACATTGCTTAAGACTAACAGGTCTTAAATATTTTGAATTTGAAATGGTTAACACCTTTGAGTTACTAACCAGTTTTACATATGGGATAAGGCAATTGTTAGTCCATAGTAGAGGGCAGCACAAACTTGAGATCCTATTATAATATAATAATTTGGTTACAAGCCAAGTGCGCGCGCAAACCCCCCTCCAAAACGACAAGTAGTGTATTTGTTGCTAGGATTATCATTCGTTTTTGTCAATCAGGAATCAGTTGTAAAACAGTGTTACACAACTTGATTTCCAGCGGAAACCCGCGTTGTTAGGGTTTGATTCATATTATTGTTTTCAATAATAGTATTTCGCTGTAGAGTGAGTTTGCACATGTTTCTTTCGAGTGTCATCATCGGATTGCATCTATTGTTGTGGCGTCGTAGTATAAATACATTTCTTCATTCTTGTATTTTGGTTTGGACGTTATTAGGTTCATTTAGGGTTCCTGCTATTACTTTAGCTAGATTTGTTTGTTCATATACTTATTAATTGACTTGAATAATTTCTACCATAATACTTGATTGTATATTTAGTTGATTGTAGTTTAGATCGATTTTGTTCAATACGCTATACCATATATCTCTTAAAATGGATTTTCATTTGTTGTTATTTTTGTTGCAATTAAACTTAGTACGTTGTCAGTTCGTAAACTGACTGGCCCTTCGATCGTTAGTGTTCGTTCGTTCGTTTGTGTTCGTTCATTCGCTCCTTCGTTTGTTTCACAACATAATATTGTCCTGGTTATATTGGCCAGTGGTGTGAACCAGCTATCGAATCTTGTCAGGTTCATCCACGGTGTTTAATCCGAACATTAACTCTCGTGGGTTGGTACCATCCATAGTTCATTAAATACGATTTAAACATATTTAGTTTAGTTTGCATATAGTTTTTTTTCCATACATTAACACCAAACAAACATCATTTAATATTCTAATCTCTTTTCAATTTAAAAATTGATGTAAGACGAAGTACATTTAAAACGCATAATTATTTTAATACAGATTTAAAAATACATAATTAGGAAACATCTTGAACGCAAATATCTGGGACGGTACAGGACAGAAAAATCTACCTGGCTCCAGGAACCGCAAGCCCCATAAAACTTTATAACGGCCAATTGGCAAATTCTATAATGAGTTTCATAGATCGCTTCCTCCAACTATAACATTAGATGGAATAATGCGATTGCCACTTATAAAGTTTTATGGTCTGCCTGAAGTAGTATGTATAGCTTTTGCCGTTATTGGTTTCATTACATTCTCAGAGCTGGGAAATTGTAAAAAGATTATAAAAGTAAGAAAGTCAGGGTTGTACTTATATAAAATTATAAGGTTTTCAAATTTAGAAAAATAATTTAATATTACATTAAAGTCAAAAATAATACAGGTACAAAATCAATTACATTTATTTATAGAACACACAAAACAAATTTATATATGCAAAATATGAAATAATAATAACATGCAAAATTAAATCTAATTTATAATTATATCAGAATCGCTTTCAGTTTCTCGTTAGTTCAATCCGTAACATTACTAACATTTATAACATGACACAACATGTTTATCACTATTACAACAATGTTTTTTTTTTTTTTTTGCAAATATTCAATAATTTCGGCTTTATTAGTAGACTTGTACGGAACTTTTACAGTTTCATGATTCGAATTTTTTAGTTAAAATGTATCCATAAATATTAAATTTTTCACCTCTATATATTCGAAATGCAGTGAAGATTTCTGCAAGTAATATTATATCAGACGGCTTATAAATGACCTTGAATACTCATCTTTCGTAACGAGAACCAAATTATAACATAATTTTTTATTACATTAGATTGGTTCAGTTATTATTTTATAAGAATTTAAAAGAATTGTTTAAGTATTCATATTATTTTTATGTCCTTCATTCAGAATTATTCGTAACGAGAGTTGCCAATTTGCATTAACATTAAACTCTTCTACCACTTTTTGCTACATAAGCCCTTTTCAAATTAGTTTATACGTTGTAGGTATTAACATTAACGCCCAGGACATTTTTTTTTAAATTTTACTATTTGTGTTTAACATATCTCTAAATAATAGAAAAAATAATATAAAAAAATATTCATCAATCAGTTTTTTAAAAAGTGGCGTTCTATAAATAGATCACTAGGCAGATTTAATATATATTTTCAATACCTACAATATCTTTTTTTATTATAATAGCGATCAGTATCAAATATATATTTCCGGTGGTATGGCAAAAAAAAAAAATTGAACAAAGAATAATGTAGTATTTCATACTGTAGCATTAAGATCTGCTCTTGAATTTTTTTGACATCTTCTTTGACCATTGCAATATTGGATGAAATGATTTAAATCATCGAAGCGAACATCTTCAAGGGCTACTTCAGCTTTAGTTTTTGTCCTTGTATAAGCTGTGAAGGTCATATATGAAACTGCGGCGGCTCTACGAAAATCAAGACTACTAATAGCACCCATGCATGCAGCGGTATGAAATCCTGGAATTAATTAGTGCTATATCCAGAATTCTTATAAACAAAGGCCAACACAATTTTGCCCACGAATTTGGATTCCATATTTACCAATGAGTCAGTCATGATACCGACCGCCCGTATTCGGTGGCGGTATTCTTTGTCTAGTTTCTTGTTTCCAGCGACTTGCTTTATCTAAGGGCTCTATTTATCGTAATTAGTTACCACTGTTACCATGAGTATTTCGGATATAGTGGCATATCTATGATCAAAAGAACCACGAGGTTCCTTGGCCAAATCTCTTGCAGACTTCATAGGACATTTATCTGGTCTGTTATCAGTTATCACGCACGGTACCTGTTGCTCGAAATCCAGTATTATTTTTATATTGTAATTATTACAAAATAATAATAATAATAATAATAATAATAATAATAATAATAATAATAATAATAAAAAACAATTAATGACACACAATAAAACGGTAAAATTACTATATAAGCCTACTTATCAGATATATTTTTCATCACAAAAATAAAAATTATAGAAAAGCACCGAATGTTTTTATTTTAGGACTAATAGGTCGATTCTGTACAAAACTGTAAGTCTTACAGATCTGTAAATCTGTAAAAAGTAGACAAAAACACATCTACTCTTGTTGATTAATACAAAATTATACATAAGAGTTGCAGCTTACGTTGCGATTTTGTTCATTATTTACAGATTTACAGTTCTGTAAGATTTACAGTTCTGCAAGATTTACAGATGTTTACAGAATCGACCCGTAAATATTCATACTTACAACCAGCATGTACACTTTAACTAATAATAACAAACCGAAACTTCGACCAGTGGTTCTCAAACGGCAAAACAAAATTATATTTTTTTAAATCCTATATAATTTTTTAGCCAATTAGATACAGAATTTTTTTCTGATTTCAACGATATAAATATGGCGTAGGATTGCATAACAAATATTTCGAGAAAAATGATATTAAAAATAATGTTATAATATTACAATAGGCTATACAATACTCAATACGTCTGTTGCCTAGTTACGCTAGTAATAAACCCATTTTTTATTTTTTTATTTCTAGTTTTTAATATCATTTTCCTCGAAATAATTGTTATACAACCCTATTCTATATTTATATCGTTAAAATCAGAAAATAATATTCTATTTCAAGGGCTAAAAAATTATATAGGCTACAATTTAAAAAAAAATATAATTTTGTTCTACCGTTTGAGAACCACTCCTTAAACATTCGATTTGTTACTATAGATACATTATCCCCTTATTCTTGATCGTTTTTGGTATAAAACATTTTTCTCTAAAGTTGTTTTAGTTCGCCCAAAAAAGCGCTGTTTGTTTTAAAGGAAACACCATGTATATATACAGGGTGTAAATGAAATAAGTACATAAAATTTAACCAACAATATTTCTTAATAACTTTTTCTCGAAATCGCATATTTTTTTAGCATTTTTACAACCCCGTAAATTGACGAGTCGTTCCAAGTATTTTTCTAATATGAATGCAGTAGCAATAGCTCTGAAAAATTTTGTTTTAGCAATTTACCGTCTTGTCAGTTGTTGCAAATGAATTTTGACATTAGTATTTAGACGGAGCGTTTCCAAATCATACTGTTCCTAATATTTGCACATTTGTTAATCTTGTACATCTTCATCTCAATACGGAGCGTCACATATGACAATTTTTAAAAAAGCAACAGTTGTGTCCATACAATGTGCAAAAAGTTCAATGTTTTCAGCACGTAGCAGACTTCAATTTTGGGAATGGCTCATAATGTTCATTAATGAGACTGAATTTACTTGGGAAGGTGTATTTATTATGCGCAATACACATCTCGACAGACGAAAATGCTGTAAAAATTTTCGTTAAAAAATGTTTGGGCGGGAACAATAAATGTACGACTAATTATTTGTACTCATGTACCTCGTTTAAATGGACAAAAGTTTGTACTTACATTTTTAGAATAACGCGTATTTAAACTATTATGATTATGATATATACCGTGTGTCTGTCTTAAAGGTGTACATAGGAGATTAACATGGGAAATCAGTTTTTTGCAATTTCCTGCTCGCCTAATTATTTTAAACAAAAATGCGTCAAATAAAAGTTTTAGGGCATAAATCAATAAACAGAATTACTTTTACATGCTTTGTAACGACAGAATTTAAATATGAAAATGTCGAAAATTATGTTCAAAATATCGACATCCATGGAATTGAACAAAAAATAAATAAATGCTTGACGTTTTATCAAATTGTCAGAAACGTCAAATAAGTTAACTTACGTTGTGACAGATAAAACGTCATGCATTTATTTATTTTTTGTTCAATTCCATGGATGTCGATATTATGAACGTAATTTTCGACATTTTCATATTTAAATTCTGTCGTTACAAAGCATGTAAAAGTAATTCTGTTTATTGATTCAGACGCAGAATTTTATGCCCTAAAACTTTTATTTGACGCATATTTGTTTAAAATAATTAGGCGAGCAGGAAATTGCAAAAAACTGATTTCCCATGTTAATCTCCTATGTACACCTTTAAGACAGACACACGGTATATATATATATATATATATATATATATATATATATATATATATATATATATATATATATATATATATATATATATATATATATAGGGTGTAAATGAAATAAGTGCATTAAATTTAACCAGTAATGTAGCAACAATATTTCTTAATAACTTTTTTTCTATGTCTTTTAGATTTTGAGTTAAAATTCTTTAAAGATTTGCTGCATACTTATGCATATATATATATATATATATATATATATATATATATATATATATATATATATATATATATATATATATATATATATATATATATATATACAGAGAATTTATTTTAAAATGCAACATATGGTTCATCACTTCCATGGTTACACACTACTGTCAAAAAATGACAACAATGTAATATTTGTCCATTTTAAAATGCAACATTATAAATGGTACTGCAGCACAGGAGATATCTCCAGAATCACAAATGGTGTCAATTCTTTCTACGACCGATTTGGATATTGTCTCAGTGTAAATTGAGGTATTTTTGAACAATTATTACATTAAAATTATGAATTTTTGTAAGCTAAAGTTTGTTAAAATGTACTATATTAAAGATTTGATTTTTTGTTAATCGTATATAGGCTAATTTGTTGGAAATTATATTGCTGTCATTTTTTGACAGAGATGTTGCACGTGGAAATAAATTCCCTGTGTATATACATATAAATTAAAAATTTATGTCCCGTACTTTGAGAACCGCTAGCCCAAAAAAATCATTTTTCTTTTATTTAAATTTGTTATGTGAAATACAAATTGTTTGCCCCTTTAACCATCTTTGTAGTTCTTATAGTTCTCAAGATATCAATGGTGGTCCATTTAAAATGAACAGCATGTATATGTATAAGCATTCTGCTTTACTGTCTTTTATTTTTACCTTCTAAAATTTATTTGTTCATAATGCTCGTATCGGTATCGTATCGGCAGAATCGGGTGCAAAGGGAGTGTCCGCCCAGGGGCGGCAAATTCCCTATCGTTGAATTAATAGTAAGGAGACTAGAGAAGATCCAACTCCGCAAAAAAAGGGAAGCTGAAGATTAAGAAAGAAGTGCCATTTTTATTTCTTATATAAAATAATTTTTAATTATTTTACTCATATATCTTTTCGATAAATGTTTAAATAAATACGAACCTTTTTTATTTTTATAATTTTATTCATTGAGTGGTTTGTACAATATTTTATCCAATTTTGACTAAATAATAATAAAAACCATCATAATATTTAATTTTGACTATTTCACTCATAAATTTATAAGCCAATCCAAATTCAGGATTCTACATAGTTACAAAGTTTCATTTCGACAAAACACCTTCCCAAAAAAAATTCGCACCCTTTAAGCCAATAAGATGTCGTATTTTTACAAGTGAGTTTTGATAAGCGAAATTTTTTTGACGTTTTAGAAACATATTGTTTCCATACCTATCAAAGTGTGTATATTTTCATTTTTATCAATTTTTATTAAAAACGAATCGATTCGGATAGGATTCTATTTAAAACGTTGAAAAAGCAAATTTAAATATAACACCTCAAAACTCAATAAACAATAGAAAATTGTTATCAAGAAAATAATATATAAATGATTACCTGATTTTTATTTTGGAAATAGTCATCTGAATACCATTCGTGGTTAAATTTTATCCTGGAAAAATTTTCCGATTGCTTTACTCGAGCTTGTTGCCAATTTATCTCGTGACATTGATCAAAAATAACTCGTTTGACAACTCGTAATTTTTTTGTCAATGCCACTCAATAAATTGCTAGGCAACCAGCTCTCGTAACAATCTGAAAAATTTTCCGGCAAAAATTTCCCACTTAATATTAATTAATTAATATTATATATGACAAAATAAAAGACTAATCAATTAGTAGGGTATGCATGGCAATTGTCGTTTATTTATAAATTATATACAAGCTTTATTTTCTGTCATTTGTATCGTGAAAAGTAATGAAAATGACTGATTTGTCAGATAAGGACTGGTGAAAGTATTATTTTAGTCCAACTTTCCCAAAAAGTGACCTTTTTATTAACAGTGTGACAGACCGCTTACTTTGCGCACCTGTAACAAAATATACTATTTCGTGCCTGATGTTATTTTAAATGCATTATTTGTTGCAGAGTTAGTCAAACTTCTGTGATAGTGATTTAATACTATATGAAATATGATATATAAGTTAGCCTTTAAAGCACGCACGACGGGTTTAAAGCCACTATAAGAAGCGGAATGGTTTTAATATGGTAAGTGCTTTAAAGGCACTTATACACGTGTATCATACGCTATTTTTTATTGTACCTGACCCTTCATCATTATCTTTTAAAATATGGGTGGAATGTATTAGCAAGACTGTTCTGTATGACGTCACATTGTTGACGTGGTGACGGGAGTTTATTACTTTTTATTGTTTACGTTACTATATTAACTCTATTTTTGCTTTTTCTTGTGTATTTTGACAGTCTAGTATACATAAATCGTCAACTCTGGTGCGTTCATTCGAAATTGCGAGTAATGTTGAAAATTAAGAATGATATTTAACATCATTTCACACACCACATGCCTTTATGATGGGAATTAACAAAGGATACAAAGCTAAAAAGTCTTGTGTTTACAGAAGAACAGTTTCCTACGTAAACTTTTTATTCAAGCTCCTGATGAACCATATTTATTTTTGAAGGTATTGAATTATGTCAATTTCGGCAGACTAGTAATAATTATTAATAGTTTTTCAGGTTGTTGCTATATGTGGCTTGTTTGGTTCATATAGAAAATATGAAAAGTGTGATTTACGCTCATCTGATATCAGTAGAGAGGGTTTCTGCTTTCTTCATTACTAGTCGCCCATCATAAACTAAAAAAGGTCGAAAATTTACTGTTATTGGCGATTCCGGAATACCATATGATCAGTTACCTATTTGAAAAGTATCTTTCTCTGTTTCGGAATTAGAATGTTACATTTTAGCCCGCATATTGATATTAGAAGGACTTGATTGGCATAACTGCAATAAATACACTAAATATCTAGACAACGGATAGAATAAAAAGCACAAATCACTGTCACCAACCTAATACTTCTACCAAAAATTTCCCTTAATGGAAATTGTGAAATATTTTTATAAAAAATAATATAAATGAAAGCCTCTACAGAGTATAAAACACACGTAGTGTTGCCACAAGACGAGACGAGACAAGACTTGAGGTCGGTCTTGTCTTGGTCTTGACTTAGTCTCCACTACATTGGTCTTGTCTTGGTCTTGTCGAGGCGAGACTTGAAGTCAGTCTCGGTTTGTCTCGAGTCTCGACAAGACTCTCGACTTTGCGTCTGTTAACAAATTGTTTATTATAATTGTATGTAATAGTGTATGAATATCTAAGAAAAACCGTTCAATCGCGAATAAAAAATTCCAAAAAATGTTTGAGATATTAATTTTAAAAGTATTCTACGACTGTCGTCGTCGTCGATCGTTGATCACTTAAAAAATTAATATGAAAATGGAACATATATACGGAGTGTTTTTTTTTCTTAATTTATTCTTACATAGAATACAATTTTATTTTAATTAGGTACTTACATAACTAGATACCTAATTATAATTAACAACAATGCGTTTTTTTTAATAGCACTAGGTAAACAGTAAAATCTAGATATTAATAAATAACAACAATGAAGTTGATATTACATTATTTGGAAATACATTATTCATTATTTTTATGTTATTTTGTGCGTGTTTCTATGTGAAGTTATAATATTACCACATGAAAATTAAGAAAATTATGTTACGAATTGTAATAAAATAAAGTGAGGAATATTTATTCATATACTTAATATAGATCTGAGAGATTCAAAATGTAAAGATTAGAGAAGAAAGTTTAAGTAGGCATAAATGAAATTCTTGGAAATATCCATTGCTTTGTCCTCCATCCCTTCCGCTTTAGTTTTATGGACACTATGGTCTTACCCATAAGGACAGTTAACTCAAAGTTAAACTTTTAAATAAAGCATTGCTGAAAATTGAAAATATAAAACGAAACGTTTGCGCAATTGGCTATATTATGGGTTACATTTTTAAGAATCCTTGCGTTTAATAAGTATTTTCAATTTCAATTTCAAATGAATTATTTAGGTGAAATAAGGATCACATCTGTTGAAAATCTACAATATGTTTAAAAAAAAAAAACTGGTTTCCCTAAGGGCTTAAGGTCTTGACTTTTTAGTCGAGACCAAAATGATGGTCTTGTCTCGACAAGACCAAGACGAGATGAGACAAGACCAAGACTGGTTTTGGTCTTGCGGCAACACTAAACACACGTTACAGAAGGCAACTCAAGCACTCGTTCGTTCTCCCACTCGCCGCTGGACGCTCGTGAGCGTATTTGTAACTCGTGCTTGAATACGTTGCCTTCTATAACTCATGTTTTATATACTATTTTTTACGTCCGCGAAATGCATCAAGCAAGTCGTTGGTGGAACTAATGTGGCTTCTGTGTCAATGTTAAATGATTGATAATAAGGAACTCTAAACAGCTGGCATTCAAACATCAAATATTAATATTTGTATATTTAATACTTATCTTAAATAAATATAGTAATAAGTTCATTGATTTATAATTATTGTACTTTAATATAACATAAATGTAATTAATAGCATATGTATATGAATAACGCGCCAAAACTAAATCTAGGGACTTTTAAAGTCACTAGACACAACTTCCGTGTGAAGCTAGGGAAAACCGGGGTTGGCGCCTAAAGTGTACATAACCGTAGAAAAATACGACGTTACGTTGTATTCATTCTTATACTCGAACTTAAATAAAAAATTTAAATATACACGTTACAATAAATGATTTAAAATTTAACATACATTTATATGAATAATTGAACTAAACCAGTAGGTACTGTTTGCTATTTTCATTGACAATTATAAATAAATTCATTACGTTTGTTGTTGCTTGGTGACTTATAAACAATTACTTATAGTTGTTTCCATGGAGTTAATAGTGACAGTTTAAAACTTCAAAGTTGAATAAAAAATATTTATCATATTGGAACAGTCAGTAGTTTTTTAAATAATATAATTTTGGATTAACAATAAATTTTCTTAAAGTAATAATACTGTTTTTATATAATAAATAATTAATATTAGAATTCAAAACATGTTTTCGCAATTGATTTTGTGTTCTAGTTTTAAGAATTTTAAATTTTGAAGAAAAAACTTTTTTTGCAGCTTAACATTTTCTTAGCGCTATAAAATTTTATCTTTATAATAATATCATATTTTGTAGAGGTTGGGGGAGGGGCGGCAAATTTGGCATCTGCCCCGAGCGGGAGAAACCTACGCTACGCCACTGTAAAAACCACTCGGAGTATGCTATGAACAGAAAAACGTACTGATCTTAACATATATCATTTTCCTAAAATTCACTTTAGCAGGCAGCAAAAGAATATTACCATTCGCTATTCGCCGTTTTCTAATTTATTTTCGTTTCTAAAGATTCGAGAAGAAAAGCTTTGATTTCTTTAGATAACATTTTTGACATATCTCGTGTCATATTAACATTTAATTAAATACTTTTAAATTAAGACACTCTTTTCTTTGTTCGTACAGCAAGTTAGGTGTTTTTAAACTCACTACATATTTACTTGTGAAATCAAAATTAATTTTGACTAAGAAATACAAATTTTGTCCATAGCTTTCAGAAAGTTGTAAAGCGTTAGTAATCGAATTAACCGTAATGCTGGGAATCGTGTATCGACAAATAATTATTGCCGATCTTGATATATCGGCTGAAAGACAATATCACCGATATATCGGTATTGGTTGCATCCCTGTATTTTAGTAGGCAGTGTGTTCATAATTTTATGTGATTCTTATGTCCTTCATTCTAATTTATAAAAGGTGGCAACCCTCACATATGATTCACATTTTTTACAATTTTATTTTTAAAATGTTCAGACAATAAATACCCTTCGTAATTCTTTTCTTTTACTTCTTGAAAGCTCCCAATCAATCTTCTTTTTGAATGCTTTAAAAATAATCATGAACTACAGCATCAATCTCTTTTTTGCAGACGAAAACCTACCAAGTAAAGTTCAAAAAATAACCAAAAGTCGCACATTGTCAACTAAGTGAGAGTTCTGTTATTTTATTTTAATTTCACCAAAAACTATATAAAATGCTTCCATATTTTCACAATGATACTTTAAAACATTTGTTAACTAATTACAAACAAACTTAACTTTAGCAACTTAATTTCAAATAACAGATATAGTCGGGATTTTGTGATTCAAGCAAGCCGTTTTGTTAATATGTTATTGGGACCATACCCTACCACACCCCCAGAGTAGTAAAAATTACTCTATTTAACTTTCCCTTGTTGTACTACTGATGATGAGAGCTTAGTTCTCGAAATACGTATTCAGTTTTTATTAAAATTAATTTTAAGGTTAAGGGGTAATTATAATAGTTTTAGTTATATTTAACCTTAGACTCCATCTATTATTATTTAATCATAAAACATATTGCTGTGCCCCAAATTGCAATTCAAAAGCTATACTTCATTTCAAGTAACAAAATAGGGGGTCTCGTGGCCGCGTGCCTGAGTGTCAGGTCGCGAATCTGGGGAACCGGGTTCGATCCCGACCGACGCCAAATATTTCCAATTTTAAATGGTACAAAAATTACCCCTGTGGTGCACTGTCCACGTCAGCAATGAGTGCCCGTGAGGTGACGTCTGGTAAACGCCCGCACGGTACAAATATGTCATCATCATTACCAATATCTGCGTACAAAGCAGATTGGCACACCCAGTAATGGGTAATATGCCGTGATGATATATTTATTTATTTTTATTTTAAAATAGTGATGGGCAGATAAGTGCAGTTTGATCTTTTTGTCTGATTGGATAATATCGGGGCATTATGCAATAAAAAAACAAGACCAATATACACCTATCTTCCCATCACTATTTTCTTACGTGTAATGAAGTATAGTAACGAACCAAGGTTAAGATATTTATTTCCGAAGCCAAATAATGGGAATGTATTTATCACCAATAAATTTGGTAAAATAGAAGTAACTGACCGTCGAAAAGCACGGGTTTGGAAATTACGGACTGGGAAGAAAGTAATTAATTATGTGCGAGTTGCCTTCCACATTTTAAATCGGAAAATTATATAATAGGTAAATTTTATGGTTTCTAATGATTTAAAAAATTATTACCTATGAATTTTATCCAAACTAGTAAAACATATGTTAAAAAGAAGTAATTGACCGTCGAAAAGCACGGGTTTAAAAATTGCGTACTGGGAAGAAAGTAAATGTCACATTTTAAATCGGAAAATTATATAATAGGTAAATTTTACGGTTTCTAATGATTAAAAAAATTATTACCTGTGAATTTTATCCAAATTACTAGGACCAGGAACAAAAAAATACTATTAAAAAAATGTGCTGTCCCATCTCAAAACATTCCGGAGAGAAAATAAATAGTCACAGGAAGGGAAAAGAAAAATCAATTGAAAGTCTAATTGTTTTAGTATTGCATGATAATCAATTTATATTGCTGATCTCTTTTTTATAATACAGGTATCTGCATTGCACCTTGTCCAAAACAAGAGCATTAGCCCAGTCAAATTAGATCAATAGAAGCTGATCGAGGGGGAAAAATACCGGAGTTTTGAAACTTGGCACAGTTATTCCTTGATGTCGTCTACTGTACAACATAGTAAACATAGTTAGAGGTAGGTGCGTGAAGTTGGCAGGCAAATTGAAGCACTAACGAAATGAACTGCATAATTGAATAGTGCTTGGTTAGTGCTCTTTAGTGCCTTTACAAAATTTATTGCACGAATCACCATTACGTCATAAATAACGTTCGATTTATTTCCTGTCAACTTCACGCCAGCAAACAATAAATGAATGAACTTGTGGTCATAGGTTAGTGCTTCGTTAGTGCTCTTTAGTGCCTCTACATATTTGATTTTAAAACTTAGTATGGTGTCAAAAATAACGTTCGATTATTTGTTTGCCAAGTTCCCATCAGCAAACAGTTTTTAAAATAAATTAATGAACTTGGGGTCGTTGGTTAGTACTTCGTTAGTGCTTTTTAATGCCCTTAAAAGTTTTATTGCAAAGATCACTATGACGTCAAAAACAACGTTCGATCAATTTTCTGCCAAGTTCACATTAGCAAACAATTTTTAAAATAAATTAATGAAATTGGGGTCATTGGTTAGTGCTTCGTTAGTGCTCTTTAATGCCCTCAAAGTTTTGTTGCAAAGATCACTATGACGTCAAAAACATCGTTCAATTATATTTCAGTCAAGTTCACATGAGCTAACAATTTTTAAAATAAAGAATCAGGGGTCGTTTGTTAGTGCTCTTTAATGCTCACAACAAAATGATTGCAAAAAGTGCTATGATGTCAAAAACAACATTCAATTATTTTTCTGCCAAGTTTACGCCAACAAACAATTCTTAAAATAAATTAATGAATTTGGGGTTGTTGGTTAGTGCTTCGTTAGTATTTTTTAATGCCCCTGGAAATATTATTGCAAAAATAACTATGTTGTCATAAACAATATAAGATTATTTTTCTGTTAAGTTCACCGCAGTAAATAGTTTTTGATATAAATTAATGAACTTTGGGATCATAATTTAGTGGTCTTTTACTACTACAAAAGAAATGTATCCTGTTTTTTTCTTAGAACATGAAGATATAATGTGAAAAATGTCTACTTTTAATATCATTGCTAATAGGGGATTACAGCTCAATAGACTTAGAGAAATTAGTAAAAAATATTGAAAGTACATGCTTAATAATTATTTATTTATTTAAGAATAGACTATCCAACAGGTCAAGCGCAATGACTGGATAGCATTACAACACAAATACAAAGCATATACATTGCAAAAGTTGTACACATTAACACATTTAATAATTAATAATGTTTTTCTTAAACGTTTTAAAGTCCGAACGGAAGATGTCGATAGTAGAGAACTTGGTTTGGTAAATGTGACACATTCGATGTATTGGCGAAGATATTAAAAGGTTGGTACGGGAAAGTGGTAAATAAAAGGATGCATCATTGTTGATTACTTTGGCTAAATGCAACACTAAATTAATATCGCAGCGTTCCACAAGACTTTTCATTTGGAACATACTGAGTAAAGTTTCATAAGAGATGTCATGACCAGGATAAAATTTATGACATTTGAAAAATACAAATTTAAGATACTTTCTTGTATTGACTCTAACTGCCTGATGAGCTTCATAAATAGGATTCCAAATGATGTTACAATACTCAAGTTTAGATCCAGGGGCGTAAACTACGTGGGTGCACGGACGCACATGCACCCACAGAAAGTGAAAGTGTGGGTGCACAGCACCCACAATAATTTCGCTCTAACGTTTTAATTATATTTCATACATTGTAAAAATGAGTTGTCAATCTTTTTTAGTTGTTTAAGAGTAAGCTGACATTATTTAATCGTGTCATGATAATGGCAGTAAAATACTGCTATTAAGCCGAACAAGCGGATATGTTAATAATTATAGGATATTGCGAAGAAAATTATTGGCAACCTATAAACAAACGATATTGTCATAAAAAAATTGTAGTTTGACATTTGGATAGATTGCTAGACGAAATTTATTTTAAAAATTGCACTGAGCACTGTCACTCATATTTTTTTTTCTGCCTAATCGTTACAGATATCACAACTTACGCAGAGACAAAAAAGTTTACCATTGAATGTATGATTGTTTCATTCAAACAAAGTGTTCTGTCATTTTTTTTACTAAACAGTACACTTTCGGTCTTTCGGATATTGGTAAATTATGTTAAATCGTATTATTTTGAGCCCAGGAATATGTGTTTAAACCATGTCTACGTGTTTTAGAGATAGCCTGTATATTAATATTAGGAGTGTTATTGTTTTATTTTTTTGTAACAGATATTAATTTTATTTATGTTAAATGTATACATAATTTAATATATGTATAGTAAAATAAGTATGTTATTTTAATTGTATTATTTGCATTTATAAAAATATATAGGTACCCATATTTAAAATAAAAATAGTGCACCCACAGTCAAAATAAAAAGTTTACGCCTCTGTTTAGAACTTACTCTTACAAAAGAGTAATAAAGTGTAAAAACTGCAGTCGTATTGTTAATAGTAATACTACCAATGGGAGTAGAGAAATTCAAATAGCGGAAGTGTGGCTACCAATCCAGTACTGCAATTCTCAAACAGTCTTTATTTGAATATACATGTCTTACTCGCATTAAACCTAATAATTTAAATACACTTGCCATAGGGCTGTGGCAAGAATTTTTATATGCCTTCTAAGTATTAAATTTAGAAAGATGTCTTTTTTAAATAGCCTCAAATTTGAAAATATCGTGAAATATTCACTAGATATTTTACAATTAATTTTAGAAATTAGGATAATATTTTGAAAAAGCCACCTGACCTAAAACATAATTTGACATCAAATTACATACATCGCCTACTTTTATTTACTTATTTAAATACATAGGTGATTGACAAACTGTTTTCCTATTGGCTGTGAATGATGTAATGTAAGTGGTATGACGTCAAAGAAGTGGTGGGTTGTTTTTTATGACTATTTTTGTCGCCAATCTTTTGATTTAATTATTTACGAAAATAACAAATTAACAAAATAAAAATTATTACTAAGGAAAATATTGTGAAAAAAATTTAAATTACTTTTTGAAAAATGTGAAAGAGGCTCATTATATAGCATCTAGACTTGTAAAGTGTTATAATTGTTAAGATTGTAATCTAAAATACAGGAACACAGATTTACTTGAATTATTAATTATTTTTATACAAACTTTTTTAGCGCAATTTAAATATGAATGATTGATGGGATCCACTCCACACATAGTATAATTTTAGAATTTGCTTTCCTATCCTTTTACTTATCTGCACCTTCTTTGGGAATGGGATCTTCTATTACTTCCCATAAGTCACCTAATTGTATATAAGCTCTCATTGCAATTTTCCATGTACAATAATTTTCTCTTCCTACGAGCTTCTTGATATTTGGAAGATATGTCATTTTTTATTTAACTACAATGTACTTGTATTTGCATTAAACACTGTGCCCTGGGCCCATAACCTATTAAGATTAAAATACAGGAACACATTTACTTGAATTATCAGTTATTTTTATTCAAACTTTATATCTGACAGTTCATGAATCATAATCATATATTTTATATCGCATATTTTTTTTTTTCATATACTTACTATGTTTTCATATTTACATTTTATGGCTAAGTATTATTATTATAAAAATTATATCTGTTTATCGTTGATAACAACAATAATATTCATTTATTTTTTATACATTTAGAAATAACACACATATATTTTAAGAACATTTAGGTCCATGAAGAAAAATTAACATGTTCGTGACGTCACATCTATGTATATTTTCAAATTTCGGGGGACTATAACTCTCTTATAAATTTATGATTTTTCAAGGGATTTTCACCAATAGTGTTAGTTTTATTTAAACTTTCCGATGAAATTGTAAAAAAATATGGTGGAATCCACTATCTATTATTATGCTATTACTTAAAAAAGAAATTTTAGGAGCGAGTATGTTTCTTGGGATATCCGATATTATAAAATATTAAACTTGTGACTTCGATTCATTGTTATCTGTTGTTTAGATTGTTATAATTAGTTTCTTATTAATAATTTTATATACATAATAATAACAACACAATGAATAATTAATACATAGCTCTATTAATAATTGAATCGCTTATTGCTAAAGGGACTTAAGTCACGTTATAGTTTTCAGGAAAACGATTAAATGTATTTGTTGTTTACAAGTACATATATTTGATTTTCTATGTACAGTAATTATTATATAGTTACTGATTATTTTTTTGTATTGAGCAGTCGAAGTAAATTAATGACACAGAAGGGAAAGAAATCGAGATTAAAGGTCGAGGACCTAGGTCCTTTTAGAAATAGTTTTAATTATTTTATATGCATTGAACTTACAATATTACATATTATATATAACATAAGTTCAATTAATTTTTATTTCTTCTTTTTTTCCCAATTTTCAATTATATCTTGATAGAAGTCTTTGTATTTTTCCAGTACCCATCTGATTAGGAGTTTGCAATGTTCTTTTCTAGTTTCGAAAATTGGAATTTTATCTCCTGAATAGGCTTTTTGCTATTGGCAATGTTATATTTTTATTTCGCATTATTAATTTAAAATGATGATGGTAAAAGCTATGTATGTAGGTACTCGAAAGCCAATATATGCCCATACAACTTCTTCTCGTGTATAATGTGATGCATATTGGCAATCGAAAAGATTTCTTTTTCATTTCTGGGACGTGTTTGTGGTTCATTAGAAATGCATGTTTTTATAATACGATGGCCACCAATCTTTTCAGTTATAATATCAGCAGTAGCAATGTCTTACACAGTACAGTAATTTTGTTATTATTACTGGATTTGATTATTATCTAGGTATAGTCGTAAACGGCGTAGATTCTATCAATTTTTCTTAATGATCTTTTAATAACAACGAAGTTCCTATCACAGGGTAAGAAAGAATGCTGGCGCACCTGATAAAACTGATGACCGACAAACCGACCAGTATCAACTAGAGCCATGCACATTCTCACCATCGTATGATTCTTATTTTGCCAAGGGCAGTTATCGGAAAATAATTTTGGTTCTTTTACATCAGAATGGATATAATTTGTTACGTAATCCATTATGAAACTGCATACTTAATTAAGTCCCGTAGCAGCAATACCCTCGTGGTAAATATAAAAATATGCTTTCCCTGTTTTAAATCGTGAACACAGAAAACTTTAACACTCAGTTGACTCAAATAAAAAAGTTCTTCAAAAGAAACCTCCGATAACAGAAAATTCTGTGTGAAGTCAAAGGCAATTGCTTCAATATCATTTCTTTCTTGAATTTCTTTAGTAGTGTCTTGTAAAGCAGTATAATTTTTTTTCGCACTTCTTTTGCGAATCATCATTTCAGAAACTGCAGATCTTTTTGCAGCTTCACTCAATTAAGGACTCTTAATTTTTATTGTCAAATCTTCACACTGACAACAAGTATCGATTTGAGGGCGCCCGAAATACATATTAAAATGTTCATGGAAGAATTTCATGTAATAGCTATATTTCATAGTAGGTTCTGGGTATTTTTCCCTGTACAAGTTGTACAGTATTTTGATCTCTAATTTTGCATTTAAATAATAATTATCCTTATTAGAATAATGATTTTCTTGTACAGGAATCGAAGCTATTATATGTTCTCGAATTAAGATGTTATGTTTAAAATAATGAAATGGCAGACAATGCTACTCTAGTAAAAATATTTATGCAGAGGAGGCACGTCACGAACTGGAAATATTGAATCTTTTGCAAGAAACTTTCCACATGGAATTTGTACAAAATACATAGAACTGATGCAACTGATAGAAAGTAATGTGTTAGCCACATCAGATTTTTTTAGAAACCTATTTGCTGATATAAATTTGGCAGAAAAATATTGAACGTTGTTTTTGATGTCATAGTGATCTTAGCAATAAAATTTTTAAGGGTATTAAAGAGCACTAACGAAGCACTAACCAACGACCCCAAGTTCATTAATTTCTTTTTAAAATAGTTTGCTAATGTGAACTTAGCAGAAAATTGCTCGAACGTTGTTTTCAACGTCATAGTGATTTTTGCAATAAAATTTTTAGAGGCATTAAAGAGCACGTACGAAGCACTAACCAATGACCCCAAATTCATTCAAGGCAAACCTGTTTTGCCATGTTAAACGCCTACGGCCGCTTTTCGTGTTACACCCGATTTATAAACACAAATATTAGTGTTGTGAAAAGTATTCGGTTAACCGATTAACCGGTTAGCCGGTTAAAGCGATTTTTAATAAATTAAAAACCGGTTAGCCGCCAAACCGGTTTACGGCGGTCAGCCAACAAAACCGGTTAACTGCGGTTAGCAAACGAAACCGGTTAACCGTGAATAGTCGACAACAACCGGTTAACCGGCTAGTCTTCAAAAACTGATTAAGCGTTATTCGGCAATAACGCATAAATTAGCGAAAATGTAAATCAATATTGGTATATATTGTCCTTACGTTTGAGATATATCTTGTACGGATTATTTGATGCACAGAATTCAATTATTATAAACGTTATACTTAATTACTTCAGTAAAAAATTATAACTTCTAATACTTTCGTAATTTATTTTTTTCGTTAGAGAGCATGTTATTTTTGTATTTCTACATATTTATTTATGAAATAAAATAATAAATCTTATAACTTGTGTTTGTATTTATTTGTATCTGTACTTTTTTGTTATTGTGTATTATAACTTCGTAATGTAACACAAACAGGAAGGAAAGTATATGAAATAAAAGTAAATTTATATTTTTTTTTGTTATCTAGCGGTTATCCGATTAACCATTTACTAGCGGTAGCCGGTTAATAGCGGTTAGCCGGTAATCGTGAATATCCGATTAACCGCTGTTAGCCGGCTAACCGCAGTTTGTTGTCACGGTTAATCGGTTACCATTTTCGACGGTTTTTGACAGCAGCAGCACTAATAAATATAGCAACTATTTAGTAAAAAGTATTGTTCGCGAAGCCATTTGTTGTGCACTGTGACGAAAAATCTCCCATAAATAATTTTTGAAAAATATCGTTATTTTGTCCGCCTTGAATCATTGAACCTATTAATCCTGAAACAGACCCTTTTTGAAGAACATTTTATCTACATTAATTTTGTACATAAAGTTTTTTGCTATGAGCTATAGTTTCGGAGGTTTTGTACTTCACCACAAAGGCCAATTTGACATTAATTTTTTTCTTAGTGTTAATTTTTCGTTCTATAATTCTTTATTTTATTATTTCTGATTAATTATTATGTATAAATAACATACTTAACCATTTTACCCGAATAACATTTATTTTGTATATTTTAAAATTTTGGAACTATTCAAAATGTACATATTACCATTTTATTTCATATGAAAAAAAAAACTTCAAACAATATAACTTTTAATGTCTCATTATATATTTTTTTTATTAAAATTAGCCGACTTGTCGTATTGATCATTTCGCCATGTGCTCACATGTCTTTCAATTGCTTTTAATATGTTTTGATTAAATGGTGATATTTTATGACTGATATAACCTTTCTGATTCTGGTGAAATCAGTGCTTTTATCTTCTGAATAATTTCTGTGGGTGCTTGAGCCCCGGAGCACCAACGTATTCGGCGCCCGTGTACAGTAGACATCAAGGAATAACTTTGCCAAATTTCAAAACTTATTGGGCTATATAACAGAGAGTGGCAAAAATGTGCTTGCATAAACTTCAAACCATTTTTTGAATGTCCACTTCATAATTTTTGATATTTAAAACAACTTCAATTTCATGTGGGTGCGCAGGTATTGCATTCGACTGAGTCATTTTTCACTTTATGCCACATAAAATTAATTTCAAAAATGTCCGCGACCTCTACGTGTTTATTTTTTGAACTAAAAACTTAGTGCCGTTAAATGGCGGCGTACGTGAAATGATAAAAACGATTTAAATAAAAAGTAAGTAAAATGTTAATGCTGAAAATTAAAATTTATCGAAATAAATATAGTATATTCATCAGTTATTTATAAATTATGTTAATATGATAGATATGATGTAGTAACCTATTTTTTTATTTTAGATTATTCGACCACCAGGAAAATATTTAGGATATTTATCTTGCGATGATTTCTTTCCAGTAATATTAAAATAAATTCAATTTCTACATATTTTATTAATTTTTTGGTATCCATTGCTGTCTTATTTATTTTACGTAATCCACTTTTTTCTTCCGTTCATATTTTGAGAAAAATAATGAAATCAAATGGTTTTTTTTTTCAATTATTATTACAACCCGGTACGCAACGTATAGTACCGTCATAATTACTATTATTAATTACTTTTCCAATGAAGAAACAAATACTATCGTAAACAAAGATGGGTATACGGTATTAACTTTTGTTATCTTTGTCTAAAGTTTGCACATGCGCATTGAATTTTTGAAATGGTCTATTGGTTAGCATTTATAACAACCTCTTCGCATTCAATGACATTCCTTAAATTTGATGTCGCATTTAAGTAGTTTAAATAACCCCTAATTAAGACGTAATTAGACATTATAATGCTAAAAAGTAATGACATCTAGATTAAATACAACAATAATATATACTTCACTTTCAAATAGACCGATACAGGTTGTAGTTCTTGATGTTGTCTGCCTTAGACTTTTAAATCACGTGATATTCAACGCGCGAAGATATAAATCAGAATCGCCAATAATGCCGAGAACAATAGGTGCGTTCAATTATTCGTTTCGGTGCACTCGAAGCTGTCAGTGTTACGTCAAATGTCTACTTAAAGCAGACAAAGCATAATTTTTCTCGTCATAGTCAAATTACAGATTCATTAGTGTACTCGATACTGTGTTCGAAGGAAAAAGGTCGTACTCTACAAGTCTATACGCTCCGAGGTAAATGACCGAGTAAATGACATTGACAGTTCTAAGTACATAGAACAATATAACAAAAACTATAAGTGAATATACGAACCAAGTGATACCAAACCAAGGTTCGTATATTCGTTCACCATGGTTACTTAATAATAACCGCTGTAACAAGTGGTAACTAAGTAAAATCGTACATTATTGGTAGTAGCGCCAAATTGTTCCCTGTGAACAATGTGAACGTGCAATAGTATAACAGGCCTGAAGTCTGAAGTTTCAAGTCTCCACATGAATTAGAAACGCGGTGCTGATATCAGTACTAATATTGATAATTACGTTAAATGTTATAAAATTATCGGTAGCAATTACGTTAATTATATTGAGTATTGGATAATCACAAAGCAATACATTATTCGAGTTAATATAATTATGAAAATATAAATTGACGTTTGTAAATTATTTTTGTCATTTATAAAACTTCACTTTACAAGTAATATATGTAATCACATATTCCGCATGCATAATTTTCAAATATTAGTGTTCCGGACATATAAAAAGGGTATATTTAAAAATAATAGCGAGCGTTATCCATTTATCTAATTGAAGTAATTTGCATGACAACAGACAAAATTTAAAATTCATATTTGTCACAGTGTTTCATGCAATAATATTAATCTTTGAGATGTAACTGCATCAATAAATATATTCAAATTTTTAAATTCGCCCGAGAAACGATTACGCAAGCTTTGCCATCAGAAGATATTAATGATTACAACTGTCAGTGTTCGCAAAAATAAAATAATAATAATCACATTACCGTATTTTCATCCATTTTGAAAATGACAGGTTTTTATAAATTATCGCCATTAGAGCAATTTGAATGAATTATTCATAAAAACATTCGATGGAAAGAAACAAATGATGCGTAAATTCGATCCGTCATGTTTTTTAGAATTCATATTAATTAAAAATGGTTGAAATTTCTTCCGCAAACAGCAAAAGTGAATTAAATACGGCCTTGCCTTTGAAATAAAATTACTTTCATAAATTCAAACATAGGGTGAGGGCATAGGCGCCCACAGGGGGGGTCGAAAGGGTCGACTGACCCCCCTTTCATTTGTGGACTGTATCCATTTTTAAAAATTAAATTATAATTTTATTTTTTCATTTCAATGTATCATTGTATTTTTTAATAATTATTGGGAATATTTTCTTATATTTTATCTATTACTCAATACGAAATAGCTGAAGTGTCAGAATGAGTAAATTATGTTATGTACTGTTAAATGTGTATTTCAATTATTTTTACATTATATTACATTATCTTCGGTGTTGTATTTTCTTTAATATGCCGTAGTTTATTCTAATCATTTTATGATCACGTTCTTCTCAAAAGTTTCACAATTATCGATTTTACTGTTATATAGAAATAAATAAATAGAAAAGTAAATAATGAATAGACATTGCATATTTATTTATATTACGTATGATTAGGGTTGCCGTATTTTGTGAGGAGCGCGATTTAATTAACATTTAATTATACATTTTATTTTGAGCAGTTCAATAGAATAATTATATTGTTACTCAGTAATATAATATTTTAATTTAATGCAACATTGTATTTTCAGATTGTCTGTTTCTGTAGTTATTGCTTATGCTCGCAACTCGCATCATAAAGCCTAGTAGAAGGGGCAATTCTACGCTTTTAGAGCGTACATACGCATTTTCGTCATATAATATTGATTTTATTTTTTTAAGAATTTGTTAAATTTGCTTCATTGTAAAGAACTCTATATTATCTTACTTTGCATTAAAACACGTTTGACCTTGAAAATTATTAAAAATTCACCTGCGGCGCATTTTATTCTTACAACAAAAATATCGACCCACCTTGTAAAAAAGTCTGCGGGCGCCCATGGGTGAGGGTGGTAGTGCGAGTTCAGCCTAAGTCTGTTTAACTAAATCCATGACGATTGACGACGGCTAAGAACGAATATAAAACTTGTAGTATGATAAACTAATTTTAATATTTAATGTATTTTGTACATTCTGTTCGACAATAGCTATTTTTTATAGATAAACTTCTATTTAGTCTACACCCTAGTCTAAGTTGATAACGTTGCTATGGTAATTAAAATCAAAATTTCCTTAAAACTGAGTTCGTACTACGATTTTGAAAAAAAAAATATCAACGTTTAATACCGAGTTCGCACCACCGCCCGTAGTGATCTTATATTGATATTTTAGGTAGGCATTGGCATTACATACAATTTTAAATATGTTAGAAATACTTTTTATACGCAAAATTTGAAAAAGACTCATGGATATATTGTGTTAATTTTGTCAATATTTTGGTTACATTTCGCAGTAAACCCACAAAACAAAGTCTTGGACAAAAGTGAAGAAAAACTAATAATATTTCAGCACTGTAGGCCCATGGCGTGTTGAACTATTGTTCTCCATTCGTTGCGGTCCTTAGCCCTCTTTTCCCAGTCACGAATGTTTAAGAGTTCCCAGACATTTTGCACAGCATCACTCCATTTTCTTTTTGGTCGATCTCTTCTTTTCTTTGCTGTTGTGCCCCTTTTATACACTAAATTCAGTGTCCTGTCTTATGGCAATCTACTTATATGTCCTGACTACCCTAACCTTTGCCTACTAATCACTCCTACACTATTTGGTTCACTTTACAGTAAAGTCACCATCCTTTTTTCTACCGTATATTTTCCGTAGCACTTTCCTTTCCCACACCTCCAAACGTTTTTGGTTGCTTTTGTTGTAATATTATTTGTGCGAAATTTAAGGTGCATTCACAAATGAAAATTAGGTTTATGGTTTTTGTTTAGGTTTAAGTAAGTCATTCATAAATGTAAGTTTAAATTAACTGTAATTTAGTTTTGATATGTACAGAGATCTATGAAAATTCTTCAAAAATAGTATTAAAATATCGGTAGAGCAGTATTTAACAGATACCCGTACGCCGTGAAACTGTCATTTGCTTGGCATTATTGGTTAAATTTCAGCAATTAAGTTTTGACAGGCTCCTTGTTCTTCTCGCATTTGTTTAAAAAAGCCGAATCCACCAAGTGAATACTAAATAAAGATGGATGTATATATCTATATCGTTCCAGACTCTTTCTCATTGGTGAAGTTTGTGACGTCAAACTAAATCATTAACCTAAAGTATGGACCTTGCAATGTTTAGCTTTATAATTTGGATTTAGAGACACTAAATTCTGAAGTGTGAATGGAGTCATTACATAATATGCGACCAAAGTCTTTAAATCTAAAATATAAACCATAAATCTAAACCTAATTTTCATTTGTGAATGTAGGTACCTTTAGTCCCGCAAATTTCAAAGTTTTTGATTATAAATTATAATTTATGTTCTATTTATAATACAGGTAAATACTTGAACATAATTATACCGTATGTGCTAATATACAGTAAAATTTTTGAAAGATGTCCGGTCAAGGTCATCTACGGATTGTATGAATTAAGATTTTGTTCTGTCAAATTCAGTAGTGTGACATTCGCCAGATTCATATCGCCCTTTATTGCGCAGGGCCGTCTCGGCTATTGAGTCGTGTCTGCTGCGCATCACGTGCCCTTACCATCGAAGACGCATTTTGTCCGTGATTGGTGCCACGCCCATAATTGTCCTTATGCATATATTTGTTATATGGTCAAAACGAGTGAACCCCAGAGCCCAACGAAGCATCCTCATTTCCATGCCATGAAGTATCCGCTCATGCTGCGTTGTAGTTAGCCAACATTCAGCTCCGTACAGGGCTACGCACCGATCTATAAATTTTTGTTTTTAGATGGACTGGCATTTTGCGATCACACAGGATACTAGTCATCTGATGCCATTTCATCCAGGCAGCTGGTTTTTATGCGTGTTTAACTTCCACCATTTTATCTTCACTGGACCTATGACGCGTGGTCGCTGACAATGTCGAATATTAAGACGAAAATCTAAAATTAGAGATCGGTGTTGTGGGGCGACAGATTCTGACACAATAACTTTAACGTCAAGTATAAACTTCAAGTCACATCAGCGAAGTAACTAGTAATCTATCTGTGTAGATCGCCCACCACTTCGGCACACTGGAGTATCCGGTTCCCATCGTTTTTATGTAGACCATATCCCTGAAATTGTACGTAACCGTCTCTTGCTGCACCGACATGGCCATTTAGACCGCTATCCAACAGAAGATCCCAGAATTCGTTCTCATCATCGCAACAACCTGTCTGTGTAGTCTGTAGTATAACAGGAGATGACTCGCAGAACAGTCGATTCTAGCATTATGTTAATATTAATTATTCGGTCAGACACGCGGTTTATAACTCTATCCCAATATTTTTCACTGGCGGCCATTGCAACAACATTTTGATTAATCTTTTGTCCATTATAAAAAAAGTTTGTAACCCTCTCCTATGAAATAAATTGTGAAAAATTGTCAGCCATCGGGATTCGAAGCCGAGACACCTACCTTGCCGGGATAGTGCTCTACCAACTAAGCTATTGGTTGCTCTCCTCTCGATGGCTGAACAATCTTTCACTTCTAATGTCGTATAACTGCTGAGGATTTATTTCAATATACAAACTGTTAACTCATTGTTAATATTTTAAGCCTCTCCTATATCTTTGGCCTTGGCTTCAGTCCACTTAGTCTCTTGCACGCAGGATATGTCTACACGCCTATTTTCAGCATGTCAGCCAGCTCGCGAATTCGACCAGTCAATTGAAATATACGTCGTTTTTAAATGAATATGAACCTACTTTGGCACTCAACATTTGATTAATATAATGTAAACCTAACGTAAACGCATAACTCGAGCCGTTGTATTCGTTTTCAGATTGTTTTAGGTTAAACAGACTGAAACAAAATTTAGAATTTGGTACCTCAAGTATAATGTTTTTCAACTGCTTTAAAAGCATCCCATTCAGATAGCAGGTACTATCACAATACATTATACCCGCGGCTACAGTGTATGTACACTTGCACTAAATAAATAGACATTGCAGATGCATACGACCGCACTAGTAAAAGTATAAATTATCTTGATTATGCACACCGGCGAAATTAATATATGTAAACTCCTATCACCGTTTGCGCGCATTAACTAATTTTACGCTTTTACTCCAACAATGTATACGTACGTACATACTGCAGCACTGTAGGTAGGTATTATATTTAAATTCATTGAAAATAATATACCAAATTAATATTAAGTACATTAAAGCTCAAATTACAAATATATAAATCACTAAGTAAAATTTTCTAGTCAGTTTTAATTTTAATAAATTAAAACACCGTTCAGATGCTGCGAAATTAGATTTGTACTAAATGATATTTTAATACGGTAGAGAAGCTGTAAAATTTGTAGGTGTAGGAAAGAAACAAGATTTCATTTCGTTAAACTAACTTCGTTAAGGTGGTACGCGCTAACGATATTTAGATTTGCCCGTAACTGTAACGAGAGTGAAAATAATATAATAATAAGGAAGATGGTCATTTTCTTATTAGGTCCTCTACTCTCTCAACATTCCGACTACAAACCGTTATTTTATAATTACACTTCGCAAATTGTTATTTTAATACCTAAACTTACATGACACAGTGGCGTACATGGAAGATTTCATTACAACACACACACATAAAGTTTTACAGTCGAATGTAACTACAGTTTAAAAGCACATTGTATCAGTAAAGTTTCAGATTAATTTACTGTAATTAGATTCGATTGTTACTAGAAAATGTTATTAGTTATTAAGTTGTGAATGATGAGTTGCGTGAAAAATTAATAAAAACAATTTATATTTATATTTTCTGGCATATATACATGGATGTAAGTACCAGGTAAAATGAAACCATAAAACGATTTTCATGTAGCTATATTAAAAATGAATGGTACGCTATGCAAATGAACTTTTCATTTATTACTCCTTTTTCCAGAAATCATTTTATATTACCTACCACAGGGAATATTGTAAGTCTCTTTTTAATTAGCTTCTCAGTTTGAAATTTAATTATTTCTTTCAGTATCAGTTTTACTTTTAGAAATTAACTTTAGTTTCCGGATATAGAATTTAATAAATAATACAAATACATTACAAATCAAAAGCTTTCATTATTTTATTTCGTAGATAAAGATTGTAAAATACTATAAAATATAGGTATCTACTATGGATTCATACAATTCCATTCTTTGTTTATTATATTAATTACGTATAAACATTATCTTTGAAATAATTATATGAATATATGTATACTGGGTGTTCATTTTTAAGTGGCTACCATTGCCATCTCGAGAACTAGAAGAGATACGAACTTGGTTAAACTAGCAAAGAATCTCTATTTTACATGGTCATTTCAGGCGGATTCATGCAGCCATTTACATTTCCGTTTAATTTACATTTAATTTAATTTAAAAGTTAAATATAGATAAACCAATATTGGCATGCATGCACCATCCTAGTTTAAGTTCTAATTTATCTTTAATTTTCATTTAATTTATAAGATAACCAACTTTCAACTTTTGAATAAAAATGAAAATGAAAAATCATTGGACATGCGATGTTCTAAAATAAAGTTTGACGACGGTTAATTACTTGATTTAGTGAGACCAAATGCACTAATTTAAGATAAAACAGCTCTTTTTAAAAAATAAGGACACTAGAAGCAATGTTGGAATTGTGTAGGATCAGATACCTATTCGTTGGACGTACTGCGAATCTCCGGTGTCGCTTCTTTCCCTGTTTTTTATAATAAATAAGTTCAAAACTAACGCCAGTACTTCATTCATACTATCACTTTGATATTAAACGTTTTTAGAATTAACCTTACAATCAGAACTTGTTAATGTGTCAAATATTGTAATATGTCAATATGCACACGCCTTCATTTTCATTTAATTTATGTTTGTATGTCTGCCTGAATGGCACATTTAAAAAAAGGTAAATGAGAATTAAATGAAAATTAAATGTAAATGTAAATGGCTGCGTGAATCAGCCTTTTAATGATAAATTGAAACAAAAATCTGGTGTGGCCAACACAATACCTCCAGCCATTTACACCCCGAGTCACAATAAAGATTAAGTCTAAGGTAATCCTTATTTTTAGATTGGCGAATTTTACTATAATTTTGGCAGTCTATTTCTTGAAATATACTCTAATATAATTCAAGTGACTATACCTTGATAATAAAATGAAGATTAAATTTTAAATACCGGGATAGAATAGAATTCACTAATCCAAAAATGAGGATTAGCTTAAACTTTTTTGCGAATCGTTAATTTTTATTAATCTAAATACATAACCTACATATTTACTTATGCTGGAAACTGTATTGATATCCTTTCCCATTGTTCTATTAACTTTTTTCTTTTTAAAATGTTACTATTATTATCTTACATACATTTGAATAACTGCATAACCAAGCAGTTTTGTTTGTCTAAAGCGTAAGATCCGGGATTTAAATTATAGATAATTTTATAAACTTATGCATAAAATATGTAGAAAAAGCATTAATGCATATCTGTAGAAAATTTAATAATCTTTAATTTTTATAATAACATTAATCTCCAAAAAATAACATTTAAAGGTATTTTTCGAAGTAAAGTGCCATTTCCGATTTACACCAAAATCTAATGGGCTCTTTCCGTAATAGAAACAGGTCGAAATACACGGTTTCAAAATTTTCTGAATAATAGTATTTGAATTAGGGCCGGTACTTGCGAATAAAGGTTTAGATAAATTTATCCTTCGGATAAATATTTTTGTCGTCTTTTCACTTGCAAATAAATTTATTCGACAGAATAACATCTGTTATTTGCGGAATAAATTATTCGGTACTTGGGTAGCGAATAACCGTTTATTCGTAAGTTCATTACATTTTCACATAGCGCAGATTTATTAACAAAATGGATATATTAAATAATATTATGATATTTTCAAATATGAATTAATAAATAACGTGAGAAATCGATCACACACAATCATACAGCGACATAACCACATACATGAAATAATTTTTGACAGATCCGATTATGAAAACAATTTATTATCACATATTAAGGATCGCATTTGATCTCAAACAGTAAATCATTATAAAGATCCCGTCATTTGACTCCGGCAAAATATTTTCGAATTTTGGATACTTTTGTTGAATACATTGACAAACATTTATTTGAACTGAAAGAAATATACAAAAAGTACAAAGACAATTTTACAATATACATATCTCATTTACAACATATGAGTGCTGCATTAGATGGTACGCTTGTTAAATTACAGTCATTTAAAGTCTCCCGGGGTTAAAAATGCACAATATAGATGACATTGACATTGAAGATGTCAAACAAAATTTTGACAACTACGGATTCAAAAGTAGTTGACACATTTCATCCTTGTCTGCTTAACGTGGCTACGCCAAACTCCATCCTTCTCTACTGACACAAATTCACTCTGCAAGGCTACCAATTCACGAACGTTAAAGTTATTCGAGAGGTAGGTATTTGTTTGGGTAAAATGTGTGAAAAGACGCAATGGAATTATTCGTTGGATAAATATATAGAATAAATTTATTTAACGAATACTTATTCGAACCTTTATTCGGAAGTGAAAATACCGGGCCTTAGAGTGTAGGATCCACACATACACACAGACATCATTTTGTGAAAATGTTAAAATTGGATTCTAGGGACTTTAAAACATGCTCATTTACCAAAATCTCGATATGCGATTTTTAGCACGATCCCTGTACCTCCCTTACCAAGGATAGCGGGAGGTAAAAATCAACCAGTGGTTCTCAAAATATAGAAATCAACATTTTTATTTTAAATGAAACATATACTTTTTATTTGTTCATTCAATAGAGCTCTTTATTCTGAATCCAACAATATATAATTTTCATAATCTTACATAACAAAATTTTTGAGAAAAAAATTTATAATATTTTGAATTAATTCCCCCAAAATATAATATTAAGAAGAGTGTCATGACTGAAAAAAGTGAATATTTTGTTATTTGCTACTTCTGTCAAATGAGAAATTATTTTCCTCTTCATATCATTAATAATAAAAATGGATCAATTCACACACGACGAAAAGTTCTTTTTTAAATATACTCACTTTTTCCAGTTATGGCACTCTTATTAACAATCATATTTTGGAGGAATTAATTCAAAACTTTATAAATTTTTTTCTCAAAAATTTTGTTATGTAAGTTTACGAAAATTATATATCGTTAGATTCAGAATAAAGACCACTATTGAATGAGCAAATAAAAAAGTATGTTTTCATTTAAAATAAAAAAAGTGGTATCTATATTTTGAGAACCACTGGTTTATCATTGAAATATCCATGCAAAATAAATATTCTTTGCTAATTTAATCAACTTCGTATCTCTTATAGTGCTCGAGATCGCGATGGTAGCCACTTAAAAATGAACACATGTACGTACAAAATGTTCGATGTTCGGATTTCGAAGGCAACCACTGGGATTATCAGAAACTAAACGAAATACTTCGGTTAAATGAAAAATAACAAAAAATCTAATATTTGAGGGTAAAACAAATTTAAAAGACAATAACCCTTATCCCAATCGAAAAGTCTCATTTAAGAGATCCAAATGGTGGCCTTCGAAATTCGGACATTCTATATATGGTAAGATGAGTTATGTTTCTTTTTTAAGAAAATAATATGTACATCCTGGATATAGTAAATTGAATATTGCTAAAATTAAAATGAATTTTTAGAGTACAATTTTATCTTAACATTTGGGACAAAGACCGTCAAAAATATTATTTATCTCAAGTGTGAAAAATATTATTTACATCCATGTATGTAGAATTTAAGATATTGAATAAATGAAAAAATAATAATATAAAACTTAATAATTAATTATTATATATCTAGTGCCAATCTGCCAATTATAACTAAAAGATAAAAAATGAGTAATGAATGAAAGTGTCTCACATTTCTTAGCGGTACCTTTCTTGCATTTTTTCTGGATGGTCTTAGTCTGCTCGCAGTTTTGCTGGTCGCCCTTCTTCAACGTTAATGTGCGTGAACGAGTGTTGGATTTTGGCTCACATTCTGACCAGGCACCCTTTACATATCGGCAGGGCTCTAAAACAAAAACAACATTACACTATTAAATTTATATTATCAGTACTGTTTAATTATTTATAATATATAATAATATGTGAAGATATGAATACCCCTTGCCCGTACCATAAAAATAATTGTCGATAAATGGAATCTAGTGTTTCACAGGTATATACAAAAGTAAATACATATTTTGAAAGAAAAGACTAATTTTAATCCAAGACAAGACAAAAATATTAGTGACATTAATTTCAATAAATTTGAAATAGATAATCGTACACGACAGGGGATATAATTTGATGCAGCTCTGGCTTGTTTCTGCAGTTCTAATTTAAAAAATGCAGCTCTAAATCCAAATTTTGCAGTTGCTTTCACTTCTCTCTATATTATTTATTATTCAAATCTGTACATTAAATAAAAATTACAAAATATATTTTTAATTATTAGAACGCGCGTTTCTCGTAATACATCTGGGTATTGTCGCGGCGTAAATATACCTATTATTTTGTATGTATTAGTAATAATAATAATAATAATAATAATAATAATAATAATAATAATAATAATAATAATAATAATAATAATAAAAATAATAATAATAATAATAATAATAATACTAATAATAATAATAATAATAATAAAAAAAATTATTAGCGTATAAATTCTTAGTTTTAAAATATTTACAGGATTTCGAGTTTTTATTGTTCTCTGGTAGCTTATTGAAAAATGATAGACCAATTCTATCCGGAAAATCTTTGACGACTTTAACTCTAGATTTAGGGATATGGAAGTCATTTTTGTTTCTAGTTTGGTATTCATGAATGTCTGACTTGAGTTTGAATTTATTTCTATTTTGTAATGTCAAGTGTATAGAAGTCAGTCACTGTAAGCAGTTTAAGTTTTTTGTAAAGTGGTTTACAATAAAAGTTCTTATATGCTCTTAGTAAATATCTAATTATTCTTTTTTGAGCGATAAAGACAAATTGAGCACAAGTAGAGTTACCCCAAAACCCGAGCCACAACCTAATACCGTAGTTTATTCTTGACTCTACAGATGCATGGTAGAATATTAGATTGTATGTTGAAATGCCGTACGTATGTATCTAGTGAAATAATTTTAATCAAATTAATTTTGATTTATTTCTTTATATAAAAAAGCGTTAAACCTGTATCTGTTCATTCTATGAAAATATGTAAGTTTCAATGTACTAAAAAATCGCCTCCCCCCTCCCCCTCGGTATCCTTGGACAAAAAAGTGCAGCTCTAATTTTTTCAAATTATATCCCCTGGTACACGAGTATACATATTTAACAATAATTTTTTATGAATATGTTGGATCTTGTATTTCCAAATCTTGTTTTTTTACCTACCGCTACCCTTGGTAAGGGAGGTATAAGGATCGTGCTAAAAATCGCATATTGAGATTTTGGGAAATGACCACGTTTTAAGATCCCTAGAACCCAATTTTAACATTTTCACGATGATGTCTGTGTGTATGTGTGTGTGGTACCTGCTTACGCTCTAACTCTAATACTATCATTCAGAAAACTTTCAAACCTTTCATTTATACCTTATTCTAATATGGAAAGAAGTCATTAGATTTTGGTGTAAGTCAGATAACCGGAAATGGAACTTTACTTGAAGCTCAAAATAGTTTTGCTTTGAAAAATACCTTTAAATGTTATTTTTTCGAGATTTATGTTATTATAAAAATTAAAGATTATTAAATTTTCTATTGGTTTGCGTTAATACTTTTTCTATATATTTTATGGATAAATTTATAAAATTATCTATAATTTAAATCACAGAGTCTACTCTTTGAAAAAACACAACTACTTGATTAGACAGTTCATATCTCAAATATATGTAACTGACAGATAAATGTGACTGTCATAGAACTAATCATTTAAAATTAATAATAGTAACGATTTAAAAAGAAAATAGTAGATAGAACCATAGTTATATGGAATGGATTTTAATACAGTTTTTAGTATAACTAAATATGTAAGTGTAAGATTCACTTTTCGACTGGGCGCCACTGGTTTAGAAACGCTAGCTTAAGGCATAAACACTTGAACATGTCTCAACCCTTGGCGATCGCCCGTCCTTTAGTTCGGGTATAACCACAGTGCCGTGCGGGTGTGAAAGTGTCCATAAGAAAAGATTAGCTGCTTGCAGTAATTATAGGTGAGTGATAGAACTCTCTGTCATTCTAATTATTATACATGTATAGTTTGGTGTGGATCACCAGATGCTTGATTGATGTTATACACTGCTTGTGTATTTGATATGCATGGTATATGTGAAGTATACATTTGTATTATTTGTTTGTGGCCGCAAACGTATGTAGTAGTTTCCTAATTATCCGAAGAGTTGTCTGGGACAACTCTGGGTCCATGGAGCTATATGCTTCGAGGTGTGATAAACACCACATGAGAGGCTGAGATCCACGAGAACGTCTGGGACGTTAAGGATAAACCTGGGGTTCATCATAATAGGTCTGGGACCTATAAACGTGTGATCGTAAGCTAAACTCTCATAATGGGTCTGGGACCCATTGACCTCTGGGAGGTCGAGTTCTGGGAACTCACATGTCTGGGACATGCACATGAGAGGCTGAGATCCACGAGAACGTCTGGGACGTTAAGGATAAACCTGGGGTTTATCATGATAGGTCTGGAGCCTATACACGTGTGATCGTAAGCTAAACTCTCATAATGGGTCTGGGACCCATTGACCTCTGGGAGGTCGAGTTCTGGGAACTCACATGTCTGGGACATGCGTATGTGGCTACGGTACCGCTAGTGGCTCAGAAATGACTATTCACGAGAGCCGTATTCCAGCAATTCGTCAATGCACTGGGTGTATACTTTTGCGGATAGGGGTACCGGAATCCACGAGGTGTTAGGCCGCATTTAATATGCGGGGCACCTGCCCATGTCTGGGACTTGGGAGCAACTTTAACCCTGCCCCCCCCCCTCCTGTCTATCTTATTAGATGATAATGCACGCCTGTGATAATTGTTGTAAATTGGAATGACAATGTGTATTTTATCCCACTTACGGGAACGCGTCGTAGAGGGCCAGTTCGTCGCTGACGCGTGTAGAAGAGGACACCGATAACAGGTCAAAAAGGAATGTGAATTGTATATATTAGATTGTTGCATGTATTATCGCCCATATATTCTAGTTAAGTAATAAATGAAAAAGATTAACAATAATTAGTAAAAACCATAGCTTTTATAAGTATGTATATTTAAATTAATAAAAATTAAATAGCTGGAGGTGTTGTGTTGGCCACTTCAGATTTATTTATATTTTCTAGAAACATCTGACATAATGATAATGTTTGCTATGTCTAATGGGAGCTCATGTTTCTACATTTTTCATTTTCAAAGTTGATTATGTAGCACCATTATACATAATTCGTGATGAAAATGTGTAACTCTTTGTTTTTTGATCGACTACTTTTGTAAATTTTACATTTATATGATTTCTCTCCGGAGTTTTTTTTATGTATCGCTAACGTTTACGCAAATTTGATGTATGTATGGAAAATGTAATTCACTTTCAATTACATTATCAGTCACATTTATAAAATAGTAAGTTCCAAAGTATTCGCGTGATTTGTCCCTACCCGGAACTCTCTGCAGGTGGCGATAGTATTTTCTGTAAATATGTGGGAAGCCGGTACATTGTTTAGCGTAATGTATTTCGTAGAAATAGATTACTATAGATAGATTATTATTAAGTTCATATAAATATTTATATGAAGTAAATATAACTGTTTATAAACAAATAAATTTGATTAAAGCATTATTTCGTTGATATTTTACATATATTTTTGCATATGTTGGACACCTTGCTGCATATTTTTCAATAAAACCCTGCATATTCCTTTTATTTTTCTTGCATATAAATGCGAGCTTTAATTATATTTCACGAAAATTCTATTTACTGAAACGGCCGATATAAACAAGATTCAAGAAATCTCAACGCGGAACACAATAATTGTCTATTGTAGAAATAACCAAGACAAGATTATTTGTCTTGAAACGCTAATGATAATAAAATCTGAGAAAAAACGAAAATTTCATAAATATATTATTAGATATAAGAGCGGTATTACTATTTTATTTCACAAATTACTTAATGAAAGAGTAAATAATTTCATACATACGTACGAGTAAATATAAAACATTAAATAGAATATATCATTAATATAATGACATGTAAAAAATTTAGGTCAATACGTCATAATTTCATACTGCCTTAAACTGTTCGCTTTAGAATTTGAAATTATGATGTATTTCAAATTGACCTCAATTTTTTGCACGTCCGTATATATTTCATAATATTATTTTAGCAACTATTTTAATACTCGTATTTTTATAATTTTTGCCATATTCTACCTATGAGTTTTATATTAGGCTTATGAGATATAATTGAGAGGCTTTTGGCAAAAACAACCGTAATCCAAATATTGTAAATATGAAGTGTTATACAGCAACATCTACTTTCAAGGATACCAAACAGTTCGTCATAATTGATTCTCTTAAAAAGTATATTAGTTATAAGTTATTACGTTTGAGCGTTTCTGAAAAACATTGTCCTATAAAAATTACTAATTAAGATGGAATTATTCATCAATGTTGTTTTTCTATAACTTAATATATAGTAAATAATTTTCTAATATCTAATGTAAACATGATCTTGAGTTAAATGGAGTTACATAAATCTTTAATTATGGTTGTTTTTGCCAAAAGCTCATCAAAAACCCATAAAGTGTGTTGAAAAAGTGGATACACCTTTTTTTCTCGCTTATTATTGTACATACACATATTGCTTATAAGACATGATTTACTCAGTGCAATATTTGTGATTGAACTGTTTGAAAACTGCAATTGTGGAATTTCCGGTATGACCGGAAATGACATCAACTTTGTACATTTAAATACAACCTATACTATTTTTTATAAATTTGGATTACATTTTTTGTTCTCTTTCCGACCATACCAAATTTATTAGTATTAATGTTATTCATTTCGTTAAAAATAATTAGTTTCTTTCACTCGATTTTTATCGTTCAGAGATGTAATTTAAATATGTGAGAGGGCTATGACAATATCGAAAAACTGAAGAACAGAATAGAGCTTTTCAATTTAACGACTATCTTTTTTTATCGCTGCAAATAGTAAGAAAATAGCGCGAACAACTGCCACTTGGACTGTCAAACGAATCGTCAAAAATATTGCAGTCATTAAAATACCTGTAACTTTTGTAACTTATTTCGATAAGTATTTTTAAAGTTATCTGACATATTTCTCACATTTTACGTCTAAATTTTTTAGAAACAAGCGCCAAAAGGATCTCTGTTGTTCTTACTATGCGCAGATCTCCATTGCGCATATCTTCTATCTCTTTAAATTGAAATGTTATGAGTGAATTAAGAAAACGTACTTTAAAATTTATTTAATGTAAATGGGGGATATGTTGAATAAATGTTTTGTTAGTTGTAAATTTCTTATTTCATAGATACTTTAATATATATAATAACATAATATCATGAAAACAATTACTGTCATAGAGCGAAAGAAAGTAATTATTTTTTAATGAAATGAATAATGTTAATACTAATAAATTTAGTATAATCGGAAAGAGAATAAAAAATGAAATCAAAATTATAAAAATATAGTATAGGTTGTATTTATAAAAAGATGATGTCACTTCCGTTTACAACGGAAGTACCACAATTGCAGTTTTCACAGAATTCAATCACAAATATTTTACTGAATAAATCATGTGCCATAAGCAATTATGTGTATCTGCAATAATAAGCGAGAAAAATGGTGTATCCATACTGCATAGTTTCATCATTTTGAAAATTTAAAATTCGAGAATAGTTAAATATAAAGAATTAATAATTTATTAATGATTTATTTGTATTTAAAATTTACTGGAAACTCTTACATATTTCTTAGGCCAGAAGCTGTATCTCTTTATTTATTTTATAATCAGAGCTTTCAACTGTCGGTCTATTTTATAATTATTAATTTTTTTAATTTATAGATATGGACATAGATACAAAAAATTATGTGTCACATTAAAAAAATCTGATGTGGCCAGTACATGACCTCTCGCCAATTCCATATTTAAAATAGCAATGAGCTTTAAGTAAAGCATTATTTCCGGTTGATCCAGAGTTTCAAATAAAGTATTACTTGTGGTTTATCAATTTTAGCCAAAACCTAATATGTTGTTTCCCTTCACATAAAAGTCTTAATACCAAATTGGAAAAGTTTTGGAATATATCATAATATATTTTTGCGCAAATCTATTCAGAGCTTCATGTAAAGTATCACTTCCGATTTATCAATTTTAGCCAAAATCTAATATGTTGTTCCCCTTCATATTATTTTCTGCTATTGAAAGTAAAATTGAATAGTTTTGGAATATATCAACATATTTTTCACGAAAATCTGTTCAGAGTAAAGTATCACTTCCGCACGCGCACACGCACAAGCCCACGCAAACGCACAGGCACACACATACGCACACGCTCACGCACATGCACACACACGTACACGCACACGCGTTCGCGCGCGCACTCAAAAACACACATCATTGTAAACATAGTAAAAACGTGTTGTGGGGACGCTAATTCGTGCTTATACACTGAAATCTCACTATCGAATTTTTGGACCGAAAACATCTCTCTTACCTTCGGTATGACGCGAGGTAATAAGAAGAATTACTGCTACAATGACAGTCTGCTATAGAGTTAAAAATAAAAAGGATAAAAATCTGACATTTCTGTCAAATTAGTCACTAAGCAAAGTAGCTGGAAATGGTATCCTAGTAAATTGTTATAATGTATTAAGCCTTATGCACAAATCATTATGCATTAAGCATTAAAACATTCGGTGGAAATGAGGCTGTACACTTATTACAGTATTTGCTGGCGTATAGGCGAACCATTGCCGTCTAGATTAAAATTTTAGTTAAAAAATGGTCGAATATAAACAGTTATTTTTTTACATTTATTCATGAATCAAATTTGATTTCAAATTATAAATGCAATAATTTTAAAAACGATTTACTTTCTTTTTTTTCTATAATATTGTATTGTTCAGAGAAATCGAATGAAATGTAAACAGTGGCACAAGGTTATTACAACAATTATATACATTAGTACGTACCTTAGGTACTAAGTAAAATTAATAAAATATAAGATTATATTTCTGTTGTAATCTTTATATAAGTAATTTGTACAAAATAATTAAAATCGACTATATTAGCATATTTTATATTCGTATGTTTATGAAATACAGTTTAATGCAATAAAATCATAATTTAAATTAAAGCTCCTACACTGTAAAAAATTCGCGATTTTCCAAATGTAGTAAAAATATAGGTACGTAAAAAATATGTAATCATAATTTTACATAAATAAGTGACAATTTTCCTCAAAAGTATTTAAATTATAAAAATTATGTGATTTTCATCAAAGTCTGTAATCTTGCTTACTTCTCACGTAACTGTTATTACAAAAAATACATTTGTAAATAATGTTACATAAATATTGCGGAGAAATAGAAAATAATTTTAGTAAAAACACTATTTTTTTACTAAAAATAATGAGGTTTTAGTAATATGTAATAATACACTTTTTACATAGCAAAATTTACAGAATATTTCTGTAAAACAAATTCTTTGTATTGCCGCCAACCAGTCAGAACGAAATGTCGTTGTCAGGGCTTCCCTTCCACCCCACCATTCTTTATTTTTGTGTACATTGTACTGTTTCATGAATGTGTATGATTTCGTATATTGCAAGATTTTCAGTATAAAAAATTGTATTTTAAAAATTTGAAATAATATTGCACAGGTAAGATACTATATATTTTTGTTTTATATTTACACCTTTTTGACAATTGACTGAAATTTTCTTCGCATGTCTGCAAATTTCTGTTTAAGGCAAACGGCTAAACTGCAATATATTCTCCCGCCAATTTAATTTGATTTGGAAACTAAATATGAAATGTAATCAACAAAACGGGCAAGTAATTTTCTCACTCAAAATTCTTAACAAGAACAGATTTACTAGCAGTAATAAAAGAACAATTGAAAGAAAATCAACGAACTACGTTACATATTTAACTAGAATCTTCAATTTTTACATAATATTTTTGTAAAACAAATTCTTTGATGTTTGCACGATGCTGTCGAATACAGAATGTACATCCCGTATCTGTTCTGTTTTAGATAAGCTCATTTCGGCAGCAGGTTCAACAAAGTATTATATATAATAAACTGTTTGTTTACTAACAAAAAAATTTACATTAACGGTACTTATTTTATTATTATTGTCTTTATTGCATTCAACAGTAATGATATATTACAAATTTTACGTAAAATTTACACATTTAACCTAGACAGAATAGTTGCTTAGATTTTTATGTAAAATTTAATAATTTTTTTACATTGTAAAAATATACTGTGTACTACATTATGTCCAGTGCGTGTTGCTCATATAATTAGTTTTAAACATTTACAAACACTGTGGTTCACAGTCTCACGTTTTGTTACTAAATTTAAAATTTTGCGAGAATAAAATTATTCATAATATATACAGAAAAAATTGCCAAATAGTGCAGAAGTAATTTCAATTGCAAATTAAATTAAAGCTAGCCAAGCAAACCTACACATAAATATGCGTAGTCCTAGAAACCACACCGATGTGCTAAAACAAAAACAAAACAGCATCAGACGGCACACTGCACTACAACCTCCACTGTTCCTGCCGCCATTTGCACTGGGATTGGGAACAGTGGCGGATCGTTGAATTTTCGTAAGGGAAGAAGGATATATATTTTTGTCTTTGTAATGCGAACTTTACAATTGTATACACAGCAAGTGTAACCTACTTTTTACGCTTACTGTGTTGTAAGTTTTTTAACTATGCGGTAAAATAATCAAAAAACACTGGACGTTCATGGGCATTTAGAAAAAAATCATTTTTACTATAATAAAGTTAATGTAAAAATGTTATTTTTTTTATTTTACCATTTTCTATATTTAAAACTAATTTATATATACCAAAATCACGGCAGCGACATCTGTCATTATTGTAAAAATCCGCCGTTACCGACATAGTCATCGAGATGTACCTGTCTACCTGTCAAATATGTGAGGCGAACACTGCACAAATGTCAAATATCAACACCTATCTATTATTTGTTACGAATAAACAACGTCTATTATTACAAATAAATTTTCGCTAGGAAAACAACTGTAACGAGGTAAGTAAAATCAAATTTGGAAATTGATTCGATTAACATGGAGTAGATGGCCCATAATGATTTTGGTCCTTCTTCGCTAATACCTTGAAATAGGCCAGCATTACGTTTTCTGAGTAATTTTTAATATTTTTTTCCTTCGCACCACTTCTTAAATACGTTATATTGAGCCTCGTACCAGTGCTTCGATTTTGGTGGCAATAATTGTGATCTCATATTTTCCGCCAACGCTACCTTCGCTGTTACTCATTTTATATTTTAGGTTTTAGGGTGATTTTTTAAATAATTTTGTTCACGGCCGGGAGAGAAACTTAATTTCTATGGTTCCAAAATCATGAGAGAAACAGCAGATTTTATTTCAGCGGGAAATTGGGCATTTTCTTTCCCGCCAGGAGAGAAAATTGATTTCATCGGGAATTTTGTGCACTTTTCCTCCCGGCGGTGAAAAAATAGTATATAGGTACACCATGTAAGAGAAGTGTATTTTTTCATACACTTCTTTCCTTTTATGTATAATATATCACAATTCAACCAACTGTCAAATTTCTTAAATAGTTTGATATTCATTTGTTTAAAGCATGGCACATGTTTTAAAACCTATTGTAAACATCTTTCGGAAATTATAGACCGGGCGCCAAGAAACATTCCGTTTGAAAAAACCGGTGGATTCATTCTGATTGATGATTTAAGTTCAGAAAGACCTAAAGAATGAAATTCTGGATGTTGCCGGACAAAGTCAGTGGTCAATTTTTTTTATGGGGAGTATAAGAATTATTGATGAAATCGCTGTAACGGTCAAGAAAACATTGTTCATTACTACTAAAAAGTTGTTTCTGTAGGGTATGAAATTACAAACATCACGAATATTATAAAATACAAATTTAATATGGTAAAAAAGCCGCGTGCCTGAGTGTTTGGTCGCGAATCTGGGGAACCGGGTTCGATTCCGACCGATGCCATAAAGAAATATATCGAATTTAAATGGCACAATAGTGACCCTTGTGGCGCACTCTCCACACATTAATGAGTGCCCGTGAGGTGACGCCTATACGGTTGTCGGATACGGCCGATGGTCGTTTACTTTGTTTCCCTCTCCGCAGTAGCTCATACCAGCTCCAAAGTATTGTAGCGGGTTATATTGTACCCGACACGGTTTAGACGTTTTAGTTATAAAAGAGTTTTCACATAACGTCAAACTAGATAGTGTGATAGCTTATTTTGATGTCTGAGTTAACAAATTTAAGTGCAAATTCTAATAGTTGTTCCAGAAAAAGCAGATTGATGATAAAATTTTCTTAGTTAGAGGCCAAATATATTACTTTTAAACAAGCCTGTGTTGCCAGATCATAGCCCTTCGACCCATTCCGTCGCTGTATTAGTAAAAAATTTCGCACTTTATTAAGCTATATCTCTTAAACAATATAGCCAAAAAGTTATTTTTATTTTAATATTTGTCATTTCTATATTTCTATAAACTGAGATATTTTCCAATAAAATAGGAAGCACTGTTTTGAAGGTACAGTGAAAAATATGACATTTATATTGCTTGATATAGAAAACGTATACAAAAAGAGCTCTCTTTGATTGCATTTATCTCAAATTTGAGATGGTCAATCAATTTTTACCAATAAGAAAATATCTAAATATTATTGTTCTGTACAATAACCAGCCACTGAGGGAGTAAGCCAGCTCAACTTGGCGCCGGTTCCAAGCCCGAGTAAATGGTGAGGGTTGGTGGTAGGACAGGTATCCGACCGTAAAATCTTCGCCGAAACCAAAGACGGAAAGTGTAGGATCGGAAAGTGGTGTAAGGGTTAGGGTGTTCCTTGCAAGTGACATGCAGTTGTAGCCTTGCCTGACCCCTGTGCCAAGTCGGTTAGGACTACCCCGTCATGGACGGTCGGGGTTAGAGAAGCCAGTCCTCAGGATTAGTACTCTCAATCTCAGGAGTATGAGTAAGGGCAAAGAGAAGGAGGAAAGACTATAACGCAAAAGATTTGAGTGAGAAAGGAGAGTGTGAAGATGTGTTGGACAGGAATGATTGGAGGAGAAGAGTAAGGAACAGCGACCTCTAAGAATAAGAAGAAGAAGAAGAAGAACAAGAAGAAGAAGAAGAAGAAGAAGAAGATACTACCTTAAAAAGATAAGTTTCGACAATCGTTATGAACACATTTACAGAGAGAGATACAGTTTAAATCATTTTTTTTTACAACTACAAGACATTATTCTGCAGTCTGAACTACATTTGCAAGGCCTAATTAAAGAGTCAGGCAGAGGAGGTTTTATCATTTTCGTCGGGCGTGACTTGGAATTTCGTAATTCATAGACGAATTGGAGGAAGTTCAGAGGCTCGAACAGTGGTTGTAATGATTTTTTCCATAAATATGTTTGGGATGCAGCTCTTAAACAATGTAAAAATGAAGCATCAGAAGTAGAAATAATTTTGGTTAAATTTAAATTGAACCCAATTTTACGGGTAATCAACTTGTAGCGTAATTCATCTGATGTGGTTGTTTGTTTGGCAAAACAAATAAGTACAGACTTCTTCAACCTGATGAAAGTGTATCGGAGTTTCGGGGTTATTTCCAAAAGTAGAGAGAGCATCTTGACCAAATACTTGTGATGCAACATACAGACATTGTTCTTAGCTCCTACCCGGCTTGTCGTGACGCAACCAATTTCACTGTTTGAAACAACCGATTTGCATGTACTCTTTGAACATATATTCTACCTGTAGTTTCGGTAGTACTTGGTTGTCTTGGGTATAATATGACAAAATACACTGTTTTTTAGTGAATACAAGCTTTTGGAGTCCGGTTTGAACTATGGAAGTTACTACAAAACACTCTAAAAACACCTATTTCGCTTAGAAAATGCCATTTTAAGCGATTTGGAGACATGTTGCAAAACAGTTTTTACATCTGATTTGAACGTTTCACGGTCTGTTTGGAGTATAGTATGAGAAAATACACTGTTTTGTAGTGAATATAAGCTTTAGGAGTCACTCTGTAGTGCACCAGATTATAATAAATATTTCAATTTTAAATGTTGTTTGTGTGACAATTTATAAAAAATTGAGGCATCTCGAAATCTTTCTCACGTAAATTTGTTAACTCAGCATTCAAAATAAGCTATCACACTAGCTAGTTTGACGTTATGTGAAAACTCTTTTATAACTAAAATGTCTAAACCGTGTCGGGTACAATATAACCCCCTACAATACTTTGGAGCTGGTATGAACTACTGCGGAGAGGGAAACAAAGTAAACGACCATCGACCGTATCCGGCAACCGTATAGGCGTTTACCAGGCGTCATCTCAGGCACTTATTGATGTGTGGAGAGTGCACCACAAGGGTAACTTTTGTGCCATTTAAATTCGATATATTTCTTCATGACATCGGTGGGGATCGAACCCGGTTCCCCAGATTCGCGACCAAACACTCAGGCACGCGGCTTTTTTACCATATTAAATTTGTATTTTATAATATTCGTGATGTTTGTAATTTCATATCCTACATAAACAACTCTTTAGTAGTAATAAACAACGTTTTCTTGACCGTTACAGCGATTTCATCAATAATTCTTATACCCCCTATAAAAAAAAAATGACCACTAACTTTGTCCGGCAACATTCAGAATTTCATTCTTTAGGTCTTTCTGAACCTAAATCATCAATCAGAATGAATCCACCGGTTTTTTCAAACGGAATGTTTCTTGGTGCCTGCACTATTATTGGATATAAATTATAGGATATATTTCATTGAAAAAAGTCATTTAAATTATTGTCGGCGAAAAAGTTATACAATTCTCGTGTGAAGTATTTTACAGCACTCAACCTAAGGTACTCGCCTTAAGGACTCGTGCCTTAAACAAAGCTGTCGCACTGTAAAATACAACTTACACGCACTCAAATGTAAATAACTACTACAGTTTGATTTAGGGTCGCTTTTACCACCTCCGGTCAAAGTTTCGGTTTCTGAAATCTGAAACCGTAGGACCGTAGGAAAACTACCAACCACTTAACTCAATATTATATTGCTGAAATGTGCCATAATGCGAGATTCCTATAGTAATAGAACAGGCCAAGAGCGATAGCAACACGAGGATTTTTCCTCTTTTACACACTAGCACATCAGCCCTATACATTCTGTAAAAAATTAAATAAAAAAAAAAATAAAACAAAATTATATTCTCACATCTCAATGTCAAAAAATTAATATAAAAATTAAGTCGCAATACGATAAAGAAATATTGCATAAATAGTTGTAAATCCGAATGGAGTCCATTCTTGAATATTTCTTTAATCAAATTCAAATTTTTACTTTTTTTAATGTTCCCAACTGTTTTGACTTCAAAACTCCAGTATGAGTAAATGGAAGTAGTATATTCCTTAATCACAACAATAAGAATAAAAATAACAGTATTGAAAGTGATCGAAGAAGGATATTAACTATTGACATTTTTTAATGAGAATAATTTTTAACTCAGAATGTATAAAACAAAGACTGAAAAACCCCCACGTCATGCATTCTCTCTTCGCATAATATGAAATTGACGGCGCATTCCAGTAGTATATATTATGTTCAATGCTCCCAATCGCTAATCAAACAAACCTGATGTGGCCTGCACATAACCTCTCGCCAGATATTTTACCTGGTTGTACGCATAAAACGAAAAATATTTGTAAATACAAATATGTATATATATATATATATATATATATATATATATATATATATATATATATATATATATATATATATATATATATATATATATATATATATATATATTCATGTCTCACTTCAAAATAATTCTTACATAATTTGCAAAATCTGTGGGATATTTCAATATAAATTATTTACAATACATACATTTTCTTTATATTCAATATCCTGAAATTTTCTTATTCTACTTTCCTTTTCTTTTTCTTTATATTCGTCATTTTTTCGCAAATTCCTTTTATATTCTTTTTTACGTATATTCTTTTGCGTTGTTGACTTTTTTTATTTTCATAATCTTCATAATAATGTACAAATATTTTTGACAGTGGCATACAAATATTTTTAACAGTGACATTTATGTGTCAATTACACACATTTGAATTTCTTGCCTTGTAGTAGTTTGATCTGAGATTTTTACATCAAATTATTTTATATGCATTTCTTTATATCTAAATCTATAGAAGATATAATAATGAATTTATATTTATCGAATAAAGAATAACGTTCTTTAATATAAGTATTTACGTAAATTTTCGATAAATAATATTTAGATGATTTTTTTCTTGTAACCAATACTTCCGGCTGTTCAATTATTACCAAAACTTAATCAATTCTTCCTATTATTGTTAGATTGAGGAATCCGTAGTTAAAAATGTCGTAAGTCTTATAGTATTTGAGAAATCGTGAATCCAACATACTCACACACACACACACACACACATGCACACCCCACTCCCACACCCACACCCGCACCCACACCCACACCCACACACACACACGCACGCACGCACGCCCGCACACACTCTCTCTCTCTCTCTCTCACACACACACACACACACACACACACACACACACACACACACGGATATCATCGTAAAAATGTTATAATCGGATTCTAGGGATCTTAAAACGTGCTTATTCACTAAAATCTGGATATGCGATTTTTAGCATGAATACAATACCTCTCTTAGCGAGAGGTAAAAAAAACCTTTGTTACGGAAACAAAAAGTTAACCGTCGGTTTCCATAACAATGGATTCTTTTTGACTGGCGGTTGGGAGTTATTCTCGGTTTCAGAAACCGAAATGTTTGAATGGAGGTGGTAAAAGTGGCCCTTAATAAAATTTTGTAGTACTCTAATCTAATATTGAAATTTTATGACAAAATATGAATTATGAAGAGTTGAGTAATGAGCGAGTTTATTAAAAAAAATATTAATTAATAATTATTTTTATAAATTTTGAATAATATTTCAAATACCTAAGAGTATTATTCATTTTCACTGTACTTAATTCCATTACAAAATTTGTATATTTCTTAGTTTATTTAATGATTTGTCATTCATCATTTTTAAGACAAATTCGAGATCACCTTCCGGTTACAGGCTGGTTTATGTAAGCTGTAATCTTATGTATTTACCTTAGCATTAACCCTACACTTTTTATTGAACTTCGGACACTAAAATATACTCCTCTGATTGGCCGGCATTAGCATTATGCATTGAAAATTGTGAAATTGCCATATTCTAAGGTTAGGCACAATGCTAAGGTTAAAGATACAGCTACATATACCGTAGCACACATTTGTCTATACTAGATTTATTAATGCCAAGACATAATATATAAGGTTACAGCTTAGATAAACCAGCCTTCAAAGTTGTGACCTAACCTAAATTCGAATGGGGTATGTGACCATATTCGAATTTCAATATATATGTCATAAAATATAAAAACCACTGTAGCTTCTCATTATAATAATAAAAACTAAATATTAATTTGTAATAATCTTGTTATTAACAATTTAATGTTTTGGAGAAGGGATATATGCCGTAAGTATGTTAATACTGTGGACGAAGACAGATAGACTGAGGGAAGGAAAGAGACAGTTATAAATCAACCTATCAGCGTCGCGTATTTATTGTGGTAGGTGTGGCATGGTCTCATCTGGCTATAACTATTTCTTTCCCTCCCAGGCCAACCGTCTTTTTTCACGCTTCTACCTTTGTCACATCACAAATCCTTTCCCCAAATTTTTAATAATTATTTTCTCAAAAAATACGAATAATTAATCGATGTAAAAAATACGGGTATTTTATTTTTTTGTATATTATTGTAACGTTTTTATTTATTTGGGTGAAGTGTAAATATAAAACAAGTATTATTAATTAAAATAAAAGTTTATTATAACAATAAATAGATATTAAATATAATTAAAGGATGATAAATATAACGAACACTACGATTAAACAAATATTAAACACTAATTAAGACTGAGAATATTATAAAACACTTAAACACTAAGATTATTTATTTAAACAATATATAGATCACTTATTTATTTATACAACTGTATTTATTTATATTAACCACTTGTCGACTATCTGTTTATATCACCAACTGTTCAACACGCGACGCTTATTTATATCAGACTGTCCAGTGCCTTCGCCAACGGTGCTTATATACCGTAGCCGAAAATTCGAGAACTCACGGGAATACTTCTAGATACAACACAATAGGTTACATCAACCGCGTAAATAAGCAGGCGCCGGCCAGTCGGTTGCGTCATCGCTAACAATAGACGCTCGCTCGTCCCTGCGACAGCGGCGGCGACACCGACGGGGACAGAGGCGGTAACAGTGGCGGCGAAGGCGGGCACTGCACATTACATTATCATATTATGTAAAAATAAAAATTTAGTCACATACCCCATTGAAGTGAAACGAACCACAATTACACTGGAGTCTCGTATTTCGAACGATCCTAACTTCGAACGTACCAGAGTTGGAACGCTAACATCCAGAAAAATTCGATCCAAATTTCAAACTATTCTTCTAAGTTCGATCTGGGGACGCAGTGAATAATACACAAAATTGCTGGCTCAAAGCTAATGCTTTTTACCTCGCGCCAAGAGAGGTATTATATTCATGCTAAAAATCGCATATCCAGATTTTAGTGAATAAGCACGTTTTAAGGTCCCTAGAATCCGATTATAACATTTTTGCGATGATGTGTGTGTGTGTGTGTGTGTGTGTGTGTGTGTGTGCGTGAACGTGTGCGTGAACGTGTGCGTGCGCGTGTGTGCGTGTGTGTGCGTGTGTGTGCGTGTGTGCGTGTGTGTGCGTGCGTGCGTGTGTGTGTGTGCGAGTGTTCGTGCGTTCGTGCGTGCGTTCGTGTGTGTGTGTATGTTGGATTCACGATTTCTCAAATACTATAAGACTTCAGACATTTTTAACTACGGATTCCTCAATCTAACAATAATGGGAAGAGTTGATTAAGTTTTGATAACAATTGGACAACCGGAAGTAGTAGTTACAAGAAAAAAATCATCTAAATATTATTTATCGAAAATTTATGTAAATACTTATATTAAAGAATGTTAAATTCTTTATTCGATAAATATAAATTCATTATTATATCTTCTATAGATTTAGAGATAAAGAAATGCATATAAAATATTTTCTCAATTCTCAAATCTAACTACTTCAAGGCAAGAAATTCAAATGTTTGTAATTGACATATAAATGTCACTGTCAAAAATATTTATATGCCGCTGTCAAAAATATTTGTACATTATTATGAAGATTATGAAAATAAAAAAAGTCAACAACGTAAAAGAATATAAGTACGTAAAAAAGAATATAAGAGGAATTTGCGAAAAAATTACGAATATAAAGAAAAAGAAAAGGAAAGTAGAAAAGTAAAATTTTTGCAAATATATGTGAGAATTATTTTGTAGTGAGACATGAATATATGTATTTGTATTTAAAAATATTTTTCGTTTTATGCGTACAACCAGGTAAAATATCTGGCGAGAGGTTATGTGCTGGCCACATCAGATTTTTTTAAATGGGTAGGTATTACATACCAATTATGGTTTTACTTAAGTATGTTCTAGTTAAACTAAAATAAAAGGGATGTCTTTTTTAAATTAACACGGGTATAAAATCAAAAATTCTTGGAAAGCCGCAATCGTTTCTCGCTTTTGCTGTGAAAGCCTCTGGTGCGTTACTCTTCAGTGCTTTTTATTGTACCGTATAAGCCTTCTTGAACGAATTACATTTGAAGTATACAATGTACTTACAAAAAGAAAAGGATATTCTTCTTTTTCATAGCCTTCTTCCGTCTTACGCAGGGTCGGCATCAACTAAGTTTATTTATATTATCATGAAACAATGATAGTTAAGTGAAACTACAGCATGTTAAAAAAAAATTAACTCGGAGTAGGTTATGAACAGAGAAATGTATTAATTTGTTGTTTTAATTGCATTAATGGATTAATTAACATTTAAACTTATCGCCTTTATATAAATAAGTTTTTAAACTCGGTTTTTATACACAGTCAGTGAAACTCAGTGAACAATGTGAACTGTCATATGTCAATTCCCGCGTATGGCAGCCATCTTGTTTCGAAAATCAGCGCCACTACCGTTAATTTCGATTGCTAATCGCAGTTGTACAGTAAAAATACTAATATATGGGTATTTTGTACTATACCTTGTTCCATTTAAGCCATTCAGAATTGTAGAGAATAGGGAATAGTTTTAACCTCTTGGATTGGCTGGAATTGGAGACAAGAGACAAGTTTATCCAATGTAATAGCGGCTACTTAAAATTGGCGCTGATGCGAGCGACATCTGCTGAATGGCTTAAATGGAACAGAGTAATAAAACGAATAAATAGAAGAAGCACGTCATCAACCTGAAAAAAACCTTATAAAATGAAATATAACTTGTATGTTATTTATTTTTTAAAAAAGAAATAAAGTATTAAGAAACGTATATATTAATGATATTTTCCTTTATTTCCGTCAATCCTTATTCCTCTTAGGGAATATAAAATTATTTGAAATAAAAGTAGTTGATTTTCTTATCATAACGGTAGCACTACTGAGAATGTCCATGTTTTCATTGAATTTAAAATCGATCAAATATTGATCCTGTTTCTGTCACTTGATTGTCAGTGATTGTCAACTCATCTCATTCAGGTACGAGTGACGAATTAATATAAATAATTGGGCGCGTTCAACACGGCACAGCGCTGCCAGCGCTTCATGCATACGGTACGCTACTTCCAGCGTATAAATAAATTAGTACCCCATGTAAACATAGTAATAAGTGACGTCATTATCTAGTAATATATATTGATGACGTGCGTCTTCTGCTTGTTCATTTTAGTATATGTGTACCTGATATTGTATAGCAAATTTAAATGCTTTTGCCATATTTCTTAGCAAAATCTAATCTTATTTCAAAATATTAATGTATACAAAAAACTTCATTACCGATATCTGCATACAAAGCAGATTGGCACACCCAGCAATGGGTAATATATGCCGTGATCCGTGATGATATATTTATTTTATTTTATTTCAAATTTTATTTTTTGGAAAATATGTTAATTTCCAAAATTAAGCTTATACGTACCGTAAAACGGGGTGAGATTGACCGAAAAGATCGAAATTTTTTATTTTACATCTTAAAGGCATATGTACCAAAAAAATGTTCATTGTTACAGTAAATCTGTATACTTGTTACAGAATACGACTTGTGTAAAAGAAAATGGTTTAGCAGAAAAAAATTCAATGTGAATTTCAATTTTTTAGCAAATTGCGAAATCTTTAAACTTCTACTTCCAGAAACTCAATAAAAGCACGTAGCAATGTCTAATATTTTTTGTAGTAGAATATTGTCTTTTATAGCCTGTCTTACTCGCAATATTATTTAAATCATGACCTATTTCTTTTTACATAAACATTTTGACAAAGATGCAGATTTCTCTAACTTCTGGGGTGTGATTGACTGTAGACAAACACAGATGTGGCTCTATGTAATAGTGTTTTTGTAAAAGAAAAATTTGAAGAATTATCCAAAGAAGAAATTGCAGTAGAGTCATGGGTCTTCGCCTATTTTAGACAAATAAGAAACCAAAAAAAATTGTAAATATTTTATTGAGCAAGTATTGTTACTTTTTAAAAATTGATTGAACATGAATTTTCTGAAGAAAACTGTTGGAGAGAAGTTTGTGTGGCCTGAAGTGAAGGATACAGACACAATTGAGTACAGTTGTGTTGTAAAAATACTTCCTACTTTCCTACTCCCAAGATTGAGTGACGTGGGCATTATATTTTTCCAAACAATGTTGCAATAAACACTTTGTGCAATAAATAAGTTGACTTTAATTCTTTTTAAATTTATGTCTGTGCATTTTTCAATAATGAATAAAAACATTTATTGACCTTTTGCTGTCTGAGTGACTGACTTTTCCAGTTTTTGTCATGTATAAATTTTTCTATATATTTTTTTCAGCAAGAAAACTATTTATTATACCATAAACCGTGGACATTCTCCCCTCAATAAGCATTAGAAAAGAAATAACTAGCGTTTTAAGTACCCGCTCAATCTCAACCCAAATGTAGGGATGAGATTGACAGGGGAGTTTTTATTTTTTTCTTTGTAAATTAAAAAAGTTGTGTTTCAATAATTATGCGAAAATCAACATTGTAATTAGCCATTTCCAGTATTTTTTGTACAACAACAAAAAAGTTATTAGGTAAAAAACACCAAAAGTGCGGTAATTTTACAATTTATGTATAAAGTGCATTTAACAAAATGACTAGTTAAAGCTAAATTAAATTAATTTTTAGAAAGATCAAGTACAAATTCTTTAGAAAACTTTTTTTTTCAAATAACAAAGGTAGTAATTTAAATTTCATTTTTATAAAAATAAATTAAGTAGCTACTGGTCAAATAAGATTAGTTAGCAAAAAAATTTCAATACGGATAATTATTTATAATAACTAAATGTGCGCGCATATGAAAATATTAACAAAAAAATGAGTTTTCAGTATTACAAAACGGTAGAGTTGTTTTATACTCGTATACTGGCTTTTTGCTAAGAGCTTAGATTGTACAATATTTTAGCGATTTATGTACACCACATTGTATAAAAATTATTAATGTAACAAATTACTTAAATGTTATTTTTTATTGTGTATCTAGTATATACAATATATAAATAATCGGATATACGAGTATAATTTAAGCAGGCAATAACATTTGTGCAATAAATAGCCGCCAATGCAATAGAGACATTGGTGCTCGCTGTGTAAGCGGAGAACAGCCAAAAACGTCGTGTGAATTTCACACAAAACTAATTTGCACACACAGGCTGGCAATAAGCCCGGATCCTACCCCGGCAACGGCTCCGGAAGTTCCGGGGCAAGGGCGGCAGGAAGTATGAGATATGGACGCACCGAGACCCCACAAAATGGAATTTTATATGCGATGGACAGTTGCCGATTTAATGAACATTTGTGTGCGCCAGGTTGTTAAATTTGGTTACACTGTAGATTCTGTTCATGGTTGTAAAATGCATACAGTGGTGGACTGTCAATGAATAATAAAACTCAATAAGGTTATACGATTAAGTTGCAAGCTTATGATAGCAAATGAGTTGTTTAATATATAGATTTTGGCATATAGCATTTTACTGAAAAAGATTTTGTCAATAAAATAAGTACTACAAATTATAAATAGAAGATAAAAGAAAAACTATAAAATATTTTTTTCTCTTTTGCGTCTGTAACAAAGCTATTACAGGAACAAAAAGAGTTCGTTAATAGCTCATTCCAGTGCTGTAATAGATTAGTACAATTTATTTTTCAAAGGTTGGTGGCTATGAATGTCAAAAATATCAAATTTCAAATGTCGCTAAATAAACGAACACAAACTATTGTTATAGCTATTAACATGCCTAGGATTGTTATGAGTATATCATAATTGCCGCAGATGTCGGTTTGAACATCTAAGGCTTGTTATGATTCATAACATCCGTTGTTTGTTCGATAGTTTATCGGTTTCAAAAAAAGAAGGTATTATTAATAAACATTATTTTTTGAAATTCCTGCATTAATGCTACTTTCAGAATCAGAATGCTATGATGAACAGTACAATTATTTTGACTTATGTCAATATGACAAATATTCAAATTATGTACTTTATTCCTCATGTTTATTATTTTAGAATAAAATAAACCGTGTTAACAACGATACACTAACGTTATCAGTATGTATTAATTAAGAGCATTATACTATCAATTTATTTTCATTTTATAGACTATTGTTGACATGTCAATATGGTAATAATATTACCGTGCAGATACAGTTATTACTTAGTTACCAGCCTACTTTTGTACATATAAACATTGGTTTAATATCCATAAAGCGGTACAGAATTTTATTTTCATATAATTTATAATTTAAAAGTAAGAATAATAAGAAGAGAATACATTATAGTAATAAAGTTATAAAGAAATAGAAAATATCGTAGATAGTTGGTGTACAAAAATAAGGTTATCACCAACTGACACCAACGTCCGATTTCACCACCGATTCCTAAACCGTTACCTAGCTAGGAGTTTCCTATATTTAAGAATTGTCTAAACTTATATTTGCCGATTTTGAATTTCACCAAACAAAGCAATATACAGCTAGGAATTACCTACGTAGGCATCAAAATATTAGTCATTTTCTGATATTATATTTGCACAATGAAATAAATGAATTATTTTTATAATTTAAGACATTTGTCAATTGTATTTGTCAACATTGACATTGTAAATTATGCGGAGATATATTACGTTGAGGTAGATATATAAAATAATTGACTTTTAAATTAAATATCTTTTACGAAAATATATTTTAAAATTTGTATTACAGAAAAAATGGAAAAAATAAATGAAACAAAGATGAAAATGAACAAATAGAAAATATAAAATAAACAATACAAAAATAAAAACTGAATCCTCTAATTTCAACTACAAATTTAAAATTAGACAACCGGAACGCATATGACACACGGCTACCCAATAAACATAGTTACGTATATTAAACGTAAAAGTAACATTTTGTTGATTATACGTTTTCCGTTGAAAATTTTAAGGTATTATATAAACGTTATTTATACATACGTTAAAAATTCGTATATATTTGAAACAAATTAATAACCAGATGTGTGTAAGCTACGTTTAGTTTACATTTTAATATTTGTATTTTAAGTTAAATAAACGTTTTTTTATATATCGAAATATACTTTCTATAATGAAAAGAACGTTAAAACTTATTAAGTTTTCAACGTAAAATTAAATATTTATTTTTCTGTTTTGTTTAATGTGTTTGTATATTTTGTTATTTAATAATTTATTAAATATTTCTTTGTTGAAAACATTCTTTATTAAAGGAAGTGGGTAATTATTGTTTAAACCTATAGTGCAAATTGTATTGAATAATCATTTTTATTTAAAGGTATATTTAAAAGTCTGTTAAAAAGGAAATAAAAAGGAGTTGGTTTTATTCGAGGGTTATGATATGAATTTAATGGGATTATTATACCTGTTGAAGTGGGTTTTCTATAAATATCGTACGAAATCATGTTATTATTTTCAGTTAAAGTTAGGTCAAAAAAATGTATTTTATTTTGTTCTTCTATTTCTATTGTAAATTTAATGTTTGATGAGTCGTTTATATTATTTTGAAAAGTATGTAAATCTGTTTCTTATCCTATCCTGTCCATAAGATGAGTATATCATCTACGTATCTTATATTATGTTTATTATTATTAATGAATCATTTAACATAATTCAAGTTCAAATTATGTTAAAAACCGATTTAGATCGATTGAATAAGATTATAAGAAACACAGATTTTGTCTACACATTCATTCAATAGTTATGGAATTGTGCATTGCGGTTCGTTTAAAGTTTGCATAAGGTGTTTAACACGAGGATGGTAAGGAATTTATATTAAAGTTTTATTATATAATTTTACTTTATTCTGTTTAGCTTTTGGATTCGTATTTGAGTTTTCAATGCGAGAATAATGTGGTCTGACGTATCAATAAGCTTTATTTATATATAAATCTTATAAATAACACGGGCGACAGAGTGTACATATCAGATAAAAAGTTGGACGAGGAATTGAGTACACAGGGTGAAGTATCGAACTAATATTGATGTTCAAAGCAATGTTTGTCAGCGTTATCGAATAGTCTATCTAAAACGCGATTGGATCGGCGTGGTGCAGATTATTTGGAATCGAATTGAATTTTCCTAAGTCAACTTTGCATTTTTTGCATAAAAATGTGCCCACTGGTACGAACCAGGAAAATTAAGACGTAAAAAATATTTGTTAGTGATATTTTGTTTAATTATTCACTTCCCTAAAGAATTTCTACAATTCATTTTATCTTTATCTATGAAAATATAATGAATGGTAATTTATTTATCATCTTCGTGAAGAACCTCTGAGTTGACCTCTTAACCATAATTTCAGCTAATTTATCCTGAACGAAATATTCATATATACAGACTACTTATTTTACAAAATATAAACCATTAACGAAACAAAATACTAATCAAATAAATAAAAGTGTAATTTTAATAACAACTTGTAATAAGAACATTCATTATTATTTATGTAATTAAGTATTTAGCACTAGCACATACCTACTTGCGACAGAGCTAAAGCTTTAATTTTATATGCAAGCACTACTAACTAGATAAATATACATGAGTATATGACGGTAAATAGTAATAAAAGATCTATCAGAACTCATAATACAACCTTTTTAGTTAATGTTATGTATTTTTATTAAATACACAACGTTTGGGCAGCATACACTTCTGCCTTCTTCAGGGAAAATACATAAATAATAACAAAACATTAGCAACAAGTAACCTAGGTAACAAATTAAAACATATTTAATATAGGAAGCCATGCTCGACTAAGTTCTAATCCGTCGCAATGATTGAGATTATTATTTTTGGTTTTATAAATCTCTATGGCTTCTTTTTGTTTCTTTGAATTTGATTTGGTGAAATTCGTCCAGGGTATGCTCTGTAGCAGACGATTTTCCAGGCTTGTTCAATCTGATTAATCGCTGGTCAATCTTGTAAAAAATAGTTATACCAGTCTGGCCAATGTAAACTTTCCCGCAAACACTTGGAATCAGGCAAATCCCTGAAGACTGAAGAGGGATGACGTCTTTCACTGTCTCAATATATGTTGAATTTCAACATATGGAGAAAACGAAATCTTTATGTTCTTCCTACGAAGAATTCTGCCAATCTTGTCCGTGACATTTTTGACATAAGGAAACGAAGCATACAGAAGAATCCCTTAACACGTTAAGCGCCAAGGCAGACACCAGTGTCTGTTCGTTGTTTTAATCACAGGGCCACACAGACACCGGTGTCTACTTCAGTATTTGTCCAAGTGTGCTAAACAGACATAGGTAATTCAATATGGATTGCCAACGGTAGAGTCTCTGTTCTGGCTCGTCCGCAAATACCCCTATACGTGGACAGGCCTGATCGCGTCGTGTTATGATTTTATGATGTGTGTCTGGTTTGGCTCACTGATAATATGCTTTTTTATATTTTGGGTTCATAATGAAGTACGCAATTGCGTATCGTAATGACCTTCATTTCGATACGCAATTTTTTGTTTTAGACGGTTGGTACTAGATGACGTTTCTTTAACCCATTTTTACCTAATTTATTTTTAGTTAATTGACAATTCATTTTAATAATATAATGTCGAAATTATTATTTTTATTTTTATTTAGGGAAGATTATTTACATGAAAATGTACAAATGGTTACAAATATAATCACAAATTGAGTAAGTAAATGATATTGTAGAAGGCGCAAAATATAAAAAATAGTATAAAGAACTCATTTTATAAGACTTTCTTTCGCACTTGTCAATTAGAAAACTCGCTAACGCTCGTTTTCTAAATTTTGACGCGTGCGAAAAAAACATGTCTTATAAAACACCTTCTTTAATATACTATTTTGAGTTCTACGACAGGGCTATAACAGACACGGTGACGTTCCATTCATAATAAAATAGATATACCATAAAGTGGTTCTATAAAACTCATTGATTTGAAAAAATAAATAATACATTCAATGTACACGAAATAGACAAAAGAAACTAAACAAATATACATTTACAAAACCTAATTGAAAAATGGTACATAAACAAAGCATCTTTGGAATCGTCGGAATCATAAAATGGTTCTAGAAAGAAATGAAATGTTTCATATTCTCGAAGATCGATTTTTGAAACAACTTATCGTCGGCATTGTTGCTTTCACTGTCATAAGAGGTTATTTGTTTTTCCAAAGCTAATTTTCCTAGTCTTTTAGATCTGCTGCTCATCGTTGCGTTCTCTTTACAACTGCACTCGTTTCTTATCAGTTTTACTAATAAAATGCATGTGAGAAAATGCAGGTTCAGATGTGTCTGCTAACAATTAATGAGTCTACTAAACGTGTCTATTTTGGCCCTGTGATAGCTCACGCTGTGTCTGCAAAACATGTCTGCTTTAGCCTACTATAGTAAATTTCTATCATACGGACACCGGTGTCTGATTCATATTTTTGGGGACAAAATCAACTTTGGGATCTTAATAGTAAAAATTGACAATAGATGTAGGCGTAATTTGGAAAATTTTGGGACCCGCAGAATAGCTTGCGACATCAACGGAATTTTTAGGAACTAAATTAATGGCGGTCAGTAGGACATGTCAAATATGTAAACGTTAAAAATCATCGTTTCGTTTAACATAAGAACATGTTTTCACGCTTAAATTTTATAAAATAATTTAAAAATTTGTAAAAAATAAGCGAATTAAAGAAAATTTTTTTTTTATTTTTATTTTATTTGCTATTTGGGAAGCCAACAGTAACCCAATTAAAGGCTTCCACGACAATACATACATATACAAATAACATTTCATATACAACACAATTCACAGTATACAAATACAAATATTACAAACAAATAACATAAATTTTATTCTGCCTGTACAAGTGCGCGCTTAAATTGAGGTAATGTCAAATTAAAAATATCAATATTTTTATACAAATTATTATATTGTGACATTACCCTATTTAATGGCGCATTTTTAAAGTTGTTTGTTTTACATTTCTGTATATAAAATAAGTTCGTGTTTCTCGTGTGTACAGCTGGCGCATGTATATAAACATAACCTATAATACCGTGGTTTTCTATGAAATTGTTTAATAATTTATATAAAAAGAGCATGTCAGCATGGGATCTCCTTAGTTCAAGTGTATTCAAATTAAATTCTATCAGAGATTCATGGTAAGATAAATTTATGTATGAGAATTTATATTTTAATAATGATATAAATTTCTTTTGAATAGACTCCAGAAGGACAATGTTTTTAGAGTACAACGGATTCCAAACTTGAGAGGCGTATTCAACAATTGGACGAACCAGTGTGTTATAAAGCAATATAAGTGATTCTTTACGTTCATAAGATTTGGCTACACGAAAGATGAATCCAAGTATTCTATACGCCTTCTTAACAATATATATAACATGTTCATTAAGGAGTAATTTAGAGTCGTATAGAACACCTAAATCTTTGGTTGTTGTTTTACGTTCCAAATTAAGCCCGTCAACATTGTAAGGGTAGATAACAACATTCGTACATCTAGTGTAACTAACTACATGACATTTTTCTATGTTTAGGGATAGATCGTTCAAATTACAGAAATTTTGCAAACGTATCAAATCATCTTGCAGTAGATTACAATCAGTAAGAGATTTGATTCTTTTGAAAAACTTCAAATCATCAGCATAAAGAAGGAAGTCACTATATTTAAAGCATTGACCTATGGAGTTAATATAAATATTAAATAAAATTGGCCCGAAATGTGAACCTTGTGGTACACCCGAGGTCACCATTATATTACGTGATTTGAAGCCGTTGCATGAAACTATCTGTGAGCGATTTTTTATGTACGATTCTATCCACCGTAACAGGGAGCCATGAATGCCATATGAAAGCAGTGTAGCCAACAACTTAGAATGATTAACTCGGTCGAAAGCTTTACTGAAGTCTGTGTACACTACGTCAACTTGAGCTCTGTTATGTAAGTGACCACTAACATATTCGGTGAAAGGGATGAGATTATTTAAAACTGATTTTTTAGGACAAAAACCAGATTGCTGTGGTATTATTATCTTATTTAATTCAAATTTAATTTTATTGACAATCAGTTTTTCAAAAATTTTACCAAACACTGGAAGGATCGAAATAGGCCTGTAATTACGGACATCCCGTTTATTCCCTGACTTGTGTACTGGAATTATGAAGGAACATTTCCATGTATCAGGAAAAACACCATCACGTAATGATTTATTAAAAATCAAAAACAAAGGATAAACCAGGTAATATGCACAAGTTTTTATAAAATACGGATGAATTAAGTCAGGGCCGCCACCTTTTTTTATATCTAAGTTTGAAAGACAGTCGAAAATTTCATCTTCATTAATTACCACCTTGCTAATATTAACAATAGTATTATTTATATCTAAAACATTGTTATTATCATTATTGTCGAAAGTAGTGTACACAGATTCGAAATAGTCTGCAAAAAGATTACAAATATCATCCCCAGTGAAAGCATTAACATCATTGAACTGCATTGAGTTAGGAAGACTATTATCATTCCTAAGTTTTTTGGTGTGGTTCCAGAAAGAGGTTACATTGGATTTCAAATTTTGTTCAATGTATTTCATGTAATTTTTGAAATCACTATCTATCTTATTTTTAACCCTCAGTCGAAGCACAGAAAAAGAATTATAATCATTAATGTTACCATATGCTTTCCATTTTTTATGAAACTTATTTTTTTCTTTAATGATTTTAATTAATGATTTAGAAAACCATTTTGGATATTTATTACATTGTTTTTTATAAATTGGACAGTAAGCATCTAAAAGGTTATACAAAATATCATAGAATGTTTTTAAGTTATCATTTATATTGTGATTATTAAATTTTAAGTCCCAATTTATTGATGAGAGTTTATAAATCAGGTTTTCATAGTCACATTTTTTAAAATTATAATTTGGAATAAATTTATCAACCAGCGGTTTAAAATCATTCAGAAAAAAATCAATTTCTAATGCAGGATGATACACATCTAATTTACTAATTGGATAAGTACATTCTGTAATGTTGATATTAAATGAACATAGAACAAGATCTAAAATATTATTTAAGTGATTTCGAGTATTATTGTACTGAGTTAAGTTGCAGAGTGACATCGTATTAAGTAAACCGATATGAGTGTCTGATCGTCTCGAAATATGGGGTGTCAAAGTCTGATCAGTGGCAACTATCCATTCAATTTCAGGTAAATTGTAGTCACCGACAATTATTATATTATTTCCAGAGTTATGAAATGTTATATCACTTATTTTGTTGAAATGGCTGTTATAGGTGTCGGTATCAGTTGTCGGTGGAAGATAAACACAACATAAATGGAGTTTTTGAAAGTTTGATCCAGATATGGTCACCCAGATGTCTTCTGCTAATGAACACCACTCTAAACGAGCTTGGGAGTAATATTTTTTGGATACAAGGACTAAGACGCCACCACCTTGTTTAAAATTTGGATTATTACGATCGCTTCTGTAAATTGAGAATTTGTTAGGATCACAGATTTCACAATCACTAATAGAATTATTTAACCACGTCTCACTGAAGCAAATAATGTCATAGTTACTGGACGAAATTTCATTGTATAAGGTAAGTAATTTGGTTTTTATACCGCGAACATTTTGATAGTATATACTTATCATTTTTAACATGATGACTCAATAAAGTTTATTTTGAGTAACTGTTTATTTGAGTTTGGCCAAATCTTTTTCGGAGTTAATAAACAGGACTGGTGAATTGTCCTGTTTCCTAGCAAAAATTCTGCTGTTTCTCACCCAAACATACTTAAAGCCGCTATTACGTGCACACTCCTTAGTTTTTGACAGTAGTAACTTATTTTTCGGGCTCAGGTGGTCGTTCACGTAAATTTTTGTGTTTAATTCGAATCTTAGCTGGCTTGCAGTTAGATTCTTTAGTTGGCGTGCACATGCTAAAAACTTGTCACGTTTTAATCGTGAAACAAACCTAACAATAATGTGCTTTGGTGTGTTTGGAGAATGTTGGAATGGCGACACTCTGTGGATTGCATCCAGATCCTGCTCAATGATGGGACACTGAATTAAAGTACCCAAGTCACATATGGTACTAATTAGGTTTTCTGTAGGTTTTTCTGGAATCCCGATAATTTCCAAATTATTCGACCGCGATCTTTGCTCAAAATCATCAACTTTCGCTCTAAGTGCATCGCATTCCGCCTTCAAAGGTTCAATTAAATTGATCTTTTGTGTCCAGTTATTGATTTTTGTTTCGAAATCATCGATTTTGCTACAACAAAAATCGATTGATTTTTTAAGATCACGTAGCGAATCCATGATGTCAGATAGGGCAGGAGAATTTGAAACCAAAGCTTCGGAAGGGGCGATGCTAACTGGTATACGTGGTCGAGGTAATGTCCTGCAATTATCGCATTTCCAACAGAGAGATTTGCTTGTTATCAGTGCTTGTTTTTCAGCAGCCGGGATTGATAAGCAGTTGACATGGAAACATAGCTGACAGGGGCCGACACACACAGCAGCAGCCTCTCCTCTATTTACTTTGATGTTGCAATGGTTGCATAATAAAACCATTTTGGAGTTTAGTATGAACAGAAATAAGTAAGAATCTAACCTTGAGGAGACTTAAGCCACTTGTACAAAATTGATGAATTCCGTAGATGACAAACAATTAATAATAATCTGAATAAAAATTACTATTGATCCAAAATCTGCTCTGATAAATGGAGTTTGTAAAATATAACAATAAATTACTATTCGCACCACGAAAACACACACTTTTATGTAAACAAGTTAAAATTAATGATAACTATTACCACTGATTTTACTAGCAAAAGTAGCACAATATGAGACACAACTGAACGAACGAACGAACAAAATATACAGTAAAAAGTGCTGTATTAAAAGAACTACGAGGACAACAAAAATTTAAGACGTTTTCCATAATTTTTGGCAATATGAAGTTGATCGACTGAACGTATGGAAAAGATATTTAAATATATCGCAAAACTTTAATCTGATAAATAAATATGTCTTCCCTTTGCATTTCACAAAGAGAGATTATAATAAAATTTCGCAGGTATATAGTATTAATACAACTACTGACAGTATTGATAAATGAAATTTGCTGATTCATTGATTTTATTAATATTTGTCCCCGTAAACTGCAGTTTCAAGTTACAATTCCCATAAGTCAAGTTACGCCACAAGTAGTAATTAAACCCGAATTTACGAATTGTTGTCCCTCAACTATGTTTCTTGATAAAGGTTTCGACTGAACAAACTTAAAACACCATGTTGAGTTAAACCGTTAACAATATTTTGGGTCAAAAAACCCTCATTCAGAATGTAAATAAATTTGACATGTCCTACTGGCCGCCATGACAGGTGCGCTTACATCGCCGCCAACGGATTCTTCGGATTCCAATAATACGGATCTGATAATGACCCTGTGATAAAAATGTTAAAATTTTCCTTGGCGCTTAACGTGTTAAGCATGGTTAAATATCAAACTACGAAATGTCGGGTATTTAAAAAATACAGATCATTAATTAAAAAGGTATTATTCTTTTAGTAATAAAAGAAATATGTGTGTATGTAATTGTAAAAGTAAAGGATGAAAAAGATTTATGTGATTTATACTACGGAGACAAAAATAATTAACTAATATTAGGTGAAAGAAGTGATATGCATGTTTTTTAAGTTATTGAAAGTTGCATTGAAAACATCAGAGAAAAGATAATTATTTAAGTTCATTACACCGAAAGACGATAATTCATTAGAGAAATGACGAAAATTGTGAAACTCATGTAAAACCTACATTTCATATTGCACATAAAAAAAATGTATTAATAATAATTGCGGACACTCAATTTTATTACATCGGGTGGCTTTTATAAAACGAATACATTGAGATATCGATTTAATTTCTTTCCATATCTTGCAGACAAAGTGTTGAACAGTATTTCTACCAAATATCTAACTTTTATGCAGAAAAACAAGTGAATAGTAATATTCTAAATTTACCATTCAAATCTACCTACTATTACAATCATGTTGATAATTTTATAATAAGCTTAAAACGAAGTAAATCTGGGATAGTTCATATACTAATTCTGACATCCCACTCCCAGGTTTTCCGCAAATCGATCCAGTTTCTATCAGCCGCCTGGTAGCACGATTTATGCTAGAAAGTGACCACCTCTTTCCTAGAATTTTTTAGCAATTTTTTGCCACGCCAATTTTTTCTTGGTATAACAATATAATCTCTAATTCAGATTTACTTAAGTTGCCATTATTAGAAAAAATCTCGAGATAATTGGACATAACTTTAAGCAAAATTATGACAATGTTACAATTAACTTGAAACGTCACTGATAGTTATACGTTACATTTGTTTCAATAATAGCCTACTTCGCTTTACGCTGATTATAAAATTATCAACATGTAATTGTGGATTTGAATGACAAATTTAGAAAATCGCTATTCACTTGTTTTTGTACCTATATAAATGTTTGAAATTTGGTCGGAACACTTTTTAACTCTTTGCCTGCAAGAAATAAAATGTTTAAATCGATATCTCAGTCAACTCTAGAGTTATGGGGTTTCAAACAGGATTCGTTTTTTTTAGAAGCCAGCCGGTATAATATTTTATACAAAGAAAAAATGATCGTAAAATTATACCTCTTTCGAAAAGATACAAAGTCTGAGCGCAAAATTCAAAATTGTAAAATATGCAGGTTTGTGAAAAGTAACTAAATTAAAATTAGAAAGAATGTAATATTAGGTCCAAAATACCACGGGATATTTTTCTACAATTTTAAAAATGTTGAAATGTAAAAAAAGCTTTTTCATAAAAAAATATCATATCTTTACAAACATAGAATAACTATACACAAAACTATTTCTATAAAAAAAAAGTTAGTTATGTTAATTATTATTGTATTTTTGTATAAAAGATTTACGTTGTATATTTTAACCATATTGCATAAATCAATCTCTTTTTCCCGATAAAATTTTCATTGAATACTCGTATAATCTTTATTTTGTACTCTTCACTTTAGGTTTAGGTTCTTTGAATTAATTGATGATTATTCAAATTTATTATAATCATTTTATTTTTTAGATAATTACTAATGTAAAATAGTTCCGGGTTTTTAAATATAAAAATATACAAAATAATTAGGTAAACATAAAAATTGACACTAAAAACGACGGACTCTTATTTGTATTTAAAAGAACAAATTGCATAATAGACTTGTCAAATAATAAACCAAGTCTTGATTGGATGAAATCGCAGAGTGGATGCTGGCAAATAGCAAATGTGAATTAATGATTATTTGGCACTTGAAAGAATGCGATGCTTCAAATAGCAAATAACCACATTCCATTCCAAAAACGGATTAATATATAAATTGCCTGACAATTTCAGAAAATGAAGATCATTTACAAACGCCTTACACTGCAGCCAACCCCCCCAAAACAATTCAGTTAAAAAATGACCGTGTTTAGTCAAGACCCGATTGTGATTGGCTGCTGGGAAGACTTCGACTGCCTTCTGTCTTTTCTCGTTTGTTTTCCAAACGCGCTGCGGTTAGACTTTGTTGCTTTTATCTCGCAGCGTTCTGTGACTTTTATTCTTTTGTTACCATCCCTCGATGTCGTTAATTTTTATTTGACAATTCATGTTTGTTTTCAAATAAATATGGGAAAGTTATTTTACATGTTCACATAATCCGAGTTTTATAAATTTGGATGTGGGTTTTCGAAGAAAGGCAATAATTTCTTTTACTCTGCTGAAGTTTTTATTGTTATAGTAATTCGAAAACAAAAAGTAATGTGTACTTTTCTATAAAATAATGGATTTGTAATATAAAATATTTTACTAATGCAAACATTTAAAAATATACAGCAAATATTTTCAGTGTTTTAATAATACAAAATTTGAAATTTAATTGAATATTTCTTTAAATAATGTACAGGTGTCTCATTTTCGATGTATTTTAAAGGTATGTCGGGTACTATTAATCATAGAGCAAAACCGTGTGCACATTCCACAGTCAACTTTTCGAGAGAAGTTTTATAGTCACCACAGGAATTTTCGATCTTCTTTTGTTTCCAAGCTACAAGCAAAAACACGTTATTCGCTCATTTCGAAAAAATCTCATAACTTATTTATTGTAATAGAGAAAAATTGTGTTAATAAATTATTAACTGTTTTTTAGGTAAAATAAAATGGCGTCATTAGATATTTTAAAGCTTCATAATTTTCGAGATATAAGACACACTTATAACTTTTTAAATGGGAACATATGTTGAAAATAGTCTCATCTTTTTGTTTATTTTACAAGCTTTTCAATGATATATAACAATTCTACATTCTTTTGTTTTAAACAGGAATAAGAAATGAACCATTAATTTATTGGGGTGAAAAAATTGATAATTATTAGGAAACCAAAGAAAAAATCTATTACAGATCATCATTTGTTTATTTTCATTATATAGCTATTAATTTTGTTCTCAAAATTATTCTTAACCAAATATATTCGGATTAGACAAATTTTTGTTTGCCGACAGTTACAGTTGACTTAGGTACAATTCGAAAATTTGGTTTAATATGCTTTTGAAGCATGAAAGCAAATAATATTTAAAATAGACAAATAAAGATCCGTAATAGATTTTTTCATTTGTGTCTTAATAATTTTTATTATTTTCACCCCAATAAATTAATAAATCATTTTTTATTCATGTTTAAAACAAAAGAATGTAGACTTCATATATATTGTTGATAAGCTTTTAAAATAATTAAAAAGATGAGACTATTTTCAACATTATGTTCCCATTTAAAAAATCATAAGTTTGTGTTATAACTCGAGAATTTTTAAGTTTTCAAATAATCTAATTACGCCATTTTATTCTACTTGAAAAACGATTCAAAATTTATTAAAACAATTTTAATAAATAAAAAACAAAAGACGATCAAAAATTTCTGTGGTGGCTATTAAACTTTTCTCGAAAAGTTGACCCTGGAATGTGCAAACGGTTTTGCTCTATCTTCAATATTACTCACGATACCTTAAAAAAAGAACACCAAAAATGAGACACCTGTACATATATTAGGTATGGTAAATGTGCTAACTAACTAGGCATGGGACTGATATGCGGCAGAACCACGGAGTCCTGCTGATTCAGCTTAAAACCGGAACTGCCGTTCCGGCCGGACTGAACTTATGATTTGACCAGATGCGGCAAAATTTGTTCTAAGGAAAAATAATTTTTCATAGTTATAAGAGAGAAAATACATACACGTGGTTCTTTTCGAATCAATATTATTATTTACTAATAATCATAATGTAGGTATTTTTTTCGAATATATTGTATGAAGAGTAGTTATTCTATGGTAATTTAGATTTACTTTCAACATAGATATTACCGGTTTTAGAAAATAATCGTACATAATAAACACTACTGACTGGACTATTACTTATAGCAGGAAATGTTTTTATTCACAAACGGCTAGTAATATGACGATTTCCTACTTTTAAAAAGTTGGGAAGTTAGTTATTGTTAACCTCAGTTTCCAACCTCGATGCGGAAAATAGCTGCCCCCCGCTTTAAGAGATCAATGCGTATGAGTGATGGGTATTTACATATAAACAAACCTTCTTTACAATTTATATGATAAAAAATGGAATACAATTGTAAATAATAGTATATTCTGTAACTTAACTACGACCGTGGTTATGGTTCAAGTGGTCAGGTTATGGTCACTGAAAAGTGATTGTGATTCGGAACATCTTGGTTAATTTGTATCGGTAAAGCGGAGAACCACCGGGTCATTAGAAATAAGTGACAACATCACTTTTGTCTATCCTTACACTAACGTAAATATTATACATATCAGTATATAGTATATATAGTAATTATATGTTTATACAATATTATTTATTATATTATAAAAAATAAGAATATGATCACAACAACCACAAAAAAATCGTGGTCGTCGTGGTCACGAAAAATTAACCAAAACTTTCAGGAACCACATTCCAAAATTGAACCGTGATCCTGAAATTATATTAAAATACCTGTAGTCTCAGTGAAAATTTTCAACGTTAGACATTTTAACTTCAATAAAAGCTTTTGTAACTTATTTTGATACGATTTTTTAAAGTTATCTGAAATATTCTCACATTTTACGTCTAAATTTTTAAGAAACAAACACCATAGATCTCATTTGTTCTTACTATGCGCAGATCCCCATTGCGCATATCTTATATCTCTTTAAATTGAAAAGGTCTATTTAACGGCTATCTCTTTCTATCACTGCAAATAGTAAGAAAATGGCGCGAACAACTGTTAGTTGGTCTATCAAACGAAACGTCAAAAGTGGCTGATGACCTTGAAGTCACCATGTGGTAGATTAGCTCGATGGGCTTTAGCTTTACAACCTTATAATTTGGAAATTAAATACCTACCCGCGAAAACCAATGTAATAGCCGATATTGTATCTCGACCTCCTTGTGTAGATAATGAGTCAAATTCTTGTCCTATTTGTAGAAGTTACGATGCCAACCTTTGATATACGGGACTATCGAGAAAAACAATTAGCCGATTCTGATTTGACTCCTATTATTAAAGCATTAGAGAATACTGACGATGAGGTAGAATAAACTTGATGGTTAGATCGAGGATATTTAATAAATAATGGTCTTCTTTACCGTTACAATCCTGATGTGCTAGAAGAAAATGCTCAGTTAGTAGTGCCTGATGCAGAACGAGAATCTGTATTAAACGAGTACCATAATAGTGATTAGCAGGTCACAATGGATTTGAAGGTACGTACCAAAGAATTTCGAAAAGGTACTATTGGCCTAACATAAGTCACGCTATAAAGAATTACATCAAGCGTTGTCCAAAATGTCAACGTTATAAAATTAATAACATGAAATCGACAGGTTTGTTACAAACACCTGTGCTACAGCAGCGTTTTGAGACATTCCCTGTAGATTTGTTTGGACCACTTCCAGAGACGGAAGCAGGGCACAAGTGGATTCTTATCGTTGAAGATGTTGCGACGAAATGGATAGAGTTATTCCCGTTAATTAATGCCACATCTCAAGATTGTGCCCAGGTGTTAATTGAAGAGGTATTCTTTCGTTTTGGGACTCCAAGGAAGTTAATTAGTGACAATAGCTCACAGTTCGTAGCAGCGTTAATGCAACATGTTATGCATTATCTCGGAGTACAACAAATAGTTACCCCCGTTTATCATCTGGAAGCCAACCAGGTTGAATGAAAGAATCGGGATTTGAAAACTCAGTTAAGTATCTTAATTGAAAATGAACACAAGTCTTGGGTAAAGCATCTCGCTGCAATTCGTTTCGCTCTTAATACAGCGTATTCGCAGAGTACTGGTTGCAGTGCCGCTTTTCTCACCTTTGGAATGGACCTTAGGATCCCAGATGACGTAAGACGAGACAAATAGTACAAATGAATTTTTGTTTGTGAAACAAGCAACTCCTTACTTGCTTCAAACCGTTAAGGCAATACGTAGTCTACGAGATCATCATAAAGTTGAACAAGATCGGCATAAGCGATATGCAGATCGTCAACGCAGAAAGGCTCCTGTTTACCAAGTTGGTGACAAAGTCCTTGTCTCTGTATACGTATTAAGTAATAAGAAGGATATTACTTCAAAATTTATGCCTAGACGTGATGGACCCTATACCATTCTCAGCAGACGATCACCCACAACGTATGCTGTAGGAAATCCGAATCAACCTGGTGTGATTCTTGGTGTTTACCACACTTCACATTTGACGCCGTATTTAGATTCGACGGCTGATGACGGAAAACTGATGGTTCCCATCTGCAAGAGAGGACGACCGAGAAAGGTGAAGCCGATTACCACCAATTAATCCTGTTTTTGTATGTGCTAAATCGTGTCGGTGCGATTTAGAGGGGGATGATGTGACAGTGTCACAAGAAATTTTAGTTTTTAATCAGAGTGTAGTGTTTTGTGTGTCCTGCTACGTGAGCAGATCTTGCCAGGCAGTCAGTCGTGAGCCGTCTATCGCGTAGTGCATTGCGTTACGCATGATTCTCTTTGTTTATGTTTGTAATTCATAATATATAATTAGTTTTAATATTAGGTCATAAGTTTAACAAATATAACTTGATTTTGTGTTTATTAAATATATTACACCGTTACAAATATTAATTTCAGGAAAAATAAAATCAGTTTCAGAAAAAGTAAATTCAATATCAGAAAAGTTATATATAATTTCAGAAAAATTAATACCTGAATGTATTCTTGTTTTTTAAAAAAATACGTACTTTAATGTGTCGTATATGCAGGGTTTTATGTAACAGTCATCGTATGCCTGAAATATTTGTCATTAACAATCCTCAAAGATAATTTTTGTAAAAAAAATAGAAGATGATTTTGAATTAATTTTTTCTGAAAATATTGTTTCTTTTTCCGAAAATGGTTTTATTATTTCAGACATTGATATTACTTTTCATGAAATTGAAGTTGAAATGTCTTTGTGTTTCTCTAAGATAGTCTGTTAAAAAATAACTATAAAAATAAAATTTATTTAAATTTCAATTGAATTTTTCTCAATATTTTTATTATATTATAATTATGATATAAAATGATTACATGGTTGAATTCAGAAAAAAATACTCTATCGGATGGACCTAAGAAATGTATGACATCCCATTTAAGGAAATATAACTTTGTGATGTAACTTGAGAACCACTGGTTTAAAAAAATATTTTATTCTGTAATGGGATGTCCCCCTTGGTCTCCTACAACTTTTATTTCATAGTACTTTTTGTATCGCTAATAACTTCCGAGAAAAATCGCGTTTCCTAGTTTGGTTTACACTCTGTATATAACACGGGAGTATATTGTGACCTCAGGGTTCAATCTTTACTCTCGACAAATAATGACGAACTTTAGTCCCTTGATATATAAACTACCATTATATACAACCGGTAAATAATGTTAAATTTATTCTTATCAAAAACATTACTTAATATGCTTCATTATTATCGAGGGAAATAAAAATGACAAGTACTCACTAGGGAAATAAAGTGATTCAAAGCCATTGACGGGGCCCCTAGGAAGAATTTTATTTTCTCAGTCTTCAATTGTTATTGATATTGATTAACAGATATGTCGAATATTATCAATTATATTTATTTTGGAAAAATATACAAAGATTTGTTGAAATATTAAAAAATTTTTTTTTCGTTTATACGCATGTGCTTGATTCTTACTAGTTTTACATGCTATTAATAGTCTCTTTTGTTACCAAATAACGAATTTTTCCGTTTGTATATAAAATATTTTATATAACACGGGAGTAAAGTGTCATTATTTGCCTCAATGCCTCAAGCGATTGCATTCAATCTTCGCTCCTGGGCAAATAATTTTGCGCACTCTACTCCGTTGATATATAAGCTACTAGTACTAAGTTGTAAACTTTAAATACAATAAAGAATTATTATTAAAAAAAACCGCCTCGGTGGTCGTGTGGCTTGAGGCAGCGAACAGCGCTCGAAGCGACCGTAACCGCTCGACCCTGATGTTGTGGGTTCGATTCCTACCAGGGGCTTTGGGTGTCCGTGTGTGTCCTTTCATCATCTCATCTCCATCAACTCAAGGTACAAACCGTCGAAGTTATAAAATATATGAGAAAATTAACTCACCCCATTAATATCGATTGTAATAAGTTGTAAACTTTAAATACAATAAAGAATTATTATATTTATATATAAACTACTATCAATCGAATAAGTAACTGCTAGTAGCTAGTAAATATTTTGCGTACAACTTAGGTTGACATGGTAAGGTAAAAAGATAAAATTATTGTTCTCATGAAAGATTAATCAAAGATTATTTTATTTAAAAATCAGTTACTTTAATTTAAAATATATTTCTTCTTTTGTTTTTTCTTATAGTAAATGTGATTAAATTTCTCAAGTTTTTCTTCTTGACACATCTCCAACTATTCTAAACTAACGCACATAAATTCACAATGTTCTCAAGTTGTAAACTTCTAATAAAACTAACATTTAAAGCAACAAAGCTGTTTTAAAACTGTTAACAGAGAATTTTAACTGCTAACATTTGTCACTGCAAAGGAGACAACCCTAGATTTAATACTCGGATTCCAAGTTTCTGTTGCTGCACAGTGAAATTACAAACAAATGAATAAAGCAGAATCCTAGGGTAAACAAACTAAGTAACGTATTTTTGATCGCAATGAATATTACATGTTAAGGTTGGATACTCGAATATTCTGGGGTCGCAGTTCTCTCGCAAGCAAGAGAGGATTTATCGACTTTCGCAATGAGAGGAAGAAAGATGAAATGTTGCCGCCGGAGAAAATCAGATTTACCTCGTTGAGGTCACTGTAGCCTGTAGCCAGCACGTATAATGTGTATAAATGTACAGTGTTATACAATATGGCTTGGAAAAGGGCATTTACCCTTGGAAAATGAATTTGCCATACTGATGTATGATATGCATGTTTGCTTGGAATGACAACATTAAAAAATGTAAAATTAATTAGAAATAACAAAAATTCCGGTCAAGTTTACAAAACGAAATGGATAACGTAGACCGAATAACAAATACACAAAGCATAGATAAAATTTCTAATAAGTATTAAAAATTTCGTATTTATTTATTTATTCGTGTCAAAAGCATAGGTACAGCATACAATATAAAAAACGCAATAAAACGTATTACTGTTATTGTTTAGACAATGACAATCCTTCAATGTTGATTGACATCAAGGTTCAGTGTCATGTTAAATCCTGCAGCCGCCATATGCTCCCGTAGAGGCAAGATTAGCCGGAAGGATCCGTTGCCCAGGGGACGCCTAAGTGTACTATACGTATTCGAACACTGACTTTTTGTGGGGGCTCTTTGCTTGTCCCCGTTTCCAGTTAATAATGTAAATGTGGAATGGGTTAAAATATTAAAAATATATTACCATTCTGTCATAAAGGATCTTAATAAGATATAAAACAATATTATATGTATAAAAATATAGAATATATTAAAATATTTAAAGGTAGAAATGAAAAAATAATGAGAAATATTCGTTTTCCGGGAATGGACTGTGTCATATTTTGAGTCAGAGCTCAACGTGTCCCCGCAGTCGTATGGGGCATCCTCAGGAGTAAGGGGGATAGTACTGTCTTAAACAAGGTTACCCGACGTGTCAACCACGCTAGAGGCCGAGTTTAAGCAACAAAGGGGGAGACTCAGTTTACAAGTTTACCCAACGTGTAAACCACGCTAGAGGCCAAATAAACCAAGTGACGAAGGAAGGCCGAGAAGACAGTTATATACTAATCTAAAGATACGGTAGATGAGCAAAGCTAATGAGGACCAATGGGAATCGACTGCGGGCGAAACGTTGAGCTCTAACTCAATATATTCCCGGAAAACGAATATTTCTCATGACTCAGACTGTGGAAGCCTACGCAATTATTTGAAAAAATAATGACGGATGTCATGTCTTATATACGCCTCACGGTACTAGTTACATATTTACTAAATTATAGGTTTGTTCCTACAGCTAGTCCGGACTTTCATATGTACATCAGACGCATGCGCATTTTAAAAATATCGTTTCAACCGAGAGCAGTACACAGTACAGTCCATCGGACTGTTGGTATGTCGGACACATACATGAATATGCATTCGGTCATATCCGTCCACTAGTCTGTGTAGTGGCTTGTTCTGGGTGCAAATTCTGAAATTTTGCATATATTTTGTACCTAATTTGCACCCTAAATTTTTTTAACTACCTTCATTAGTTCAAAAGTTATAAACAATTAAACTTTTTGTGCCAACTTCACGCCAGCACAAAAAAATTTTTTTTTTAATAATAATTTTTATTTACCAATAATTTGTACCCCATTTGCACCATCAAAATTTTTTTATCTTTTTAAATAAAAAAAAGTTATTATCAATTCCTTTTTTAATTGCAAGCACATAAAGTTTTCAAATTTGATAATACTTCAAGGGAATAATTAGCACCCAGTACAACAAAATTTACACCCTAAAATTATTTTCCTATCTTTATTAATTCTAAAATTATAGACAATTACATTATTTTTGTGATAACTTCACACGAACGTAATAACAGTGCCTCAAAGTCATTAATTATGGATTGTTATGAGGGTGCAAATTACGAAAGTTATTTTATATTATTAAATAGGTTAGGGTACAATTTGCACCCTAAAAAATGTTATTTCTACAAGTATTTATTTAAATAATAGCATTCACACATTCAGTCGGTATACAGGCTGTCCGGATTTCGAAGGCCACCATTGGATCTGGAAACTATAAAAGTTACGACTTCGGTTAAATGAAACAGGTGGTGCGCCTTTAAATGGACATCTTAGATGTGCTTTTGTTTTGAGAAAAATTCTCATAGGTGATTAGAAAATGGCGGAAAACTGAATTTGGTCGATATTTTCATTTTGTAATTACTTCTATACTATCAGTAATCGAGAAAAATGTTTCAAATAAAAAAGTTTGAGATTTTTATTGTCTATCCAGTGACGTACGAAAATAATTTTTCTATCGGTAAATTTTCGTAATATAATGCAAACTTACATTTTCTTAAATGGAACACATATTTGACTTTTGCCTCAAAAAAAATGCTTATTTTTACTCTTTATTACAATTGATGTATGCGTGTATGTCAATTTATCCGTATATTGCCTTAGTGGTTACATATTGTTGATGGAGATGAGATGATGAATGGACACAGAAAACCGTACCTTGCCCAGGATTCGAACCCAGAACCGCCGGCACGTGAAGCTAGAACGCTACTACCAAACCACGTCGGTCGGTATTATTATAATAGGTATATATATTTACCTATGTATGCATATTTTTTACTTTATCTACCTCCGGTTTTATAAAGAACAGAATAAATTTACTTCCATAACAAATTTATTTCAATTAACAAATTCGAATCAAATTTATTCATTTTATGGTAAACATTACCTCCTGTCAAAAATTCGGCTGTCATTTGAATGAAGGAAAATTTTTATTTACTTTGGAACTAATTTTATCTGTCGTCTATAAAATCGGCAATTGGAAGTATTAAAAAGTTTAAATAAATAATATAGTAAATATTAAATAAATTGTAAATTCTACATTAAAATATCAAATAAGTAAACTACATATTTAAGAAAAATATCATTTTATAACACACGGCATGTTTGATATACAGTTGATGTGAACACGAATTTCTCTGCCATATTTTAATAAGATTTTTAAATTCCAGTAGGTAAAGGTCTTATAAGTTTCCATGGTGATGTCAAACTTTTAAGGAGCATTTTTGATGAGGTACCTTCCCGGTCTCGTGTGCTCGGTTATTCTTCTAGAATAATATTCTTGTTTACTTATGATTTAAATTTTGTTATGGACGAGTATATTGTGGAAAAAATAAAGAATAAAGCGTTGAATCCCAATTTTTTAAATTAGTTTACAAAACTATAGAATACTATGTTCTTAGCTGTGTTTTTTGTACAGAGTTGCCTAGTTATCAAATAGCGTAATGGCGCGAAAATCAAATGTCCAACAACTTTAATCCCTAGTAGACGACCACTTTAAATCATACAAAAATCGAGATCCCAAATAAAACGTGGAAAGTTCATCTTTATGTCAACATTCTATACCATTCAATATTTCAACATAAAAAGGTAGGTGCTATCTAATAATAGATAGATATGATGGAGTAAAAGTATCATCGATCCGAACAATCTTCTCGCGAACGTTTCCATCCTGCTATAAGCAATATACTACAATATATCTCAATGTGCTCGTACCAATCTATCCTATTATTAATAATGTTACCCTATTGTTACATTATCTACGAACGTTCGTGGATCACACGATACACATTACGTGTTGGAACGTTTACTTGCTGCGTGATTCTGGGCGCGTCTGATATGTGGTCACGTCACACGTACGGCCTTGTCGAATCTCCAGTTATGGCAACATAAGGTAATCAATGTGGTATTAGAATCTTGAACCAACCGTAATGATGCGTTTATTATGAACTAATACACATTGCTCATTCTCCTATTTAGCCCCTACATTATACAACACTTTACCAGACAGTATGAAATCTCTTTCTGTAAATTCTTTTAAATACTACTTGAAGGAAATGTGAAGATTTATGTGTGCATTAATTATTAATTAATTATTAATTATTGATTATTGAGTATTCTCCTGTGATATTATCTGCGAAGCTTTTCTTATGGTTTAAAATATTTGTTGTCTATTCAACATTAATTCTTATTTTTCTCTTTTTTTCTATGTAATTATTAAGACTTTATGTTATATTAATATCGGCGTTCATTTTTGTTTATTTTTATGAATTATGTATTGGTTGGGTTGAAAAGCAGCCTTTGGCTGAACCCCGCCCTTGACTGATGTCAATAAAGTCTATTATTATTATTATTATTATTATTATTATTATTATTATTATTATTATTATTACCCTTTTTCAAGTTTGTGGTCACATTAACTATATTTATTGCTCAAACAAAGTAGAAGCTGCTGAACTTTATAAGTATTACAAAAAGACGTCACGATATAAAATTACGCTTCAACCCATAATATTTTTTAGAAAAATTGGTTAACTCTGAAAATAGAGATTTTAGTTGAGTTTTCTATTAATATCATGTCAGTTTAGAAAATATATTTGTTAACATTTCTGAGAAGAATAACATGAAGTTTAAAAGTTTTGCAGCCAACGTGATTGTCTAATGGTTATATTGCTAAACTGGTATCACTGAGGTCTCGGATTCGATTCTCTGTTCGGGTTGTTTTTCGGGATTTTATCCATTATAAGTATTACTCGGTCACAGTTTTTTTTTTCTCTCTCTCCGGACACTCCGGTTTCCCTCTGTCGTAGTAACACTGTAGCACTTCCAATCCAGCACGCCAGCTGCTGTAGATCATTACCTCATCTCTCAGGCAAACTTATTCCAGTTCTTTAAGTGAAATTTCAAAAGATGCAATTAGCAGACTATCACAGACCATGACGTTTAAAGCTGCTTTAATTTAGTATATCCCTTTTCAATCTTCGAAATAAAAGTCCGAGTTTGATATTTCAAGCAGCTTGCAAAAGTCAAGCCTATAAATGATCAGGTTTGGACCTTGTCGAAATAAACAGTGAAGCTTCAAATAATATATTGTGTTACTAAATTCATAACATTTGTTAGTTGTTTACATTTCATCTCATTTTATAAAAGTTAGGACGTAGAATTGTTCAGAAACGAAACATTTGGAGTGACGAAGAAACATTTTTAGATTTTGATATATTCAGCATAAAACTAGCTCATATAACTCTTTCTCTCGGGCCTATTCTGAAATGTAACAAAAAAAAATTAACTGTCAAATTAATATCTATCGGATATTTTTTTAATTACTGGTTAAAAGTTAACCACTTTGTTACAGAATAAACCCGTCTGCGTATCTGCATACTAGTCGATATGAATTTATAGAAGATAGAAAATAACCCAATGACTACGTTTATCTCGACGTTCGACGTATTAATGTTATTACATTAAACATTATTATTATTATTATTATTATTATTGTTATATATATATATATATATATATATATATATATATATATATATATATATATATATATATATATATATATACATACATTATGTATTCAGTGGTCAAGCCTATAAAATAACAGGCTTGGACTTATGAAGCGGCTTGACTTCTGTCAAAAGAAGCAGTAAAGCTTCAAATAATGTAACTGCGCATGCGCACATCCGCAGTATGTTGCAACTAAGTTCATATCATTTGTTGTTTATTTGCACTTTACCTCATTTTATAAAAGTCGCGAAATAAAACTTAGTCAAATTGTCCAAAAGTGAAATATTTGAAGTGATAAAGAAACAAATATTTTCTTGAAAGAAAAGACATAACATGAGAAATTTTGGATTTTGAAGTTATATATCCAGCATGAAATTAGATCATATACCTTGGCCCTGTCTGTCTGAATTAACTATTCCTTTTTAGTCGATATACGAATTTAAAGGAGATTGAAAATAACTCAATCCTATTTTCAATCCGCTGAGATAAACCAATAGGATTTTTCAAGTCATAATATACTTGAATCCGTTAGAATTATCGAGATAAACGTAGTCAATTTTATTTTCATTTGAATCTTCTTGAATAAACTACTAAGATATTCCAAGTCATAATATATATATATATATATATATATATATATATATATATATATATATATATATATATATATATATATATATATAAATTATTTTCAATAAACTTTTTCTTTTAGCCTATTCAAGCTGGTTTAGGTATATATATATATATATATATATATATATATATATATATATATATATATATATATATATATATATATATATATATATATATATATATATATATATATATTATATTTATTGAAAATATTTTTTTTTATAAATTACTGCCTGTAAAAATACGGGGTGTTTTGTTTTTGATGACGCAGGACATGCACGCGTGTTTTGTAGCAAATAGGATTCATGTATGAACTCCAACTTTGTGTTCTATATATGTTCATTTCTTAGACTACGTACTTTTCAGTTGCATGTTAATAAATCAGAGCTGCGACAGCCATTTTGTAACAAAAGTTTCATTTATTGTGAATAAACTTTTGTATAATTTCTTTAATAGTACCACTGTACAAATATGTATATGCAAATTTAATTAAAATCTCTTTTACATTTTATTTATGAAATACAAATATTTCTATTAGAATTTTTGTATTTACTTATACTTTTAATAATGTTCGTTAATTATTTTTTAATAGCGAATATTATCCATAATATATCTATTTACAAAGTTTGGTGTACGTTCTGAAGTCTTTCAAGCGATAAGCTCAAACTTGCTGAATGGTTCATGATGAAAAACTGACAAAAAGAATAATTTATGAAGCTGAAATGATATGTTGCGACAAGGGAGGAAAGAGCATCAAGGCAAGGCAGCGGTAGGCAGCTGTGATTGAAAACGAAAGAAATGCAGACCGATCGCCATGATGACGTGAACAAATGCTTTTCGTGATCTTCATTATTCTTCATAGTCGCACTACGCTACAGAATATTAGTCACTATTGTTTCTTTTTCTTACACGAATACAATAAATATTTATTCAAGAATAAGATGTACATTATTTGGTTTGAAATAGAATTGTTTTTAATAGATAAATATGTCATATTGCACTGGAGATCGATATAAGTATGCAAATTTTTGTGATACTTTGTGTTATGTTATTTTATTTTCCAGATTTATTAATGTCATCACAACAAAATGTCCAGAACAGATTTTGTTTTATTTAAATTTTACTACGGATATGACAAACAGTAAACAGTCTATGTATGCAAAACAAATTTTACAGAAAAAAGAGTAAATGTTATTTCCACTGCACTGATGACAGCCTGTTTTAAAAAAATACTTCTGTTATTGAATATTATCTACAATCTAAAAGTTCTGTAGGTATGATAGTAATGAATGTTTAATTATGAACAATACTCCAATAAAAGTGTCTGTATTTAAATATAAAACAATAGTACAGTGTGATCCAGATTGATTGAATGTTCCGCCTCGTTCTGATTTTTTATTTGCCGCATCATTATGATAGTGAAATGCGATTGACAGATTGCATTGGTGTACATATTTCCACGCATTCCAATCATTCCTCTTACAGCAAATATATGCTTCCAAAATAAACTTGTATGTCAAAAAATTCAAAATACGTAACGCCGTTGACTTTTCCAAATGTCGGTAATATAGGTAACATAATTTGACATTACTGGTAAATTAATACTAATTATTTTCCGTAGAAGATTATTTTGATCATAATCAGAACTTTTTCATGTCATGTGACCTTCAGTCATTCTGGATCACTCTGTATAAATAAATACTCGTATATCTACAGTTTTGAAAAGATTGGCGAGATTTTTGTATTATAAATAGAAATGTTGGAAGGTGTAAGGATTGTTATAAGGTTAGTTTTATATTTTTATCATGTTAATCATTAGAAATTACATAGAAACACAATCCCTGTGTATATTTAAATACCTATCCGAAAAGTGATGATTGTTAAATTATCTTTCCGTTCATCGTTTATTAATAGATTTAATGGGCTATATAACCAATTTTTTTTTTCCATTTTATGATTCTTCACAAAAAATAAAAATACCCATATTTGTTTTAAATCGTTCAATTATTGTTAATTCCGGAGAAAACCAATTATAATGTTTTGAAGAGGGGATATGTGACGTCACGTAGGAGAATTAGAACTCATTCGATAAAAATCATCAATTATAGAATAATCTACATATACTGGAATCTGCTTTTAAAAACCCAGGTTTCATTTTTAAAATGATGTATGTAAACAGCCTTCGAAAACCTTATGAGTCTTATAAGGCATTTACGAAAATTCTACCGGTGAGCTGTTACCGGTATATATCGGTAAACAGCTGTTTACCAGGTTGCAGCTACCCGAATCAATATTTTAGGAACGCAAATAGGGTAGATTTCTACCCTATGAAAAATATTTGAATGTTTGAAACAGATTTGAAATTTCACGTAGTTAACAAACTGAGCACAGTGCTACTTCCGATTCCAACATTGAAGACATTTTCACTTTTAACGCGCGCGCCTCGCTTGGCATTACTACCTTTTTTGAGGTTAGATTCTTCATTTACCGCATTTACCGGCTGAATTACTCGATCCACAAATCATGGATCCGGTAGATGGATCTGGTAGATATGATATAATTTTCGAACACGGTAACTATAAACCACTCGTGTTTTCGAACGCAATCGGTAGATGCGGTATCTACCGGTAAAATTTTCGTAAATGCCTAGTGTTTGGAGGTCAATGTCATATGATGAAGTGTCAATGTCATATATGACATTGACATTTCAATGCAATCCAAATATTTTTATTTTATTCTATGAATTGCCTACATTGATATCTTATACATTGTTTCATTAATAATTTTGACTAATTTATCATTGACAATATTTAATCAATATCATTAAATAAAAAAATTATTCTCCTACGTGACGTCAGAGATATGGCGCCGTTACAAATTTTTTAATTTAAAATACTAATTTCCGTAAAATTATAAGATAATATATAGTTTTTATCACTATAATTAGTAGTCACAAATGGTTAATTTTTATACTTTATTTCCTTCAATTCGACAATGGTCGTATAGCCCATTGTATATAAAATCATTTATAACACCGTGGAAAATAACGTACCATCACGCATCATTCTCTGCGACTTAACGAAAGCGTTCGGTTGCATATCTCATGACAAATTGATAGAAAAACTCGATAGATATGGAATCCGAGGATCCGCTAACAATTTAATACATAGTTACCTGTCAAAACGACAACAATGTGTTAACGTCAATAACAGCACATCCGAACTTAAAGTTATGTACCATGGAATTCCTTAAGGATCCATACTAGGACCTCTACCATTGTATATATATATATAAAAATGGCCTACCAAATCATGTCACGGTAAATAATATCTCCATGTTCGCAGATGATACAACGTTTTTCATAAAAAATAGGAACATTGACATTCTGAACGAACAAAGTGACAGAGTTCTCGAGGAAGCTAAATGTTGGTTTACAGAAAAGAAACTACTACTAAATGAAGAGAAAACTGCCACTATAACTTTCCAATGCGGAAAAAATTACTCCAGCAATCATGCTAAACTAATAGGGTTGTTCATTGAGTCAGACTTGAAGTGTCATAAACACGGTCATGAATTGAACCAAAAACTGACAAAATTGGTCTATTTATTTAGAAAACTGTCAGGACAAGTGTCAACAAATACATTAAGGACTGCATACTTTGCACTAGTTCAATCGTTGCTTTCGTATGGAATTATTCTGTGGTTTTGGAGTTCACTCAACACCAAGATATTCATTACGCAAAAAAAGATAATTCGTATTATAGCAGGGGCATCCGCAAGGGAACATTGCAAACCAATATTCCAAGATCTCAACATCTTAAACCTATCTGGTTTATATATTTTAGAATGCCTGGTTTATACGAAAAAGAATCCCAGCTACTTCCAAAGCTTTTAAGAAACACATTCGTACAATACCCGCAACAACAAAAACTTGATTATACCTAAAAACAAGTTAGAAAGAACTAGAAACGGACCATTCCACAATTGCGTAAAATTTTATAATAAACTACCTGACCACATTACACAACTGCCACTAACTAATTTCAAAAACGTTATTAAAAAAGAACTAATTCAGCATAGTTATTATAACACCAACGAATTTTTAAATGCAAACCTACAATGGACACCTAAGAAAATGTATTAAAGTTTAAAGGATTTTATTCGCCTCGAGTTGACCATATTTTAATGTGTAATTGTAATATCTTTATCTTGCAACTCTTTGCGAAATATTTTTGTCTATTTTTTGCTGCATTTGCCATATTTTGATTATCGTCAAATTTTTTGATCATATTTTAATATGTTGTAATTGTCATACTTTTATCTTGTAACTAACTTTGCAAAATATTTTTGACCATAATATGTTGCATTTTTCATATTTTTATTAAGTAACTATCGTAGTCAAATATTTTGATCCTATTTTAATGTGTTGTAATTTGTCATATTTCTATTATGTACCTATCGTTGTCAAATATTGATGATATTTTAATGTGTTGTATTGCTCATATTTATTATGTATATTATGTGAAATATCTATATGTAATGACAAGGCTAAACATTTTTTGTATTTGTAATACGCTGAATAAATAATTTGAACACACACACACACACACACACACACACACACACACACGCACGCACACACACACACACACACACACACACACACACACACACACGCGCACACGCGCACACACGCACACAGGGAGAAAATGTTGGCTAGTGTAATTTAACAGTTTTTGTATAATAAGGTTAATTAATTATTTTGGCCTTAAAGTTAATTATAATAATTTTAAATGGACGATACACTGCTTGAAATGTAAACATTGTATTTTTTTCGGTTGAAATTCAAATTAATCACAGATCTTTTTTTTAATATGCTCACGTCAAAAGACTAACTCACCTAAATAATATTCGAAATTCGACCGAACTATTGTGAACTACTTGTAGCGTATACTTAAAAATAATCATGCAGATCACTTGTACTTTAATCTTTAATTTTAAATAGATTTTTAGATAAGTATATTTAGTCATGCGTGTAATTCTAATGATAACGAGCGAAAATGGTCATGTACGAATAATATATAAGGTATAGTGTCCTAAGGTCCAATCTAATACAGTACTATAAACGATATTGTGTTATATCGGACGGCCTGCGCCTATCATCGGATTCCGGTCCCAAAGGAATACAAATTATTTAATTTCTAATTATAGGCTTTACATCATTTGTGGCTCTAACCCTTGTAGTGGCGAGGTCTGAAGTATCATGGGGCATATTCGTTTCGCGTCCAGTCATTGGAGACCAAAAAAGACCTTTGCCTTACAAAAGGTGGGGTAGAAATGATTTTAACATTTGTTGTTTAGGTCAGGACGGGGATGAAAAATTCAAGTTTTTGACCTTGGGGAGACTCGGTGCGAGCCGCCAATTTGGATCAAAGTTGAGTTAAGTTTTTTTTAACCTGTAATACATGACAGGACGAAGAATTGCATGCTGAATTCAAATTTTCAAACCGCTTTATCATATCTTTAACCGCGTCCGAGTGGTGCATGAGTTTGTAGGAAAGCGTTGAAAAGTATATTTAAAAATCACCGATAATTTACGTTTTTCGTAAATTGTTATTAGTAATAAAACTTATTAGATTAAGTATTAAATACATATTATATTTTTTAAATATTTTTTTTCATAAATTATTCTTCTGGTTAACTATTTTTAACATAACTACCACTCTATTCCTTTTAACTATAGAGTGGTGGGAAGATAGGTGAAGTTTGATTTTGGTTTCTGATTGGTTAATATCCCGATATTATCCAATCAAACAACAAGATCAAACTGCACCTATCTTCACACCACTCTATAGTTAAAACGGATAGAGTATATGGTACCAGCTTTTTTGTACAAAAATTTAGCTTTAATTTTGTATTTTTATACAATTTTGATACTGGCTACAATGTTTGAAAAAATAGTCAAAAACCAAAAAAAAAACCCATGTCCATTTGATTATGTATCTAACAATTATAATCAAGGTGCTAACAGATGAACTAATGTTGCCAAAAGCATATTCAATCAGATACAGATAATTAAAATGCTAAGTTCATGCGGAGAAGGATTGTGCATAAATTCAAATAAATTGCAGATAGTATAGTTATTCTTTATAATATTAAAATACGTATTCTAATAATCGATATAAGTAAATTTAATGTCAAATATATATATTCACACAAATTATATTTTTTAGAACTGTCAAAAAATGTTGTCATTTTTCATTAATAAATGTGAAGTAGACGATTTTTTTACGTTTTGGGTAAACGATTTTTTAGAATTTTGGAAAACGTTTATCAACAATTTTATTTAGGTATTACTTCACTGTTAGTATGATGTTTCATTTAATTAACTTTCCTACGTTTCGATTCCACATGAATCATCATCAGAACAACTAAAGTTAACCTTAGTTGTTTCTAATGTATGTATGTATTTTATTAACTCTCATACTGTTTGACTTTTTCATCCTTACAATTTTTGATTTTGTAATGTAATTTGGATGCAATCAATAATCAATATAAAATAAAGTCTTGCCTGTTTATTGGCACTAATCAGGAGTACCAATGGACAGATTTTGATGCGGGTTTAACATTATGTTATATAAAACACCTCTCGAGGAAGGTTTAGATGTATGAAATATTAATCTACGATAAAAGGCAGCCGAGCATCAGCGATTTTGGTGATGCAATTCGATGAGAAATCATAACTACTAATAATAATTACTAAAACTAGAAATAAATATTTATTAGCGATTTTAATATTGCATGCATATAAGTATTTATAAAATGATATTTTCCTTCCTGCCAAATAAATATCCTTGTGGTTTGAGGGTGAGAAAACGGGTGAAGGTTTGATTGAAAATTCGTGCGTAATCTGGGCGCCGTAATGCAATTTTAATGCGATGAACGGCGTCGCTGCCTTCGCTGTCCCGTGGAACTCGTTTTGTGTTCCATACACCCCGCCGCCACGACGCTCGCTAGCCCTGAGGGTGCGGTGCAGCCAAGCGCAAGAGTAATAGCTCAAAGCGTATAGCAATGAGATTTTTTGCTGCGGAAATCAATTGTATGGAAAAATGTTTCTCTATTTAATTGCGTTGCGAAGGAAAATATTAATTTTTATTCGGCAAGTGGAATTTTTATTACTTTCAAATATAATTATTTTTACATTATAAATGATAGAAAATCTTATTTTATTGTTCTTGTTTGCATATATTTCTCGATCTATATCCTCTCTTTGGTTCACAATATGATGCTTGAGATGATCTTTTAGCTACTGGAGATTTTTCCCAATTTAAACATTGAGATATTAATACTTGAATTTTTCAAATTTAATACAGGCTGTCTAAGTTAACATACTCATCCTTAGAGAAACGAAGTCGGTTAAATTAGACATAAGTTGTCCTATTAGAAGACCATTCTAATGGTGTATCGTTATATGAGAAAAAATGCATAGGTCACTAGATATGGGCAAAGGTTTCGCATTGTTTTATTTTTGCTAATACTTCCACCTTGCACCTTCTTAGGGCACTTTTTCATGTTCTTTCCATTGGCGATGCTCAAATATTTTTCTAACAACGTTTGGATTTAGAGTTACGAAGTTAAAGTTTTAATTTTTATATGGGCGCCATATTGGAAAAGTTATGCCATTGAAAATAGTATATTGTGTTATTAGGAGTAAAAGTGAAAGTTTGTGAGGCGAGCATTGAAGACAATTGCATGCGAGGCACACCAAGACACTTTTACACCGAATGACACATATTTTTTTTTCATACGCACTACTTTACTTCTTATTCGCTGATTCTATATAGTTTCTATGGATATTTATTTATTTTATTTCTACGCCGGCAATACTGTTTAAAATACCTCAATTTTGTTTATTTTGATGCGGTAGGTACTTTTTTCTGTAAGATTGTAAAAGGAAAATTTAGTTGTTTCACGGTCTTACGGTTGTGCACAACAAAATAAACAAGAATATTGCTCAATCATCTACTCACCCACGGTAGTGCTGATCTCTCACTACGATACAGTATGTTTCAATGGAAAGGGAAAGGAAAGGTTACTGTATCGCCGTGTAGGGTTTGTAATACCAGAATAACGGACGAAAATTTTACGATATATTTAGCCGGTATTTATAATAATACTATATTTTCGGTATTTGAAATGAACGAGGGCATTTTTTTATTCAATATCTGTAACTTTTCTCAGTTTTCTTTACTGTCTGCGCGACCCTTTCTTTATCACAAGTATAATTAAACCTCTTTAACATCTGTTTTTCACGTGTTGCTCTGATTTTACAATATTTTTATGGCCCTTTGTTCGCATGTACAGGGTGTAAATCAAAAAGTGAAACATAGCAGTTTAACATGGGAAATTAATTTTTGTTTGCGCAAACGTTACCTAATTATTTTATCCAAAAATACTTCAAATAAAAGTTATAGAGATTTAAATGCAGCATCTAAACCATGTGAAATGATTATTTTATCTCTTCATATGAACGCAAAAATCAATTACAAAGTTACAGTTTTTATGAGCATTTTGTCTAAGCAGCCATGGATATATGACAAAAAAAAAAGTTGTTTTTTCCCATAAATCCATGGCTGCTTAGACAAAAACTCATAAAACTGTAACTTTGTAATTAATTTTTACGTTTATATGAAGAGATAAAATAATCTTTTCACATGATTTAGATGCTGCATTTAAATCTCTATAACTTTTATTTGAAGTATTTTTGCATAAAATAATTAGGTAACGTTTGCGCAAAGAAAAATTGATTTCCCATGTTAAACTCGTATGTTTCACTTTTCGATTTACACCCTGTACCTATATTGTTATTAGAATTTATTTTGACTGACAATCATTATTCTGACACTGACGTAATAAAACGTTACGCTTTTGTTCGTCTCTTGTTTCTAATTCCATGGCTAATACTATTAAATTGTAATTCCCTGAATTTTCAAATTTTATTTCTGCTGTTATTAAGAAGCCAAAATGATTTTTTTTTATTGATTCGGATGTAGAAATTATTACTTTACAACATCAATTTGTAACTTCTTGTCTAAAATCATTAGGGGAGTAATGCGCACGGAAAAACTGATTTCCCATGTTAAACGCCCATGTTTCACTTTCCGTGATACATCCTGTACATGCCATGTATTTGACAAAGATGCTAGGTATAGTTTTGTAATTCTTGCATTATTAGGCTAACCGACACATGAGAGATTAACATGTGAAATCAGTTAATTGTAAATAGTATCTCCCCAGTGTAAAATATTAAGCTGAAATTTTGTATACTCATTAGAAGATATTAATTCTACATATTACAGTAGAAAAAATTAAGAAAATTAGTCGAATTTCTAAGATTATTGTCCAAAAACCGGATAAAATGGTTACTAAATAACAGTACAAATAGTATGGTGGTAGCGTGTGCGCTTGGTAATAAACAAAACTGGGAGAGACTGGGTTCTAAACCAGCCAGCAGCAAAATTTAATTTTTACTTTTTAAAATATTTTTTTTTATTTTTTTCATTTTTAATTGACTTTTAATAAAATATAAACATGTAAACTATAAATTATAATGTATTTTGTAAAATCTGAATCACAGTTAAATAATTACAATAAATATTTACACTAAAATAATAAAGTATCCATTTTACTAAATTTCAATTAAAAATTAATAACACATTAACAATAAAAATTATTTTGAGAAGTAAAAATTAAATTTCCTGCTAGTTGGTTCCGAACCCAGTCTTTCCGAGTTTTGTTTATTACTTGGTAACCATTTCTTTCTGGATTTGAATAACAATCCTGTAGATTTTACAAATATCCTTATTTTTTCTGATATTACACATTTAAATTTACAAATTTTACTTTGATCAATAGAATTAATATCCCCCTCCCCCAAAAAGTACACAAATATTCAACTTTATATCTTGCACTGGGAAGATACTATTCACAATTAACTGATTTCACACGTAAATCTCCTATGTGTCGGTCGGCTTCAGACACCCGGTATATTATACATCTAAATAAAAAATTATCCTGAAATTTAAATATCAAAATATTGGTTTTTAAATTTGCCCTGGTATTACAAACCCTAATCGCGAGATTATCGTTACTGTGGATCAATAACTCTATATTACTCTTGTATCAAATAAATTTATTGGATTGTAATTTCATATACGTAATGTAACGTGTGAGCACCGCCGCCTTGAGCAAGCATCTATTCTTAGCGGGGCTCCAGAAGGTAATGGGCAGCTATATAAAAGCGACGGAGCTCTGCCAGTTAGTTAGTTCAGTTGAGTCCCTGATTACATAACATTAGTTATGTGACCGGGGGTTGAGTTGCATAAATAGCCAGTTAGTTACATAGTTGAGTTCCGTTAGTGAAGACGGACGAGTGAAGACCCGTGAGGGAAGATGAACTCGGGCAGTTGACTATATAAACACTGTGGAGCTCAGTTGTGTATACAGAGGCTGTTGAGCTCAGTTGTGTATACAGAGGCTGTGGACCTCAGTTGTGTATACAGAGGCTGTGGGAGTTCTGTTAGTAGAGTTACAAAGTAAGGAGTAAGGCAGTGGAGTACTTAGAAAGTTACTGGTATACTGAGATAGCTGTGAAAGTGAGTACTCGGCAATGTTGAGTACTATTGGGAAGCTAGAGTATACGGGGAGAGCAACGGCGAGTGGAAGTGGATACTCGGCATTGGTGTTGAAGAGTTGTGGCATACGAATAGTTGGTGATACTGGATCGGAAGTTGAAGAGAGTTGAAAGGAGTGAATTCTGTCCGGGCAGTTGAGTATACAGACTCTGTGGAAGTCGGACAGTTGTACTTGATATAAATAAATAGTAAAATAAATAGTGGCATAAACAGCGTGAAAATAAATACTCGTGTGAATTGTTAAATAAATAAATAATATTAGTGTTTAAGTAATTAATTATATTCCTAGTATTGTTAATATTTGTTTAATTATGTTTAACAAACATCTATTTTAATTAATAATAATTCTTTGATTTTTACACTTGATATTATCAGTGGCACCGAGTTGCAGGTTTCGCGAGTCCGAAAGACGAGTGAAGTGTGCTGCTTCGGTTTCACGAGTAATGTCTTCGATTATTAAACAGATCACGAGCTTATAATTAATGAGAGAATATAATGAATTTTTTGTGACACATTGTGTGTGCTACTAATCTAACTTTTCATATATTGTATTACAACATGCTTAATTTTACAATTGCCTTATCGTTTTCATCGTTGTTGATATCAACCGGAGACACACGAGAATACAGGCTTGAATGCTTATCCCCGCTCCATGCGTCACTGCAAAGCATGAGACTAGTGCGCTAATCTAGCATCTAGCCCTTTAAAAACATGTGTCCGTGCCTATGAATGTCATTCATTTTTAGTTTCATTATTAATAACATTTTCATACTATGTACTATGTTATATTATTTTCATTTGTTACTCGTATATTGCCATAGATTCAGATCTAAAGATTTATTATTATTATTAATATTATTTTGAAATAACATCTAATATATGAATCAAGTTGTGTTATATTAATATTATTAAATGTATATTGTTTATTAATCAATATTATTTATTTCTTGAAATATTGTTTCTATTAGAAATAAAAATTTCAGTGAGATTCTGTAACTAATATTTCTTGTATTATTTAAACAACAATAAATAATGTAAAGTAAACATGAGTTTATTCGTATATTTTGTCCATTTATAATTGGTTTTTTATTTAATTTGTTTAGTTATGTACCTATATAAAATGTTTACTATATAATATTAGAATAGTTATTTACGCGTTGTATATATTTATAAATCACATTTTACAAGCCGATTTGTTTAAAATTCCGTTTATTTTCTACGCTTACAATGCAGCCGTTCGAGGCGTTACGTGACAGCAAGAGGCTAGCTGTGACGTCACGAATTGAGCATTCAGGCCTGTATTCTCGTGTGTCTTCGTATCAACCTAACGATTATCACACATTTTTATAATCAAAATTAACTATCAATGTTGCAAATAAAACAGATCCCGTAGTAACGAGTATAAATAAAATGTTAGTTTCTTTTTATTATCACTGTGATGGACATGTAACTATAGGGAGATGCTGAATGTTGATTGGCGGAAAACATGTCACGTGACTAATGAATTATATTCTCATGAGTATAAATTATGAAAATAATTTTAGTTTAATAATCAAAATACAACTTTCATAAATTTAGCTTTTCATATTTAGAAACATTTAGTTTTAAATTATTGAAATGTAACCAAATAGAGTGAATACTCTCTAGAGAAGTTCGCAATGATTTATACACTTGGATATCTTATTTAAATTCCAATGGCGTTAAAGGTAAAACAGTGTAATGGGTGATGTTAGTGCACATTTAATATACGAGTGGATGCACGTTTGAATCGCAACGACCACTGATAACAGCAGGACAAATAACTTCAGTTAAATAATGTTAGGGCTCGCACAATAGCATAAGTTCAATGTATATTGCAGCCAAGTACGTTAAACGTTTCACGCCCTTGATTACAATGGTATATGTAGCTACATTACAGATTACAGAGGTCCGAGATTTTTCTCTTTTGCGGTACGATTAATGAAACTGTGTTAAAAACTTATACATATTTGACATATTGTTTATGGTAGAACATTACTTCCCTTTAATGAGACTGAAAAAAAGTATGATAATTTTCACTTACCTAACTGTTATTATATTAGTTAAGTGATACTTTTTCAGGGTTTCATTAATAGGGTTATATTATTAGGAAGTAATATAAAATATTATATAGCCTCAGTGACTGGTTGAAGGTTGAAGAAATTTAATCATGTTGAGGTAAAAACTACCGGGTGGCACTGAAAAATAGGTTACTCAAAATAACTTTTTGTTTACAATTATTTTTTAATTCTCTTTATATATTTCTAAACGAAGCGTATCCGGTTTAACCGGAAATGAAATTAACTTTTATATTTTAAATGGGAAACCTTGTATATTTTTATACCCGTGTCTAATTTTTTGTGGACCATATGAAATATAATGGTACAATTTTTAAAGTTGCTGTAAATTCTGTCCTATTAGTTTTACAACAAAAGTGTAAATACAAAGATTTAGAATTAAAAACTGCATCTAACAAGTCCAAAATTATTGTTTACATGCGTTTCATTTGCGAAAGAGAGACAAAATAAAAGTCAACATTTTTAGCTATTTACAGAATACAATGAGCAATAGCACAAAATTTTAAACAGTTGTACTGCTTGAGTTTGGCAGATGACATCTGTCAAAAAGTTTAATAATTATCGATTTCATTAATTTATACAGGGTGTAAATGAAATAAGTGCATTCAATTTAACCAGTGATGTAACTCGTCGAGAGCAACAATTTTTCTTAATATTTTTTTTTTCTAAATCTTCTAGTTTTTGTGTTAAAATTCTTTAAAGATTTCTCAAAAAATTTCGTTACCCGCCACTGGCAAGATCCCTGCTGCCCCCAGCAGTCTGAATCAAAGACCGATGTACACAGCACAAAAATTGTCGGGTGGTGGTTGCATACATGTAGACACATTAATTAATAAACGATCAACGAAAACATATTTATTATTAATAAATTCGTAATAGTACAATTTTTAAAATAAAGAAATTTAAAATTTGAATAACAAAATTATAAAATTGTGTATTAACACAGGTGTCTGAACTTTGTGAATAGAGTAAGAGCGTGGGAACGGCATACTAGTTATGGAGATTATGAAATGAATTTTCGTGTGTCAACGTGTCAACACGGCAAATCCTATTAGTTTAAATACGTTATTCAAAAAATGTACATACTTTTGTCCATTTAAACGAGGTGGGATTATATGAGGATCAATAACTCGTCAATTTATTCCCGCCCAACAATCAATGATATTTTTTGTTGAAAATTGTGTTTCCTTCTTATAGTATGAGGATTTTTGTGACCAGATAAGCGTATTGTGCTTTATTAAAGACACTATCTCTAATATATCCAGCCCTATCAGTGAACAATACAACTCATTCGCAAAATTGAAATGCTGGAAATAATGAAATTTTTGCACATGGTATGGAAGTAACTGTTACTCTTTTAAAATATTCTAAATTGTCGTATGAGACACATCAAACTGTGATAATCTCGAAGATATTGTATGTGGTATAACATAAATTTACGAATATTACGAAGACCATGATTTTCGTGTAACTTCGTTGACCTTGAGAACTTCACCATACGTAATTACAGTGTCTGTGTATCGGCTAATCATAAACATAAGCATTTTGCCAGAATTTTACCTTATAAACAAGTTTATTACTAATGTTAAAATTTAATTGCAACAACTGACAGGACTGTCAATTACTAAAACAAAATTTTTCATAGGTATTGCTACTGCATTCAATTATTACAAAAATATTTGGAACGACTCGTCAATTTACGGGGTGGTAAAAATGCTAAAAAAATATACGATTTCGAGAAAAAGTTATTGTTGTTTTTGACGAGTTATATTACTGGTTAAATTTAATGCACTTATTTCATTTACACCCTGTATATCAGTAAGCATTAATAAATTTACCATCGTAGATAAAACTCAATGAAACAAAATTAACAATTCAATATCAATTAATAAACTTTTATCTGTCAAAGTCAAATAATACGACCATTTGAATTGCATGTTGTGTCTTGCGTGGCACTCTGTAAAAAGCTTAACGACGGATATTTTATTTTACGTTTGACTCATGACAAGAACCTATTATATCAATAAATTTGGGCTCATTTGGTGTAGTATTTAATTCTGAATATCTTCTGTATTTACACTTTAGTTCTAAAGTTAATAGGGCAGAATTGACAGACATATAAATTTTACTATTGTATATCTTATGGTCCATACAAAAAGTAGACACCGGTATATTTGGATACGTAAAATGAGGAATAATTAATCTGGTAAGCTATGGTATCAGGTGGGCTGCGTAAACCATTTGATAATTTTCTTGTAACAAAATATAGGATCTTACAAAAATAACTTAGGTACTAAATGGCGATTGGTGATAACTATTCACAAATTTGTTCATAAAACATTCTGCTATTATAAGAATCTTTAATTTGTAGTAATATTTATATATATATATATATATATATATATATATATATATATATATATATATATATATATATATATATATATATATATATATATATATATATATATATTGATATCTTATATTTTATCATTATTCATTGGATCAAAAGCAAGTTGGTAGTATAATGACTCATACGGCCTAATTCACTAAGATAGTTGTTAACATAGTTGTTAGGTAACAACTGAGAGTTAACAACGATTTTTAGCAACTCTTGTAACACCTGTCATTCAATCAGTACTCAGTAAATACATAATTAACGACATTGTTAAAAACGGTCGTTCTGAACAATCGTTGTTAAATATAGCAGTGAAGTTATTAACAAGTGAATTAAAAAGCATGTCGATTCTCAATATTTGTACATATATATTTCTACTCTATTCACAACCTAAAGTGACAGATTTTGATTCGTTTGACGTTTGAGTTTTTAATAATGAGTGATAAGAAAATTTGAGGTGCAAGATGTTCTGCGGAACAATATTCTCTAATGGTAGATTTCATGATAATTTTGGACGAATTAAATAACAAAGCTAGTTTTGCATTTCAGTTCTGATAACTGCTAGTTGGAAATTTTGCAAATGGTTGATTGACTTGAAAAATTGAAATTTTGCCCTGTAACCTCTTTATAAGACCCATAGCTAGGCGTAGAAATTAAGTGTTGGGAGAATCTATCTGATGAAGTTCTCCAGTTTAGTATATATGTTTATTCAATTCGATGCGATCGATTTCGAAATTTCAAGAATCTTATCATCAGGAATGACGCATGACCATCGTCTAGAAGTTTTAGCAGTAAAAATAATAGAAATTTGGCATTGTTGAAATGGCTGTTTAAATTTAAATGTGTAAGATAAATGAAAATAAATTTAGATCTTTTCTGGAGAGAATCTGAAAATTTATTCAATATTAAGAATTAAAATATTTAAGTTTGGAATAAATGTAAACACTTCATCTTGTAACATGAAACCTTCGGGCATATACTATGCTTGAAGCATGAGACCACGAATTAAACGACACTTGCCCAGTTTGAATATCTCTGTAAATATTTTTTTCCCGATATCAGTATCAGTAACTTTGCATAAATCTAAAATCTTGTTTAAAAATGTATATAATTATTGGGCATGTAAGTATATATTAGTTTATACATAGTTTACCTTTGCTATCGTCCCTCTATTTCTAGTAAAAATTTATTTCCTAACACAAAATTTTCAAGAAAAAACATTTAACAACGATTGTTCAATACTAACAACGAGAGAAATGCAGTTGCTAGATTAACAACTCGACGTAAGGACTAGTTGTTAAATTTTAGCAACTTGATGTAATAGTGAATTGGGATTTTGAACTTAGCAACTGACATTGAAATTAACAACTGAAAATGGTTGTTAATTTTAACAATTTTGCTTAGAGAATTAGGCCGATATTCTGTGTAAGTAGTATCTTTTTTATGAATCGTTTATAAATTTGCTTGTTGATAAATTTACGGTGATAATAAATTTATTATTTTCCAATAAATAAACATTAAATATGTACTCGTATTCTTGAAATTTAATTATTATACTCAGATATTATAAATTAAACCTATCTATTATTTGTGAATGCAACTTAAAGTTAAAAAAATTGTTATCTGGGTTTTTACTTTTGTGTTTTTAAACCGTCAAAATGAAACTAAAATTTGACCGCGATTTAATTAAGTCGCAGATTATTAGAAGGTAGATAAAGTTTTGTGAATTTGATTAATTTAAAACTAGCGTAATGGTGAAAATGTTCCACTGAAAATTCATGTTCCATCTTAGATTACAAACTACTTATTACCGAGCTGAATTTATCAATAATAAATACGTAATATAAATTAAAAGAAACGAGATAAAATAATACCACTAAATTTAATGAAGTAAAATATATATTAATTTTAAATTGCTTTCATTGCGCAAATAAAATTAAATGTAGACTACACCATACACAATTTGATGAATTGCTAAAGGTCATAATGTTAATTAAGTTTTTATTGTATCTTACACTTAATTGTGATGTTGACATTTAATGTTATAAAAATGGATTCTTATATTTTGAAACTAAATATCAAAATGACGATAAGTAAATGATACGAGAAATAAAATAATGTTAACATATTTTAAATTCACTTCTCAAAATAAATGTACACTTCATAGTAACAGCAGATAATTAAAATATAATTCTATCGTTATTCTTTTTATAATGAAATTGAAAACAGTACACTAATGAGTGTTTAAATGTAATTTGCTTAAAAAATAACAAACTGGATTAAAATGTTAAATGAAACATTAATTTTGCAACATAATTGAATCTATATTTGCAGCACTTTTTTAATTAAATTTATGTCGTAGAAAAAATTAATAATAGTTCTACTTTAAAAATAATCGCATATTATATTCTTTTATAAAACAATATATGTATGTTAGGTGAAAATAAAACTTGTCATTTTTTATCATTGTGGGTGTATAAAAGAACGCTGGAATGAGAATTCAACATCTTCCACATCATTATGTAGTTGAAATTTTTGAGTGACAGCTGGAGATTGTATAGAAGAATCGTTTCGGTACTTGAGAAAAAATAAAATCACCATGAGCCATCTAGTCCTCCGGTGAACGGTGTATAAACCAGTGCACTCCAATAGCTCTCACAGGAAACGGAAGTAAGTGCTCCCCGCAGCCCGTAACCCCCTCCCGCCCTTGTCACGTGACACCCTGTCCGCGGGGAGCAGATGAGCTGAAACGGTAATTTATTCCGTGTTCATGCAGATTCCAACTATTGTGTCGTTCGATCCCAGCCCAGCCAACAGCACCAGAGCCGGATTAAGGCCGTAATGTAGCTACCTAAATGTAACAAAAATGGTGCTATAGAATTAGCATTGCCCTAATTGTAATAATAATATAAGAGCATTCGGATTTTTTCACAACAATATATAATATTATTGCTACACGGCGACGCATAGATATTGCTAAAATTTTTCATAGCATTGTCTAAAAAATATCGGAAAACAACGAAAAGTACTACTTTTAAATGTTTAATTTTGTATAGTTTAAATAAAAAATATATTAAAATTCATGCGTTGCCTTATAGATATAGTTGTAAACAATATATAAATGCTATTTTTTTTAACAGATAGCCAATTGTTATTGAAATACGATGAAAATAAAATGATGCAATTATAGTTCATATATACGATCTTAGATGTCGCTACTAGCGACAAGAGAGCTGTGTTATTTGTCGTACCGCCTACAAAGTGTTTGATGACGGGGAAAGGGGCAACTCAACTCGAAAGCCAGACATATTGGCCCGTATTCTTGCCTCTCGAAGTAGCGCTACTTCCGAAGTAACGCTTTTTCGATTTTTTAAATTTTATTTTATTTTATGAATAGATAAGAATAAGAATAAGTTTCATATATTTGTAAATGAAACATATAATATTTGAAATAAGTGGTATTTATAATTCAATTTACTTTTATTTCTCTAATTTTTAATATTAAATTTGACAGTTGAAGTAGCGATTTTTCGGAAGTAGCTCTACTTCAAGAGGTGAGAATACGGGCCGTAATGTTTTGTGTTCTGTGATGTCGACCGCTCTCTTCAATTCCAGAACCTCTCTGTATTATTTATATTACATATTTATTTATTGTTTTCTGTATTATAAAATAAAGTGATAAATTAAAGTAGGTAATTATGGCGAAAGGTGGACGAAATTTACAACGAAATCCTCGTTTAAGTTATAGATTAAACAAACATAACAAATCTAGAATGAAAATGTTGGCTTATAGAAGATGGTTTAACATAGGTGCATATGTAGAATCTGATCAAAAATATTAATTATTTAAATTTTCATTAATAAGCGTAACAAACTGGATGAAGATCCTCCATGCGTCGAACGTCCATTAAGAGGGTAACAAACAGATAAAAATATATTATATTGCGATTAATATTTTTTAGCATAAAAAGTACAATGTTAGATGATTCTATTTTTGTTGCTAATAACAGTGGCTACAATATTGATAGTCAAATTTAAGTTTTTTTTTTTAATATTTTCCGGTGAATACTACTGAATCTGATCGAACAGTATCTAGTAATTTATGAGAATTTATTGACAAGCGAAAGCAAATTTTTGAAGAAATTTAAATGAAGGCGGCGCACAAATATTTGTAGAAATTTGAGAAATATGTACGAGTATATACGCCAGCAATAAGTTCCCGTGGGGTGACGCCTAGTGAGCGCCCGCGCGGTGCAAATATTTCATCATTACCGATACCTGTGTTCAAAGCAGATAAGCACACCCAGAAATGGGTAATAAACCGTGATGATATATTTATTTATCCGGATTTCGAAGGCCACCATTGGGATCTCGGAAACTATAAGAGATACGACTTCGGTTAAATCGGACATGTGGTACGCCTTTGGAGGGCCATTTTAGATGTGCATTTGTTTTAACAAAAATTCTCATAAGTTACTTGAAAATGGCGGGAAACTGAATTTAGTCGATATTTTCATTTTGAAATAACTTCTAAACCATCAGTAATCGAGAAAAATGTTTCAAAGGACAGTTAGATATTTTTATTGTCTATCCAGTGACATCATACGAAAATAATTTTTCTATCGGTAAATGTTCGAGATATAACACAAACTTACATTTTTTAATTGGAACCAATATTCGATTTTTGCTACAAAAATGCTTATTTTTTCTCTCTTTCGATTGGTGTAAGGGTTTTTTGTGTTTTAAATAATTTTTTAGATCATAGGTACCTGGTATACCCACTTCTGTAAATTTGAAAATATAAAGTTAAAATTAAATTATGAAACAGGGTAGTTATTAAACGTTTTTTAAGTAGAATAAAATACTATTTTAAAAAACTAATGGAATTACTGACAAAAAATAAGAAATTTCATTAAAAATAATAAAAAATCGAAGATTTTAAGGGTTAAATAAATTTAAGACAAAAACTCTTATACCAGTCGAAAGAGAAAAAAATAAGTATATGCAAAAATCATTCATAAAGATGTTTTAGTACCTTACACTGGATCATTTGAAACAAATATTAATTTTTAAACACAACTAACTAACGTATTTCTAAAATTACTGATATTACATTCAAAAGAATAATGCCTACTCGTAACTAAATGCAAAACCAATATTCAGTAGATATGTAATAATAGCATGTGGTTGTATTTATAATATCAAATTATTTTATTTTCGCTTGTTACCTCTGCGATCATATACCTGGCGAACTCTGTTCAAAGTTCAAACCATAATATTCTCCCTAATTCATAGAAACTCAAATGGTGGGGGAAACGTTACGGCTACGCCTACTTCTTACCTCACCTCTTACACTTGCAAAACCGTAGATGGTTAGGGATTGATACATTCCGGCCTTAAGAAATAATCGTAAAAAGTTACGATCTACGCATGAATGTGGCATTTGGTTTTGATGTAACTAGAATAGGCTCTACTCTTCCTGATATTATCTATTATGGGGATAAGCGACTATATGGACGATTATACTCGTATTATAAGTGGAAATGCAAATAATATATTTTTTTATTTCGGTATTCTTATAGGTCTATAAAAGCACTGTATATACGTCGTTTAGACTATCTATAAGCGCACTATTTGATATAATATATTAATGTATACAATCAGACAAAATTCACAACACACAATACATAAACTGTCAAAATATGAAATTTCAATTGTTTATCGGAAAGCGCTACCAACATAACGGACAAAAAAAACAAGTCACGTTTTTACGTCACATTTTTTATCTATTGTAACATTACCTCATAGAAAAAATAGTATAAAAATATGTTTGATACGGCCTGTTAATGCACTCGTCCTTTGTAAAACTCGCCTCGCGGCTCGTTTTCAAAACTTGGATACGTACGTTAACGGATTGCCTTTTGCTAGATGTACCTTTCACTATTCAGCAGGGCTTCACCACACCAAGTTCACATAAAGCCTGGATACACCCCTTGTGGAAATAGCGCACCATAACAACACTTTATTTTCCCCTCAACAGGATTAAATTCCAATTACAGAGTGGGTTCACATATAAAAACATCCATGCCTTAGTGGGATTCGAACCCAGAACCCCAAGCGTACTCATGATTAATAGGCGTTCTCTAACCATTGAGCCAATGGAATTTGACTTTTTGTTTATATTTGACATTATTAGGGACCTTTGCAATATTGTCTGCATAAAAAATATAATTTTCCTTAATTTCGGAGTGTGAAGTTAGAGAAATCAATGTAAATGTCGGCCAAAACCTAATTCTATGCTCTGTTCTATTTAAGCCATTCAGCAGATGGCGTTCACATCAGCGCCAGTTTTAATTAGCCTATATTATAGTGGGTAAACTTGTCTCTTGTATCCTATTTCAGCTAATCAGAGAGGTCAAATCTATTCCCTTTTCTCTGCAATACTGAATGGCTTAAATGGGACAAGGTATAGGTATCCGCAGAAAGTGGCGCCTTGCAGAAGAACATTTAGTAAGTACTCGTATTACAAAACATGAAGTAAATGCATTTTTATTACAATAACCTTTGAACTTTAAGCTATGGAAATATACTACAGAGTGATCAAAAATAACTGATTTGGTTGGCAATAAAAAAAATTACTTGAAATTAGTAATTTATTTCCTGTCATTGAAACTGTTGACAGTGACATTTCAAAATTTTAAATTTGACTACATAATTATTATTATTATATATATTATTACAATTTTTTTATATTAAAATGTTCGTTGTTTCCTTACTTACAGCCTTTTATTTCTTACATTAGCCACAGAGCTATAATCTAAAGTATTTGAATAATTTGAAATCCTATTAGCTGTCAGATCGTTGCTCTGATATAACCTATTTGTATTTATTCTAAATATGACATGTCAAATAGTACTTCCGCTTTTATCTGGTGTTTCATAAACTGTGAAATAAAAAGATACCCAGAATCGTATTGCCAACTGAATTAGTTATTTTTGATCACTATGTAGAAGTGAAGTGAACTTGTTCAGCCGTTTTTAAATCGGCCATAAAATTTCATAGTTGGTGTAGGTAATTAAAAAATAGAAACTAAAATAAATGTTATAAGGCCCATGATTGAGTAGTATAATATATAATATAATATAGTAGAATATTATACATGTCTAGTAAAATATATTATTATTACTTAATTCAGCGAATAAAAGTAGACTGGCATACTAGTAATGGGTAATAAGCAGTGATTTATTTATTTTATTTAATTACCGGACTTAACAATGGTATTTATTTAAGGTAGGTACTTATCTATATTTTTAATTTTTTTAAGAATCACTAATTTGTAAATGTCGTTCACTACACATGTTTCAGAAATGAAAATATAAAAAAATTCATTGTGCTAATGGCATTGTTATAATTTTTAATATGTTGTATTGTTTTCCGTTTTAGAGTATTACTTCTGTAATCACTTTAAAAGCGTGTAACAAAACATGTTTAAAAACTATTTACAAAACACATTGAGAAAGTACACTCTTGGCTTTTGGTGTTCAAAACAATTTTACGTTTGCAGATATTTGTTTCACATTTGTAAAGCAAGAAATGAGTGTAGGAGCTAGAGTTTAGCGGAGCATGTTTCACTTGCACATTTCACATTTCTGTCATAACCTAACTTTGTAACATATTTTTCGACATTGTAGACCTTTGCTGTGATATTTTTGTTTGAATTTTGCTGACTGAAGACTAGAAACAAAATAACGGAAGCAAATTTCGTAAATATTAACGATTATATTTAGTTGTTCAGGTGAAATGACAGTAATATAATTTGATTATATTGCCAACCAACGATTGTCACATAGATTCACTGCCCAAGTATAAATCATTTAAAAAATATTCTTTCACTATGGATATGTCACGCTATACATACGGTACACAGTAGTTGGACAACGTATTATATACTGCAAAATATATTTAAATTACATGTACCGCGTTTGATATTAATTTTAATTACGAAATTTTACGATAACCTAAAACATTAAAAAGTCTACTTTTAATAGACCGTTGAAAAATAATATTCTTGATTGCTAAAATGTTATTACAAATCAATAAAAATTTATATCATTTATTTTTTATATTTTCATTTAGTTATCCGTCGTAATCGTCAAGTTATTAATTATTTACTTTGAAGTATGACTATTATGTGATATGTGACAAACATTTGTATTTGTTAATTGAATAGGCGTTATAATATTGTCGCAAATGACATCAGGTACGATTTTACTAGAGAACTATAGATCGCACAAAAGGTATGTAATTTTTAAAAATGTAAATATTAAGAAAATAGTTACACGTATTTAAGATTATATTTTTATTATAACTTATCTGGGGAACCGGGTTCAATCTCGACCGATGCCAAATATTTCCAATTTTAAATGGCACAAAAATGACCCCTGTGGTGCACTCTCCACGCCAGCAATGAGTGCCCGTGAGATGAAGACTGGTAAGCGCCCGCACGGAGCAAATATTTCATCATTACCGATATCTGTGTAAAAAGCAGATTGGCACACCCAGCAATGGGTAATAAGCCGTAATGATATATTTATATTCATTTATTTATTACTTACTTAATCTTTTGCCTATCTACCTTTTGGCTTTTATTATTGTAAAAGAAAACTAAATTACTAACACGAGATAATGACTTCAATTTTAGACGTTTCAATTTGTTCAGCAAAGTCGAGTCCAGAAGTTAATAATGTTATAATGCAATAATAGCAATGACATTTTTTGTTGTTACATATATGATGCTAAAGTACTCGTTTTAGAACCAATTAATCCTGGCGCCAACCGAGCCTTACTCTGTATGACAGCCTTTTATGTTGTATTGTCTTGCTAATATTTAAAACGAGCAACGCATGTAATTGCAATTGCAAATTACAAATCGATACGGTTAATACTGATTGGTATTTTCTATGTAGTTTTAAAAATTGTTAAAGAATTAATATTAGATTAGATCAGTGATAAATTATTGCAGAAACGTTTAGGAGGAGAAATATAAAACAGAGAGATGGGAGTTGGTTATTCGTTACTGTATGGAAGTTTCCGTATTACTACCTAGTACCTAGTCCATTTAATCATGTAATCATCCCAGTTCTATAAAAGTTGCTAAATCTTAACAACATTGCTAATTTAAACATTAGAAACTAGTGTAAAAGCCTTTCATTTTCATGTATTATTCAATATTTCCAATTATTATTTATTTATTTGCTATAGCAATGGCACTATAGGAGTTATTAAGTAACTTAGTTTCAAATTGGGGTAAATATTTCATTTTCTAAAAAAAAATCGGTGTAGGGGATGGTTTTCACTAACGACAGTTAAATCTGTGGTTACCTAACAATGCAATAAATTTAAACGGTAGAATAAATTAACTGTAATTTTACCAAATAATTTTAGCGCCAATTAGCTATCAGCCGAATGTCAAATATTAATATATGATCATTTTAGTATTTGATCTTTGATAAATTTACCATAAATATTCAAAATACACCTATTATTGCTTTAATTATTCTTGACAAACATTATCTCTGTCATTGACAGCATCAGTAAATTTACTCTAACAAAATATTTAAAAAAGCAAAAAGGGATGTAGAAAAGAACAGAAAAAAGAAGGAAGGGTATAATAATTAAACGAACGATGAAAAAGAAGAATTTTTAAATATTAATAAGAGGTATTTAAACATTATAGAAAGAAGTGAATGAAAAGAAAATTGATTTAGAACCAAAGAAGAGAACTTTTATACAGAAAAAGAAAATAAAACTTGTTTTTTGAAAATATATTAATTTTTAATTAAATATAAAATCCATTGTTAAAATAACAGCATTTCTTATAGCAGTACTTTCAGCTATATTTCTATTAATTCTTTGTCAATATTCTGAAATTATTATCATCGTAAATTAATAAAGGATTATTTCTCTCTCTGTCAACATTCGCGGACGGTAAGGAAGAATTTCTTCATCAGAATCAGACGTAGAATTACAAGTTGTTATATTTATATACAGACAAAGAAAACGACGGATTTGCTGAAGATGACGACTATGACGATGAACGCATTTTATTACAATTGTTTTAATATCGGATACAAGCTCGGATACGACAAAACGTCAAAAACTAAATTATAATTTTTTTCTATGTTTGACACTGTAACCAGGGAACAATTAGTATAACGGCACGATAATATTTAATCCTGGATATATCGTCTGTTACTTTAACAAACGATTTACTGGGTTGATAGACTAGTTGTCGAAAATGAAATATGAAGTTTATTAATTTCTTTATCATTACCGATATCTGTGTACAAAGCAGATTGGCACACCCAGCAATGGGTAATATGCCGTGATGATATATTTATTTATATTTATTTATTTAATTTCTTTAACTTAACAAGGGTATGAATTGTTTAACTGTCGTTGGCGAAAACCCATTGTGGATATTGAAAATAAAATTTTCTTATTTAAGTTTTGGAACGTTTAGGACTTGTGTATGATGGATTTAATTTATGGATTCAAATTTATAAATTTAAATTTAGAAATATTAAATGTTCAAAAATGCATTTGTTGGTTCATGGTGCGTTTAGATATATAATTTAGATCGTCAAATTTTTATATTTGAAATTTTATTTTAAAATCTTTGAATCATACCAATCAGTTTTCTTTTAAATTCATAGCAACAAAAGTAACTAAATAAAGAAAATAATGTGACAATTGTGGACAGTATCAAAATTACGTCGAAAAATAAGTAATTTATATAACAAATGTAATTCATAATGGATATTCAATATAAATTAGGTATGGAATTGATATTTGTTGTAGAATTGTACAACAATTTGAATGATAAGAAAACAAAATCATCAAGAATATCATTTATTTGATAGTATTAATTTATAAATCTAAATTCATCATGAACCCGTGCAATTCTAAATTATAAGTCTAAATTCATAAATCTAAATTTACAAATTAAATTCATCATAAGCAAGCCTTAACACCCATGTACAAAACTAGAATTTTGGTTTGAACTTGTATAGGCCACTTTTTTATTTTCTTCGAATGATACTCAATTTTTTTATAATTCACAAATTTTGTTATTCCCTCAATTTAACTTCTACATGGACGTCATAGTAAATAGTATAGAATAGACAGCAACATAAATTAAAATCAGATTTTCAACGATGTGTAACTTATCTTAAACAAAACCTATATTTAAATTAAAAGCCAAAATTATAAAGTCAAAATTGAAAATTTTATAATTAGCATTTAAAATTCAAAATATTAATATTAATTCGTTCAAAACACACAGGAAATAGTATCTTATACAACGAGTTAATAATGATAGTTTTTAATACACGAGCATGAAGTTTACGTTACGAGCCATGGCAATTCATGCGAGTGTATTAATAGTCATTATATATGAGTTGCACACACTATATTTTCTACGACTATTCATAATAAATTTTAAAAAATAACTAAAAACGAATATATATATATATATATATATATATATATATATATATATATATATTTCGAATTTTAATTGGCACAAAATTCACCCCTGTGGTGCACTCTCCACGACAGCAATGAGTACCCGTGAGGTGACGCCTGGTAAATGCCCGCACGGTACTAATACGTCATCATCATTACCGAACAAAGCAGATTGATACCCAGCAAATGGTAATATGCCGTGATGATATATTTATTTTTTTATTTATAAACGAATAAATTGGTTATTAAATTCACCTGTACCTTAATTATAATTTGTATCGAAAAGAAAAGAAAATATGTATATCATAATGATAATCTATATTGAAATGAAAATCTGTATCATAATGAGTGTCATTCAATACAGATGACACATAAAAGGTAGATATATTTAAGTATAGGAGTAGAAAAACAGGATTTACCAACTTCGACACTATTCTGTAGGTCAACTAGTGAACCTTGAGCAACTATAACAAATAAAGGGTTATGATTTTGACACGTAAGACATAGATGAGTTGATCTAAAAGTTGAGAAGGAGAATCATAATACAAACAAATCATGGTCATTTTTAAAGTTCTGTCTTCTGTCACTTATGTTTTGACATTTGAGTTTTACATAATTCAATGCCTTCGGATAGCTGTGGAAACTAAAGAAATTTCACATTTGTCATGTTTATTCTTTATAATTAGAGCATGTGCCAATGTTGCAAAGACCATATTATTATATACTCACTCATTTCTCATATTTGGGCACCATCTTGCAACTCCGATTATGACAGCGATTTATTTGTATTATAGCAGCTGAATCACCGTGTATTTCGGACATAGGAACAAATGTTGAGTTACACATCACAACCAAAGTAAACTAATATCGTTTTTAAGTATAATAATTTTTTTTTCGGAAAAAAATCTTATCTGAACTTAGTTATAGTAGTAGTAAATAATGGAATTCTAAAAAAGTTCTAATTCGTATTACTAGTTATGAAAATTACTTCCAAAAACACCTTCATAGTAATTGTACGACTACAGTACTGCATGTAATATTGAGCAAGACTAGCTTTAATGGCCGCAAATATAACACTCCTTAAGCCTTTACTAACTATTCCTTCAGGACAATTTCGAAGCGAAATGCAGATTAGACCGAAGTGGTGGTAGTTGGAGTGGAATGTCCTGGACTAGCTCAATATGTTGCCACACTGTAATTTTGCATGGAAATCACAGAGCAACGACGTTGCATTCCGAGGCGAACTTACTGGTGGGTGATAATGTCCCGTGATATTTCACCTCTGGAGGCTGCTTTTCCTTCTTACGGCGGTACATTTCTTCATTTTCAGTAATTCGCTCTGGTTATAGAATGAAAAATTGTACCAGTTTCTTTTAAACTAATTCCCAAAAGAAATTTAGATTTTGTTTATTTTATGAAAAGCGTGGTACCAAATTTTAATATTGGTGGAGAAATTTTCATTCCCTTGGGTCGTAAAATTTACTCATTGGTCGTTCCACAATCTTGATTTTAAGAAGCTTTTAGGTAATGAAACCAAAAGCCAAGATAAATAACACTGATAAATTCCAACGACTAGTTTTTAACCAATCATGATGTAAAACACTAGCAAATTCAACCAATAGGAACAGTATTATACTGAGAATACAATTCATGAGTCACGTGACATGTTTTCCGCCAATCAACATTCGTTACTAAAGATTTGTTTTCTTTATTTGACATTGATAGTTAATTTTGAGTATAAAAATGTGATAATCGTTGGGTTGATATCAACAAGGATGAAAATAATAAGGTAATTGTCAAATTAACAACGTTGTAATACAATATATTAAAAGTTAGATTAGCAGCACACACAATGTGTCACAAAAATTCATCATATTCTTTCATTAAATATAAGCTCGTGATATGATTAATAATTGAAGATATTGCTCGTGAAACCGAAGCAGCACATTTGTCTCGTCCTTCGGACTCGTGAAATCTGCAACTCGGTTTCACTCGAGAATATCATCGATGATAATATATCACTTGTTATATTACGTATGATAAAACTCCGCTACCTCTATAAATTTCCGCTGCCAAGTAAATAAACAGTTGTTATTGTTTATAACTGTCAGCATGATAGATAATTAAATAAAATAATAATAATTAAATTGTTTCTTTTTGTGTTATCTTTGGAATTTATTTCACCAAATTCTACACGACCTCTTTGATTTTCCCATATTAATTTTTATTTTTAAGCACTCATTCTTTTTGCTTTTAAGCAAAATCACTCAAGCAAACTGACATTAGGTAAAACCCCTCCTCCTTCGGAATCGGGATTTACCATGCAGTTTGCTTTCGTATTTGTTGCTAAGCAAACAAATTCGTGTAAAATAAAAATTTATCGATAAAGTCAGGAGGTCTTGTGATATTACTTCTGATAATCAAATATAAATTTTGTTCGTTTTATTAAGCGCAAATATATTTTAGAAAATTAAGGAATACTAAAAAATTATATAACAGATAAAGAAGATGAGCGTACTAAAGAAGATATAAATAGTAAGTCAACGGCGGGTTCCACTAAAGGCTGTTCTTCTACCCAACCATACAAATAAATACAAAGAATAAATAATAAAATACAAATTACATACTACCAATAACAAAAAATAGAACATCAATACAACAAATATGACCAATGTTAAGTGGTATACATGTTTCTTTTTATGTCTACGGAAGTTTTTTAATGAATCAAGTATACCTTTATAGAGCATTGATCCTGCATTTGAGAAAAAACCCAAAAATTTTGACTTTATATAAAATGATACAATGACAAAGTAAAAGTTCTTATTTCAAAGAATATAATTATAATCTTATGACATTAATTTATCAAATAAATAAGACGGAGAACCGATTAGTAAAACTTTATAAGAAATTTTTACTCGATTTTCCATACGCGGTTTATTAGCTAATGCTTTAAATTCGATTATGTGATCATATTTGCGTACATGGTAAATAATGAAATAATACAAAGTAGGTTGAATTAGAGAAAATTTGTCCCATCCATTTATACAATACAATATAAAAATTCTGGATGAGTATTTAAAATAGTTTCAGAGATAAATAGTGGCTAAAAATTAAGAAAATAACAATAAAAATAACGAAGCGAAGAGTTTGAAATTTATATGACTACAACTCATCGGAAAATAGACAAGTCAAATAGCTCAGTTTTTCTTAGTTACGATGTATAACAACATCGGTTATTTGCGTTGCTAAGTTGTGTTTCGCGAAACACAACTCGTTGTAATTCGGTCGCAAACAAATGAATCATATGTAATCATATTATCCATGGATATAAAAAGGTAATAATTTTGACATTTCATAAAAATATAGTTGGTTGATTGATAGTCTTAACATATGCAACTTGAGTTTCGAAAATCATATGAATAAACAGTTTGTGGACTCGATGTGTTAGCTGAAAACACATTTCGTCCTCCCAACTGTATATTCGATAATTTTCAAACCTCTTGTTGTACAACTATTGTTTATACGAACTTATCTGCTAGGCTGTAGCTAGAATGAAATGTTATGTTAGGACGGGTAAAAAAAATTTTCAGGCGAACTTAACATTTCGAACTTTTTTTACACAAAAATATAAAATGAACATTAAAAGTTTCTACACGTATATTATCAAATATAATTAAAATAAATTAAACAAAAAAATTATACACATGTAACTTTCTGTTTTCTGTTATTAAATTGTCTTACCTTATACTTTTCGGTTATTTTTTTTTCTCAAAAGCCATATTCCGATATTCACTATTATTTGGTAATTGAAGGGGCTGAGTTCGATTGATAGTTTTAAGAACTGAAAAAGTGCTTTCAGACATTGCGGTGCTATATGAATACTATACTGTAAAGAAACTAGTAATACAGATTAATAATTATAAATTTAATTGCTTCCTCGTTTTAAAATTTAGAAATAACCTATTTAAAAATATTGACATTCACAGATTACCCCCTTCTCAATATATGAATGTACAAGCACAAACTCATTTTCAACAAAAAAAAAGTTATAAATTGTTTTCTCGATTTTTTTCATGATATACTGATTAGAACTGTCATACCTTTGTAAATTTTGAATTTTATATTATTTATTTCAGATTAACATGAAAACAATTGCTGTCATAGCCTTCTCACATATTAAATTACATCCATTAATGACAAAATTTGGTATGGTCGTAAAGAGAATAAAAAATACAATCTAAATTTATAAAAAACTTGTATAGGTTGTATTTAAATTTACAAAGTTGATATCACTAACGGTCATACCGGAAGTCCCAGAATTACACTTTTCATATAATATAATCGCGGATATTGTATTGAATAAATTATGTCCTATGAGCAATAAGCGTATCTGTAATAATAACCCAGATAAATGGGTGTAACAACTTTTTCAAACACACTGTATATATATATATATATATATATATATATATATATATATATATATATATATATATATATATATATATATATATATATATATATATATATATATATATATATAAGTCGGTTGTAATATCTTACAGTTGTTATAAATAAAAATTCCCTGACATCTGACATCGATGGTGGGAAAAGATCGGCAGCCGGGTAGACTGTAACAGGTGGCAGGTGACAATCAGTGTTCGCAATTAATTAATAACTCATTGTTCATTAATGTCTATCTAATTACAAAATTATTTCTAGTCGATCTGTGGCTAAATTTTCAAAGCTTTCTGGTAACCCTAAATATAATAATTGATCTGCAATCTATAGCATTGGATTAAATTATGAGAAATAATGCTTATATGTCGGTAAATTGTTAATTTTTATTTCAAACTAAAATTAATAGTAAATAAATACAAAAATTGAAATAGGCGCAGATAAAACATTAAAAAATTATCTTGGAAATAAATGAAAAACGATTAAATCACATATGGAATTGCACTATTAGTATCAACAACTGAATGATAAAATACAAGCTACGTGAAAAAAACGATCACCAAAAAATATCATTTCCATTTTCCATTAATTAATCAAAGCTCATCTCCGGAAATTCTATTTTGCAGTTTTCCACAAAACTTTTAATGAAATTCCATTGTTACACATTTCAACGACAATTAGGTATTACCCTTGATAAGCCAAAGCGACAGACTTTTCCACGTGTAGGTGGGAACACAGAGAAATGTATAGGCACACGTGCATGTACGCGTGCCGACTCATTAGCAGAGATAATTAGCAGAGGAGGTGTGAACGACAAAGAGACGGGGAGCTAGGTAACCGGAGCTGGGTAAACATATCACCGCCACATTTAGGAAATTATATGCTAAGCAAAGAACACACTGTGCCTGGGTGCCACCTAATTAAATAATGAGAAATAGATGCGAAATTTGAGGAGCTAATTATACTTATAATTTTAAAATGATGCTTTCTACACATCCGAGTATGATATCTTCTGTATACTTTTAAAATACTGATAATGTATATTAAGTACGTATGTACTTATGTATTGTTAAAAATTAATATTTAAAAAAAAACCTTTAGGTGGTCTAATTGTTACAAAAATTTTGTCAACTCTTCCCATTAATGTTAAAATGAGGAATATGAAGTTTTATAGTGTGTAAGTTTAAAGTAAACGAAAATCGTCTGTGTTTAAAAAAAATATACTTGGAATATAGTAATGGACCTTTTCAATTTAAAGAGATAGAAGATATGCGCAATGGAGATCTGCGCATAGTAAGAACAATTGAGATCTATGGCGTTTGTTTCTAAAAAAATTTAGACGTAAAGTGTGAAAATATCTCAGATAACTTTAAAAAATCTTATCGAAATAAGTTATAAAGCTTTTATTGAAGTTAAAATGTCTAACGATGCAAATTCTCATTGAGAATACAGGTATTTTAATGACTGCAATATTTTTGACGTTTCGTTTGACAGCCCAACTGGCAGTTGTTCGCACCATTTTCTTACTATTTGCAGCGATAGAAAGAGATAGCCCTTAAATTGAAAAGGTCCATTAACGTACCAAGGGTTTTATAAGGACAATAACGCCTGCAGTCAACAGTATATTTTTCGAGGGCTCTGGTTTAACTCCCGTGGTGCGTTCAACGTTATATAATTTTTTTAATATTCTACGGATTACAGATCAGAAAGTTTTAATAAAATTTACGGAGTAGGTAGGCTATGAATGCTTCGGCTTGTTTTTACCTCCCGTCATACGGTAGGTAAGGGGAGGGAAATAATATATATCCTCAGAACTCGACGGATCCGCAATAAACTGTATAAACAACTCTCAAATAAAAAAAAAATACCAAAGCTGATACCGCAAATTGCTGTATATTTGTGGGAATACTTCCAATGCCCAGGGTGGGTTTCAAGGATAAATTATTATTGTTATAATACATGTAGGTAACGATAGTTCAAGTACTGAATCAGATGAGTAATTTTTCATGTATTATGTATCTATGACTATACTATTATTGTTAATGTTAAATATCTGTAATTATAAATTTTATACACGCATAAAAATATAATAAAGATTGACAGCAACACTGTAAATAAATATTGTAACAGGTTAAAAAGTTGTCTAATTTAATTCCTATTTTATTTCTTATTTTTGTTAGACAGAGTCAAACTCTGTGCAAAACTTGAGAAACTAGTGACAGTGTTTACATTTTTATTTATGGCAGACAGAATTTAAGGTTTCTTCGTGAACGTAAATGAGGGGTGTTTAAATGGTTTATTACGATCCCTCGAGTTCTGGTGCTCTAGTATGGAATTTAGATAAAAACTAATATCTATAGTATAAAACTTGAAAGTGCACTGCTAATTCCTGTTTTATCATGATTTTTCCTGAATGAAATCTAGTTTCAATTTAGTAACTTGATTTTAGTCAGAAAAGTATAATTAGTTACAAATATGCTGAAATAAGAAGCTTCTACGTACTGACACTTTTCTGTGATTCACGGCTAGTTGATGTTTGTCTTACATGTTTGTTCTGCCGGTAATATAAAAGTTTTCTATATTTGTTATTTGATCCTTTGGGTTAAATGGTAACCGAAGATTGTCGTTCTGAAGGAAAATGAATCCATCAATGAAACAGGATGAATTCCTCTATATTACAAGTATTATAGCAGATACAATGGTAAAATTAAAAATCATTAGCAAAGGTTTTCATGGCATCAGCAGCATTGAACATGAAACAAACAGTATTACGTAAATTGCTGACATAACGCATAATGGTGAAATATATAATCCAAAACAGTTTCAAACGAATTGAATGAAAAAGTAATGTAATTATTGCTATTGATAAAATCAAATAAAACAAATTAATTTTCTAAAATCTCATTTGGATTGTAAAATGAATGACATAAATAATCTTTTTTTTAAGAAAACGAAAAAGTATATTTATTGACAAAATAAAAAAAGATTGCAATAACTCATACCATTCTTGGCAAACATTGGAAAACGAAAAAATAATTCATTCGTTGAACAATCCACTGCATGATTTCCTGCCGCCTGCGGCTGGTGCGCTGTCTGTTTCCGGCAAAGATCGACTGTATAAATATTGAAATTCGGGTTAATTGCATTCTCACAGGCGCTGCTTCTAATCTGCTAGTGACAGCGATTTTTTTATGCAAGAGACATAGATCTCCTTGCTTGATTTGTTCGCGCCATTAAACCCCACATCAAATAAGAATCTGACGAAGTGTCACTAAGGTTTTAGCAAGGATTTCACGTTATTTATGGAGTGAAAGGATTATGATTAATTTGTATTGTATTGATTACATTCATGTTTCTGCACCCCAATAAAGTTAGGAAGATTGTGTTTTCATTTTGCTCTGTATTGATTTGTAGTTATGCCCAACCCTTTATGCAGTTGTTTTGTTACATGGTATCTAATTTCACTAATTTTCTACTCCTTTATGCAGTTGTTTTGTTACATGGTATCTAATTTCACTAATTTTCTACTTTAGTACGTGAGTGATGTAATTTCATTTCATAAAAATGAGCACGTTTAAGCACTTTCAATATGTAAAAAAAAATACAAGCAACGTTAACAACATCTGATGGATGTTCTTAACGTTATCGTATTATTTTCTGTGGCCTCCGCAGGAATGTCAATAGTTAAATCACATATTCATTGAAAAAATCCCTTTTTTATAGTCCGGATGTTCACTCTACATTTTGTGATGCAAGCAAGACGTTTGGTTCATATGTTTCTGGGAAAATACCCTACCGATTAAGAGATGTAGCCACCCGAAAATGCCCTGGAGGCAAGTCTTATTGCGGGTTGTATACCTCATTGGCGCAGTTTTCTTAAAGTCGCAGTGGTGCGCAATCCATTGACTATACAGAGCTAATAATATTTTTATATTACTTGTAATGATAAGGTCTTTCATGCTTCCGTGCAAAAAAAATCGAATTAGGTTACATATAACGTATTCATGCTCCTCTTGAATTTAGTACATTGTGGTTTTTCGGAGAACATTTTGGCTTGCTTGGCCGATTGCGCAAGAATTCTACGTTTAATCGGAAAATAACCCGAATAAAAGTTGTAGATCGTTCAAAGACCTCAGCGGCGTATCTGTCGCTATCATAAGCCCGCCGACACGGAAGTTACTAAAGGGCGCGTAGTTACAAAGAGTCGCCCTGTGCGAGAGAGAACCTTGTTGTGTCAGTTCGAGTAGCCGTTTGGTTCGTATGTAGCCGGGACAAAACCCTACCGATTAAATGGTGTAGCCATTCGAATGTGCCACAGCACATTGTGGTTTTTTGGAGAAAATTTTTGCTTCCTTGGCCGATTTCGCAAGATCGCTATGTTATAACGGAAAGCAATCCTAATAAAAGTTGTAGCGCGTTCCAAAACCTATTGATATAGTGCTCAGAAGTGTGCCTGTGGCTATCAGAGGCCCGCCAACACTAAAGTTTCTAGAGGGTTGAGTACGTGCCGAGTTGCCCTGCGCGAGAGTGAACATTGCTATGTTAATTCGAGCAAACCGTTTATTTTATATATTGGTGCGACCATACCGTACCGATTAAGAGGTGTAACCACCCGGAAATGTCCCGCAGGCGCTGTAGTGCGCAAACCGTTAGATCTACAGAGCTGATATATTTTTTATATAAATTATAATGAAATGGTATTTGATGCTGCTGTGCCATTATCCTCTTGAACACAGCAGGTTTTTATTTTTTTGAGAAAATTTAGGTTTCCTTTACCTATTCTGCTAGAACGCTACGTCGGAAGTAAATGGATACGTTATATGTAAAAAAAACTTGTTTTTTGAACTGCAGCATCAAAGACCTAGTCATTACAATTAATATAAAAATAAGATCAGCTCTGTAGCTTTAATGGGTAGCGCATCACTGCGACTGCAATAAAAATAACGCACTGATGAGGTATACAACCCGCAATATACAGAGCCTGCGCGACATTTCCGGGTGGCTACACCTCTTATTTGGTAAGGTATGGTCCCACCAACTAATAAAGCAAACGGTTTGATCGAAGTGCTGTAAAAATGTACTCTCGCGCAATCAGCTAGACCTACGTACTCAACCCTTTAGAAACTTTCGTGTCACGGGCCTATGATAGTCACATACACGCCCTTGAACTCGATATCGATAGCTTTTGCAACACGCTACAACTTTTATTAGGAATGTTTTCGTTATAACGTAGCGTTCTTGCAAAACCGCCGAAGGAAGCCAAAATTTTCTTTAGAGAACCACAATGTGCTCTGTTCTAGAAGAAAATGGATGTATTATAAGTAATTAAACTTATTTTTTGCACTGCAGCATCAGAGGCTTTATCATTACAATTAATATGTATACAATATCAGCTCTGTTAGATCTAATGGTTTGAGCACCACTACGAGTTTAATAAGAAAAGACGCGCCAATGAGGTATACAACCCGTAATATACAGAGCCTGCGCGGCATTTCCGGATGGCTACATCTCTTAATCGGTAGGGTTTGATCCTGGCTACATACAGGGTTTGGTCCTGGCTACATATGAACCAAACGGTTACTCGAACTGACAAAACAATGTTCTCTTTCGCACAGGGCGACTCTGTGTGCCTACGCGTCCCTTATGATAGTAACAGACATGGCGCTGAGTTCTACATCGATACGTTATATGTAACCAAACTCGATTTTTTTTTTGCATGGCAACATCAAAGACCTTATCATTACAAGTAATATAAAAATAAAATCAGCTCTGTAGATCCAAGGTTTGCGCACTACTGCGACTTTAAGAAAAACGCGCCAATGAGATATACAACCCGCAATATACAGAGCCTGCGCAAACTTTACGCGTGCCTACACAATCAGTAGAGTATAGTCTCAGCAACATGTAAACCACACACTTTGCTCCAACTCACGTAACAATGGTCTGTCTTGCGCAGGGTGGCTCGGCTCTCGTCTCGTCAGATACTTCCGTGTCGGCGGGCATTTGATAACATATACGCAGCTGTATAATGAAAATGACATCTTCGAGAATACCTGCATCTATCCGTGAACATCCTTTTATTCTTGAACCCAAAATTCTGGGTGTGGCGGAGAAACGAGGGATTTTCCTAGCCGGTTTTCCCGGTCGCTGTTGGGGTAGAAAATATTTGCTCACCACTACTGTGGTGTCAAGAGCATAATATTTAGCAATCATAAACCAGAGTGCGGATGAGTTTCTCTGCCGTATCCTTCCGTACAATACCAGTAAAAAGTGTATTATTTTACCCATAGGAATGGTCGAACTTTCCTTTTCGTGGAATAAGATAATACTTTTTTACTTTTACTGCATGTACATATAAATATGTATTTATATATTTATCTATGACAGTGCGCTAATACGTAATCAGTACACTAATTTCAATGTCATTATGAATTATTTATTTTGTAAGACCAATAACAATAGAAATTTGATCAAAATTTATATTTTTTATTATGAAATAATCTCGATGAAACATTATTTGGCTCAGCCGCACTTATTTCATCTTGAAAACTGAAGTAAAATAGTAAAATGAATCAGTTTTAAAGAATATAACACAACTAAATTGGTTTTTTTTTTCTTTTCAAACAAACAAATGTATAGTAACCATAACAATGAATAAAATGAACATTTCAATGTTTCTCATTATGGCATAGATAAAATATTGAAGGATATACATTTAATATAGCTTCATAATGAAACTTGCGTGATTAAAACACTCGGCCCATCGCCTCGTGATTTAACATCACACGCGTTTCATTAAGAATGCTATATCAAACTTGTATCCTTGATATCTATAATACAATCAATATCATGCACAATAATATTTTAATCTAAAATATCAATTTATAGGTAGCAGAAGATAATGCGATTTCAATGGTTTTAAAACTTGGAATACTAAAGTATAGTGGTATTCGTTGTGCTGATGCGTGTTATATTATTTAAAATTTAATAATACATATTTTATTAAATAAATTTTAGTTTTTAGTCTAGTCACATCTATATTTTCAAATTTCGGGGGACTATAACTCGCTTATTAATACGAATTTTTTCACCGGATTTTCACCAACAGTCTTTAGTTTTACTTATATGTTCAGATGAAATGATATAAAAAAAATGTGGAATCCCCTAACACTAATGCTGTATTGTAATATTAAAAATTTTGGTACTGCTAATTGAAGCAATCTACTTCAGCTTCATAAAATTGACAAATATAAAAATTAATTAATTGTTAAACTTCAAATATACTTAAAATATTCATGTCATAACAAACAACTATAGAATAAATATATCATTGTATACACATGTATGTTAAGTGCGTTTCCCGACTTGATCCCCACGTTTAGAGTTTCACGGCATGACTTGATATTCAAGTTACTTGACTTGACTTAACTTGAAATCAAGTCAAGCTCAAGTCAAGTAATAGTAGCCGAAAGTCAAGTCAACTCAAGTAGTTACAATTTCAAGTACTTGAAAAATCAAGTAGTTATTTTTCAATTACTTGAGAAGGTTAAGTAGTTATTTTTTTAATTACCAGAAAAATCAAGAAGTTCTTCAAGACTGCATTTCATTTTCATATAGTTCCTAATGTTTTATAACAATATCAATAATAAACCTTAAAATATAGACTTTTATTCATAAAAATAAATCATACATTTATGTTTAAAAATGAAAAAAAAAAGATTTAGAAGTATAATATATAAATTAACATAAACTATTTATAGTATATGTATTATGGTGGACCTTAAAAGGGGGCAAGTGGAATTTTAACCGGGCCGCCCCTAAAGTGGTTTTAAATAAATAAATAAAATTATACTGGCAATGATTCCGCGTAATTTTAATATTTGACCGTGCCTAAATGCACTAGATAACAGAATTAACAGCATAGCGCGCGCCGCCACGCCGTATTATACACAGCTAGCTTACAATTCTACTGATTCGTGCGTTTTCGTACATAATCGGTTCGTAATCAAGTAGCTTGAATTTGCTTGATCAAGTCAAGTAGTAACGATAGAAAATCAAGTCGTCAAGTAATTAATTTTTGAAAAGCTTGATTTTCAAGCCAACTCAAGTAATTTACAAAAACATCAAGCTACTTGAATTGATGAAACCCTGCACGTCATCAATCGTAAGCTTATGGTTCAAATCGCCAGGGGGGATGGAATTGATGACATCATGTTGTCGGGTGAAACCGTGTGATTTCCGAAGTATTCATACAAATTAAAACTGACAACTGGCACTGGCACTTATACCGTGTAAGTATTATTATTTATCAAAATTCGAAGTAGGTAAAAAATATATTTCGCAATAATAAATCAATTGTATAATTATGATGTAATGCTAAAACTGACAGTATTATAACTTAACTTATATTCCGGCAATTTTGTTGTTCATTAAAATTCGAAGTATTAATAGTATTATTTAGTAATACTAAACGAATTGAATAAATACGACAATACGAGAAAAGTGTATGGATGATTTATACCTCTTTTCCTCTTTTTGTTGTCCAAAAGCACTATGTTGCGATAATTGTCGATTGTCGGCAATCTTAGAAACACCGTCTTGCAACGTATTTCAAAAAAATAACAACTTTTTTCTTCCGAAATTCGAATAATTACGATCTACAGTATTATTAAATATGATTTTCTGTTCAAATATCTGTATGTATTAATCGCAGGTGCAATTTAAAAGTATACATTTTGAATACAACCATGTTTGACCCTACAAAAATATAAAAATTAGTAATATGGATAGCACTATATAGCAGCTAGTGCATAGTGGACAGCTGTCACGGGTATCACTTGTTTAAATTCTGTCGACGGCAAATGTAAGCCACTCTCTCATTGGTTAGTATTTTACGATCGTCATCAGGCGAAAAGGGAAGCGGAAATTTAAACATATTTTCAAAAACAATTTTCTCATGAATAAAGAATAATACAAAAAAATATAGGTAAATATTTTTTCTTATTCTTTCGATAAAAGCAAATCAAAAATAATCGTGCAACACCTCATTAATAAACTCCCAACATACAACGATAGAAAAAAACCACCTTAATCACATGATTGACAGAATGACATAAATATTCAAATAATTCAAATATTTGGAAATGACACTCATTACCGCGGTTACAATACCGTTTTTAATACATTTTTCCGTTGGTTGGACATAGATACCCTACACCCCTTTGAAATTCTTACGATAATGAGTCATTATCAATGAGATAGCGAATAAAAGTCTAATACATGCCATGTGTGTACGACAAAGATGCTAGATAAAAGTTGAGTAATTCTTGTATCAGAAATTGATGACGTGGGGATCAACTCGGAGATATAGAGTGTACATTGTATTATAAATCTTATATATATAAAAGTGACAGAATAACCGCTAGGCAAATACATATCGACGCTTTTAGGTTCAGGACGTGTCGCAGAAGTTGTTAGAATACAGAATATTTCATTGTTATTTTATAATTAATTTTCAAAGTTTACATAAGAATAGCATTGACATTTCGAGAGAGGCCTTACCGACAGTGTCAAAACAACAAAACCATGCACACTTTTCTGCTGTAAATATATTTTCATTAAAAAATTAATATTTCCAACAAATTTTAAGTATAAATAAATGATTTTTAATTAATTTTATGTGTATCCTATATATTGCAACCGAAGCTATACGCAAATTAAAGTTTGTTTTGGAAGAATTGCGAAAGATTCGCAAAGGGCGTCATTTTAGAAATATTTCAATAAAACTTTGTCCAGACGGTTTTAAGATTTGGAATTGAGTTAATTTATATTTTAGAACCGCATAGAACACGATTTTAGTGTTAATTTAAAAATGATTTAGACCGTTGAGGAGTTGAGAGTAAAATAAAATGCATTTTTTAAGGCAAATTTTTTCCAATATTTTCCAATAATTCGATCTTATTTTCCGCAATCTGTAAGGCCTTTTTGATACTTTTGAAATATTAATATATCAAATTGACCCTCCAGAGATCGTTATTGCAAGAATTAACAAGACCTTTAACCGAAATCAAGATATTGACTGATTTTTAACCTCACATTTTTAACCAAAAATGTACAATTTTTGATCCCGAGTTTGAAGAGTTTTTAACTGGAAATTTAACCACTTTTATACTGGAAATATACAAATAAATAAATATGTAAACATGCATTTTTGGGGGCTCACAATTCCTGAATTGTTTGAAATATGTGTAAGTTATTGTAAATATGTATATTTATCCAGGGCCGAATACGAGGTGAACGTATCTGGGCCTGTATTGCAATCGTTAGGGAATAAATAATTTATTATAAATTGAATTCAATTATTATTAATAAAATAATGCGTTGATAATTTTTCCGGCATCGAATCTCAATTGGCAATTAATCCTGTTAGTTAATATGGGGCATGTTCATGTGTACATACTCGCCTTGTCGTCATCAAGCACAACAGCAATATGTTCCATTAATTATAATCCATCAATTTGTCATGGGGCAGTGCATAAGCATAACGGGGCGCAGTCGCAGTTGCAGGCGGCTGGTTGTGGCGTGAACAACACAACATCGGTCACGGGAGAGAACATTGCTCCGCTTGCTTTCCCATCCCATCCCATCACCACAACGGCCAAAGAATCAGGAAAAATGAGAATCGCTAATTAAAACGAATCTCTACACACCTAGGCTCTACGCGCGGTTATTGTTAGTGTCAGCGATAATGGATGACAGGCCGGCGGCAGGCCCGCGCCCTAAAGGGGTGGCAACGAGAACGTTAATGCCCTGCTCCCTGTTGGATTCATGTGAAAAAATGCTGGCTTGTTAGCAACGTGTTACGTTTTTGTGCAAATTTTGGCGTAGGGAGTAGTCAGCACAATAACGGATTTCATTTAATGGGTTGTTTCTTTTTTGTTTTGTTAATTACCATACAAAAATATACAAATTTCTACTTTGAAAAAAATTATATACATAAATAATTTAATTCATATATATGGCTATTATTTTTATAATAATTAATTTAAAAATATGAAAATTAGTATAATTACGCAGAAATATACAGGCAAAAAATGAAAGAGTGTTTCATAATTTTTTAATTTTTTTTAAGCCAGTTATTGAGTTTCTAACTCAAGTGACTATAATTCTGAAATGGATAGTAGAGGTTTTCCAACGTTCTCATTTCATTTAAAATACATTTGAAGCATTGCCACTTCCGGATTAACCGGAAGCTCCTCACTTTCTTATTTTAAATGAAACGCTATACTTTTTTGTTACCATATGAAATAATAAAAACATTTTGCTCATAACCAATCACATAGGGCGTACCTAATTCATTTTTTTTTCTAAAACGATCATATCTTTATCACTCTTATTAATGAAATAAAATGTGTATAGCCAGTGAAAACAGTTTTATAAAGAAAGCATTTTTACCACTCTTTATATTCGAAAAACATATATTGCATATATTTTTAAAATCAATACTGTAATAATTTATTGTTTTTGTTTACTGGGGTTAAATTGGATTCAGTATTCTAACTAGTTATTAGTTTTCCGGTTAAACAGCTAGTGGCATTGCTTGTTTGGAAAATAAAGATGTCTTGATTCGTGGGACATTCTGTGTAGTAGATATATATATATATATATATATATATATATATATATATATATATATATATATATATATATATATATATATATATATATATATATATATATATATATATATATATATATATATATATATATATTAAAACGTTATCCTTTTAAATATACTCGTACGTGAGTACATATTTCTACATTCATAAATAAGAGAAATTTTGTGGTCGTTTTCATCACAGCGAGATTTTTGCAAAATAATTACTAGGTGTTATTTGAAAAAAATTTAAAGTATGTTGAAATTAATACTTATAAATTTTAGTTTTAAATTAGGTAATAAAAAAATTTCGTTGTAAAAATGTTTTCAAATATTTTACATATTTTACAGAATGTAGCTCTTTTCACATACCGTATATTTTAATAAATGCATAATTGTTTTTTTCTATTTCGGTATTCTTATGAGTCTATAAAAGCACTGTTTATCACGACGTTAAGAAAATCTATAAACATACCGTTTTTGGCGCCTTTCGTATTCTAGAGGTGGTAGTCATGACAGATGAATTACATATAACCTCAAAATGGTAAGTTGTTTATTTTGAAATACTACTTTTTATTATTGATTTTTCTCTTATCTCCAGGTGATAGGACTAGAAAGAATATAAATTTATAGCTATAGCTGTGTTAGTTCAGTAAGAAGAATCTGTGAAGTTAAAATCTTTTAACTAAAAAAATATGAAACAAGAAACAATGCGCTCCGATTTGCTTTGTCAAAACAATTTAATCGGTAAGTTTTATTTATTAGAATTAAATTTTTTAGTAGTATTGCAATTTTCAGCTGATTGTATTGTTATATCAGGCAGGTTTTGAAATGTATGGTGCACGTTACTTGAAATGTTGACACTGTCAACTCAATTTGTGGCTACTTACAAGTAAATATGGAAATTTTACGATCCATGATTTCCAGTTCCACGTCGAGGCGAACTGTCGAATATTAAATTTTTAAATATGGTTTAGACATAAGTGTCATATACAAATACAACATATGTTTTGTATTGAAGAATGTAAGAACAGCTGTTGCTGTTATGTCTGCAACTGAGCAGTCGATGTGTTGTCAAAATGGTGGAATGTAAAAGTGTAGATTAATAAATTGCTCATTAATGTATATATTTAAAGAGTTTTATTTATGATAATAACTAACACGAACCAGCGATCCCGATTCGTTATTTGATAAATTTACCTTTATTACAAGATATGTCAAATCAGGTGGTTCATTAATAAACCGGTGGAGTACATTGTAAGTATTGGTTTTTCTCTTCCATAATTATATAATGCTTGATACATTGTTTTAATGTAAACAATCAGTCAGAATTACACAATACCCAAACTGTCAAAATGTGAAATTCCAAATGTTAGCGGGAAGCGCTACCAACATAACTGACAAAAAAACACCAAGGATATTTTTGACAAGTCCTCTTTAAAAAAATTTAATTGTAAAATTACCTCAATAGAAAAAATCTGATGTGGCCAACACATAACCTCTCGCCAGATATTTTACCTGGTTGTACGCATAAAACGAAAAATATTTTTAAATACAAATACATATATTCATGTCTCACTACAAAATAATTTTCACATATATTTGCAGAATCTATGGGATATTTTAAAATAAATGATGTACAATACATACATTTTCTTTATATTCAATATCCTGAAATTTTCTTTTTCTACTTTCCTTTTCTTTTTCTTTATATTCGTCATTTTTTCGCAATTTCCTTTTATATTCTTTTTTACGTATATTCTTTTGCGTTGTTGACTTTTTTTTATTTTCATAATCTTCATAATAATGTACAACTATTTTTGACAGAGGCATACAAATATTTTTGACAGTGACATTTATGTGTCAATTACAAACATTTGAATTTCTTGCCTTGTAGTAGTTTGATCTGAGATTTGTTACATCAAATTATTTTATATGCATTTCTTTATCTCTAAATCTATAGAAGATATAATAATGAATTTATATTTATCGAATAAAGAATTTAACGTTCTTTAATATAAGTATTTACATAAATTTTCGATAAATAATATTTAGATGATTTTTTTCTTGAAACTACTACTTCCGGTTGTCCAATTGTTACCAAAACTGACTGGTCTCTTCCCATTATTGCTAGATTGAGGAATCCGTAGTTAAAAATTTCTTAAGTCTTATAGTATTTGAGATATAGTGAATCCAACATCCACACACACATCCACACACACATATGGACATCATCGTAAAAATGTTATAATCGGATGCTAGGGACCTTAAAACGTGCTTATTCATTAAAATCTGGATATGCGATTTTTAGCATGAATACAATACCTCTCTTAGCGAGAGGTAAAAATAGTATAAAACACATCTATTATAAAACCTGTTAACGCACTCGTCCATAGTTAGCCTTATGATACTTGTGTTTTAATGTAGGTACTATTATTCATTACCTAGGTTAAAAATGTTCATAAGATTCACACATACTGACTATAGAAAACTAGAAATAGCCTCCTAAATAGATTCATCCCGTATTTAATTAAAGTTTATGTACAAGCTGCATTTCAATAACATAAATTGTCAACGATTTATAAATAAATCTTGATGAATTATTAATTGAAATATGAAAATAATATATGCAAATATTTGTAATGCATGAAGTAAAATTTACTATTTATATGTATGTTAAACGTAGAATAACATTCCAGATAAACGTATGGCATGAATGGTTAGACAAATCATTATATATCATGTATATGCCCATAATTTGAGCGGATGACAATTGGAAACATACACAATGGTGCATGTCGCGAGCAATACACAGCGGCGATAACCAAAAATGGGCAGCGCACGATCATCAAACTACATAATTCTCTGACAAATACATTCGATTGCATGGAACCAAGCCCAAGCGTAGCAATTTAATATATGGCTAGGGACTTACTGCTAAATTAGGAGTGTACATTTTCAGGTTTATTGCCAAAACGTAATAACAAAATTGGCAAAGTGTGTTAATTTTCAAAAGTTAAGAAACATTATTTTTTTATAGTCTTATAGAATATCTATTATACCTATACGAAAGAGATGCAAATTTTTCTGAAATTTTCTTGGGATCCTAAGTAATTTTGACGCATAATACGATAGGGCTTTAGTAAACCGTGAATGTTGGTTTACATTTTATTTATATTTTTCGAGAAATACACGTACAGAAGACGTTCAGACTGCTAATTACAGTCATCATCAATTCAAAAATCCTTACACGTCTCAAGACGTTGAAGCGATGGCTTCGAAAATGGCTTCGAAAATGGCTTCGAAAATGGTAACAATATTTTATTTTGGGATCATAAACTTGTCTTCTATTGCCAGAGGGCCTAAAAAGTTGCTAGGCAACAGCTATTCGAACGTATCAAAAGCGTGGTTTATGGATAAATGTTGGACAACACAACAAATATAACATTACATGTTCTTTATATAACTTCGGTTTTACAACCTGGCTTGGTACGACACAGCTATAATAACACGGTTACTTGCAAGTATAGAAGTTTAACAATATATTTCAAAAGCATTAAATAGGTTGTTATTTGAATTTGACAGAACTTTCTACAAGTTAGTGAATTAGCCTAATCAAAACTAATCTAACATAACCGAACTGAATCTAACATACTCGTATACAATATATGCAAATGTACATGCAGCCATTTAGTAGTCGTACATAGGGTGAAATTAGAAACTTTTTAAGTAAATAGTTATAATGTAATAATTAGTAATGTTAGATCTATTTAATGCATTCACGATAATACATTCATGCTAAAAAAGCATTTGCTACAAAGAATATACCAGATACCTACAGATACAAAATGTGTATTCATTATTTCATCTATAAAATATATGTAATTAAAAAATAAAATAATCACTGAAAATAATGAATAATGAATTTTAAAATTAGATAAATTATTAAATAATTACGCTTACTTATATTGTGAAAATGGGAAAAGAAGTACCTATTTTTAATTCAATACATACAAACATTGAGATATGAAAATTTATACATGTATAATTCATTGAAATTATTCATATTATATCTTTAAATTTACATAGATTATGTTTGCTGTATTGAATGAAATTATAAGGACATATGTATGTATTGTATTACATTATATTATTAAATATAAGTTCATTAAATATAAATATTAAATTTGGAATATTTTATATAGTTTTATCTACACAATATGACAAAAAATGGAATTTTGACCTGTATATTAAAAAAATTACCGGTAGTCCTGCCGTACGAACCTAAATTCAAATATAGCAAAAGTCAATTATTTATAAATATTGTTTAACATAAAAGTGATCTGTAAACACATATAAATTTATTAAGAAAAACTACTGGTAATTGTATAGCGCTTCTACTTCTACCCTACGATATTGATGAAGCGGCTGTGTGTAGTGTGGGTGAAGTAGTCGTCATGCAAGCAGTCATGCAAATATGTTACATTGTCTTCCGTTATTATAATCCCGCTGTGTAAATAAATTCCTTATCCTTTCAAATTATGATTTCCTAACAAAAGTACATATGATAATCTAATTCATTTTAAACGTTGTAATCAGCGTTTCATTAGCATATACAATTAAGATATATTTGAGTACAGAAATGGAATGCAGTTAATATATATATATATATATATATATATATATATATATATATATATATATATATATATATATATATATATATATATATATATATATGCTGAATCGAATAGGCGAATAAAAAAAGTAGGTTCTTATTTAAAATTAAAAAGTTGAATTCTGTATTTTGAGAACCACTTGTTGAAAAAAATGCTCATTTTAATAGTCTTATAACATAGAAATTGTTTGCGGTTCTCGAGATAGCAATAGTGAAACACTTAATTGACCTGTATATATATATATATATATATATATATATATATATATATATATATATATATATATATATATATACAGGGTGTGAATGAAATAAGTGCATTAAATTTAACCAGTAATGTAACTCGATGAGAGCAACAATATTTCTTAATAACTTTTTTTTCTAAGTATTTTAGATTTTGAGTTAAAATTCTTTAAAGCCTTGCTGCATATTTCGTTACCCGCCCATGTAGAACAAATGGATGCTGCCGTATTCAAGTGGGATACAAACAGCTCAAAAATTGTCCGTTATCGATTACACTTACAGTCATAGTAATTAATAAACGAATCAAGGGAAATAACATTATTATTAATTAATACGTAATAGTCAATTTTTAAAATAAATAAATTTAAATCTTGGATGACAAAATTATAAAGTTGTGTATTAAAACAGGCTTTTAATCACCTGTGAATAGTGGAAGACAAGGAGAGACGAGGTAACGAGAGAAAGAGCAAAAGCATAGTTATTAGGTTATGAGATGATTATTTATCGTTGACAAATCATAATAGTTTAAATGCGTTATTCAAAAAATGTAAGTACAAACTTTTGTCCATTTAAAAGAGGTACATGAGTACCAATAATTAGTCGTCCATTTATTATTCCCCAAACATTTTTTAATGAAAATTTTTACAGCATTTTCGTCTGTTGAGATGTGTATTATGCATATTAAATACACCTTCCCAAGTAAATTCAGTCTCATTAATGAACATTATGAGCCATTCCCAAAATTGAAGTTTGTTATGTGCTGAAAACACAAAACTTTTTGCACATGTTATGGATATAACTCTTGCTTTTTTTAAAATTGTAATCCGTATTGTAATGTGATAAAGATGTAGGTACAAGATTAACAAATGTGGGAATACTAAGAACAGAATGATTTGGTGATGATTTGGAAACGCTCCGTGTAAATGCGTTGGCAACTACATGACACTGTCTTTATGTCAACCGTGATGTCAAGTAAAATGTAATACAGATACGAGTAAATAAATAAACCATAGGTAAGTAATTACAATGTCTGTGTACTCGCATTTTGATAGAATTTTACCTTATAAACAAGTTTATTACTAATGTCAAAATTTAATTGCAACAATTGACAGGACTGTCAATTGCTAAAACAAGATTTTTCATAGCTATTGCTACTGCATTCAATTATCACAAAAATATTTGGAACGACTCGTCAATTTACGGGGTGTAAAAGTGCAAAAAAATATGCGATTTCGAGAAAAAGTTATTAAGAAATATTGTTGCTCTCGATGAGTTATATTACTGATTAAATTTAATGCACTTATTTCATTTACACCCTGTATATATATATATATATATATATATATATATATATATATATATATATATGTATATGTGTGTGTGTGTGTGTGTGTGTGTGTGTGTGTGTGTGTGTGTGTGTGTGTGTGTGTGTGTGTGTGTGCGTGTGCGTGTGTACGTGTGTGTGTGTGCGTGCGTGTGAGTGCGTGTGCGTGCGTGTGTGTTTGTGCGTGTTTGTGTGTGTGTGTAAGTATGGGTGTGGGTGTGAGTGTGTGTAACAAAACTTTCGTATAAGTACGATAACTCTAATACTACAATTCCAAAAATTATAATTTTTTCGTATTCCTCTTTGTTACATCCATATGAAGAGCTGATTAGATTTTGGTTATAACTGGTCAACCGGAAGTACCCTCATTTAAAGATTTTAACAGTTTTTCTTGAAAAAACGATGTTAAATATAATTTTTTCACATTTAATGTTATAAATATTAAAGAACATTGTATTCTATATACGATTTGACTGCATTTTATACTTCATATCAGATATACAGTTATAAAATTATAAAGAATTTAATTTTCATAAATTAGCCATCCATGCTAGAAAGAGATCTGTTAGTCAACGTCTGTTCCAGACACGACACCTAGATGATAATGATGCTAGAAACAGCTACTATATTAAGAAAATTCTGATTGAAAGATGTCAGTGTCAAGTGCAATTGACATATTCGTAGTATATTTGTGTTATAATTTTACTCGAAATATAGGATATTTTTGCTCGAAACTTTTTGTATATGGAATTTGTATAAAATACATACAACTGTCGAAAGGTAATATACATACAAGAGATTTAGAATCTTTGCAAGAAACTTTCTGTATGGATTTTACAAAAAATACATACGCATTTACGAAAATTCTACCGGTAGATACCGCATCTACCGACTGTAAAAAAACACAAGTGGTAAAAAGTTACCGTGTTCGAAAATTGTTCAATATTTACCAGATCCATCTATCGAATTCATAAAGAACCTAATCTCAAAAAAAGATAGTGATGCAAAGCGAGGCGCGCGCGTTAAAAGTGAAAATGTGTTCAAAGTAGGACTCTGCTCAGTTTGTTAACTACGTCAAATTTCTAACCGGTTTTAAATTTTCAAATTTTTTCATAGGTTGTGAATCTACCCTGTTTACCACTTGCGTTCTTAAAATATCGATTCCGGTAGTTATAATTTGATAAAAAGCTGATTACTGGTAACAGTTCACCGGTAGAATTTTCGTAAATACCCTAAATAGCTCATATAACTGACGGAAGGTAATGTGCTGGCCACATTAGATTTTTTTTTATATTACTAATGCATTTCGAGTTATGACGCCAAAGTTACAATTATTATATGGATACTACAATGGAAAGTTACACCAAATCACTAATGAAGAGAGGATATTTTTAGCTTTCCAAAGATGTAGGTACATATAATTTATTTATCTAGGTACATTTCTTTCAAACAGCAAAAATGCATTAATTATTAAATTTCTATGACGAAGAGAATGGTTGTGGCATATGAAAATGAATAGGGTAGTATGTGAACATTTTTTTTAAATATTTTTTTAAATTTCTACGTTTAAATGAAAATCGAGAACAGCATTAAAGCCCTTGTGACGTATGTATGATGTCAACAGGCCTACAAGCAGACGAATATATGTATATATATATATACACAGGCTGTTCATTTTAATTGGTACACTATTACTAAATCGAGAACTATAAGAGCCATGAGGTCTGTTAAATTAGCAAACAATTTATATTTTACTAGACTATTTCAATGAGCGTAAAATTAGTTTTTTTTTCAACCAGTCGTTTCTAAACAGTGGGGACCACTTTGTTTTTTAATGGGATTATATACTTTTTATTTACTTATTAAAGAGAGAATTTTATTTCAGTGATATAATATTTGCCTACTCTTACATAACGATTTTTTTGAGAAATATGCATATAAATTTTCTAATAATATGATTAATATTAATATGAAAAAATCTGATGTGGCCAGCACATTACCTTCCGTCAGTTCCATGTATTTTGTACAAATTTCATACGGAAAGTTCCTTGCTAAATTAAATATTCTATTTCTTGTACATTACCTTCCGGCAGTTGCATGTATTTTATGCAAATTTCATACAGAAAATTATTATTTTGTGACGTTTTCAATATACAGTGTAATGTATCTGCAGAAATAAAATATTTATTATTATTATTTCTTGTACATTACCTTAAAGCAGTTGTATGTATTTTATACAAATTCCATACAGAAAGCAAAAGATTCTATACCTATTTCCAGTAAAATTATAAGACAAACACACTATGTCAATTTCACTTGACACTGACATCTTTCAATCAAAATTTTCTTAATATAGTAGCTGTTTCCACAGCTATGGCTACTTTATGAAATTTAATTTCTTTATAATTTTTTAACTCTATATCCATTTAATATTAGGTATAAAATTCAATCAAATCGTATAGAAAATATAATATTCTTTAATATTTATAATAACATTAAATGTGAAAAAGTGATATTTAACATAGTTTTTTCAAGAAAAACTGTTAAAACCTTCAAATGAGGGTACTTCCGGTTGTCCAATTCGAACCAAAATCTAATCAGCTCTTCGCATGGATGTAACGAAGAGAAATACGAAAGAATTATAATTTTTAGAATTATAGTATGGAAGTTATCGTAGACGAAAATTTTGTTACACACACACACACACACACACACGGACACACATACATACATACACACACACACACATACAGACATCATCGTAAAAATAGTAAAATCGTATTCTAGGGACCCTAAAACGTGCTTATTCATCAAAAACTCACCACCGAATTTTTTGACCAAAGACAATACCTTCCTTACCTAAAGGTGACGGAAGGTAAAAATAAAAAAATAAATAAATAAATAAATATATATATATATATATATATATATATATATATATATATATATATATATATATATATATATATATACTCGTGGATTAACTTGGGATTTTAGTTTTTTGCAATTTACTTCTCTCCTGATTCAATTTGCTCGGTTACGGAATGTGTAAAATAAAGTACGATAATAAATTAGATCCAGAATTTAAATCTCTAAAACATTTATTTGAAGCATTATTGTCTAAAATTAATAGGCCACTTTTGGGTAAGGAAAAACTGTTTTCCCATGTTAAACGCCTATGGCCGGTTTTCGTGATAACCTGTATACATATATAGGTTGAGTCTTTGAAATGTGCCATTACGGCTCGACGAGAATTGTTTATCATTTTTTAAATGGAATATGCTATATATTTTCATATGTTTCGAATTGAATTTTATTCACATATACGCACATATAAAGTGATTTTTTTGTTAAAAAAGACCTAATACACGCATTGCTTTATAAAGGCGTACAAAAATTATTTTATTAGTAAAAGTAAAGAATTTTTTCTGTATAACTATAACTAATGCTTTATGTTCTCATATAATTAAAAAAAAAATAATTATATCGGGTGTTCGAAAAAAGCGAATCAAATTTACTCAATTTCAAATGAATATAGCTCGTCATTTTCAAATGAAACATCTTATATTTCATTATTCAGTTGTGTTTCTTTTTGTATTATGTTTATGTTATTAGGGGTATTCTATGCCTAAAACCAATAATTTCGTAGTTTTTCATCATTTTTCTCTAAATTTATTTAAATTAAATCTAGTGTACTATGGAATGGAAATTGTGTTTTTAATAAGAAATAAATGCAATAATGGACAGTAGTTTGCATTTCCCACTTCATATTGTAATACAAGTAATTTTATATCTTGGTGCGTCATTTACACTGTGGTCGAAATTAATTCATTTTTTGTTCATATTCCTCTTCCACAATTTCCATTTCATTTATAACGCGCAAAGATAATAATACGTATTATTAATAACAAAATAGTATGCCATCTCTCCCACATGCCAACTCTTCCAATCGTTGAGGGAGAAATGGCGCAAATGTTAACACTCACGAATTTTAACAAAATAAAGGATTTGAAGATTAGAATACTACTTTACATTTTTTATTACCTTCATATTGCAATAAAATATTAAAAAATCAACTATTATTATGAGCCGGTTTCACATTTTTTAAAGGTATTTTAAATGCAAGTTTATGCAATATTTTTATACTGATACTATTTTCGTAAATAATTAAATAAAAAGATTGGCACCAGAAATAGTCATGAAAAACAACCCCCCACTTCTGTGACGTCGGAGCACATACAGTACACTGGTTTGCAAAAAAATCGCGTAGGTTCACCTTAAAAATCAAGTAACCGAGTTTTTGCCATTTTTTGACTATGTAAATAATTTAAAAATTGACACACTATTTGATAAATTTTGGAGAAAGTTGTTCATTGTATTTAATTTACCTACTATTAAATTAAGAAATGAAAGAATAACCAAGTATGTATTTGAATTTCTGTTAAATTTGACATATTAATTGACACTAGTGACATGGACAAGTTAAAAATCAAGATTGACTGAGTACAGCAAAAAATAGGTGTACGCGATTTTTTTGCAAGCCTGTGTACGTCATTCATAGTCAGTAGGAAAACAGATTACCTTATTTAAATAAATAAAAGTAAGCGATTGTATGTCATTTGTTAAATTGTAGGTAAAATATTTAATGTATATTTTGTTATATTTACAAATTTGAGGCGCATTAAAGAACAAAATCTTTTAAAATTTAGTACTTTGAAGTCATATAACAATTCTTGCAACAGCCGTATTTTACTCAAAACAGTCAATAAATGCATGAAAAAACTTAAGGCATAGGAAAACAATTAAAATGAACTAACATAGGTACCTTATTTTTAAAGTAAACTGGAAACGTTTATAGCAATACACTACCTACTAACACAAAATTCAATCCCTTCACATCCCTTACATGCAATTTGTAATTTGTATTTATATAGCTTAGAAATAATTCACATGCGCCATCTCAACAAATGCAGTGCAATAAAGTTTGCTATACTTTGTATCACTGGGTATATAATAAACAATATATTTTAGTAATATATTTTAGCTATAAACGTAAACCTACGTTCAAAATGATATAAAATATAAGGTAAAATATAATTTACAATGGCTTAACAGTAATAGTAATTCTTATTTAATGTTTTTTATGATTTTTTCTAAATTTATATTTAAGTAAGATAAGGGTATTATATTTCAAAATATATGGAAAACATCTCATGCTTGAAAATATAAGCCGCATAATGTTTACGAGGACGCGATTTAAGCTGAGCAGATAGGCGGTTCACATCTATGAAAGACTTTGCGCGCGCCTTCTCTCTTTCGCTGGGGGTTTAATCACTAGGCTGATTTATTCCCGAAGATAATATTTTATATTTAGCACAAGGAAAGACTTAGGCATGTGGTTTACAACCGTGGTGAAATACGGCGATCTGTTATGACGTTAATATCGTGAAAAGCAAATTTATTAGATAGCTTATAATAAAGCTTACGGCTAATGCCGCGGAAGGACTAACCGCAGTTAACGGTTTTTACAGGTTCAGCGCTAGTTATACTACTCCATAATACGATCATGAGTGGACCATATCGACATTGTATCGTTACGTCTTATAGACAGTTTGATTTTATGTTTTATACTTTTAGAGGTTTTAGAGTGTGCACAAAAGAACAATGTGGATGAGTTCTCATCTCTCGATGCAGTTTTTGAGGAAATAAATAACGAATCCCTTTTAAAATCTTAGATTTACAATATTAATTTCAATTCATTTATTTACTTATTGTTTTATACAATTATTGCGTAGATACCGCAAAAATACCTATACATGGGAATTCAATTTTCATGTTCTTATGCATTTTAATTATTGCTGTCAAAAAATCGCGTTGCATTTGTTCATTTCATAAAGGGCCAGTTTCATAAAAAACTTAATCGATGATTAAAATTTAGTTGGTTTCTAAATTAATTTTACCATAGCCCCGTTTTTTAAACGTTCAGTTAAATTTTATTCAATAGTAAATTTTATAAAATTAACAAATTCTTATCAATTTTTATGTTCATATGATATTTAAATCCTTATCGTCAAAAATTTACTTTGCATTTGTTCTTTTAATTCAGTTTACTAAGGAATTAAATATCAACGGACGTTTATAATACTGGACCCATATGCACATATACAAGGTGTTAATGTATAGGTGTAACATATTTATATAGTACATAGGGGATGCAAAATAGACTAACTTTTACTAATAAATTCATATCCGAAAACGCACCGGTTTCGAGCTTAGTCTCTTAGAAGAGTAATTATCTACCGTAATTTTAGCTGGTTGTGGCCTGTCACTTTAGTTACCTATTAGTTTTGTTTATTTTAACTTTTCACATTGAATTGTAGATGCATTATGAATGAACATATTGGTCGCAATTACGCTAATATGTTTAGGAAACATCCGTCGAGTATGAAGAAGACCACTGGCACGTATTCTGGCTGCAGCACAAGAAATTGCTGAAAGGATACCATTTAAAAAAATATAATTTCGTTCTGCCGTTTGAGAACCACTGGTCGAATTTTCGGTTTGTTATTATTAATAAATTAACCCCTTATTCTTGAACATTTCTTGTATATAACAATTTTTTCTAAAGTCGTTAGTTCGCCCAAAAAAGCTCTGGTTGTTTTAAAGGAAACAGCGTATATATATATATATATATATATATATATATATATATATATATATATATATATATATATATATATATATATATATGTACATATAGGGCCTGTATTATAAACGTCAATTTATATTTAATTCGTATATCTTATAAATTTGCAACACGTATTCATTAACAGCCTGTATAACATAACACAAGAATTTAAATTTACGGAACAACTAAATCATAGATTGATTATCTTATGAAATCGGCCCTAAATCTATTACGCAATAATAATAATAATAATAATAATAATAATAATAATTATTATTATTATTATAAATAATAATAAATAATAATAATAATAATAATAATAATAATAATAATAATAAGAAGCAGCAAAATAGTGCTATTATTAATAGCTTCTGATGAATATTTTATATTATTTCATTTACCGAATATTATGTAGAAGAAAATAATCATTTTTGAAAATCATCGTCGAAGCTGAATTAATAAAAGAACATTTTTTTGATATACATAGGTATTTATTAATTATATATTTGACATTTTACAAATTACAAAATAATAACAAAGTACAATTTCAATTTCAGTCTTATTGTTTGTTCACATGAATTAATTTAAATGAAAATTATTTTCTCTTGATATTGTTGATATGCCACAAATATGGATTTTGATATAACCACTGGACAAAAACAAAATAATTTATTTATCAGTTATGCTAACAAGTATCTCTTTGTGTTGGAAATTGTAAAACGCGGAATTTCAACTTAAAATTAGATTTAAAGAGGAAAAAATGCACTGTTGGGCTCTTCAAGCTAATTTGAATATTTTTTATTTTAAATGGAAAAAGGCACGAATGCTAAACTCTAATTAAATTTCATTTGAGTGTGCAAAAATATAGTCACCTGAATTTATTATTTTCAAATTAAAATTTTTCTGTTTTATATCATCATTATAGCTGCACTTTCAACGTGGCAACTGCGAAACAACAAACAATGAATAAATGAATAATTTAATAAATACATAAAAATCTTTTGGAAAGTAATAAAATAAAATTTAAAAATATACTTATTTAAAATAATTTGATTGATGGGTTAAGCTAGTTATATTAAATATATATTTTTTAAACAATCAATTAGATTTTTAGACATTTTGCACATTTAAAAAGACTTACTTCATATGAAGATAAATATTTTAAAAAGGCAATTTGAGCATAATTCAAAAAAAATCAAAATGTTTATAGTGGTAGAGATTTAGAAATCATTTTCTCATTTTGCGCGTAATATATGCCCAGAAATTATGTGCCCGTTTTATGAAAATTGTTAATTACATTTTTAATTAACAATACACGGATGTTTCACACATAAATTTGGGCGGCAGAATGGCGCTATGTATCACGTAGCAAGGACAAAAGGGATAAAACTAAGGGCAAAGTCATAGGCCCGGGAAGGGCTGGAAATTCTAAAGAAGCCGCACTTGACGACGAACGAACAAATTACAAAAGAGATGAAAAGATTAAAGAAAGAGAAGCAAAATAAGGCAGCGGCCACTTTCAACCTAAATTAGGAAACTGCTACAAAAAGGACATTCTTTGAGAAAAATATTACGCAATTAATATCTTTCTCCATATTTGATAGTTCTCTGGTCTCATGCAAGAGGATTCGGCTGGTTTGTTACTGTTATTCGCATGATTTACTGTTATGTAGCTTCTAGCTCAAAGTAAAATGTTTTATAGTTGCTATGAATAACGCCTCTTGACTTCAAAATAAGTGAATATGAAAAACAGGAAGGAATTAAAAATTTACGTCCTCCACAAAATATTTAAAATACTACGTAAAAAGATTGTGTAATTGTATAATAAAACTAACATACGAAGTTGGTTATAAATAGGGTTAACCTGATTTAAATCATTTGCCTGGCAATGTATTTAACAAATCTTTTGCTTTTAAAAAATCATGTTTGTTTTTTCCGCTCTGGTTATAAAATTAGTTGGGATTGCTACTACAGTTTTTATTATAAAATTCATTACAATTTTTTTAAATTTTTTTAGTCAATCGTTTTAACAAAAGTCAAACATCTTTTAAATTATTAGAAATAGAAAACAAATTTGAAACGATGGTGGATAAAAAACTTAAAATATTGAATGAAAAATTTTCATCTTGCAGTTAACATTCCAATTTACATTTGCAAAATTTTATGTATGTATTAACGGGGAAAAATTGCTACTGAAAATTAAAAAGTGTAAAATTGCAAATTTATTAAAACAGGCCACTCTGGAGCATCTTTATAAACAATATTTGATTTGATTTAGTTTTTCTAACAATAATTCTTGTAGGTAACTAAACACGAGAAGGACAAAAAAATATTTTGGAGGGAATTTTCATTTTCGATTAATTTTTAGAATATTATGTATGAAACTTTCAGGTTAGTTTATGAATATGGTCAGAATTAAATAATGTAGGTATATAAGTTTACGGTGCAAGAGCTGAAAACTTTATCGACAGAAAAAATATATTTACACATTTGAGACAATAAAATTTACTATAGAAAATTATTACCTTTTTAGTTTGTTAGAGTATAAATACAAGGAAAGCTCTCTTGAGCGGACTCTTATGGTCGTTTACGTCTACAGTGCGGACTCTAAGGAAAATACAATCTCATTATATTAGAGAAGTATTGGCCAGCTCAAAAAGTCTCATTCCTCTTTTTATCACTCATTACAAAAACTTCTCTTGCTGTTTTCAAATAATGCGCCCTGACGTTGAAAGGAATTCATTCGAATTTTTAAGATAGGAGCTTCACCGAACATTCTAGATCACATTTTGTGTCATCCGTATCCGGATTTTGGAATCCGCGACCATCCAAGAAGAAAGTCCGTTTAATAGATTAATTTATTAGCAAAAGTAGGATTTGCTATGGTCTCACAAATACATCCACTTAAGAAAAATGCCCGCTTACAACTGCACATAAACTACAATTGGTTTTTCATCATTATTTAATAGCCCATGAGAATTTTTAGAATAACAAAAGCACATCTAACATTACTTACAATATGTTCAATTTCAATTTGACCAAAAGCGTAGTTAAAGTTATAACTTAATTAATTAGAATATTATATTAACACGGTATTTATTAAAATAGCATTTTTAAAGTACAATGAGAACAATAACTTTTGCGTTGGTTTGTTATATTCATTATTAGAGACATACTCATACGTGTTTAGGTTATTAAATATTCAAATTTAACATTTCTTTGTTTGTGACAATTTTACCACCCCAGGATAATGATTTGCTTAAAACATGAAAACATTCTGTTTATTCCCCTATCAAGAACACAACTCACTGGCTGAGTAACGAAGCTTGCAAAAACTCAAAAGTAAATTTTAATTTCAAATCACATTCATAAACTTGTCGCATCCGCCCAGTTTTACAAACAAACACAGAACTCGGATACATAACAATTTTTCGAGGGCTTAACGACTGATCTTCCTTGATTTTCAGAGCGTGAAATTATTATCATGGTCGCTCAAGTGCGAAGATAAATATTTTCTAAATTGAAAAGTATATGAAACCTGAGTGACAAAGATGAACAGATAGAGAAAGAACGGAGAAAACAAAGAGGACAGATAACGATGTGATTTCTCGATAGCAGCGACAAGAAAGGGCGTTCAGTGATAAATAAAAACATGAGAAAGCCCTTTAACGAAAGGGCTGCGTCTTGCGTCTTGATGGAATAGACGCACTGCACTGTCACATCCGTTCTTCTATACCAGGATCGTATTGTGAGTTTTTTTTTGTATCCTTTTTATTGCAAATCTTGATATGCTCGTTCTCATTTTTCTTCAAAGAAAGGATTTGTACACACAAAAATTGCAGGTTCATTGTAACGAAATAAATGATCACGATGAGCATAAGTTTTATATGATACGTATCTATTGTTACAAATTTAGAAAATCAATAAAGTTTTAATGTTTCTCAAATAACAAACAAAATATAAAAAAAAACATATTTTCAAATACTAGTGTCAATGTTAATAGTCCACAAATTTGAAAAGTGTATAGTAACTGTAATAGCAGCAAGTTTAAAATTTAAGATGATATCTCGAAATAGTAACAAAATTGTTTATTGCACTTAATTCAATTTAATTATGTATTTAATATCTGCCCATATTTACAATTTTTAGCCATGTCAATTACAATATGTAGGAGAGTAGGAGGTGTACAAACACAAACAGCTTTTCTACAAGAGCTACATTAAATTAATACAACATTTCTTCAACAAAGCCTACATTAAATGCCAAGTAAATCCCAAATAATATTATTATGAACTGTGTACCTATAAACCAGATTGGCACAACCAGCAATGGGCCTTTATGATGATGATTATTATATTATTAAAGAACCCGACCTCTTTGTATATTTGAATTATTCATTACATATTCTATATTTAGAAATAAGTTAAATGTTTGATGTCTTTATCAAAAATTAAGAAAAGTTTAATATGTACCTAAGTTCATGACATATACATTTGCTGAAACCTCGAATCAAATGTGAATGGTTAGAAAATATTTTTTAATGGATTTATAATCAACAATCTTTGCAAAATATATTATACCTGTAGAATATCTATGTAAAATAAACTGGAGTAATTAAATAAATAAATAAATAAATATATCATCACGGCATATTACCCATTGCTGGAGTCTCGTGGCCATATGCCCGAGTGTCTGGTCGTGAATCTGGTGACCCGAGTTCGGTGCCGACCCACTCCAAAATATTTCGAATTTTAAATGGCACAAAATGTGATCCCGTGTTGTGCACTCTCCACGCCAGCAATGAGTGACCGTGAGGTAACGTCTGGTAAACGCCAGCACGGTACAAATATATTCATCATTACCGATATCTGTGTACAAAAGCAGATTGGTACACCCAACAATGAGTAATATGTGATGATATATTTATTTATTTATAAAATGGAATTGCTATCCAATTTTAGTAAGAAAGTAACGATATTTGCTGGTTTATTTATAGACGGACATCCTGTCTACACGTCCACACCTACATACATATATACATAACGGTATAAGAGTAAAATAAATCGAAGAAAGGGAACATGGAAAAAGCAAAAATAAAATACGCGACGTGGCATCAGTAGCTAGCAACTACTGTCTGTAGCACCATGCAAGGCCATACACCATGTGTTTACCGAACGCCTCGTCCGTGAAATTGAATTAGGCGGGACAGGGGTGGTTGAAAGGAGAAAGCTTTTTGTGCAGAGTGAGGATGAGGATATGTTTGCACTTGGCCCGTATTGCCATACATAGGAAATCCCACGTTAAGAAAAAGCTCTATGCAAATTTATAACGTTTACAATATGAGTTGAGGAAAGTTGTTTAGAAATTATGTAATAAATAAAAATATAATAGTCACCTATAAAAAATTCTTTTTTTATGTGAGATATTTTGTAAATTGGAAAAAAAAAACAAAACGACATTTAAAGCATATTCTTAAAGGCGGTCTATTGTTTAAATTACACAATTTTTTATTATTTCCAGAAATCTAAATGATGGCAATCGATATCTTTATGGACTATATTTAATCTAGAAATAGTTAAATATACATTATGATACTTATTTGCCGGTTTTTAAAATATCTTACACAATAATGGACCGAATTCAGCACTCTTTCTTTAGTTTAGTAAACACATGAAATAGCTTGCATCTTTTTCTTATTAATGTATCATTGTATTCATGTCTCTCTTTATTATTTTATAATTAGATAAACTTCATTACATAATTAAAGTGCCGAATTTAGCCGATTGTGAATAGTTTTAGCCGAATATGAATAGTTTTAGGTTAGTGAAGTTGGCGGTGCCATATTAAAATTATCATATTATTTGTGCTATAATTTTTAGCTCATTTTTGATGTATACATCAATTTTTTTGCTGCTTACCAAAAGAAGTTATAAACAAATATAATAATACCCGCTAACTTCACGTAGCACACCCCTTGTGTAAAATGAAAAGTTTTTTGCGCTATATTTTTTTGCTAATTTTTGCTGTATACATCACATTTTTTGCTGTTTACCACAAAAAGTTATAAACAAAAATAATAATACCAGCTAACTTCACGTAGCATACCCCTGGTGAAAATGAAAAGTTTTTTGTGCTATAATTAATTTTTGTTTATGTATTTGCTGTATATATCACATTTTTGCTACTTACTGAAAAATAAACAAACACAATAGTATATGCTAACTTCACGTGTACTGATGGGCCAATTCCCGAAAATGAATGATGAGGAACAATTCCAAAAGAATATACTCTTAGCACCACAACATTTGAAAAGAAAACCCAGGAAACAAGTCTAGATATTTTTCTCCGCAAATCTTAATTGGCGAAATTTTCGGGAATTTTCCCAGGAAAAAACGAAATTCTTTGCGGGAATTTTGTAGTGGTACATCACTACTCACGTGCCATTATAGTTCAAGGTATGATAAAAAAAAACTGAAAGAAGTTATAATCTGAAATATATTCTGCACAACCTGTCAAGTTGTGAATGTTGTGGGACTGTAAAGCCGAACAAATACGAACCAGCGTCTTGATAAATTAAAATCTAAATATTGAGTTGTTCGAAAAAACAATATTTGCTGCCATAAATGACGTTGAATTTGCAATAACTGGTGTAGTACTTAGATATTTAGAAATTCATGAGGGTGAAATTAGCAGCCGATTCGCGTGTTGTAAACCCGCCTCACACTGAACGTATATACGAACTACTAAGACCGAGTATGTTGTAATGAATGATACAAAACTCTGTAATATCGAAAAAAAATTGACAGATAGATTCTTGTGAGACAAAATATTCTATTGGTTCAGCTCCAAAATTATCCTCTTTTGACAAAGAAAATGACTTGTATCACAAGAATCTATCTGTCAAAATTCTTTCGACATTTCAAATAGAGTTTAAATGTATATCTACGCTTTAATGTAATTTAGAGACACAATAACAAAATGTAGATGAAACAAAAGTGTAAATTACAATAATATAATATTATTAAATTTACGACAGTGTTTACAAAAACTTCACATTTATGTCTTGATCCAAATATGCGGTATGTTCAAAATAAAATTATATGAATATTATATTACACTTCTTTTTAATAATATCCTTTTATTGTTACTAACAAAATGCAATAACTATACCATCCTGAAGATCCGTAGGACAATTTGTATTAATTAATTACCGTAAAAATTTTGTCATCTGACAAATATATTTTTTAATTGTTATTAAAGATAATCTTTGTTTCAAATTTGGCTAATATTATCCCTATATTGTTACTAATAAAATTCAATAACTATATTATCCTGAAGACCCGTAGGACAATTTGAATGAAATAATTACTGTAAAAATTCTAAAACCAGTGAGAAATAATTATTATTTTTGCTTATAACATTTTGTGGTAAACAGCAAAAAATGTGATGTGTGCAGGAAAAATTAGCAAAAAAATAAAAGAAAAATTTATAGCACAAAAAACTATTTATTTTACACTAGGGGTCTACTACGGGAAGTTAGCAGGTACTATTGTTTTTTGTTTATAACTTTTTTTGGTAAACTGCAAAAAAATTGACGTGTACAGAAAAATGAGCAAAAATTATAGCACAAAAATTATGATGAGTTTAATATGTACTTGATGTCTTCACGGATCTAATAGTTTTATCAAATGATTATGTATATGCACCGATACCCATATGTATTTCTCGATCAAAACGTAGGTATATTTAAGGTGTTTTTACTTTCGATGCTTACTGGGACTCTCAAATTATGAAATGAAAGAATTTATAAAAAATTTCATCATTTTTTTTTATAAAAACTCAAAATTTCAAATGATTTATTTGAAAGAAGAATATAAGTAAAATACGGTTACAAGTTTATTTAGAGTTTAAATAAAATAATAATAGAATAATACATAAAATATTTATTAGACCATTTGTAGAAAAAGTTACCTATGAAATACTTACGTTCCTGTCTTGAAAAATTACCATGACATCGTTTTATAGAACGTTCCGGGTACAAAAAAAATCAATGTTTATTATCTAAAATAGCATTTAGTATTTCCACTGGAACGGCCAAAATATCTGTTATCTAGATCTAGAATTATCAAGTAATCCTAGTTCTACAGTCTTAATCTACGTTTCAGCCACTGAATACCCTTGTAATCATTAATTATACAGCTATATCATTTATCTCTTATGTATTGTAATTTGGGATTCAGGCTTATAAAGAGTTCAATACTTTTACGTATACCAGACCAATATATCGTATTCTTTAAATGAAGTAAGTGTCTCAACAAATTTAGCCCGTTAACCAATACATAAAAAAATTCAATTGAAATTTTTGTTATTAGACATTAGAGTAGGTATGCAATATTTCCTCAAATTCATAATAGTACATTAAAAAGTAAGTATCATAAACAATTGAATTTTCACATTTTGACATTTTATGTATAGTGTGTTGTAAATTTTGTCTGATTGTATTGTACGTACACATTAATACTGTGAAAAATCCTGACGATTACTTATTTGACCCTCTCGATATGTGTAAACTTACAGAAAAAGTAGAAGAAAATTTTAGAGAATTAATAGAATTTTCAATAACATTAAGGCAGTAAATTTCTGGAAGTTTGGAGCGGAGATTAGAAGAGAGTTCTAAAAAAAGAGGAGGAAAATCCTGAGCATTGGTAAGAGAATTGGAGGAAAGTTCTAGAATTGCGGAGAGAAATTCCGGTGCACTGGAAGAAGAAGTCATGGAACATTCTAGAATATTGGAACAGGATTTTATGAGAGTTTTAGAAAAGTCGAAAAAGATTCTGGAATTCTGGAGCAGAAATTGGAACCACAATAATTGGAGGTGAATTCTGGAAGAGTAGAGGAAATTGTAGAATTATGGAGCAAATGTAGGAGCGGAAATTGTAGGGGAATACTGAAAGAACTGAGGAAGACCTTCAGGTATTTGCGGCCCACGTGGGTCGTTTGGTTCGTCTCGCACATTATGCGGGTTCGGACAGCGTTTGGAGTCCCTAGCCACGCAAGCACCCATCTACGCTATGCAGTTCGAGACAGTAAAACTCAGCAAGCACTGCGCTTAGCTCGCTCAAAAACTATATAGACGCACTGTCATATGTATTCAATTATAAATTCTGAACACCTCCAACAAACTGGAAGGTGAAATAAAGGCTTGGCAAGTATGAAACTGCTCGCAAACTGGCCAAGTCCACCAAGAAGATCCGAAGTATAAGGGAGCCTTGAAGGTCTAAGAGGAGCAGATTATGCAGATGGCGATGGAGTATATGTATAGAAGGATGGGAAGCATTATGCTATCGTGTTTGATTTCATCGGAAAGGATTTCTTCCAGTATTACAATGAGGTTAAGAATAAAACCTCAGAGGACGATTTATTCGACCGGTTGAACACACAGATCATGGACTAACATCTGGATGGGGGATGGTCTCAACGCCAAAGTGTTCTGTACCAACAAGGCTTCGCGGACAGAAAGAAGAACTCAAACGGACCATCGAATGCCACTGGTTTTTAAAAACGCCAAGGGTAATACGCGGATTTCGTCGTTAGGAACTATTCCGAAGACGAAACAGTCTTAAGGAGGGGGCAGTGTAATGTACGAGTACCGCCGCGCTCAGCCAGCGTCTAAGTTAGTAGATGACGTCGCGTGCAAGTGGCGAAATAAACAAACGAGTCTTGACCTGTTTAATTACTTCCAGTCGCCTGAAGCTTTTGTATTCGATTTTATTATCGGGTAGAATGGTCGAGAGCTATCCAGAAGGTAACGGCAGCTATATAAAGAGACGCAGCTATGCCCAAGAACCAGTTACATAGTCAGTCAGTGAGGCGGTTAATGAGTTTAGTAGCGTAGCAATATCGTGGCGAGCGTGTGCAGTATAGTATCGAATGGAGTACTCGGGAAGTTACTGGTATACGGGATAGCTGTGAAAGTGAATACTCGGTAGTTTTTAGGAGTGTCGGGAAACTAGAGTATACGGGGACAGTAACGGCGAGTGGAAGTGGATATTCGGCAGAGGTATCAAAGAGTTGTGGCATACAGCCAGTCGGTGGTACTGGATCGGAAGTCAAGTAGTAGAGTTGTAGATAGTTCAGAGAGTTGAAAGGAGTGAATTTTGTCCGAGCAGTTAAGTATTCAGACGCTGTGTAAGTCAGTTGAGTATACAGATGCCGTGGGTCGGACAGTTGAATGTGATATAAATAAGTGACATAAATAGTGATATAATTAAATAGTGACATAAATAGCGTGAGAATAAATAGTCGTGTTAAATGTTTAAATATATAAATAATCTTAGTTTTTAAGAAATTAGTAATAGTTTTTGTATTTTATTAGTATTTGATATTTGTTTAACCATAGTAATAGTCATTGTTATTATCTTTTGATATTTATTTACCGTTCAATAAACATCGATTTTAATTAATAATAATTCTTTGATTTTTAAACTTCACCAAAATAAATAAAACGTTACAATACATTATACATTGTATCAAACAGTGCGTTTATAGATTTAAACTACGTGTTTGCAGTGTTTTTATCATGGGGGTAGGAATAAATATGGAGGGAGTATTTGCAATCGCTAGTGAAGCATCTTCCCCCTCTACAATGTGTAGATATGGGTGTAACTTTAGTTGAAGTTACAAGGTTGTTGCTGTCAACTCTTGAACTACTATATGTAAGCTTTCTTGCAATAATATTAAATTCTTCATTCAACATAGGTAATTATTTTTAGATTTTAATTTATACTGTTCCCATTAGTTGAATTTTCAAGTGTTTTACATCATGATTAGTTAAAAACTAGTCGTTGAAATTTATCAGTATAAGAAAACTATTTATGATAAACATTTATCATGATTTAAATGTTTAACAATATATATATATATATATATATATATATATATATATATATATATATCTTGTCTGCATTTTGTGTATTATGTAATAATAAATAATTTAAAAATCTAATAAATTGAATAACAACTGTAGTTTCTTACAAATTACCTTCTTCCTAGCCTAGATCTATTGATTTAAATAAATAATGTAAAATATAACCGTATCGATCACAGGTAAGTAGATTTTTAATTATTTATAATAATTTTTCTATATCCCAATTTCTTCTAAACACATATTTGCTGAAAAATATGTATGTTTGACATTACTATAAACAAAATATTTCAATTTCAAATATTTAATTTTTTATTTGCCGCGCGAATTCTCACAGCAATGTGTATTAGAAGGAGGAGCTAAAGTACATGCGTCCGTCCCCACGGTTCTTCACTTCCCAGGCCTTTAGTTCAAGTTTAGGCTCTCTCCATATTTACTCCTACCTCCATGGCTTTTATAGGCTGATAAAAATACCGAAATAGAAAAAGATTATTACAACACTGTACGTGTTAATAGAATTGTGATTTATGTTAATCGGACCTATTCATTGTAGTATACAGTAATATATATATATATATATATATATATATATATATATATATATATATATATATATATATATATATATATAAGAATTATTTTAATGACTTATAAAAGTTATTTCGTTATTGTGAATTTATGTACGCTGCAGTACAAATGCGTATGCCAAACTTTCTGTACTAACAATAACTACTAATATTAACTATACTAATTGCGTATTGTATACGAGGCTTAATCCAAAATGTAATTTCCCAAAAAAATACGTTAGATTAAAAAGTATCTCGACATTTACTAATTACTCCGTTTTGTCGCTATTATTACTTCCCGCTTCCCTTGGTAAAGGAAGGTATAGGGAACGTGCTAAAAATCGCATATCGAGATTTTGGTAAATAAGCACATTTTAAAGTCGCTGGAATTTTTATGTTTATTTAACAATTAGAACAATTGTCATATTATATCATGCAAAAGAATTTAATACAATTGCCAGCATTAGTAAATATGTAGGTATGTATTTAAGTTAACAAAAATTAAATAACGGGAGGTAACTGTGTTGACCACATCAGTTTTTTTCTTCATAACGTTTTATCGAAAAGATAAACGGTTAAAAATTATCAATTTGTTACTAACCTCATTCGATTAAGGAAGGTTAATGTTATGTATTTATACGTTTAATTTAGGTGCGTTCACTGAGTCTACCACAATAGACTAGCAACATGTTGGCACAGGCTAAATAGGTGTAAAATGCTAGACAATTTATAACCTATATTTTCGAATGACAAATTTGTGTAATTAAATAAATAAATGTGTACTCTATAATAGTAGTAGTAGTAGTAGCTAGATAATATTTATGGATATTGAACGTAGGTACCTTTTAGTAATTCAAGAAATAAAATAAGATAGATATAGATTGAGTGCTTTATGTTCGACATAGCATGACTAACCAAAGAGTGGCTACGCATTGTAGGTATAGAAAGAGAAAGGTCTCTTTTCTTTGGTACTCAAATATCGTTACTATAGCTGAGAACGGATATTTTTGATTACAATTCGAATATAAATATAAATTTGAATAAATTCGAGAAATTTTAATATTAAACTACAATAAAATTGATATTGTGATTATGATATTGGAATTTAAGATGAAAAACATTGTTGTGAAATAAAAATCAAATATAGTCTCTGCTTAACAAAACAAGTAAGTGGTAAATCGTGAAATTTGCACAAACATAATTTATTTTCGAATGTCAATTAATACACTTTTTGTGATGTCTGTAATTATGTTTTTTGAATTAATATATGCAGTCCAGCCACTTTCGTAAAAATAATACATAAATTTATAATTCTTGTACATTTCTTAAATAAGAAAGATTTTTTTACATTCCATTAAAACAATTTATGTCTTTCTTTCTTTGTAATTTTTCAAATAATTAAATGCTTTTCTTTATGTCTTCCTTGAAGGCATTTGTATTCCCCGGATGTAGAAAGAAAACGTCTTAGTTGGCGTAAACTCGTAGTGCTTTTATTTGAAAAGTTCTTTCATTAGTTGTAAGTTTGACTGCAGGTGTTCTATCAATTTAAATTCTCACTCATTTGCTGTTTTGGTCGTCTGATTGACCGAACAAAGACAAAAGTTATCCTGAACAAAGCGTCTTCCTTTTAAAGTTTCCTATGAAACCAATCAGGAGCTCTAGTTCTTCAACTTCTGTTTCCGTTCTGCTGATTCATAAGATTCATTAAATGAAATCACGTAGTAACAATTGTTATTTCAAGAGAAGTTCCAACTAGTAAGTCTATTGCACATATTTCATTTTAATTTATGTTTATTTTTTCTAATTAAATAATAATTTAAGCTTTTTTATACGTTTATTAAGTACAATAATAAATCAGTAATATAAGCTAAAGTAACAGATAACGTCCGAATGTGAAATAATATAAAATTTTATTTTGCAAGTATTATAGTTTTTTTTTAAAAAAAAACTCGTATATCGGCGCAACAAAGCGGCGAACTGAATAGCGACAATTCAAGACAGCGAATATTCGTTAGATTTCCATTTTGTAAAATAGATATAATCTTATTTATAATGAAAGTTTAATGGTCTAGCTCTAGCGGCAGTAGGGGCCCGTTTATCAGGGGTCTCGCTAGACTCCCGGACTATACGGACAAATGTTCTCGTGTCTACTTGTCCACTTTAAAACAAAACAAACATCAAATACTTCTTTAAGTGATGCACGTTGTATGTATTTATTTGTCCTTTAATTATTAGTAAAAATATCTGTAGGTACAGTTTAATTAATAAATTACGCTAAATTTTGTCTATTTTTACCTTCCGTCACCTTTAGGTAAGGAAGGTATTGTCTTTGATCAAAAAATTCGATGATGAGTTTTTAATCAATAAGCACGTTTTAGGGTCCTTAGAATACGAATTTACTATTTTTACGATGATGTCTGTATGTGTGTGTGTGTGGATGTGTGTGTGTGTGTGTGTAACAAAATTTTCGTCGGCGATAACTCTAATACTATAGTTACAAAAATTATAATTTTTTCGTGTACTTCTTCGTTACATCCATATGAAGAGCTGATTAGATTTTGGTTACATTTGGTCAACCGGAAGTACCATCATTTGAAGATTTTAACAGTTTTTTCTTGAAAAAACTATGGTAAATATAATTTTTTCACATTTGATGTTATTATAAATATTAAAGAATATTTTATTCTCTATACGATTTGACTGCATTTTATACTTAATATCAAATGGATATAGAGTTAAAAAATTATAAAGCAATTAAATTTCATAAAATAGCCATAGCTATGGAAACAGCTACTATGTTAAGAAAATTATGATTGAAAGATGTCAGTGTCAAGTGAAATTGACATAGTGTGTTTGTCTTATAATTTTTACTGGAAATATAGGATCTTTTGCTTTCTGTATGGAATTTGTATAAAATACATACAACTGCTTTAAGGTAATGTACAAGAAATAATAATAATAATAATAAATCTTTTATTTCTGCAGATTCATTACACTGTATATAGAAAACGTCACAAAATAATAATTTTCTGTATGAAATTTGCATAAAATACATGCAACTGCGGGAAGGTAATGTACAAGAAATAGAATATTTAATTTAGCAAGGAACTTTCCGTATGAAATTTGTACAAAATACATAGAACTGACGGAAGGTAATGTGCTGGCCACATCAGATTTTTTATTTATAAATTATATTACAAGTGATAATGCAGAATAAAATACGTTCCATCAACGTCATATTATACAGGAGGTTTCAAAACTTCGTATACAAACTTTAAGAACCTCCGCAGACTACCGATTTTTGATCGACGACTGTTTAATCGGTTGCTTAATTCCAATGACGACTATAGTGATTCCGAACCGTTGGATGTGCGCGCTCACTATAATCTTAATAGTAATTAAGCAACCGATTAAACTGTCGGCAGATCAAAAATCAGTAGGCTGCGGGAGCTCTAAAGGCATACAGTACTCACTAAAATGAGTAAATAAAACTTATTCAACATATGCCTGATCTTCAACTGTTTCCGAGAAAAAGGCCATTTTATATTAGAATCAAAGAAAAACTGACAAAAATGATCCAACAAAATTTTGTCTATGCCATAGACTCTAAAAAGACAATAAAATTTTATTTGAAACATTTTTCTTAATAGTTACGAAGTTACTTGATAATTATGTCATATGTTACTAAGTATAATTATTTGACTTTTTTTAAACAAAAGAACATCCAAGATGACCCATCAAAGGTAAACATAAAATCTCATTATATGTACTTGAAATAGATTTAGTATTTTAAGAAATTATTTGAAATAATTGAAAATAAAAGTATTTTATATTTTGACTTGAAATACTCTTCAAAAGTATTTAATTTTTTAATACATTAAAATATTATTTATATGAAATACAAATTTTTAATATTAGTAACACATTTATGATTTGAAATACATTTATGTATTTAAAATAGAAACCCTACGTTATATGTGGTCTGATCAAGCTTTTTTAGTCTGAGAAAGTATTACAACATTTGTGCAATGCATCGGTTGTCAGTATTTCGACAACTGTTCAAAAAATGTTGTACTCGTATGTTCATGTAACATTTTTGCTCGTACGTAGTGACGCAGTGGTGAACATATCTCTTCAACAAATGTCTAATATTATGTAACTTTCTTCACTAGTTCAGAGAAAACTGTTATAATTTTGCATTATTTTAGTTAACAATGTACGTATCTAAAGAAAATACATATTAATTAATCAAATAATTAGTTATGATTTTTATTCTGATTATAACTAATACACCAGCCATTAAAACACTATTGTAAAATTTTGAAAATATATACTATAGATTAATAAAATATTAAACCATACATTCGGATTTGCTATCGTCGACTGAGCCCTGAGAACTTCTTTTTCAAATCAAGTAGGTATATCGACGTATTTATATGTAGGTATATATTTATATATGTATGCTGAGTATGCTGCTGCTATAGCTTAGACATTTATTTTTATACAAAATAATTTCCATATCTGTGACGGAAATGAATAAACGAACGTTCCCAGTCCACCGTCTCTCATCGAATGGTTCGCTGTTTAGTTCGCGGTACGGGTGTGTACAAGGAGTAAAATACTCTCTTTAAACCCGTTCTTTATTAAATCAAATAGAGTAAAGAAATATATAATTTTCTTTGAGCAAATGAAGATATTTAAATAAAATTATTCGTTGCGGAAATCTGTTCAGCATTGCGTACATACTAACTGCAAGATGTTCGCAAACATCCTTTGCTGATTTACTGAAATACAGAAAACCGATGGAACGTGCAAATGTTAGTTGTTCACGTTGCATGTTCGACGAAATGTTGCAACAGTAAACTCGGTTCGTCGTTTTGTTGCGCCAGTGTATAAGAAACATAAACCTACAATGATAACGCAGAATATTATTGCGTGAATGTTAATTACCTCATTTAAATAAAATAAATTAGATTTCTGGAAAAATATAATATACAGACTTTACCAAGATTAACTTAAAATTTAAGTAAAGAACTTAAAAACGAGTGAACAAGTTCATGTAAATACAATTTAAGTAATACAGTTTTCTTGAAAAATTTGCTTAACAAAATGTCCTTGATCCTGTAGGCAACCGCTACAACACAGATACAATTGCAGCTCAACACTGTTCCAGTATTATTACTTCACAGGCCTAATAATATAGTAGTAGTAGTAGTAGTAATATTAATAATAATATTTTATTTGTCCATTTGATCACATGATATATATATGACACAATACACAATATGAATTAAGTACAGTTAAAATGTAATTAACATGGATTATCAAAATATTCTTTAACAGAGTAGTAACAATTAGTAATCAATTTTTGTTTTAATTTAAATTTATGTTGTAATATATTTCCACAGTTTTTATTTCATCAGACAGGCTATTGTACAATGAAATGCCCCAGTAGTAAGGGTCTTGTTCAAAAAATTCAGTTCTATGCTGTGGAATTTGCACATTTTAACAAATTTAGATGTATTCTCTTTGACAAATATCAAAACATGAAAAATAAATAATGATGGAATAGTAAGAAATTTATTATTAAAAATTCTTTCGGAACTCATAATACTGTAAGAATAATACAACCTTTTTAGTTTTTGTTCTGTATTAATTAAAATACAGAACATAAACTAAAAGGGTTGTATTAATCTTAAGAAAATTATGTTTTACAAATGTTTCTCTATATGATTGTATTAATGTATGTAATTGGTACATACCTATATCTAATAGCACGTTTTTGCAGTTTAAATACTCTAATGATGGACTCCATATGAAAATAGTGACATAAATTTAGAAAAATAATAGGATATTACAATTTTTATATTACAGATTAAACTCAAACTTTTAATTGCATAACAAATTTAGATAAATTAGTACAAAGTTAGTTAATATGCAGTTCCCAAATAAGACTTCTAGTTATTAAAAGACCGAGTACTTTACACTTATCCAGCTGATGAAGAGATGAATAATTATAAATTATTAAAAAGCTTTGACATTCGGTACTTTTGTTGTAAATTGAAAAATTCACAAAAACTGATTTAGTTACATTTACTAAAAGTGAATTATCTTGGAAATATTTATGCAGCTTGTTTAACTTATCATTAGCACATAATATTACACTGTTTGGATTTTTATACTGTACAAAAAAGAGAAATATCATGTTTTTTTCCCTGAAACCATGTTCTTCAGAACATAATATTTTAAATTTTGTTATGAACGATAATATTTGGTTTAGCATTGCTTTCTCAAAAAATTGTGAAATACCGATACCTACAAATGATATTGGTCTATAATTTTTCATATCTTTATTATCACCTTTTTTATACAGAGTTCAGAGATGTCACTTTTGTCAAGTTAAGAGTTTCTGGGAAACAACCTGTTCTAAATGATTCATTTTAATAAATGTTAGAGGTATTATTATAAAGTTATAAGTTTTCTTAAGGTGAGTACTAGAAATATCATCTATTCCCGAAGAGTACGAGTTATTTTATGAAATAATGTATTCTTCTACTTCATGTTTATGTATATAATAATATACTTGGCGATTGAGAAACATTGTTATTTGAAATGTTACAGAAACGTTCATTGAAACTGTTTACAATGTCTATTTTGTTGGTAACATGTTCAACATTTATAGCAAAAGACTGACGTAGTGATTATTTTTTAGTGCTATGTAGAGTATTATTAATTATTTGCCAAGCTGGTTTACTTTTATTTTCAGATTTTCTGTAGTAATCCTCGGTGAATTTATATTTAGCTAATCTAACAATTTTCAGATATACTGTTTTATATTTATTATAACATTGTACACTAAGTCCTTTATTTTTTTATTTAAATTTTAAACAAATCTTTGAGATTTTGTCCAGATTATCTTATACCGTTTGTTATCCATTTAGCACGTTTGTTGTTACATTTAGATTTAATCGTAGATTTAGGAAAAAAAAGCTTGGAAGTAATAGTTATAAATCACAAAAAACACCTAGTAAATTGTTCGGTAACATTATTCTGGTTATAAAATTCACACCATGATTCACGAGAATGACACCAGTTGAAAATGTTTATGTTGTCTTCACTAAAGTGTCTATATAGCTGTGATTATTATATAACACACTGTTATTGCACTTATACACAAATTGGCACGAGTGATTAGACAGTCCATTGTACTACACTGACAGAGCACAATTGTTCATAAATAGAAGTGAAAATATTGTCTATGCAACTGCAACAACTAGAGTTAGGGGTAATTATTCTTATCGGTTCTTTAACTGTTTGTGAGTCCTACGGATAAAAATAATTCATCCAGTTCTCGCTGATATTTAGAGGCTTCAAAAAAGTGTACATTGAAGTCTCAGCATATAATTATTTTATCTGTATTATATTTTTCGAGAAAAGCCATAAGTAGATCACTAAATTGATTGTAGAATTGTTGAAGAACCAAGCGGCCGATAAACACACATAACAATACGTAACATGTGATTTAGAAATAATTTTATTGCAGCACATTCAAATATTGCCTCTATGCAGAATCTTGACACATGTATCTTATGTGCATGCAAACTTGCTTTACAGTATATTAACATTTCTCTACGAGTTAGTGATGTTCTGCAGAAAGAAGAAATAAGTTCATAATTGTTTATGTAAAGGCACTGCAGTTGAATTTCTGTTTGCAAGTGCCCACTGAGACATAATATATCAATATTATAGTCCTGTAGGAAGACTTTTAAGATGTCTATTTTGTTATAGTTTTAATCATTTCAGTATCCGTGTCGGTCATCATGGTTATTGAGTATACTTTAGGCCAAAATTCCGGATTATTAATAGTATGATGAAAATTAAGAGTATATCCTACTTTAAAAGAAGTATATGCCCCTTTCGCTTTAAGTTGATCACAAGAAAATTTATAATTTGCATTTTTTTCCTTTAAATATTTAGTTTAAAATTTGGTCTATAAACCATCTGTTCAGATGCGGATAGTTTATTATTACTATTACCGCCTGTTCCTATTTCTATCATTCGTTTTTGATTGCTTTGTCGTTGTCTGTTTTTAACTTCTTGAAATTCTTCATCATTTTTACTAGGCTGTAAAACATTATTGTCGTGTGTTTGTTTATTTAATTGCTCAGCGGTTGTAATTTTAACTTGTTGAGTATTTTTATTAATTACTGATTGACCTTGGCCTTGATTGAATACAGTTGAAGAGCTGTCTTTATTTATGTCATATTTTGACACCTGTTTACGACGAAATATTGCAAGATCTTTGTATTTTTATTGTTTGTATTTCAGCTAACTGTTAGCAGCTGACTTTTATTTGAAAACATCTAGTTCTTCTTTTACGTTAAGGTATTTGGTGTCGCTCTCTTCGAAGAGTTTTTGATATGTGGCGCAATAAAATTAGGTACACACGCTCTACTTCTTGAAAACGTACTTCATGAAGTGATGCTGGGAATATCTTGTCTTCACAATGAGAACAGCATCATTTACGCTCCTCAGGAGTTCCAAAAACATTGCCACACTTAAAATGAAAGCTGGAGTCACATTGGTGATTTCCTAATTTTAAGCAAGGTTGCTCAGAACAATCTACATTATTCGCCATTTTTAAAACATTTAATAGTGATTTAATTAAGCATTTAATATTTCTGGCATAATAAATGTAACCACTTTCTATAAATCGAAAAAAGTTCTTATTTAAAAAATTACTTTTACTCCATTTTCTTGAAAATATCTTTGACAAAAATCAATTGCGAGATTTGTTTACATGAACTTATCTACAATTTTTAGGTTACCTGGCGTCGTATATGAGGCCACGTTATCTTTATATGGTCAAATTTTTTTAATGACGATTATAAACTTTATCACTGTCACCGTTGTATTTTGATTTTATGGGGTTAAAGTTATAAAAATAATATTTATGCATATGTATGTATATGCGTCACAGTATGTAAGTATCTAAGGATGTTTAATTTGTTATCATAGGGTTGCTCATGTTATTCAGATATACGTATGTTTTCTATATTAGTTAACTTGTACAAATATAAGCATGATACTATAAACACAAGACATGACATTGTGTATGTATTGCTCCATTACTTTCTACAGCTGTGACGTGACATAGCAGCTGTATAAAAAATAAAATATTACAATCACGACATTTGTAGGCAACTATAACTGGAAATGTTAACTTATTTGTTTGTAATTTAGTTTATCCTATATGTAATAAAGAAAATAATTAATACATAACAAAATTTATATTTAGTTCCTGTTCACAATTAACGGACGAAATAATTTACTTTTTGTTATTTATTAAACAAACATTAATTAATATTAATTGTATTTATTTTGAGTCAGTACTTGAAATAATTTAAAGTTTTCAATGCTATTTGCTACGGAATTGTCAGTGGATGATGACATGCCCGTGGCGAAAGAAAATGGAATCTCTGAATGACATATCTTGTATTCATATCATGAAATATATGTAAGTACTTATCTTAAGTAAATCATTGAACACAAAAATTAAGAAATTTTTGTAGAAATATTTATAAATTATATGAAAATCTTAAATATCTGTTCGACTTACATAAACGTAATAGTTGGTTTGCTCTCCACAAATATAAAATTCTATAATCAATAAAAGTTACGATAATACATTTATTTAACAATTTGTAAATTTTATTTAGTACTATGGCTCAGCAACACGTTATTCCAAAAGTTAGATATTTGTATACCTCACATGTACGTAGGTACATACATAATAGAATTACAGAAACTGCTCCAACAATTCTCAATAATACTGCTGACATCTTGCGGTGTTGAAATTTCTAATCATTATATTGTTAAGGGAATATTGAAACACTGCAGTTGATTATTTTGCGGTGCTGGTTTAGTTTGAAGTTTGAAGTGAGAAATTTGTGGGTAAATTTGTCGTGGAAGGCGCCTGCTCCCGTGACAGGTACAAGTACAGCAAGTTCCGCTTTGTTCTTCCGCGCCCGCAACGGAGAGATGCTGTGTTATGCAGTGTTGTGCTCTACACTGAATTGCTAATTAACTTAGATTCAATTATTTACTTACCATAGGAGACGTGAAAGTGTTGTGCGGATTAAGTTATTGACGTATACTGTGTATTAGTCGAGGTATTAGTGTATTTATCTTCATAAGAAGTTCTGGCTGGGGTATTTTGTAGAAATATATGTATACATAATTATGGGTATGTAGGTACGATAGAATAATTAAAAATAATAGACCCGTACTTTTTATTTTTCCCCAAACCGATCTTTAATACTGAAAAAATTGTAATTAAAAATGACATTGTTCAAAAAGCGGCTGATTTTCTCCGCCTCGCCCTTACCCAGTGACGTCAGCGTTTCATTAACGCGGCCATTTTGATTGTCACATTAGGTTAAACGTCAAAGTAACATTTAAAGATAACCTGGAATTTACGAAAGTAAATATGTCGGTGAAACGCTGTTTTATGCCATCGTGCCAAAATACTAGCGAAAATAGTGAGAAAATATTTTTAATAGTACAACGTGATACAAAAATACACAACTCGAAAAACAGTTACTGTTTGTATGACTTCAGGTCAAATGAAAATTATATTTATAAAAATGGATAGAATGATGTTATATTAATATATTATAGCATTTCTATAAAATATTTAGATAGGTAATTCTCAATTTATAGTCTATAATTTTTTCTTTTAGAAATTCTGTGTCGATATAATAAGGCTGTATGAAATGAGTCTTGTAGTGTGAAACGCTGACGTCATAAAATGTCATACTATAAAACTATTCTTGTTTGATTTAAACAAAAAACGAGCATTTTTTTATTTTTGCATGACCTCATTAAACAGAAGGACACTAAATTGTAAAATTTACACAGAATTTTTGGAATTTGAATAATATATGTATATTCTGTAAATAATATATGTATTTGTTATTATTATGAAATATATCAACAATATTAAGGAATATAAATAAGAAATACTAAACCATGAAGATTAAATTTATGATACCTAAGCATCTGATACAAATTGCAGTACGTAATATTTTAGTTATAAGTAGTACATAATTGTATTATAATAAATATACGTAATTCAGAAATAATTGATTTTAGAAAATAAAAAATCTAATCTGGTATTTAAAAATATAACAACATTACAAAAAAATGTAGGAAAAATAAATATATTTTTTTATATAAAAAGGAAATGTATCAGACTACGTATACCCCACCAGTATCTACTGACTATCTTAATAAACCATTATCATTTAAAGATATTAATGACAGTTCGAAATACTATGTTCAAATTATTTGAAAAGTATTTTCATATTTTACGAGTATACGTGTAATAGTGTAATGTTGTAAATATATCATCAAGGCTAATTATCCATTTCTGAATGTCAGGGTATATGCAATGTAATGGCGATATTTACGTAGGTACTATTCGAAGCGTTTATCAGATGCAAGGATGTTTGGAAAACAATTTTCAATTATCACGTTTAACGTCGGTCGGGATCTATCCTATCACTAGCCATCTGAATAACAAACACACAACACGCGGCCCCGTATACGTAAAACATATTATAATGTATGTAACTCAATGAAAAAATTATTAGTGTCCACTAATGTAAAAAAAATATATACAGAAATGTCTTAATCTATTCGACTAAGCTAATAATAAAATGAATAGAATACTATATTATTGAGAAAATATACATTGGATTTAAACTGGTTTTGTCCTTATTATATTTTTATTTATATCATAGGTTGTAGGATGTCCAGCTTGTGCACTGGGATGAATGGTTGCTGTTCAGATTATCCGAGGTTCAATTTTAAAATTCATATTTTACCATAGGTGGTCACTGTTATATTATAACCAGTTTCAAAACCTCGTCAAGTGGTAATTGAAAAATTTCCTGCGTTAAAAACCCTGTCATCAAATATTGAAATTTAAAAAATGGAGGTTACATTTCCAATGAATGAAATGTTAAAGCCCACTAGTTTTTCAATTCACCCATTTAACCAATAATATTTTATTATTTTTAGCAAAAATGTAAAGTGATATTTTTTTAAATAGTGTTAGAGAAAGTATAATTGAAAACTCGTATGAAATAGTATTTCCGCCATTATTCATTCCATATTAGTTATAGAATAGACTAATACCTTACCGTTACGACCATCTAAAAATAAAAACTGTCATTAAATAAAACGAAAATTTGTAGGAAAATTCCAACAAAATTGCATTTATATATATATCATATTTAATCATAAAAATCATATTTCAAGCTGTGCTTTATAAGTGAATTCAAATTCGCACCAACATATGATGTACGTCCATTTATTACAACTATAACTTTCCTTAAAATATATTTTATAAAGTGATAGTAGCTGCGCCCTATATTAAAATGTAAGCGACAAAAGTCCATATTCGTTGGTGGTTGGTGTAATATTCCATAATTTACGACGTGATTAAATCGGCAGCTTTGCCCGGCGGCCGGGGCGCAAAGCACCCGCGCTGGGTAACTGCATGGCTCGATATCAGAGACATGGATTAGGGTACAGGCCACAGGTATTCTAAAATTATCCAATTTAAAATATCAACTAAGAATACCACCAATAAACAAATTGTGTTACTTTATAAAATAATTCATGTTTTTTAACATGCGCAGATTGTTTTCTCCCCGGAAATATAATTTTAACATTTTTAATGCCAGTTTAAAATATTTCAGCTAACAAATAATTTATACAGACGGCAGTATATACGTGTGTCCTAATAAATTTTCAATGAAACATATAGCCAATTTTTTAAATTTTTCTAACGCTAAATTTAAAAACTGTATTTACAGACCACCATTTTTGGACTTCTATTATATACGCACAATTTTAATCAATATAATGATAGCGTCAAAACACCACATTTTAATCCTTTTTTCACATCAAAAGATTTAAAAAGTTTCATTACTTTAAAAACAATGATCTAAATTTAGTTTTTCTCAACGTTTTCTAAAAAAATAATATCAAAATAGTGACCGTCATTTGCGATAAACTCTGCGAGACGATCTCAGAATGCTCGCATAACTTAATCGCTTATTTCTGAAGAAATAGTGATGATTTCCCGGCGAATAGTGTTCTTGAAGGTTTAAAGGTTTAGAAGTCGGTTTGTGTAGACCTTTGATTTCAAACAGCCCCTTATGGAGAAGGACCTCGGGCAATGAGTAATTAGTGATCATTACCCGAGGTCCTTTATTACACTATCACCTGTAGTTGTCAGTCCGATACCTGGTGTCAGCAGGATGGAGCAACAGCTCATACGACTCGGGGATCCATGTGCATAACTTACGCGGGAAATGTTTCCGGGGAAGCTGATTTCCCTTTTCGGTGATGTTCGGTGGCCAACGCGGTTGTTCAATCTTATGTTGAAGATATTATTTAAAAAAATATATTTTATACCCTATCTTGTGTTACAATGAAATATTTTGTATGTAAAGAAAAAATTATATATTAGAATATTTACTATTTACATAATAAAATAAAATGGATTAAGAGTCGCTATTTTCATTTACGAATAAAGGTTTAGATAAGTTTATCCTTCGGATAAATATTTATGTTGTCGTTTCATTTGCAAATAAATTTGTTTGAAAGAATAACATCTGTTATTCGCGGAATAAATTTTTCGGTAGTTGAGTAGCGAATAACCCCTTTATTCGTAAGTTCATTACATTTCTACATAGTGCATATTTATTAACACAATGAACATATTAAATATTGTTGATGATTATGATATTTTTAACTATGAATTAATAAATAACGTGAGATATCGGTCACACACCATCAGACAGCGACATAACCACATACATAAAGGAAGTTTTTGACAAATCGTATTTGATCTCAAACAGTAAATAGGTAAATCATTCTGAGAATCGACGCTGACTGCGAACTGAAAGGAAGGAATATACAAAAAATACAAGGATTTTACAATATACATTACATATCCCGTTTACCGCATATGATTGCTGCATTAGATGGTACAGTTGTCAAATTACAGTACCCAGGGGCTAAAAATGCAGAAGAATATAGATGACATTAAAAATATCAAACAAAATTTTGTCAACTACCGATTCAAAAGAAGTTGACACATTTCATTCTTGTCTGCTTATCGTGGCTACGCCAAACTCTATTCTTCTCTACTGACACAAATTCACTCTGCAAGGCGACCAATTCACGAACGTTAAAGTTATTCGACAGATAGCTACTTGTTTCCGTCAAATGTGTGAAAAGACATAATGAAATTATTCGTTGGATAAATACGAGGTCTGTTACAAGAGTATCCGACCTTTGGCTGTGGATAAAAATCTGATGTGGCCAGCACATTACCTTCCGTCAGTTCTATTTTACACAAATTCCATACAGACAGTTTCTTGCGAAAGAGTTTATATTTCCAGTACATTACCTTCCCTCAGTTCTAAGTATTTTGCACAAATTCCATTCAAAAAGTTTTTTTAGAATTGATTCTATATTTGCAATAAATATATAATACAAGTATACATTATATACTGGATTATCTCAGCGGATTGAAAATAGGATTGAGTTATTTTCAATCTTCTTTAAATTCGTACCGACTGAAAAAAGATAGTTAAATACTCGATTATGCAGACAAACAGGGAGAGGTATATGATCTAATTTCATTCTGGATATATAACCCCAAAATGTAAAAATTGTCATGTTATTTGTCTTCTCTTTCAAAAACTTTAAGAAAACATTTATTTCTTCATCGTTCCAAATATTTCGCTTTTCGATAATTTTACTAAGTTTTATGTCGCGACTTTTATAAAATGAGGTAAAATGCAAACAACCAACAAATGATATGAATTTAGTAACACTGCAACATATTGCGGACGTGCGCTTCGTAAGTCCAAGCCTGTTATTTTATACTTGACTTGACATTTTCAAGCGGCTTGAAATATAAATCTCGATCGTTTATTTCGAGGATTGAAAAGGGATTTACTAAATTCAAGCGGCTTCAAACGTCGAGATAAACGTAGTCATTGACATCTGTCTATCAGAATTTTTTAATTATATACGCTGTTTCCAGTGTTTTTGCATAGCTGACTGCTTTATGAAATTTAAGTTCTTTATAATTTTTTAACTGAATATCCATTTAATATGAAGTATAAAATGTAATCACATCGTATAGAGAATAAAATATTCTTTAATATTTATAATAACAATATATGTGAAAAAATCTGATATGGCCAGCACATTACCTTCCCTCAGTTCACGGATCACCTCAACTACAGATAGGACACTCAATGTATTTTTCGAAATACATAATAGTGACATCTATAGATTGCTTCCATAAACTAACGAACACTGTGATGGCTTGGCCGGCTAGGTAGTTTGTGACATAGGTGACATATTATCATTGTATCCACAAATTGAAATTTTGAATTTTGAAAATTAAAGAAATAAGAGAATTGAATATAGATACACACATATATTTTAAATAATCACAAAACAATAACCATAAATTCATTTCTAAATAAATTTAAAATACACTTCTATTTTAATATTTGTTTATATGTAAGATAAAACGGTATTGGAAATGATACGACATTTCGTCATTAAATATAAAAATAAACGTCAAATTCTTCTTCTTCTTTTATATCAAACAGCACAAGGAATGTTCATCAGCTTATTGAATTTGAATTCAATATTACGTCAAAAAATAAACACAGTTAATACACTTTAAAACTGGAGAAATCACGAAATAAATCACTACTGACACTGTAACTAAAACTATAAACTTTTACAAATTGAATTACCAAAATATTAAAGATGTTAAAGCGTAGGTTCAATGACATGTGTGATGACTTATGTGACTTTACAATACAAAATTGCAAAATGTTTTCAACTCAAAGGTGACTTAATCCATTTTCTTCAAATTTAAGCACTGTCGCGCATCTACAGTTTGCTTCCTGGAACTATGATAGTGTTTTGGCACATTCATTTAGCTGTCCGGTGCTTGCCTCAGTTTCATGTATTTTGTACAAATTTTGTACAGAAAGTTCCTTGCAAAAGATTCTATTTCTTGTACATTACCTGCCGGCAGTTGTATGTGTTTTATACAAATTCCATACAGAAAGTTTCTATATTTCCAGTAAAATTATATTACAAACATACTCTGTCAATTGCACTTGACACTGACATATTTCAATCAGAATTTTCTTAATATAGTAGCTGTTTCCATAGTTAAAGCATATTGGGATTTTCAAATAAGAAAACGCTAACTAGCGGCAAATATTAGAACTGCAAACAGTGGTACACATTTGACATTTACATGAAACTACAACTATATGACTACAAAAACTCTATTATACGTACTTGAATTATAAATAAAAAGTACTAATAAATGAGAAAATAATACGAAAACTAAAGAAATACAATTGACAGAAATGCTACGTTGACAAAAAGTGTACCAGTGTTTAATGCGATCAGCGCCATCTCTTGATACTTGAAAATCCCAATACCTGGCTAATTTATGAAATTTAATTTCTTTATAATTCTTAACTCTATATCCATTTAATATGAAGTATAAAATGCAGTCAAATCGTATAGAGAATAAAATATTCTTCAATATTTATAATAAAATTAAATGTGAAAAAAGGGTTATTTATCATTGTTTTTTCAAGAAAAACTGTTAAAATCTTCAAATGTGGGTACTTCCAGTTGACCAATTGGAAGCAAAATCTAATCAGCTCTTTATATGGATATAACGAAGAGAAATACGGAAGAATTATAATTTTTGGAATTGTAGTATTGAACTTTTATCACACACACACACACACACACACACACACACACACACACACACACACACACACACGCACACGCACACGCACACACACACAACACACACACACGCACGCACGCACGCACTCACACATACACACACACATATACACATACACATACACACATACACACATACACACATACACACATACACACATACACACACACGCACGCACGCACGCACGCACGCACGCACACACACACACACATATATACACATACACACATACACATATACACACATACACACATACACACATACACACATACACACACACATACACACATACACACACACACGCAAACGCGCACATACACGCACACACGCGCACACACGCACACACGCGCACACACGCATACACGCACACACACGCACACACACACACACACACACACATCATCGTAAAAATAGTAAAATCGTATTCTGGGGACTCTAAACCGTGTTTATTGATTAAAAACTCACCGTCAATTTTTTTGATCAAAGACAATACCTTCCTTACCTAAAGGTGACGGAAGGTAAAAATGATATTTAACAGCGTTTTTTCAAGAAAAACTGTTAAAATCTTCAAATGAGGGTACTTCCGGTCGACCAATTATAACCAAAATCTAATCAGCTTTTTATACGGATGTAACGAAGAGGAATATGAAAGAATTATAATTTTTAAAATTGTAGTGTTGGAGTTATCGATGGAGAAAAATCGTCACACACACACCCACTCCTTAATCTGTGTCATGCCCATAGCATCGTCACCGAAAGCCGTCTGAATCTTCCGAATGGTTTCCACCTGGCTGTCGCCCAGTTTCAGGCAAAATTTGATGCAATAGAGCTGCTCCTGTCGTTCCGTCATTTTCCTTGCAATGAAAAACCGACGAGAACACTACACATTATCTCACTCAAGTGCTGCTTGCCAGCAACAGACGCTATCGACAGGCGGGAAAAAATTCACGCATGCGCAAGAAGGTTCAAGGTAGACTCATGCAAGCGCGCTTGAATCAAATTCATCAACATCGCAAAAAATAAGGTCGAATACTTTTCTAACAGACCTCGTATATAGAATAAATGTATTTAACGAAATACTTATTCGAAACTTTATTCGGAAATGAAAATACCGGGCCTAAGTGATTAGCAATGAAGTGTTTATCACAGAGTGTGTATTCATTTAATTGATTGTTAGTTTTTATTTTTCAAAAATTCTTTTTTCCTTCCTTTTGTCACTGGCTGCCACTGAGAATATCTTGCGTGCACGTTTAACGCATGTAATACGTGCTGCACTGGGATGTGATTTATATATCAAACTTAAATTTCATAACAGCGCAAGCACAACCGTATGATGTAGATTGCCAAGATATGGATACGCGAATACGTGAGATTCTGATTATATTCACGTTGGTACTAACTTTGCGTTAGCATATGAATGAAGATTTACCCCTTCAAAACTTTTCTTAAATCTAGGAGAAAATATAGAAACTAAATAGTAGTTATTCATTTAATAAATTCCATTTTTATTTAATTTAAAGCTAATCCGGGACTTTCTGTGAATATCGGATAGATGATCTTATTTTTTTTTAATTTATGAATAAATATACATAATTTATATTTTATTGTCAGTTTATTAAACATAAAAAGAAAATAAGTTTATATCAAAGATTATTTTAAAAATAATGCTTTATTGAAGGAAATTTGAAAGTTTAAGCGTTTAGGATTTTCGTTGAAGGTACATAACCATAACCATTCCAAATCTTTTTGATTTGGCAGTACACCACTACTGGCATCACATCGTTTCAATCCAAACTACTTCTCATCAAAATGGATTTTCTTAAAAGAAGTGCAGTTTTTTGTATACATAGTTCTAAATATTAATAAAATAATAATGAATAAAATTTTGTTATACCTAATAATATTTATTTATATGAAATTAGGCAAAAAAAAACTTTTTTGTACGATCGGGTTTTTTTAAATTCTACCGGTAGGGTTTCCAAGACAGTAGGTTTTACTCACAAATTACTGAACGGTAAGTGATGTGAATCACTTACCGTTCGAAAGACAAGACGGTAAGTAAATAAAAACAACGATAATGGCTTACTTTCAAAATGACAACTAAAAATTTTAAATGTCAAAATAATTTTTAAAAATATTTTTTTAAATTTTGTGTGTCGTTCGTGCAAAACATGTTATAAGCATCACGAACGTTAAGGAATACCGATCTCAGACAAATTCCTTCGATCGGTAAATTGTCCTTACCGTTTTTAATACTTAAGTACGTATGACGTCCGAAGATTCACGCGCCACGTCATTCCCCTACTTTGTTCATTATCCCCGTCTTCTTGTACTGCACCTAACTCTAACTTTTTAAAAAAATTTAATATGAACGTGCTTCATCAATTAGTATTAGCACCTGTACAGTCAGTTATAATTTATAATGTGTATATTTGTATGTACAGTTAGTACAGTAATATCTATTTCGCTCTCTTCGTTTGTATTTACTCAGCAATGCTGATGTTTCACAGGTTCTAAAGCTGTTTTTATATAGCATTCTATTAATGTTTATTATATTTTTTTAAAATATTATTTTTAACTCTAAAATTAGATTTAAAAAGCGACCACATATTGTACTGAAAATTTATCACAAAGCTGATTATTATTATTATTATTATTATTATTATTATTATTATTATTATTATTATTATTATTTTTTGGATAATACCTACGTGTATACTTCTCTTCAAGGAAATGTATTTCAAATTTTCTGATAAACTGGGCCGCCATCAAAATTTTTTCATGTTTCTAAACATGTTAATTGATTGATTAATGTGTGAAGCTTTGGGAATAATTTAAAATAACCCATGTGAAAAATTTCATGGTTCGATCAAGAAGAGCAACTAATTTTCAATCCAAAGGTTTCGGTTCAAGTCCACGGCAAAATTTTTCACATAATTTCACATGTGTGTATTATAACCATTTGTCAACTATAATTAATTCCAAACTAATCAAACTATATCTTCATAAGTTATTAAATTATTTAAGAAATTCTAAAGAATATGTGAAGAAAAAACGGCTGTTTTAAGTTCGGACACGGACTTGCATATTGTTATCATAATACTTGTAATTTATATTAGAAGTACTCGTATATGAAAATAATATCAGATCAAATATGAAATATGACATTTTATTTATTTTTAATAAAACACATTTTTCTGCTACATTGGGTATTTAATTGAATTTCATATTACAAGTGTTAACCGTTATGAAATTCATGCAGTTACGTACTTGTTAATTTCTACCATATCCCATTCGTTTTGATATTAGATTAGAGTATTCCGTGCCAATTGTTCCAATTCCGATTTACGGTTACGGCACATATTGAATAACTTAATTATTAAACTTTAGCTGCAACCATTTGAGAATATACAAGTGCCTCCTCATAATAATATGTACTACCATTTAATGTTACTTTTTCATAAAATTTTATGCCATATTTCAGATAAGAATAGACTTAGGAGTAAGATATGACTTACGAATACAGCTTTCTTATTGGTCTAAACGCAAAGCAAGTTTACAATACGTAAATTTTTAATACTTTTGATGTACGTAGTACATATTTCTAGGAAAATTATTTCACAAACATATACTATTTAATTGAACATTTGTAAATATACATACACATAATGTTTAAATAACTTTACTATTTGCATGATGTCTCATAAGCTGCAAGATTTATAAAACTTAAATGTTTTATCATTTTTTTTATCTCTAAAATCCATTGAAAATCAAGAAAGAAATGTAATCATAATATATACATAGCGACGAAACTTCATACAAAGTTTTCAAATTATACAATAGCACATCATCAATCATAAAAACCAAAATATTTATAACCGTCACAAAGCAACCACATATGAATATTGGATATTGTCCTCAAATATACAACCGAAATACAATTTTCATATGTAAACAAACAAAACTAACTTGTAAAATTTTAAGTTTAAAGTTAGCTACCAATTTTACAAGTTAAGTAACTAGTAAAGATTAATTTTCGAAAGTAGTAGGCGGTATCGATAAATGAAGTTACAAGTTAGTAACAAATAAATTATTTTGTCTCAATTCTTTGGCTATCGCCATTATTCGGGTAATTTTCGACATTTTCATAGCTAATTTCTGCCGTTACAAAGCATGAAAATTAGTCGATATCGATTCAGATGTAGAATTTTATGCTCTACAATTTTTATTTAAAACTTTTTACCCAAAATAATTAGGGAAGCAGGAAATTACGAAAATCCGATTTTACATGTTACATCCTTATGTTCCGGTGTTCGAGTCACCACCTTGTATATTGTTTCCCACAACAGGCAAGGATAATTCTGTTTGCTGGCCATTGAGTACTATCAACAATGTCAAAACTAATAGAAAGAATAATATAAAACCGGGTTAGAATACATAGAACGTAACAATATAACACCCAGAACCGTAATTACGGTTTTGAGCGCCTGTGGCAAAAAAATTGCGCCCCTACATATCAAGAAAATAATAACAAAATGAAGTTCTGATGAGCGGTTCGCGAGTTACTAGCAACTTACACTTACATGAACATTTTCTAAAATTTAAATAAATAAATAAATAAATATATCATCACGGCTTATTACCCATTGCTGGGTGTGCCAATCTGCTTGTACACAGATTCGGTAATGATGAAATATTTGCACCGTGCGGGCGCTTACCAGGCGTCACCTCACGGGCACTCATTGCTGGCGTGGAGAGTGCACCACAGGGGTCAATTTTGTGCCATTTAAAATTGGAAATATTTGGCGTCGGTCGGGATTGAACCCGGTTCCCCAGATTCGCGACCTGACACTCAGGCACGCGGCCACGAGACCCCATACAAAATTTAAAACATCTGCAAATCCCAGTTTTCATATTTTCATCTAAAATTTTGACACGAATAAAGAATTACGTATTTAATATGTGTCGAAATTTCAGATGAAATGAGATCTAAACCGATTTGCAAATGTATAAAATTTTAGAGAAATTTCATATAAGTTTAAATTGTTAGTAACTCGCGAATCGCTCATCGGCAAAAATCGTCTATACGCGGTTTCATTAAAGCCATTCAGCAGATGGCGCTTGCATCAATGTCAGTCAAAAAATGGTCAAAACTGTTCCCTATTCTCTACAATACTGAATGGCAAAATTGAACATTATAAAAAAAATTATTTAATAATAAATTGTTATAAATAGTAAAATCTATTATACTCTGTACCATGTAAGCCATTCAGTAGACGGCGCTGATATCAGCGCCAGTTTTAAGTAGCCGAAATTACATTGGTTAAACGTATATCATGTCTCCAATTTCAGCTACTCAAAGAATCCAAAACTATGTCCAATTCTCTACAATACTGAATGGATTAAATGGAACAAGATATATACAAAGTATTAAATACCGAATATTGTTTATTTTTTGGGTAATTCAAATTTCTATCATAAATTGTTATTCTGGTTAACTATATTTTAACATAACTCTTTGAGAGTTTATTTAAGGCAAATATGTAAAAATCCTTTTATGTACAGGAAATTACTAACTTTAATTTTGTATTGTTGAAATTTTTTTATACGGGTCATTGTTTTCAAGAAAATGGCCAAAAACTTTTTGCACCTTTGACCCAAGATGGCGGCAAAATCCGGGGTCGCTAGAGGGTGCAAAATTAGTATGTATATTTGAAGGTCCCAATAAAGAATAAAATTCATGCCAGCTTGTCACCAATTATTTCCACAATAAACACCTTGCCGACTGGCCTATCTGTAGATAATTATTTGCTAAATTTAGAAAATAGGTTTTAGAAATATTTGATCTAAAACCATTTAATGATTAAAATTTTCCGCCCCTAAGAATTTTGCGCCTATGGCGTGTGCCACCTTTGCCACGCCATAGTTAGGGCACTGATAACACCAACATCACAACTTGGTAATCGAAAAAAACATTCAACTGACAAGAATAATTGCAATAATAATTAAATATACAGCAATTGCGTTCTTGGCGTAGCTCAAACGCTTGGTAGAGTTGAGAGTTTGCCTGAATTGATGGACAAATTCAAATTATTACAGCCAGAATATATAAGAAAAACCACCTCAGCATCCCTAGGTTATCGCATATTTGCAGTAAAATTCAATTCATCACTATCAGATAATAAAACAACAAAGGCCAGAATTCCACAAGGGTCAGTACTCAGAGCAATATTGTTTAACATTATATATATATATATATATATATATATATATATATATATATATATATATATATATATATATATATATACAGGGTGTCCCATAACTTCAGGTACATATTAGAAGGGCATATAGTTCTTAATGTCCTGATTACGGAACAAAAAGATTTTTTTCAAAATTCCTATAATTAAGGGTAGTTCACTTAAGAAGAACATTTTTTGTACCCCTGGATACTATAATATTTGGAATAGTGAAATTAGTTATAACTATTACATAAAATAATTTAACAATGAAATTAATTTATGCAATTACGTATAGCTTTGTCACACCAATTAAGTTTGGGAGATATGTATGTAATGAAAAAAATCAAATTATTTACTTTATTTTTACATACATTAGCAACATATCCACTAACTCACTTATACTGTAACCATTCATATTTGTAACAATAATCAGAAGAGCAATATCAAAACTGTTATAAGAAACACAATTTATGTGGCCGGCTACTAGAAACCTAATAAAATGATTGTATTATGCAAACATTTCTTATTAATTAGATATAATACAACGTAATATTTAATATTAAAACTACCTATTCAACCAGTGTCCCAAAACTGTTTCCTTCAAAAACCTCAAAAACTAATTTTTGAATTTTAAAAAAATCTTTTTGTTCCGTAATCAGGACATTAAGAACTATATGCCCTTCTAATATGTACCTGAAGTTATGGGACACCCTGCATATATATATATATATATATATATATATATATATATATATATATATATATATATATATATATATATATAATAATAAATTAAAGCAACAACTTAAACACATTAATAGAAAATCTCCAAAACTCAATTTTTTTAATGATAAGGATAAAAAAATAAACAGCCTTCCTTTTTGTATATGTATGTCAAATTATTAAGAATTAAATATATTATATCGTCAAATTTTTCTCTCGTACGGTTATATTTACACATGTAGAAAAAATATTGCATCCAACTAATGTAAAATATATTACTTCACTTAAAGAAATTATTGTCGTCCTTGTCTATGTGTAAAGCTTTTTTTTCCACATTTGTTTATAAAACTGCAATTTATTTACAAAAACTCGTTTCTAAAGTAATTTTTATTATAGATTCCTACTGATTGTATTGGCAAAAATCATAAGACGGAAATATACTTAGTTTCAGTACATTTGTAACCATTGTAATTAATTATAAATTTTTCACGGCCCAATAAAACCCTTTCGCGATACGCTGCTTAAGAAAAACTGCCACACGAGAATAAAGACTGCTTATTCATTTGCAGAAATTTGTACACTAGACTATAAACGTCTATGTTAAATTTCCCGCTTACATGTAAAATATCGTTTCACACTTTATTTTCTGATTAGAAATAAATAAAATTTAATCAGTAACTCTTCCGTCATCAAAAGTTACAATTTACAAAGCAGTTTGTTAGTTAATTGATGTTGAATTAGTTCACTATCATCAACAGTGTAAGCAAATGATGTTGTGTAAGAACATTCCAACCATTCTTGACCCCAGAGTACCGCGTTCGAATTCTGTTGTGGGCGCGCATACCTCTTGTGCTTTTTGGTAATTAGCCTGCGAGTTACTCTCGCTACTGGTGTAATTGACGCTATTGCACCTGCTCTACGAGAGGGATGCAAATATTTGAAACCTAATCGTGTTGTATGTGAACCTATTATTAATTAGATTTATACGATTATGTTTTAATTAATATTCAGTTCTATTACGATGCTAATTAGTTATTCACTACAATGAATGTTTTAATTATATTGTAATTTATTATTAATTTAACTCTGTGTGATGAACGTTTGATGGTTAAAATAATGCTGAAAAGCATACACAATTTATTTTAAATATTTAACAAGTATAATCTTCATGCTCCAGGTTATTTTCATAATTAAAAGGAAAATTATAATAGTGAACAAAAAACTTTGAATAAAAAATTACACATTTACCGCTCAAATATATAACTGAAACTGGAGTAATGAAAAATTTGTAGATTCACATGAAAAGCGAGCAATTAAGTAAAAACGGCTCGATGATAGCGCCGTAAAAATAGTACGAAACGTTTTGTTCCAAAAGAAAGTGTGATCTATTGTTGTGATGTTGCAGTTATATCGGAATTTGTATATTCAAAACGAACGTGTGCGTCAACAGCGGAACAATACATTTTTCCCGTTTTTATTTGCAGAGAAAAACTGTAGAAACCTTTCACGACAAATCCGCGACTGATCCCTAAAGACCCGCCCGAAAAAAACTTGTCACGTGTAAACCAACCTAAATAAAAATACATCACGAACGAAAAACGAGAAGAAAAAGTTGACAGTGGGCGCGATGCGTCGCTGTTCTCTGTTTTGTTATCCTCATATACCAACAACAAAAGTCTAATAAAAAATAAATACATCCTAGTTGCTTCGTCAATGTTTTTGTTATTTTCTTTTGTTTTATTTAATTTATCTTTTAATTAATTAAAGTATATAATTAGAGATAGGTAAAATTTCTTCATGGGACTCGGTGAAGGTTCTACTGCTTTTACCACAGTAATAAAATGAGAGGCATCATTTTTATATAGAGTTGTAAAATTAGCACCGTTTAAAGAAATTTTGTTAAATTAATCATAAAATTGTAAACTTTACTAGTCTTAAAATGAGGAGAATTTACGTGGCAGTTCCAACATTATTTACAAAATGTTTCGTTTTAGCCGTCCAAAAAAGTATACTCAATTATAAAATAGCAGGTTATTTAGAAGAATGTATAAAGCTTCAATAAATTTAAAAAAATGAAACCGAAATATGTCCTTAACCTGACTTCTCATTTACCTCGCAGCCCGCAATACTCCCGCGTACGGAGGCATAACGCAAGCAAGCGCAATAACCGTTAAACTAGATCGTAATTCTTGCGTTACGGGCCTGTGGGCTGCCACAGGGACGGACTTACGTTCTCATATTGTACGCATAAAGCATCCGCGCAAGAAGCGGCTCGCGGCTTCCCACCTAACTACGTTACGTAAATCAATAAGATACAACCACAGTCACGCTGTCTTCCACAATCGTCAATCTCAAAGAAACGTGAAGGGTCTTACTGTGGTGAACATATTCTAGCTTGGTTACGTATTGCAAACCATTAAAATACATAATTTCAAAATTTGTAATATGTTAATCATTTAAAGATTATATAAACATTTATAAACACAAAATATTGCAGTTGTGAAAAATATAATTATCGTTAAAATTATTCAAATATGGAAGTTATATAAACGCAGTAAGAATCAAACACGAGGGGAGTCCTTTTTTATGTTATCTACCTAGGCTATGAAAACAATGAGTTAGAGAGCAAATAAAATTTTATTTTTCAAAGTAAGAACCGTTAACACCAACTCAATTATTCTAACGTTTTTCTAATAAAGCTGTGACTTAAAAAAAATCTTTTGGTAATTCTGCAAAATACGATTCCACGGCGTTTTCTAAGTCATCATTCGATAAAAAGCGACGCCCTCTCAAATGTTTTTTTGTTTTGGAAAGAGATAATAGTAACAGGGTGCGAGGTCAGGACTGTAAGGTGGATGTTGTAATTCCTCAAAGCCGCGTTCATTGACTACTGCTTGAATAATTTGTGCTTTATGCACGCTGCAGTTGTCGTGCAGAAGCAGGGTTTTCTGAGCATAATTGTGGGGTTTTTTTTTGCGTATATCCGCTTTCAAGTTCTTAATTGTGTATTTGTAGACATTCCCCATTATTGTAGTCTCTTTTGACATATACTCAATTAAAAGAATACCCTTCGCGTCGCAGAAAACTGTGACCATCACTTTCCCCGCAGAACATTCTGTCTTCACCTTCTTGGGTGGTGAAGAGCCATTATGAATCTATTGCATGCACTCTTGTTTCGTGGGAGGTTCAAAATGGGGTACCCAGGTCTCATCCGCTGTTATAATTCTGTAGAAAAAGTCTTCATCTTGGGATAAAGCAGTCAAATTCTCTTCGCAAATTTGTCGTCTGCACAGTTTTTGTTCGGGACTGAGCACTCTGGGAATCCATCGTGCCGACACTTTGCTCATTCCCAAATCTTCGTGTAGAATTTTAAAAACACTCGTTTCTGATATTCATATTTCTCTAGCAATAACTGAAACTTTTACTCGGCGGCAAGTCAACACCAAATCTTCAACTTTGTTGATGATTCGTGCTTCCAGAGGTCTTCCACACTTCGCATCATCATGAATGGATTCCCTGCCCCAATTGAACTGCTTGCGCCAATATTTGATTTGGAAATAGGACGAGCTGTTTTCTCCATACACTGCCACCATTCTCTTATAGATATTCTTGGTGCTACTGCCTTCTTTCGATAGAAATTTTATGATGCTTCTATGTTCAAGTTTCAAATCACTCATTTTCGTTTCTTTAAACTGATATAAAAATGACAAATGTTAAGCGATTGGAGCCAAATTTGAAGATGACACTATAAAATGTCACAGAAACTTGACATAAGAAAATTGTCGCGATAGCATATTGTTTTCATAGTTAGGTAGATAACATAAAAAACTCCCCTCGTATATAACGACCGGTTCTTGAATGAATATGCCAATATAGACAAGTTGCTATATTTAAAATAAATATTTCATTATGCGTACCTATGCCCGTATTTAGTTAGTCAAATATAAATCGATTTCTCAAAAACTCTTTATTCAGTTATAATATTCCTAATTCATAAACTATTAAGGTTTTTTTCAATATACTATTCCTGAACACGTATGCACTTGCGCCACCGTATTTGGCAGGTTTATGGTTCCCATGTCATAAAAAAGAAGGGGGACATGTCAAAAGCCATTTGTAGAATAATGTCTTCCAGCTTTTCGTTATTTCCAATTAGTTGCTAGTTTCCCTTCCAACGCCTACTCTGAGTGGTCTGAACAAAAGAAAAAAAAAATTGCTAATCGCACGGTTGTAACGGGGATTTCCAATGCAATTGTGTAAATTTTTCTTAGGTTACGGAGGCAGTGTAAGACCAATACGACTAGGTATGTATGGAATTCATTGTGCCAAATAATTCAAAATCCTTAACAATTTTTTTTGTTTTTCAGTGTTTTAATAGTAAAACCTTCTAATCGAAAGTATATTTTTTGCTTTATTATATTTTAAGCCGCCTCGGTGGCCGAACGTATTAAGGAAGCGTGTTCAGACAGCGCTCAAAACGACCATCACCTGGAGTCGTGGTTTCAATTTCCACCAGGGGTTTAGATGTTTATGACTGTCCTTTTATCATCTCATCTTCATCAACGCAACGTGAACAAGTGCAGAAATATAATGAAAATTGACTTAACCCCATCTATATTACCAACATTGTAATACTTCTCACAAGTTATATACAACAAAGATGATTATTTATTATATTTTAGGTACTTAACAAAACAGAAAAACTGTCGGCGCCTATTATTATATATAAAACATCAAAAAATTGTAATTTAAAAAATAATAATAATGAAATGGAAATATTGTACACAATAATGCATTTGTAATTTTATAGCTTATTTTGTTTTACATGTACCTAGTAAATGAACCTTTTAAATCAAACTATTTAGCCTCCCGAAAGCTATACTTGATGTATATAAATATTATTTCAGTATTTTATCAAACAGATTCTTGGTTCAAGAGATCGTAAAAGTAAATAAGTTTTACATATTATTTAATTAAATTTCAATAAACTTTCTTAAAATACTGGCATTTGCCAATATTTCCACTTATTACAGATTTTATTTTCCAATAAAACTATTCAAAGAAATAGTCCACATATTTACTTCTGCTACCTTCCTCAATAATTTATGTTTATATCGATATTGGAGATAGTATATACATAGTTCTACTTGAAATCTAAGTTCAGAAATTGGGTTTATGAAATATGACACTATTTTTCCAGAACATAATACTTGTAAATGTAAACAACTATCCATTATAACAGTGATATACAATATTTCTCACTAAGCTACTTTTAGCAAATCGGAATGAACATTGTTTTCTTTTAGGATGAAAATTAAAATGGATTTTCCTAAGACTCAGGAAAAAATAAATGTGTTGACAAAAATTATTACTCAATATAATAGTTTTATTACATCTACTTCGTAATTCTTGTTTTCTTAAGTATTTTATATGTACATTACATCACCTCTAAACTGTAAGCGAGCTTCATAAATTGCAGTGAAGATTAATTCAGTTTATTTAGCTTGCATCATCAAACTTGTGAATCCTGCTCAGAGATACAACTATGTGCACTAGAAATGCACAAATTGCTCTTTACTTAAAGTACCTAACTTGAATAGTAGTAAAAGTATAAAATATGAATTGAGTATGATAGAAGTTTGTGTATAAATTTATTTAAATTGGATTAGGAAAGTAAACTATGGTACTTAAGTATTTCAAACTTTGAGAATAACATGCCAGATGTGATGTTTATGTTACGTATATGTTACCAGTAATGTGCATAATTCAGTCATTGTATAGAATACAATATATAGAATGCCTGAGTCCTTTAGGCAATGTTTGATACATGATTCGAATTTAACACCTTACCTACGAATTTCATAAAATAGGTACCCGGGAAGAAACAAAAGATGTATGAAAAACATATTTTTAGATACTTTTCCTAATTAGTTTCAGATATTTGATAAAATACCTACTTAATTGTACAGTTTACCGGTAATATATACGAGTATTAGAGAGATAAATAATCTTTGATTTAGAATGATTGTGATTCAAAAAATATAACAGTATTCTGATATAGGTACGCGTATGTAGGTAAATAGCAGAACTATAGTTTTAAGATATTTTATTTATAATTATGGTTTGTGGCACAAAATTAACAAACATTAATTTAACAATCCTAGATCTACAATGACTGAAATTGAACATTTAATTATATATGTAATTAACCCCTGTGAAATATTTTTCACTTGTTAAATTTAAGTCTCAGTGTAAAAGTGTGAAAAGCATATAAATAAATTACCGTTACAGAAAACAATGGCCGGTAATACGAACGCGGTTTTAAACCTTGGTTTAGTATAGTTATGACAAACATCAATCAGTTGACGGTGTTACTATATTAAATAAAATACGAGTCATTTTGCCCATTTGAGTTATAATGGTTAATAATGATTAGTAAAATTTCATTGTGTACCTACTAGAATTTTTTAACCGTTAGAAGATATATGAATAAATTTTCTGTGTAATAGAACCATTGTATTTGTATATAAATATCTTCATTCGTATTGTAAATAAGTTGCCTGACTCCTAAATTTATTTCCTTATAATTTTATATTCCTTCTTATATTTTATACCGTACCCAGATTGTAATATACCTATATATTTTTATAATGCGCCTATTCATTATATAAAAGAATATTCGGACATTTTCGCTTGCAATTTTTCTTAACATACCTAAATGTTACCTAACTTAACGCATAAGACTCACGCTCATAAGTTTTGTGCGTGCGTTACGTTGCGTTATGTTATTGTATATTATTTATGGCAAGTTACACCGCTTCTAGTTGAAGTCTTAACTACATATAAACAAAAACGTGCATGTCAAAATTTTGACAGTAATACTTATAACAACTCATTTGACATTTCGTTTCGATACGATATTGTCAATTTAACTAACAATCAAAACTATAAGCTGTACAATAGGCCAGAAATAGTACAAAACTTATCATTTTATAATTTATAGCTGAAAATATGCTGCATAAAAAGAGCAATTACTAGCATTACTTTATTTTAAATTAATTAATTTAAATGGGGGTACAGTACAACGTTACTATCCTTCATATGTATATTTACCCCAGACAAGAATGATTAAATGAATAAAAATTCGAACAACGATTACAATAAAGAAATGATATTTATATCTAATCTAGGGTTTAGATGTTTAGAACATGCTACGAGTATTATTAATTTTTTTGTACTTATTTCATTAGGTAATCTTTTTATCGAAATTGATTATGTGGTGTGATCATATAAGTGTGAATACTATATTCGAGACTATATTGCGATTATCGATAAGTGAAAATGATATTCGTTTTCATAACGATTATACAAAATTAGCTCGCTTCGTTTTCATCTTAGGTTATACAAAAAAGTGACAATTCGTTTTCTCAAAAACGATACCGTTTTCGGTTATCACTCTTTACGAGCTCACATTTTCACTTGTCAATACATTATCTCACAATTGTTTCGAAGACATGAATCAAATGTTTTGTTAACCTAATTTTATAATCTGAATATTCGGTGATAAACTCAATAATCTTTTAGTATTAGCATAGACTAATATCACTGTATGATATAAGTCTATGGTATTAGTTAGTAACATAATTTTTTTATGAAAATACGCGAAATATATTTGCTACAAGAAAATGTGAAGCTATATATGTAATAGGCCCATTAACCAATTTTTTTAATGAAACTTGAACCCGCCTTGAAAATTCCTTATATTAAGCAAGGTGTGATTTTTTATAAATGTTGGGAGCAGTTTTGATTTCGTGTGGCAGCCAGTGACATTGTAACAATATTTTTTCACGAGAGATCCGCCATTTTTCTCGCTAATGGGAATGTAAAATGGATAGTTTGTGAGCGGGGTGCTGTATAATTAAAGGCGGTATACTCAGCTCTCATATTTGTGGCCAACAGAATCCAAATCCGCACCCGTCACGTCATAAAATGTTTAATTCGTTATAACTTTATAATGAAGAATGTATTTTAAAATTATTTAGCTTTACTACTTATTAATCGGTAATCATTTTGCGATTTTTATAAAAATTTGTTATATATCGATTATGGTTTATGGGTCCATTATGTATCAGGTGCCAGTAATGAAGTTTTAAAAATATATAAAATTTAAAAAATTCTTTATTGTATTCAAGTTTACATACTTATTAGGTCTGTTAGTTTCGCGTCTACGGTTTACTGCCGCCTCCATACAAAGTATATGGCCGCGGCAGTAAACCGTAGACGCAAGAGTGCGAAACAAACAAACCTATTATATCACAATTTATTTAATGGGGTGATTCATTTTTGCTCATACTTTATAAATTTCGCGTACCTATACATTGATTTGGTGGAGATGTAATGTTGAAAGGACACACATAAACATCCAAGCCGTTGGTGGGAATCGAACCCACGACCCCGAGGTCCTAGCCGTAAAGGTTGCTTCGAACACTGTCCGCTTCCCCAAAACGCACGACCACCGAAGCGGTATTTTAAAAATACAATTGAATAACATTATACTAAGTCCCCCTAATCCACCAGGTTGGCAGCTATCAGCTCAAACAAGCCATTTTTCACCAATCACTCTTCCCATAACTTTGCCAGTTATAGTTTGAACGGGGGCTTTCGCACGAAGCCTTCGACGTACCCTCGTTCCCGCGACGTGTCGGGATTGCCTGATAGCGCCTGCCCTGCCTGTCTTTCTGTAACGCCTCCGCCCCCTGGTGGTGCTATCGGTGATGAGGAAAGTTTCGTAAAGAGTTCAGGAGATACTACAATATCAATTGTTTACGGCACATGGAGAGTAATATTCGGTAAAGAGATATCAAAAAAATATTCAATAACATGATGTATAAGCTGCAAATGAAGAAAATGTAATCAGTAAGAAATGCATGCGTTCATTAAGACATCATTTTTTGCCATAAACTTGGTACCCTGGAAAAGTAAAGTGAAACCATACAATTGCGATAAAATATGACAAATGTCAAAACTGATTAAAACGTCAAACTTAGCTACGAATATTTTAATAAAGCTTAGCCAGTGATTCAGTGAGTTGGTTTATGTCAATATATTCATAAAAGAAATTATGGTAAATAAAACACCTCCTTTCGAGTTTCGAGTTGTTATAAAGACTTATTAAAATTCATTTTCAACCAGCTCTTGAAAATATGAATTTAATTATTAACATTTGACATATATTAACAGGCGTTTTTTCACTTATCAATACAGTGCGCACTTTTTCGGTGCTACGTTTTTCACTTATATAATAACTAACATAACTTTTATCATGTTAAATACCTATGTAACAGATTTCCAACGCCACCCGGTATATATATATATATATATATATATATATATATATATATATATATATATATATATATATATATATATATATATATATATATATATATGTAAATGTGAATTTATTTTCAATCATCTGATCGATACAGACTGTTCACAAAACCAGTGTAGTGTGCATCGCACCGAGTGCCATACAGTTCGCATTAAATTTTACTAAGCTAATCTCACATTGATAGTTTCTTTGTATGTATTCTTCCTAGCAGCAATAATGCTTTTGTATTTGAACAGTGGATGTCTTTTTTTCTGAGACAAATTTCCTAATTTCAATTGAATCTTAATCGACATCTGACAAATGGGACATGTATTATTATGTCATAATTTAAGTACCTAAATAACATTTGCATATTTTAGACCATAAAATAATTCATATACAAATCTCATGATCATTATTATTATTATTAATGTTAACTTGAAACTTACTATATATTTCCAATTTTTAAATATCAATATGTGGTGCTCTCTGCACAACAGCAATGAAAGCCCTTGAGGTGAAGCCTGGTAATCGCCGTCAACAGTACAGATATATTGTCATTAGCGAAATCTGTGAATAAAAATGCCGATTAACAAATCCAGAAATGGGTAATAAGCCGTGATGATATACGTATTTACTTATTAAGTTTTATGTTCATAATGTAAGTTTATTACAATTTAGAAATTTAATTCAGAAATTACCATTTAACAGTATGAGATAGTCAATATTTACGACAAACTGCAGGCGAATCTTGAAAGCCTATTAATTCAGTGAAATTACATTTATTTCTTCTTATGCAACCTTATGATTTATTTACATGATCAAAGACGGAAGAAAAATCACTGTCGGATTCCACTACTAAAAATCTATATTGCCATTTAAATTTTTTTCTAATGACGTCATTATTTAAAAACAAATGATAGTCTGAAAGGGTATTTCTCGGATACGGGACACTCGATTATTTTTTATCTCCCACTACCCTTGGTAAGGGAGGGATCGTGCTAAAAATCGCATATCGAGATTTTTGTCAATGACCACGTTTTAAGATCCCTAGAATCCAATTTTAACATTTTCACGATAATGTCTGTGTGTATGTGTATGTGGATCCTCCACTTTAACTCAAATACTACTCGTATCATTCAGAAAATTTGGAAACCTTATACTTCGAACTTTTTTTGTAATGGAAAGAGCCCATTAGATTTTGGTGAAAATCGGATAACCGGAAATGGCACTTTACTAGAAGCTCAAAATAGTTTTTCTTCGAAAAATACCTCTAAATGTTATTTTTTCGAGATTAATGATATAAAAATTAAAGATTATAAAATTTTCTATAGACTTGCATTAATACTTTCTCTATATATTTTATTAATAAATTTATAAAATTATCTATAATTTAAATCCCAGAGCTTACGCTTTAAACAAATAAAACGCAGTTATTCAAATGTATGTAACTGACCGATAAATGTCACTATCAAAGAACTAATCATTTCAAAATAATATTAGTAACGTTTTAAAAAGAAAAAAGTAAATAGAACAATAGAATAGGAATTCGATTCAGCATAAGTAAATATATAGGTATGTATATAGATTAATAAAAATTAACGATTCAAAAAATGTTTAAGCTAATCCTCATTTTTGGATGAGTGAATTCTATTCTATGCCGGTATTTAAAATTTAATCTTCATTTGGTTAGAGAAACGCCTCATGTCATGAGTGCCCTCGGGGCTCTGTGTTCGAATCCCACTAAGCCATGGATGTGTGTGATTGTGAACCCACTCTGTAATTGGGATTTAATCCTGTTGAGGGGTTTAAAAAAAGGTAGTAACTTGGATTAGATTAGACTATATTTTAAGATATAAACTGTCAAAATTAGAGTAAAATTCCCTAATCCAAAAATAAGGATGACTTAATCTTTTTTGTGACTCGGGCTGTAATGGCGGGAGGTATTGTGTTGGCCACACCAGATTTTTTTATTATTGGAAATACAAGAAAATCATTCAAATAAAAGTTGTAGTAGATGAAGGGGGGCATTCACTGATTGAAGAAATTATTATTTTTAACCAGTGGTTCTCAAACTATAACATAAAGTTATATTTATATTTTTAAATAGGATGGTATATATTTTTTAGGCTCATTCGATACAGTATTTTTTTCTGAATTCAACCATGTAATCATTTTATATCCTTATATTACAAAAAAAAAAATGAGAAAAATTCAATTGAAATTTAAATAAATTTTATTATTATAGTTATTTTTCAGTGGGCTCTGCATGAAAAAAATTAAACCTAAATTAAAACAAAACATAAATAGTTGTTTATATCTTTATAAATAGCAAGAATAGGAATTATGCACCAAATAATTAAAATTGACAGATAGTAGTTTTGTTTTTCTTACATAGCCTACTGAAAAATAACTGTAAAATAAAATTTACTTAAATTTCAATTGCAACTTTTTAATTAACATCAATAAAAAAAGGTGTAACGGTTTTCTATCAAGTTAGTTTATTTTTATTAGCTATTATTTCTAATTTCTGTCTACTCTATTCCAATGTAGCTATATTAAAATGAATTGGCTTTATCCAACGGTTTACACTTATAATAAGTATATCACTCGTCACTCACATCATATACGGATTTATATCAACAAGAGCAACAACAAAATATTGAGAAAATAGTATACCATTTGGACAAATTTGCGGTGGATTTAGAAATTTTAAGTAAGAACTCTGTTGCATTACTAGATTATTAGTAATAAATATGTACATGTACACGTGAATAGTCATACTTGTAAATACGGAATGTCAGTAGGGAGAAGATATTTAATCAGGCCTTGTTGCCTTGTCTAATGCATACAGTTCCACAATATTTGAGATAGTTGGTATGAAATGTGAAGTAAATTCAAGTAAAACGAATACGAATAGCAAGTTGCATAACTGACGGCTCCAAGGAGCTGCAACTTGGGACTGCAAGTGAAGTATTTGTACATCGTCTGTCCCTTTTCTATTCTTGCACGAAGGAAGTTTCATGTCGGAAAATGAAACTGTGGTCGACGAAGACACGTGTTGAATACGAATATCTCGAACGCAAGGGTTCTACGTTCTATCCACCCGTAAATCTAAACACACAACATTAGTTTCAAAACTGAAAGTTTGTTACACATTTCTCAATTTTTTTTTTCACGCAATTAATACAGTCAATATACATATATAAATTTTAAAATTAATTTGCTAAGTGGAAAATATAATGTAACAAGCCAAGTTTATAAATACGAGTATTCCGCTTCGGGCTTCGCTAAATTATTTGCAATGATGTTCAATTAATATATATTCAGCGTAAGTAACTAATGTATTTTTTTCATTTACTTTATATAAATTGTACTGCATCAGATTTTTCAAGGATGAAAATAAAATCAGATAACAGCAGCTACGATTCCTGGTAACATAAATTGTTCAGTGATCAAGGTGACGATACAATGAAAGTAGTATTCATCGGCAGAATGATCAGACTGGCGGATTATTATATAAAATTACTTTACAATTAAAGTCAAATAACTTCTTGTTATATAGTTTAATTTTATCTTTATTTTCAAGACCCAATAGTTGTGATTACCTAAATGGGACGATGTATCGAATGTCGCATTTAAGTAAATGCTACTTTGACGCAACCAGTTAAAATCCATAAATCATTTAAATATCTTCACACTTTTACAAACAACTATTTTATTTTAATGTATGTAGGTACCTAATAATGTTATTCACATAAAAGAACATAGATCTGTATGATAGTTGCAAATAGTACGGAATTTTTTAAATATAATTTATAGTGAATAACAATTATTAGCTTTTTAACAAAATATTCAAATGTAATTTTTGCAAAAGAAAAAATTCGTACCTTATAGCTTTACGTTTTGGATAAACGTACATAAGAAAATACTTATACATCAAAGCAGCAAGAATTTTTATTACAACAAATATGTAATTATTCAATTACAAAAATGTAAATGACTAAGCACACATAAAATTGATTATAATAATAATAATTATTGTTATTGTAAAATTTTAGTCTAATTAAGATATAGGTTTGTGTAATAATTTAACCTACATAATATGTAGATAAGGTAGTGAGAATATATATTTCTTATATCTTCAGCCTTCAGCTTTCACTAAAAAATTCCAATAAAGGAAATTTAAAGGGAAAAATGATTGGACAAGCAGTCTACTGATGAAAGTTATTTATTTCTAACCGACGTTTCGACTAAAACGTTAGTCTTCTTCAGGGCAAGAAATGGTCAATTACATATCATTTGTGGCAACCACCCATGAGGAACAGTTTTCGATAAAATTATCACAGAGTTGATCGTCATAAGGTATATAAACATCAATAAATAACATATAAAAAGATTAGCAGTCAATTGTAAAAAAATAAATATGAAAATTGTAAAATTTGTAGTCCAAAATGTAAAATAAAAACTTTTTTTTATCAAAAATTACACGTGTGACTGACTAGTTGACTTATATGTGAATATCTCAGTCAACTAGTCAGTCACACGTGTAATTTTTGATAAAAAAAGTTTTTATTTTACATTTTGGACTACAAATTTTACAATTTTCATATTTATTTTTTTACAATTGACTGCTAATCTTTTTATATGTTATTTATTGATTTTTATATACCTTATGACGATCAACTCTGTGATAATTTTATCGAAAACTGTTCCTCATGGGTGGTTGCCCATAGTTCATGTCTGAGATATATTCTGATTAATAAATTATTATAAGTTCTGTGATACAGTTAAACAACCCTTGTCCAACTTGAAGCAATTTATTTCAAATATAAGAGAAATTTTAAGATTGTAATTATGTCGTAAAAATTCTTGTGAATAAAGAGCAAATTACAAACGTAAGAAAATTGCTGGAGTGAAAAATATGATCTCCCTTATTTTGAAAATTAGGATTCCAAACGTAATTTGAATACCGGATGCTAAGTACACCCCATTGATTCGACTAGACAAAAACGCTTCTCATTTGCTTGTCGATGGTGGGTTACCGTGGCAACTATTCTGGTGTCATTGCGGGATTAATTCGAACAATAACGCGTCGACAATTCATTACGTCAGCGGTGTACGTTTTCCTCGCCGAAATTTCTTCATCCGTGAAACAAACTCGCATCGCGGGACCGCTCTGGCACCTTTTACCCCGCCTAAGCTCTCGACTATCTTAAAATTCTGTAGGAACGAACGCATGCTTCGCACGCGAAATGAATATTTACGTAAATTTCTAATTTCGTTTCTCACCCTGATGTCTCTGTCTCATTCCAGCAGTCATTATGGGTCTAGTGCTGTCACGTTCCCACAAAAGACGGGATACCTGCACGAAGTACAAATGCTTGTCTCTCCGCTTATCGGGAAAAAAACTTTGGGCCACCTTGACTATAATACCATCACGCCTGTGCCTAATTAACAGCGTGCCGAAGTTTAGAAAGTGGCATATTTTCGAATATTACGTGGTTGCGACGCGAATATCTCGTGACTATTTACCGAGATATTCAGCTGAATTATTCACGACCGTTCTGATTTCTTGCGATAGAATTACGTCGAATGAAAATTTTATTGCAAAATAAGTTGCAAATCTCATCATACTTTTACTCTAGAAATTTAATTCCTTTCTTTAATGGCCATAATTCAAAGCATCTTTCCAGATTATATTACGTTTAGTACATAACTTTACTAGATTTAGTAGGTTAGGCAACAAATTGATCATACAAATATGTTATGGCAAAGTCCTGAACATGTGCAGAGTTAACATTGCCCGGGCAATGCTACCATTGCCCAACTCTTTTGGGCAAAGACCGTTGGTTTGGTTTTTCAACTTACAACTTATCTAAGCTTACCTCAACTGGACCTAACTTAACGCATGAAATTTACGATCGCATAACTAGGGCTGTTACAGTCGTTTTATGTTACATTTTAAAAAAATATATAAACAATCCAAATGGCCCGAGTTTTGTTTACGTGCGTTTTGTGCGTTAAGTTAGGACATCTTTAGAAAAATTGTTATCCAAAAATATCCAAATCCAAATATAGAGAAAAATTAAAGTCTAATAGTGTCAGCCTTATCCAATAACGCTTTGCAATGCTCACATTGCTCGGACAATTTCATCTCTGCACATCTTATAGGCTTTGTCCGTAATAAATATAATATTAATACATCATCACTTTCTTTTTAAATTTTTACAAGAAACGATAAGGGAATAGTTTTCAAATAATAAATCTGTCCTTTTTACGGGTCTGTAAATCGCAAGAAAAGCTGAAAAATAGATGCGCCTTATCAGTTTTTTTACAGATTTACAAATCTGTAAGACTTATTGATCTGTTTAGAGTGGCCTATAGCCACAGAATAGAGACTTTATAAATATAAAGTCTATTCTGTGCTATAACTTTGCACAAATTATGGACAAAATAATATTTGAAATTAAATACCAATTTTGGTACCAAGTTACAAAAATAATTACATTGCAAATATATTATATTCGTACTAATATAAATATTTCACTGATTTACGGTTGATCAATAGTAATAATAATAATAATAATAATAATAATAATAATAATAATAATAATAATAATAATAATAATAATAATAATAAATAATTTCTTGGTAAACTAGGAATTTTACTCGCAAGAAGTTCTGTTGTGATACGAATATAATAATAATAGTTTAATAAATATAAAACTTTCATGCTGTTTAATATAAAACACGATACCTGTAGTGTTATGAGAATTTTTGTTCCACATTATTATTCTCTATTGTGATATTCGCACATTAACATTTTTTACTCTTTATTTATTGTGCAATGTGTACTCGTATTTAGACGCTAGCCCTTATAAGTTCGTTGGCTTTGGCAGTCTAGAATATGTCGTACTTTTCAAGAAGTTCGTTAATAAAGATATTGGCTTTAAACTACGAGTAATAATTTTAGAAGATATACGTAAATACATTCGGTAGTACTAAACTCCCATGTGAATATCTGACGAATGACTCTATTCAGTATGATGGTGTGTTGCGTGATGACTTAAATGCTCATATTTTCCAAATTATAAACAATTTTAAAAAGCGACATGACTTTTGCCGCCGTTAGGACTTTAATTATAAAAATTATAAGCCTGAAATAGTATCAACATATGAGTATATGTATGTTGTTCATGTTTAAATTTAATAAAAATATATTTTCCCTTGTGTCCAAAGAATTGAATATTTTCATTTCGTTCAAGTCTTCAGTTATATTAAATTCCTCTCGAACAAAGCAAAAACTGGAAAACAATTACGTCTGTACAAGTCTTTGTTTTTTACATTCTACATATATGAAGCATCCTCTGTTACTATAGCAACAGACAAAAGAGAAACATCGTTTGGAATCAAATTATCATGGTGCATATAAATACAATTAGAGATGCTACTGTTGCTAGGTAACATCTTACTGTTTCTCAATAATTCGATTAATACAATCCGGATGAATTATCACGTCGGTACTCGCAGATAACAAGATGATACTGAGATACATAACTACATTATACAGCAGCTCTTGATCTAATATTCTAATCATAAACAGTTAATTTTATGACAAAATATATTTGCATTAGAGTAAACAGTAATTTTAATTAAGTGAAAAAATTCTAATCAATTTCTATGTTCTTATGGCATTTAAATTGTTTGTTCTTTGTTCATTACATTTAATTTACTAGAGAAATAACTAAAGTAATGAATTTAATATCTGTGAGTATTTAATCTATTTAATGTACAAGAGTAGTTAGCCGTAAGCATTAAACTATTGATAATCTAGATAATCTGATCAGATTTGATGCGTCTCAATCAAACCTGTCGACTGGCTAAGTTCGCAGTCGTAAAAATTCCAATACAGTCATATCCTGGATAACTACCTATCCCGATATACTCATTTTCATATTACATAACACTAATTTATTTGGAGTACAAAATTTGTCTATTTTGTTTATGAGAATGAAGGATCCACTAAAGTTTTATAACATTTATGTAATTATTTTTGTAATTACAAATACAAAATTACTAATTTAAATGTTATCGGTTAGTTGAAAATAATAGATTATTGATTCTATTGCAATATTCGTTATTCCGTTGATTGAACAGTATGTACTTATATAGTTACATTCGTCTATTAACGGTCATACAATATTCATAGAATAAACGAACTCTGCTTAGCGCTCAACATATTGCGTGCATGCTTTACCCGCGTTAAGCGGATACGAAATATTTCTCACATTTGGACGTCGCATATGACCGTTATCCAAGACAGTACTACACCATATTCATCGGCGCATGCCATTACCTCGACAAACTCAATCTCTTTAAGTGCAGCCGATTTCGGTGACACCAAGACAAAAAAAACACTAATTCCAACTGCAACCATGTCCAAGAAAGTATTTTATATTTACCAGTGGCTGTTCCTCCATTAGGTCAATTATCTTCCAAATTTATCAAAGCAAAAAAGAAAAAGCGGAAGAATAAAACTAATAAAATTTAATAATTTTTAATAAAGTCAGTCCATCGTGTCGATAGCATTACTTGTATACAAAACCAATGTGTTCGAAGCAAGACAATGAATGGGGACAATGCGTGCGCTTCAAGCTTGTGATTACCTTGCATTTGTATGTTGCATATACAAGCCCATGCGTCAGAGACAAACGAATTGTAATTGCCAACTTTCGACGAAGACAATTAACAATTAAAACTGTTTAAATAAATTTTTCATATTAATTAATTATGCAAGTAAATACACTCATGGCAAAAAAAAACTGGACACTAAAAAAAGTATTTCGTCGACTTGTTATATGGGTTTATTTGTTATTTTTATGTCGAAATATGAACAACTGATTTATAATGTAAGATTAGAAAATAAAAAATTGTAGCAAACACTCCATTTATGACAATAAATTCTTCAATTATCGTTGGTTAATGACACTTAATGAGTAGTTTATTGCACTTTTAGTACTTATAGTACTGGTTTTGAATTAATTTGTCATAATCAATGGGAAAATATAGCCTGAGCAGAAACTACAGGTGATGATCACATTATACAATACATTGCTGTAGCCTTCATTATTCCCAGAAGTACTGCCTAAAATGAAACTCGGCGTTATAAACAAACAGGGGATTACAACAAATAACGAAAATCAGGAACACTATGCATTACAAACCCGTTTAAACATCGATTTATAGCAATATGTGTTCTACAAAAATGGGGCCTACTACCATCTGTTGTCTGTTGCCAAGTGACAGATACTCGTGGAATTGAAATTTCTGCACGAACTAGTCGCCGAAGGTTATGCAAATATTGTCTAAGTCCTAGGATGCTCGTTGCCTGCCCATCTTTGCTCGTAGCATTTCGAGTATAGTGGCTACGTTTTGCGCGACAACATATGGACTACAATATGGAGCACTGGGGTTCCTTTTTGTTCATATATGAAATCCATTTCTGTCTGTGTTCATTAAATAAAAAAGAATGCGCGTGTAGAAGGTCAGGAGAACTGTTTTCAGGATATCGCATATCATGAAAAACACCATTAGGCAGTGGTAGTAAAACGGTATGGGCTGGTACAACAGAGCAGCATTTAAAATAAATCAATATTCGATTATTACGATGGTCAGATCGCAGGCCTGACTTCAATTCCTGTGACAAATATAAAATTACGTTATGGCAAAGAGTTCAGCATCGACAATCCGTACCAAAAACAATTCAGTATATAACACTATTGGTTTCTGAAGAATGGAAAAATAATTAACACGAAGAGTTACCAACTGTATTGAAAGTTTACCAACTCATATGGTAGAAGTCTTTACACCTCGGGGAGGCAATACAGACCATTACTTACTCAAAATAAATCATACTTTAGCTATAAAACCTAATTAATAAGGAAAAAGAAATTTGGTACTATTGTTCATTTTTCCGTGTCATGAATTTTTCTTAATAAATGAAGTGTTTTTTTTCAAACGGCGTAGAAATGGCATTTTTGTGACTTGTTTCACAAGGTAGAAGTTTCATTTCTACGCCGCTGGAAATTTCTACTCCGCCGGCGTAGAAATAAAATAAATAAATATCCATAGAAACTACATAGAATTAGCGAATAAAAAGAAAAGTAGTGCGTTTGAAAAACGCTTCGCTCGTCGTGCAAACTTCCATGCTCGCCACACAAAGTATCACTTTTACTCCTAATTACACAATATGCTATTGTTACACTTTTTTTATTTTCTAATTCTAGTTTACAGATCATTTATTAATTTTTTAACAAAAAAATGACAAATAAACCCATATTTCGATTGTTACAAGTAGACAAAATTCGAGCGTATTATAATACGCATATTATGCTAGTGTACACACGCTATAGAAGACATTCATTGTCTTACTAGTACAAAAATGTTGTCATTGTTGTTGTACTAGTAAAAAAATGTTAACTTCTTAGTTCACCACTGGCGGCGGCAGTCGCCACAGCAACACAGATCATATTGAAAATTGTTATTTGACAATTGCATCGTTTGAACGCCCTTTTTGGGTTTTAACCAGCTTACCAGGCCTCGGTAGCGCCTCGGCCGCAATAGTTGGGTTCAACACAAAAAGACCGCTTTCTACTCCTAATAACATAATATACTACTTTTTGCCACGAGTGTAAGTACATACTACGAGTATAAATATTTACCAGATGTGACCCACCAAATCTTCAACCCACGAGCCGCCACTGATTTTTACGTCTGATTTATATGATGACTGTATTACCATACGCTAATGCTAAATAACCAGTTATTCATTTTATTGCATAGATGTATCCATGATACGGTTATATTTAGTAATCAGTGATTGTCATACGGTTTAAGCATGCTAATTGTTTAGTACTCTAAATTCGTCAATAAATCTATATCTAATCACGTGTTAACAATTCCTCAAAATCTCAGTAATGCCGTATTTATTCTTTTACGCAACAGACGTTTCGGTACCTTTTTGTACCTCAATCTGGGTAAGTAAGATTACATATACTTATGTACAAGTAGGTACACACAATATATTGTATATTTCAACATCGTATAAAAATTCATAAAAAACACATACTCCTCAGTTTGCCTTCAACTTGAGACCAGACTGATGCGTATGTGCTTTGTATGAATTTTTGTACGATTTTGAAAAACTGATGTAGAAACGACTGTATTTTGTGTACATGGGAATATGTAAATTTTTGTATGATCTTATATACCCAGATGAAAGTCAAGAGAGTACCGAAACGTTGATTGTGTAAGAGAATAAATAATGCTGTTTGACTGAAATTTCAGGTAATTGGTAATACCTAATATATAACATAGTCGAGATATTTCCCACATCTATTTTTAATCAGTTCATAAAAAACATGAATATATTTCATATAATGAAACAAAACATTTTTGTTCTTCATTTTTAAACAAACGAAATAGCATTTAAAATTTTAAAAAATATATAATGGTTGAAAAATTTATTTCTTAATAACCATGTCTTGTCTCTTAGAAGCGGGTACAATTTCTTGCGAATCAGTGAATAAAAGACAAAACAGCTAACTTCCTCAACTTCAGTCTTATATTGTGAACAATCATTTATATTCAAGAGGGCAAAAACTTAAAACAATACACTTCATTTCAAAATTACTTCAATAATAAATAAATCATTCTCCTCTAGTATAAATATTTCACGGTAAAACGTCTATCACTATATCTGTTTTTCCAAGTATCATTATTCATTTTATCCACACAAACTCGTCCTTAAAATCTGGCGCCGTAACAACGCGAATCGGAAATATTACGTCGGGCACGATTCCTTCAGGTTCAATATTAAAGTTTATTAATAGAAAGAGGGAGCAAACTTGACGCGAATAAGAAAAGACAAGCGAAGTGGGAGACACAAAAACGCCCAAGTCCAAGTCAACGAATAATTAAAACGGAAGCATCCATGATTTTCCGACGGTTATTAACTTTGGCTCGAAGTTCGAGAAAAAATAATGCAGCAGGTTAATTCCTTCCCTAATATATGAACGAAGTTGGAAATTCCTAAACTCGGTACTACGGTACTGATATATGAACAAGGATAAAATTTATTGACTATAGGTCCCACGTTATCTCAAGAAACTTTTGTCTTTTATTTAAAATTTATGAACTGCGTTTTATGCAGAAAACATACTATAAAATATACTTTGTTTTCTGTTGTTATAGCTTGTTACTGGTTTCAAAGTTGGAAGCTACTGTTTTTGCATTTAAATTTACACAAATAAAAACATTTCAGAATTTATTGTACTTACAATACAATAAACAAACATAAATGCAAAATATTTATTTATGAGAAAAATAAAATTACACTATGAACGAATAATTCAATACATTTTTTATGATTCTATAAAAAACTATACATGTATGTCTTGTTATATTTGATATATTATTATACAACAATGGTTGTCTATTCACAACTAGGCGTTGCTTAGATACAATGTCTGTGAAAATTTATTGAGCGACAAGTTGTTCAGTAATTGCAAATATTATTTATACTATATTTTTTAAATTAATGTATAATATATATATTCGATCGAGACTAGAATTTTAAGGAAATTTATATCTAGTTCACTCCTCCTTGTTGCTCTAGAAAATCGTCACTCGTGCTATTGCAATTGTTTAGATTTTCATCGTAACAAGCAGTCGTGATTATGGAACGGCAAAATTCGAATCACTAGCGACAATAAATTAGTACCAAATATTTCGCAAAAGCGTTATTTGCCAATATGAGTTCGTATATTAGAAGCTTTTGAAAAAATATATTTGATGGATATCGTTTCAGATGTAATCAATATATGCATATAATGGCACTTTTACTTTGATTACACAAAAGATTTTTATTTTCTTATTGTCTACTTTATTATACAGTATAAAATGCACACAGAAAATTTATTTGAAGATAATGAAGTTTTAAAATTTATTCATGAAACCTAAACAATTACTTGTTAATGCGAGTCAAGAAGTTTGTACTTTCCAAGTTGTGAATACCATCATTTATCATTTGTTTTACAATGCACATAACTTTCGAGACATGCAAAAACTAACTCAGCACATCTTCATTATCATTTTAATTTTTTTTAATGAATTTTGTTTCTTTTATATCTGTGGTTTCATGGAAAAAGCAGATATGTTACTTTCCTGCGATTTTTTGATTTACATGAAATACATAGTTATGCCGGAAAACAAAAATTAATTATTATGTAGCAGAATAGGTTTAAAAAATAATATTAATTTCTACTGAGATTTATAGTTACGTAAAAAAAGAAAATGTCTGACATATATGATTTTAAACGAGTGGTTTTGCTAAGTTTATATTTCATTTTTATTTTATGACAAACTAATATATATATATATATATATATATATATATATATATATATATATATATATATATATATATATATATATATATATATATATATATATATATCAAAAGAAAATTACAGTACAAATGTGGATATTATTAATATACCACGTGGTGTTGTGCTATAGTTATTAACGTCATTAGGCTGATATGAAGCAAATAACCGAAGCGACAGCCGAGGTTTTATAATCAGCCGAGTCTGTTATTTGCATATCGGTCGTGTAGCGTTCAAAATTTTTCGTAAAAACATAAAATAACTTGTTATATCTGCAAAAGACGTGTGTTTAAAATAGACTAATAAGTGGATATGCAATACATAATTACAAAATACTAACCTTGAAATGTCAATCTTGTCGTAAACCTTCAAAGTAAGTTTTAGAATAGAAATTTTTGTCCACAAATACGAAAGAGAAAAGGATACTGATAACTGCTTTGCATATGCCAATAATACAGTTTCATTTACCATGTTCACGTTTCTGGTTTGGTTGTGTTTTGTATGTTTACAAATTGTCAATTCTCTCTCACAATTTGTAGAGGATTCTGGATTCCGTGATGATGTCGAGCAAAACAAAACTCGCCGTTTGATGACGAAAAATTTGTTTATTTAAAGTTGTTATATGAAAATCTGATGTGGCCAGCACATTACCTTCCGTCTGTTTTATGTATTTTGTATAAATTTCATACAGAAAGCTCCTCGCAAAAGAATCTATTTCTTGTACATTACCTTCCGGCTGTTGTATGTATTTTATACAAATTCAGTCTTCAAAAATGCTGAATATTTCTCGTTCCAATTCTTGGGCGCCTATACAGGCTTTTGTATAGTCTGCAGACTCGGTTTGACTCATCTCCGAAGCCCTCTGGTCGAGACATGTAGACTTCCTCCTTCAACGTCTCATATAAGAATGCCATCTTAACGTCGAAGGTCATCAGCTTCATTTTCTTTGACGCTGCCAGGTTGAAGATCAGCAGAATAGATACGTAACGTGCGACCGGACTAAAGGTTTCCTACTCATATCCTGTGGCCACCAATCTTGCTTTACGACGTCCATCCTGCTTCTCTCGGCAGGATAACGGTTTTGCATGTTTTGGTAACTCCACCAGTTTCCAAGTCTTCATTTTTATGAGAGAGTCGAACACTTCGTTCATGGCTTCTCGCCACTTTTTATCTTTCATGGCTTGTGATACGGCAATGTCCTGGACTTCTCCAATTATGGCAAAATCTCTATTTTAGATTTGGTCGCCGTCCATCACATAGTCGTTGAACCTGGCTGGCATGTTTAATCTTCGAGGATTGCGAAGAGAGTATCCTGATGACTTTTTTTGGTTTATCTTCCGACGAATTCCTTCGAGTTTCGGTGTCTCCGTGGTCTGAATTTTCCTCTGACTTACCTTCATTCAAGCTCTCATAATTTGGCTCATCTGACTCCGAGGATTCAGAGCCTTCTTTCACGTTGCGGTCCTGGTCTCCCATCGTGATGACTTCAGTTCCGGCATGTCGTCCCAGGGTTGACTCATCAAAGATTACGTTATCGGAGCTAATTACATCTCAAACCTCGTTGACGTAGATCCTGTAACATGCGAGTCTAAGTCGTAGCCGACGAAAATACTTTTCCTGGATTTCTTCCCCTTCTTGGTTCGCTTGTTATAAGGAATGAGTACGTAACAACTACATCCGAATCTGTCCATGTCTACTTGACGCCTGAACCACAGGACTTTTAAATTTCACGGAACTGGTTACTGTTTGGTTTAAGGTAAAGACAGCATAGTTTACTGCTTCAGCCCAAAGATTTTCATTTAGTGCTCGAGCATGGATGACAGCTTTGGCTGACTCAACTACCGTCCGCATCTCCCTCTTGATTCTACCATTTTGTTGTGAAATGTATACATTCCATTCAACATCCAACAGCTTCCTTGCATTCGCGTTCTTTACCTCTGTCCCATTGTCCGACTCCAAACGTTTGATTTTTCTGCGAAATTGATTTTAGGCCATCCTTGTAAATGCATCTAATTTAAAGACAGTTTCGTCTTTCGATTTCAGAAAGAATACAGTGCGAAAATGAGAAAAATCGTCTTTGAACAATTGGAAATATTTGGCTCCTCCAGACTTTATATTCATCTCACACAAGTCGACATGAATGAGATCCAAGACTTCTTCTGCAACTTTGAAATTTCTCGGATGAGAAATGCGGTGTTGTTTCCCATAAGCACAACCTTCACATATATATATCTGTCCCAGTCGTCAATGTAGTTTATGTTCCTCTCACTCAAAATATTCTTGACATGTTTGACATTTTGCTCAGCCAGTTTCACATGCCAGACTTTGACTGACTTGGTTAACAAGCACTTATCGGATTCCTCACGACGAAACTCCATCCTGAATAGCTTCCCATCACGTTTAGCTACAGCTACGACTTTCTCTTCATCTTGTGTATAGAAAGTAGACTGAGTTGCATGTGAATTTTGGGAATATCCCTTGTCAAGCATCTGAGTCACTGAAAAGAGGTTGAATGTTAATTCCGGGACAAGTACCAATTTTCTCTGTCGAAGGCTTCCATCTCTATGTCGCCTACTCCGCTTCCTTCTAGTTTCGTTGCGTCGATAATAATGATTCTTGTGCAATCATCAAACTTGGTCAAGTTGGTCATCCACTCTCCATGTGACGTCGTATGTTGGGTCGCTCCGCAATCCTGGTACCAAGTTTATGCGATTTAATTTTCCGGTAGATAAGCTTGCTGTAATAAGCGCTACGAGTTTTGGTTTAGTTGCATTGCTCCTATTCGACTTGTCACCTTCTTCCGATTTTGTTTCAAGACATTCACGAGCAAAGTGACCTTTCTTATTACAGCTATTACAACCGTAGTTATTTTTACAATATTCCAGATATTTGGGACACGGCCTGTTCGTGCCGTTTCTATTCATATGCCCTTTCATACAGCACTTAAAGCATTCCAATGACGAGTTCTTCTGTACAGTTGGCTTGTTTATTTTTCGTTGTTATTTAGTGATAAATGCGTTTTGAGGCTTGTAGTTGCTGTGTTGTTGATTTGCATTCAGTCTGTCTTCTTCTAGTCTTATACGTTCGATGAGTGCGTTGACATTCTTGTCCTTCTGGCTGACATTGTCCCAGGCAGTTCTCAGATGGTGTATCTTCTGTGGTAAAATTCCCAATATCCTAGTCAGGATCCATCCTTCATTGATTGTCTCTCCTGTGGCTGACAAATCCTCTGCAAGTTGCTGAATGGCTAAGCAGTTCTCAATCGCTGACTTGCTGACATCGTAGACATAACTAGAAAACTTTCTCTGCAAACCTTCGACTGACAAATCGGATTTCTTGCCATATAAAACATCTAATTTCGCTAGCATTTGACATGACGTTGTACAATTTGCAATTTTGTTTGTAATGTTACTATTTACATTGAATATTATAAAAGTTTGGGCTTCAATGTCTTTCTGTAGCTAATTTGTTTTTGCTGTCTCATCGGTCGGTAATTTATCAATTCCTGTTGCAATTAAATATAAATTCATTGAATTTAACGTTGGATCTAATTTAAAACGCCATGTCGTATAATTTACAAGCCCTTGTGAATTTTCTGACAGAACTTCTATATGCAATTTAATTAAATCCATTTCAGACCGGTTTAAATTAAAGAATAAATTTTATGAACAGAAAAAACAAATTTCGCAACTTAAAATGAAGCTACTACTTGAAGTTGACTGGCTCGACATTCTCATTCGATTCAATGTTGACGGAATTGACGTCGACTGACTGGTTAGCTGGACGTTGACTGACTGGCTGACTCGACGTTGTCTGACTGGTTGATTGGACGTTGACTGACTCGACGCCGACTGACTGGTATCGATGACTAGCTTGACTGGTTTGGTTTTCATTCAGCTCGACAATTAAACGGTTGCGATATTGGGCCCATAACCTGTAGAGGGTTCTGGATTCCATGGTGATGTCGAGCAAAACAAAACTGGCCGTTTGGTGACGAAAATTTTTAATTTAAAGTTGTTAAAACAAAAGCCAATACAAAAAGGCACCTTTTCTTAAATAATAATACTATGTTCAGTCTTATTGTTCTTGTGAATGTAATTCACTTACATTAATTGCATGTACTTAACTATGTGGATTATTTAATTTTACGTTGATAACATATAATGAATTTTCAGATCATTTACGCGTCGGTTCAGTTGCAAGACAAAAATTGCTATATAAAATGAAAATGCCGAGACTAGTGAACTCTATACTATTTTAGTGAAATCAAATCCAAAGTTAGAAGGCGGGAAAATTCAAACATAGAAAGTGACTAATCGTTGTACTGCGTCAACCAACATGGAATGAAATTTTCTGTGCGAAGGTTATGTAGTGCCAGTAGCGGCACATTGGGTAATTAGATTAGATTAGAATTTTGATCATGATGCTGTGATTTTTATTAGAAAGACAAGAAACTCTTGAGGATTTGGTTCTTCATTGCAATCGTTCGATCGTCCGTTATAATAACGGCCGGCGGCCGTTATAGACCCATTAGCACTTACGTGTTTAATTCTGTTAAATCATATTGACAATATGGTATTACGAAAAAATGATACAGATGTTATGTTGCAACACCCAGATGGATAAGCTCGTGCAAGTGGTATGAGAGCGCCTGAGCCCAGTGGAAAAATAGGGCAGGGTAAATAAGGGTTGTTCAGGGTTAGGTACCAGTTGAATAACTTAATAAATTGAGCCCTCTCAATTTATTAAGTTATGCAATGCACGGTACGGAAATGACGAGGCGGTAGGACTAAAAGGGTGCACGATAAAAAGAAATGTCGAAATTAACAGCAACAGAACATTTAATATTGCACGTACATAAATAAATGTAGCGCAGCTCGCAGCGTTAAATAATAAAATATACAAATAAATAAATATCATTAAATCACACTTATGCGACCTGGAAGGTAGAAACGAAAATTACTAAAAATGTCAGATTCGGGTATAACTTCAGATTGGCCAACGGGAGTATGGGAGAGTGCCGAGAGCGCACACAAATGATAAGTATACAAAAAAAGTTACGTTAAAACGCGATTCGACGCTGAATATAACAGTAATAAACGTCTGCAAAGTGGCTAGATGCTAGATATTTAATAACATACATATACGGTAAGTACGATAGAAATAACATACGAGAATATTAGTAACAAATTAATATAACCAATAGGCTTGAAATGTGAATTCTTCTCTGAACGTATATATTTCCGGGGACAGGTCGAGGAATGGGTATACCTAGCGGGTTCGCTGCCTCGATGACTGGTTGTGGTGTTATCAAATATTTATAGGGCTGGCCATATGAGAGATTAAGTCGAAACGTGACGGTAATAGTGGCTCTAGAACTCCAATCATATACGCACGTGTAACGAATGTGCGTGTAGGTACGTTCACGTCAATTATAACTACTTGTCGCTCCAAAATCCAAACGGCGGGACGATAGGACAAGGACAAGAGCCAAAACTTAAATGTTGAGAATAAGAATCCCAATACCGTACAACTAAAAATTATAATCTAATTGTAAATCAGGTTAAATCAGAAATATAACAAATGTATAATAAATTTCATTGAAAAAGTTGTAGGCTCTCGGTGAAAAATATTGAAATAAGGTTTAAAAAACACCCGCTGAAGTTTCACAAAATTAAGTTTTATTTTTGACTGCAGTTTCGGCTTTTAGCATCATCAGAAGATGTACATGATATTTTTTGATCTTCCAAATGTTTTTTAAACATTATTTTCATGTGTAAGTAAAAGGCTGAAAGAAACCAATAGAATTAGTCCTTGTGATATTACAGCCATTTGTAAGTAGGAAGATTGCACGTTGCACCTGGAGATCTCACCTAAGTTAGTAGGCGGCTTTTAAGGTGAAAATTGCCTTTGTTTGCAGAGATACTGTGATAATTCCCGGAACCTTATGCGGAAACACATTTCCAAAATATACTAGAAGCGACTCAAAACCCTCCGCAGAGGACAAAATTTTACCAAAAAGAAGCTAAGCCCAAGAAATCTGGTTTAACCTCGGCGGAGAACTCCTCAAGAGATCATTTATCTCAACCTTGAATGGTAGGAGTTGCAGTAGGATAACTTCACCATGACCGTAACTACTAGAACGTTGGCCAGATTGTCTATGAGACAATGGCGGTGTAACATTTGTTAATTTATCTAAAATTACTAGTACCAAATATAAAAGTAAATTTAACAATTATTTATTAAACTCTCCGGATGTTTTGGGAAAGGGACATGTTTTGAGGACACAGTCTCTAGCCTCCTAAAGCGATAAGCAATATATCCTTGGGATGTCGACATTTTAAAATAAATTATTGAAATTCATTAAAAATTAGTAAAAATTATTTATTTATCATTGTATACTACAACACAGTGGGTTAATTAAAAATAGGCCGTACGCGTATGCGAAATCAGTTTTTTCTGTATACATTATCTTTATCTTTATATAGTGTTCAAACCTGGGCCTTTAAAAAACTTTCCAAACATCGCTTCCCTTTTATAATCTGGAAATATTATTTCGTTTTATCTGTTTTTTTTCATGTCCAGTCTCCAAGTTCTAACGCACTGCAACAAGAGCATCCCTTGGGACGGTACGCAGGTTCCATGCGTGGTCGCTAGGGGAGCTGTGTCTTGCGTCCAGTCCAGACAGGAAGCGTAGGCACGATACAACGGACGTCCGCAAGGAATTACTGGTAACAAGCCGTTGTAGAACTACTCCCACAGCGCACACAGGAATTTTAAGTTAAAGAAGGAAAAGCTGCACAGGGTCCTTTCAGAGGGAGAGAATTAATTGATTGGTTTTTTAACGTGATTGATATGTGGGAAACGCTTTTGACGTTTCTTTTGCAAAGAGTAGCTACGATAATTAAAATAATTTGTTTCAAGTTTTTTGTTTCCCTACTCACAGTTCTCAATTTAGGATATCACATTTAAGCTTGAAGATAGAAGTAACAAGCAAATTTATAATTAAAGAATATGTAAACCAGTAATTATTGTCAGGGTAATTGAAAAATAATTAACATGTATGGTCTGTCAATGTGGACCGTGGTTTTAGAAACCATGATCTTTCTAATCTTCATAACTTCCCTTTACTAATATTCGCCCCTTTTCTGTAACTCAATCGATAATAAGTTATCGATCAATATTTTTTCACAAATAGAAACAAATGTATCATCTGACAGTTTCATTTTTTAATTCAGTGTCTATACTTCATTTCAAGTAGAAAAATAATATTGGTTTAGAATGGTACATAAATTCTGCCTTTTGATTGGTCAGTATGAAAACTATTAAAAGTTACAGAATTAAGTGATGTATACCCATATTTTGTTGTAATTTTGAATATTCAGGTCCTACATATTTTTACAGCTAAAAATATTCATTATTGGTAATGTTTGGTTTCATGAACTTAAATTATTAATTTAATGCAAAAACGGTCGACTCTCATAGTGCAGGCGCCAAGAAACATTCCGTTTGAAAAAAAGTGGTGGATTTATTCCGATTGATGATTTAAATTCAGATAGACATAAAGAATGAAATTCTGAATGTTGCCGGACAAAATCAGTGGTCAATTTTTTAAAGGGGATATAGGAATTATTGATGAAATCGCTGTAACGGTCAAGAAAACGTTGTTTACTTTTAAAAAGTTGTTTTTGTAGGGTATAAAATTACAAACATCATGAATATTATAAAATACAAATTTAGTATGGTAAAAAAAAGCAGCGTGTCTGAGTGTTTGGTCGCGAATCTGGGGAACCGGGTTCGATGCCCACCGACGCCAAAAAGAAATATTTCGAATTTTAAAAGGCAGAAAAGTGACCTCTGTGGTGCACTCTCTACACCATAAATGAGTGCCCGTGAGGTGACGCCTGGTAAACGCCACCACGGTTGTTGGATGCGTCTGATGGTAGTTTTTTTTTGTTTCCCCCTCCGCAGCAGTTTATACCAGCTCCAAAGTACTGCAGCGGGTCATATTTTATTCGACACGGTTTAAATCTTTTAGTTATAATAGTTTTTACATAACGTCAAACTAGATAGAGTGATAGCTTGTTTTCATTGCTGAGTTAACAAATGCATGTGAGAAAGATATCAAGAAGCCTCAATTCTTAATAAAATGTCACAAATAACATTGAAAATAGAAATATTTCTTACAATATTGCAACCTCCACACAGTTGCGCAAAATGAAATGAATTTGGATTGAAAGAGCGATTAAAAAAGAAAAGCTGTCATTTAGTAGCTGAATCACTTAACGAAAATATTTGTAATACGTATTTTACCTGGGTTGCATGCTCTAACTTGTTGCGACACGACAAGCCGAGTAAGAACTAAAAAACAAAGTTTGAATGCTGCATTAGATGTATTTGTTTTTTTGGAAATAACCCAGAAACTCTGATTCACTTTCATCATGTTGAAAAAGTCTGCACTTATTTGACTGCCGAACAAAAAATCACATCTGGAGAATTATGCTACAAGTTGATTGCCTGTAATATTAGGTTCAATTTAAATTTAACCAAAATTATTTGTACTCCTGATGCTTTATTGTTACATTGTTTAAGAGCCACAGCCCAAACATATTTATCGAAAAAATCATCACAACCACTGTTCGAGCCTCTGAACTTCCTCTAATGTTCAACTCGATTTTTCTCAGAATTTTTGTTATGCAACGTTATGATTTATTTACATGATCATAAAGGGAAGAAAAACCACTATCGGATTTCACTACTAAAAATCTATGTTGTCATTTAATTTTTTTTTGTGATGACGTCATAACTGAAAAACAAATGAAAGTCGGAAGATGAATCGTACATATTAATGTGTATTTTTAAAAATTAAAATCGACGTGTTTCAGCGTTTTTATAAAAACCGGCTGAGTTCGGCTTTTTTTTGATATTCCACACTTTAATCGCACACTGTATATATATATATATATATATATATATATATATATATATATATATATATATATATATACATACATACAGGGTGTAAATGAAATAAGTTCATTAAATTTAATCAGTAATGTAACTCGACGAGAGCAACAATACGTCTTAATAACTTTTTTTTCTAAGTCTTTTAGATTTTGAGTTACAATTAAATATTATAATAACGTGGTCAAGTGACTCTGAGTTTAGTGATGAAGAAGTAGTGTGTCGTCAAAAACTAATTAAATTAATTAATTATCCGTAAAAATACAACTTTTTTAAGTTAGGCCAAAATGTGTCCCTAATATATTAGTAGTCTTTGCCTTGTCTACTCAACCAGAAGTTTAACAGATGTTTTCCATTCATTGACTTTAACTGCTTTAGACAATTTATTTTGAGAATGCTCCAAATATAAGATCCCCAAAATAGTTCATTTCGCATCCAGCGTAGACATTTTTATTAAAAAATAATTTAATTTCAATATAAAACACTTGAAACGTCAACGTCAGTCAGAAAATTGAATCACTTGATTTAAAGAATATATTGGATTAAATTCTAGTATTTTTAAAAAAAACTACTAGACTATTGAAAATGTTTCAGAAACACTATTTTACTTGACTAATAAAATTTCACTTGTAACTATTAACTGTAAACTAGTAAAATACTTTTCAGAAACAGTCTTTCAGAAACACAATTTACTAGTACTATTAAAAATTTCACTTGTAACTAGTAACTTGTAAACTAGTATTTTTCGAGAAACTAGCCCCTGGTAGTAGTATAATGGAATTATAAAACCCTAACCCTATACATATATTTCATAATAAAGTTGAGTATTAGGTATCCTAAAATAATGCGAAATAAACCAAGATTTATATGTGCGATGCAATTGCAATGTGGTTCAAAGATTTAATTTATTATATTTTGTTACGATTGTATTATTGTGTTTGTTAAATACATGCAGCTACATTATTATTATATCCTTTCTTTAGTTTGCCGTAAATGTTTTTTATATAAATATAATTCATATTAAATTTTTAATTAGAAGGTCGCGAGGCTTTGTGTTTTTAATACGAGCAGCCTGTGTTTCATTTCAATCGCTGTCTAACTAAAAAAATTAAATTTGTTTACAATTTTCAAATAGCATAAAAGTGACCCTGTGGTGCTCTTCCCAAAACAGCCGGTGAGGTGACGCCTCATCAACGCCCTTAACGGTACAGATATGTTGTCATTACTGAAATCTGAGAATAGAGGCAGATTGTGCATCCAGAATTGAGTAATAGTAATTAATGGATATACTCGTAGATAGAGAACACTCACTTTTATAGTTGCAGTTTATTTTATAACATATGATTACCAACGTTTTTTAATGCATTTGTGGCCGCATGCCTGACGATCAGGTTGCGAATGTGGGGAACCGGGTTCGATCCCGACCGACGCCAAATATTTCGAATTTTAATTGGCGCAAAATTGACCTCTGTTGTTCACTCTCCACACCAGTAATGAGTGCCCGGAGTGACGCCTGGTAAGCGGCCGCACGGAGCAATTATTTCATCATTACTGATATCTGTGTACAAAGCACATTGGAAAACGCAGCGATGGATATAAGCCGTGATAATATATATATATATATATATATATATATATATATATATATATATATATATATATATATATATATATATATATATATATATATATATATATATATATATATATATATATGTATGTATTTATTTTTTAATTTTTGACGATCATTGTATGTGAATTATGTCATTTATTAATTTTTATCTGTATTTATCAATATTATTTAAATTCTTCATTTTCACGTATGTTTGGTCCTCATCTTTTCAAAAATGTAATGATTGTTCTAGATCCTAAAGAAGGCACATGAGGTGTCGAAACCGGTAGACGCCGAAAATAAATGATTATTTGACTGATATCCAGTAATTTCTTCTTTCCAATAATAATTAATTTTTGTAGAATTCAAATACTTAATTTTGTTGACAGAAATTTGCAATATATGACAGTTAAAACATCACACATTATGTAAATTTTAATTATCAAAATGTTTTTATTTAATTTTTGCAGTTACTAGACATAAGAAAGAATTTTATGCTCAACAACTTATATTATAATTGAAGATATTTTTTTTTCATAAATAATTTAAGAAGCAACGCTCTAGGAAGAACCGCTTTCTCATGTTAAATGTTTAAATGGATTTCGAGCACTAAATGGTATAGTTTGGATATTATAATTGTATTTGTGTATGACCGGGTACATTAAAGTCAATTATTTGTAGGACAAAATGAGTCCGTAGCTGCACTCTGTACACAAGATATATGAATCAGGAAAAACAATATGCGGTAGTATAAAAACTCCTGTTTTCATTTATTAACATTTATGTTTAGACTAACAAAGCTTGAATTACAGATATTTATTTAATATTTATGTATGCAGTTTAAATATTTAGTAAAAAGCACTTTGAAAAGTAATATGTAGAAGGGTTGGTAATAAAATTCTATTTGCCGGTAAGTAAATAAATTTCACATGCGGGAAGAAGATATATTCCGTTTGCAGTTAAAATTGATATCTACGGAACGTGACCGTTGGACAGCGTTTGGGCGCAAGTAGATTTATAACAAGAGATAAGTTGATCCTCTCTCCTTTATGCGGCGGCGTCGGGGGCGGCGTCTCCGCAAGGATTACCTTCGTCCGCAATCAGATCGACCGGGACCCGATTTACTCGATCGGAGCCGATTTCACTGGATTCAAACCCTTGACGTACGGTTCCAGAATATTTTATATACTTTGTAGATATTGCGGATTACTTTATGTTATTTTCCCTAGTCTAAAGGACATGGAAATCGAATCATGATAAATGGAAATCTGTTACTGGGTCTCAACAAACAATATGCTTTATTTTAAAGCCGCACTCAACCCTCAATAGTTGACAGGAAGCAAACAGGCTTCATTAAAACTTCAAAATGTAATCGTACCCCATGAAAAATATACTATCAACAAGACTTCTTTTTTCTTGTAATTTGCATAAATCGTGTATTTTTTGTATATTTGCCAGTTAACTACTCGTATCTATAGAGTAAATTGTGATTTTCAATTGTATTGTTACGTGTCCCATATTACTAACAATTCTACTTCAATATAATATCAGTAAGAGATGAAACAGCGTATTTACCACATCTCAAAAGTCATTTTACTGAATTCGGAGAGCCTAACCTTTTAGTGCTCGATGGTATTTTAGTCAATTTTATATTTTATTGCACTTATTTGATACTACAACGTTTCTTGTTGATTTCTGCCCAAATGTAGTTACAGGTATCATGACCGACGACTTAAAATTAAAAGTAATCAACGAAATCTATGTGGGATATGTAGAATGAACATTAAAAACCAATGGATTTTAATTTGGGCTGAAAAAGAAATTTAAAATAGTTTTTGAATACATTAGCCTAGTCCTGTAAATCATTTTCCGTGTAAAGCTTGGTGTGTGCTGTACAGATTTCGTACCAACTATGGTAATATAAAAATATGGATCTTTGGAATTTAATTGAAAATCCCATAAAAATAAAACAAAATAAAAAAGTTCTCTAAAGTCTAGAAGGCAAAAAATTGCTTATTCCAGAATGTGAACATGAACAGAATGCAATACAGTGATTTAAAAAAATTAACAAGTGGCTAACCTTTATATTATTATTTCAATTAAACAAATTTCTTCACAGAAATTCTCTGGATACTCTCAACCTTTAAAAAAGAATACGATTTTCAATTTATTTATTTCACAAGTTACTAAAAATTGTAATAGATATTTATACACCAAGTGAGTTAAAATAATGTTTATTCATGAAAAGAAAGTTTAAGCCGCGAGCCAGAAAGGCGAGTGGGTTAAATTCTTTGAATAAACATTCTTAACTCACGTGGTTTATACAATATTTTATTCAATTTTAACGAAATAATAATAAAAACCATTATAATATTTAATTTTGACAAAATAAAAAAATTATCAATTAGCAGGCAGTTCATGATAATCGTCGTTGACACACGTCAAGTCGTTTATTTATAAATTATAAACAAGCTTTATTTCCAGTCACTTGTGTCGTGAAAAATAATGAAACTGGCTGATCTGTCTCATAGAGACTGCGGTGAGTGTTATTTTTGTGCTTGGCGATATTTTATATTTATTATTTGTTGCAAAGTGAGAAAATTATGTGAGAGTGATTAAATTTTTTTTATCCAACACCGACTCATAATAACTTGTTACTATGGTACTAATGTACAACATTACTCACTCCGTGAGAGAATATTTTAGAAGTCACGAAGGAATTATTACTGATTTTTGTGTTTTTTAATATAAATAAAAAGCAATTTTACAAAATTAATTTATTATTGAAATAATTTAACATCATGAAACATATTTATTTCAATAAATATTTATTTTATTTATTTATTGTTACCGCTCAACAGGATAAAAAATCCCAATTATTGAGGGTTGAGAAATACATAAATACAGGTAAACATAATAAAAATATACAGAACGGAAAGATGCGAAACATAAATATAAATGTGTTCAATTATAGTAATATTGAATTTGCATATAAGGACTTTTTAAAGGTATTAAAGGAGTCATTGAAAATAACTAATTCAATTTTACTTTCACATAATTGTATATAGTACAAAGCATTCTAAGTGGTGCACGAAGTTCGTAGTTGGTTTTTACAAGACTAAGATTAAAAGTATACTTTTGTTTGCTGATTCTCATGAATAGTCGTGGAATATTGAAGTTGATATGACCCAAACTTGATACATCATCGATTATATTACGTACAAGCTTGTAGAGATTTATACATGACAAAATACTACGTCTTGTAGATAGAGGGATAAAATTATTTAATGATGATGTATAACTATATGGCAATGAATTAAACGATTGACAAAATTTCCGTGAACAATAATTAACAAACCTTTTTCGTATCCGTTCAATGTCATTGACATATTTATTATATAAGGGATTCCATACTGCAAAACAATATTCAAGTTTACTTCTAACAAACGAAAAATACAGTGACTTGAGGATACTCATATTACTAAAATGTCTTGAATTTCGTAAGATAAAACCTAAATTTCGAAGACTTTTATTAGTAATATGTATAACATGAAAATTAGATTGTAATTTAGGATCAAATATGACACCCAAATCCTCAATTTCTACGACTCATTGTAAGAAGACATTATCCACATGATATGCAAAATTTGTAAAACTGTTTTTCATTGAAAATGTCATATGTTTACATTTACTAAAATTGACAATAAATGTGAGGATAAAGACCAATCCAGTAATCTGTTAATATCAGATTGTAATTCAGCGAAATAAGATAAAGAATTTACAATTTTAAATTTTTTAGGTCATCAGCAAATAGCAGCGAGTCAGAGTATTTTAGACATCTAGTTATGTCGTTCACAAACAAAACAAAAAGTAAAGGTCCTAGACTTGAGCCTTGCGGAACACCGGAGGCAGGAACAAAATAATTAGATTTGTAGTTATTATACGATATGTATTGTTGACGATTAATAATATATTATCTAATGAATAAAATCATCTCAGGGCAAAAGTTGTATTGTTTATGCAGTTTATATAAAAGTACTTCATGATTTACGATATCGAATGCTTTTGCAAAATCTGTGTATGCTACATCTACTTGGTTATTTTTATTCAACGCATTAATTGTGAAGTTAGTAAAATTTATAGGATTTGTGGATGTGGATCTTCCTTCTGTAAAACCATGCTGAATAGGTGTCATAGCATTGTGTACCGAACGATAAATATACTTATAAATAATTTTTTCAAAACATTTGGAAATATTCTATAGTATAAACATTTATGCAAAAATAGATTACTTATCTTTACACAATGACAGCTGTCATGTGCGGCTGATGAAACGAAAACGAGAAACGAGTTAGTTGGATATTTACTTCGGAATTAAATTCAAAGCTGCTGCTTGTCCTTCTAAGTGAATATGTTTTAAAAGAAGGTCCTCGTTTTCACCCAATTTAATGTATTTTTCTTTCAAATAATTCCCAATAACAGACAATAATTATTACAGCAATTTTTTTCAGTAACTATATAACAAAATCATAACAATCATTCAATGGCTACTTTGTAATTTAAAATACTACATCAATTGTCCTTTCAGTGTCAAACGATGAATGAAAACATAAAAGTGATTTAAGAAGTTTTAAAAAATTGTTGGATAAAACGTTGTATTACACTCGTGTAGAATGTATATGTCACTAAAGAAAATTAGCCACTCGCCTTGCGGAATACGTGGCTAAACTTTTTCTTTCGTGACTAATGATATATTCCACACTCATATAATAAATAACTATTAAATGACTCGCAAACAATCTGTTACTTATAGTTGTTGCTATGGAGTTAAAAAGGCAGTTTCAAACGTCAAAATTGAATAAAAAATTAAAACATATGCATCTTTATTTTCTAAAATAGAAAAGAAAATTGCATAAAAAAATTGTTTGGTATAACATTCTTGATTCAGATACAAAATATTAAGATGAATGGCATTTTTTTATTTATTTCATATATCATATATTTGCAAGTATATAATATATTATGTAGGCTATTTATAGTATTTTTTTTAATAATTTCCTTGAATTTAAATAAATATATCGGTATTGAAATTACATCACTATTATTTTAATTAAATAATGTAGAAAACAAAATAATCTCAATAATCATAGAAAATATTAAATTTCTTCTTGTCCTCCGGCTTCTTTTATGCATTTTATGCTCTTATTTATAAAGTTTTAACATTATTTTAATACCTAATACCTATGAAAAATAGTATTATTGTCGGAATCAAATCCCTTTGAGTGACATGATCGTTTCTTAAATTATTTAATAATTATACTACTTGGAATTTCAACTCTATTCATTTGTAAGAAACATTTAAGAAATGTATAATAAAAATCCTTAAATTAGAATAAAAGCAACAATAAAACTACAGACGTATTTCGCAATGTATTCTACATATAAATGAAAATATTTACTAGGTATATGTTATAATTGAAATGTGGATTATCTTAATATTTCGCATTTGAATCAAGAATAGTATATTATGTTATTAGGAGTAAAAAACGGTCGTTTTGTTTTGAACCCAGCTATTGCGGCCGAGGCGCTAGCCGGGGACAGGCAATCTGGGTAAAACAGAAAAAGGGCGTTGTACTCCGAATGACATATACTATTTTTTCTTCAAGAGCTTGGAAGAATTTTTTTGACATTTAAAAAAAATATTTGTTGCGTTTGCAAATTTAACCAAAGCTGACTGTGTATACTACAAAACAAAAACGATACTACTGTCAAATACCAATTTTCATATAATCTAGGTTGCTGTGGCGACTGGCGACCGCCGCCGCCAGCGTTGAACAAAGACACGCTAACATTTTTTCATTAGTACAATAATAACAATATTTTTGTATTAGTAATACAATAAATATCTTTTTTGATGAGTGTGCAGTAGTAGCTTAATATGTATATTATAATACGCTTGAAGGAAAAGTGTTTTTTCGTTACAACTTTTGTCAATCATATATAGATATAAGATAAACAATTTTATCATAAGTAAAAGGGTTAAACGTCAATTTTATTAAAAAACGTTAATAAAGGTGCGGTTTATAATACGGGGCTATTATTTTAAAGTTTGTAATTGGAATATTAAATGTAGAAATATTTAAAAAGATTGTAATTTAATTAAATAACTTACTGAAGTTGACAAAATTTTAGGAATTTTAATTTATATGATGATAACCCTCCGCCCTAAATCATATTTATTAACTAAAGGTATAATTTCCGAGATTTCTGGAAATCTTTTATTAAAAAGTAATTAATTCCAAAGTAAAACTAAATTAAACTCGTAATATTCATGAGATGAAACTTTGTTCTCAACATTCATTTCATTTGTAACAAAGAACAATCGAAAGAAAGAAATAAATGTTTCAAGCTCTCTTTCCAACTGTCTGACCAACAAAGAGAAGTTAAATACTCAAGGATAAAAGAAAGAAAGAAAGAAACACACATATTATATACACACATATGTGCCATATGCGAAACGAATGAAATAACTACAGTTTGCAGCAGTGAATGAAGAATTGCAGAAAAGAAAAGCTCCAGGAAGCAATGAAAGTGCAGAGCGTGGTTCGCTGTCGATGTTGCATTCAATCTCGCGTTAAAGCGGGCTTTGGCATTTCAACGCCATATAATGATTACACTTCGGAAAATTCATTGCAAATAAAATTTATTGTATTTCATGCATTTTTATGCAAATTTGTAATTATTTCGGGGATATTAATATTTAAAATATATAAAATATATTTGAATTTTAAATTACGTATATTAAATCTGTACAATCAACTAATTATTCAAATTATAGTATATGTATCAATACAGTAATATTAATAAATATATCCCGGAAAATGTAATTTCAAAATATCTACTTATTACTTTTAATTTATTTTAAAATATTATAATAAAAATGTAAAATTATGCTGAATAGTTATTTACTCCATAAATAGCATTTAGCAGTAAAGGACGTGTTAGCCACCCGACCCGACCCAGTCCGAGACTGGTAAAATACATTTACCTTTCGAGTTATATATATGATTTTTTTCCACTACCGATGATTTATTTTTTAACTAATAATTTTTACTGCCAGAAATATTAAGGAATACCGTTAAAATTAATATATTGACACAAAGTATCTTAGAGTATTCCATGGAGAAATTACAAAGAAAAACGATGTCATCTGTCACATTTGACAAGTCCATGGTAACATAAATGGAAATATGTATGAAATGAGGCAAATTTGAACATAAAGTAATGAGCAAATATTTCATACAGGTTTAATATATCTAATTTTTGTTATTTCACAATATAGGGTGTTAAGGGGTACGGGATCTGCTTAAGGATGTAAGGAATCTACTTGCATCCTGGCTTCAATAGAAGCCTTGACGGTAAAATGACCAACGTTCCTAGAAACAACGTCCTAGTAGCCTACTAACGATATCAGGAGTTTGAAAAATAATTAAAGTTCATTTATTCATAAGAACGGTGATATTCTTAGAATCTTCCAGATATTTTACTTTTTCCCCATCACATATATCTTTTTTTATATTACCAATATGTGTGCGAAGGTGAATAGAAATGGACCTTCATTGTATACGAGTATGATATGAGATATATCACCTGAAAAAAATTCTACGAATAAATATATTATAAAACATGAGACACGTAATTGTTACTACATTCGAGTAAATCTTTGCATTACATTTTGTTACACAGTACTGAACTTAATCGTATTGTTTATGTTTAACTAATCAATAGGTCTGTTTATTTCGCTACTTTGCGGTTACGGTCTACTGCCGTGCCCATATATATACTTTGTATGGACACGGCAGTAAACCGTTGACGCAAAGCAGTGAAACAAACAGACCTATTATAACAAATAATTAATGCAAGGTGAAGTAATTATTATTCCGTATCAAGAAATTAAGTATGTCAATAAAATAATGAAATTACTTTTTTAACTATCTTGGTAAACCTGCGGCCTGCTATCTAGACCGTGTTATACCTTGGTTCATTGGTCCTTTCTCTACCAATTTATCGTAACTTCAAATGGCACGGTCCTGAAATCACTCAATGTGGAGAAGCTTTGACAAATAAAATCGTTTGTATGCTTCTCGAAAATGGAATACTGCACAAATTTTCTGTGCGAACAGCAGCAAGCTTTCGGATATGAAGTCTTCCGACAATTGGATTCTCCATTATTGCGCCCCATACTGCACTATCTGTAGGGCAGTAACATCTGAAGATACTCGCACCTTGAGTCGCATGCACCTTTTTTACCCGACATGGCCCCGTACGACTTATTTTTATTGGTACTCAAATCAATAGTGCAGACACAGCTGTGCAATAATCTATTTTCGAGACGAAGAGCTTACGTTCTTATCAAGCAGCTATTCCAGATGGAGAGATTATAGGCCCATTAACTTAGTAAGGCGTGTTAAAAAAACCTAGACTATGATCAGGGAAACGTATGTCTTATCAAATAAGATTCAAGAAGAAAAGCTTTGATTTCTTTAGATAATATTTTTGACAATATCTCCTGTCAAATTGACATTTACTTAAATTCTTTCAAATTAAGACATATCTTTATCTGTTCATAGCCGAGTTAGGTTTTTTTGTAAAACAAAGTAAACGCAACGCGCTTTGTTTTGTTTCATAGTTGTGATAACGGAACTATAACTTGAATCATTTAAGCCATTCAGTATTGTAGAGAATAGGGCCGGTTTTGAACTCTCTGATTGGTTGGTATTAAAAGATAAGACTCAAGTTTACCCAATGTAATTTCGGCTACTTAAAAATTGGCGCTGATGTCTGCGCCATCTACAGAATTGCTTAAATGGAACAGAGTATAGGGTTAGATATAGAAGCGGCACTGCTTGCAACGCGTTATGCATATTTATGTTTATTTAAGAATTGCCAGCTTTGTTTACGAACAACTTGGTTAGAAGTTGTTCATAGAGTTGTAATAGTTTGAAAATTTGAAGCCTTATTGTTTGTTGAAGACATATAATTTAATATAAAATTGACCTAATTTTAAAATTGTAAAAGAAACAATAACAAGAAAATTAACAATATCAATTCATTTCAAGAACGAGTAAATGACTTTAAATGGTTAAATGGCGAATCTCCCTTTTAAGAAAAGGTAATGTGCCTCAGATAGGTCCTCAGTCTTTTTAGAATAATATTCAATCAAAATAAGTATGTTGATTTTTTAGATAGTTTCTTGAATACTTTTTATATTTAAAATAATATTGCAAATAAAAATGAATATTGGTGAATGTAGAAGACAACAATAAATATCTTAACACGTTTAGGGTTACATTAGTGATAACGATAAAAAACAAATTTATTTTAAATTAATTGAGGAATATATGCAACGTACAATGCATTCAGTTCCGACCTCTTTGACCCTCACCACGCTAACATCAAATTAAACGATACGCGATGGCCTACTCGCCTACTTCACAGTGCCATTTCATTTGGAGTTACCGTAGTAGAAGAAGGACCAAGCAACCATGGCAAATTATGAACTGTGGTTGTGGCCTTGTGGCCGGAAGGTTGCTACATGAGCAAAAAAAATTAGTCTAATTATTTTATTGACATACCTTGTAAATAATCAGTTAATTTAATACAGGTAAAAATATATAATCAGAAAATAATTGAAGATTTTTTTTTATTAATTAAGTACATTTAATTTTAAAACAATATTGTTTATAAATATTTGCATAATAATTCGAAAAATTTTCGACGGATTATGAAAGTACAAATGAAATCATATAAATATTTATATGTGAGCTGGAATTGTATTTAATAATCTATAATTAACAGATGTAAGCCTGATTTATAGATTACATAGATAGAATGGAATAGAACAGAATAGCATAGGGAATAGAAATATAAACCAATGTAAATACATGGAACCATTTGTATTTGCACAGAATGGGATAGAATAGAATGGCTTGCTTCGTGTGAATGGTTAACTTGGTTGCTTTTGTCCTATCTGTCACAGATATTATTTTGCGTAAGATTATTTTTATTAATTTATTATGTTTTGTCTCTAATTAGCTATTTAGGTACGTAACCGATGCTGTTGGATAAGAGCTACATTTAATGATACTGGTATTCACGTATTTTATTTCAGTTTATTTCCAGATTTCAGTGTGAGAACATCGATATTGTAGTGATGCAGGTGAGAGCGTTAATCTAGCATGTGTATGATTGCGGGTGTGTGTGCGAGCAGTACGGTGTACTGTAGTGGCCGCATCGTGTGAACCCGAGGGTCGCCAACGGTAGCAGCAGGGAAGGCTGTAGTGACCCGCATCTGGTGTCGCCAACGGTAGCAGCAGTTAGGGCTGTAGTGATCTGATCCAGTTGGTTAAGAGGATTGTCTCCGGATCACCACCGAAGCGGCAGTGGTTCCGTAGTGGCCGCTCGTGTGAACCCGAGGGTCGCCAGCGTAGCAGCAGGGAAGGCTGTAGTGACCCACATCTGGTGTCGCCAACGGCAGCAGCAGTTAGGGCTGTAGTGATCTGATCCAGTTGGTTAAGAGGAATGTCTCCGGATCACCACCGAAGCGGCAGTGGTTCCGTAGTGGCCGCTCGTGTGAACCCGAGGGTCGCCAACGGTAGCAGCAGGGAAGGCTGTAGTGACCCGCATCTGGTGTCGCCAACGGTAGCAGCAGTTAGGGCTGTAGTGATCTGATCCAGTTGGTTAAGAGGATTGTCTCCGGATCACCACCGAAGCGGCAGAGGGTCCGTAGTAACTAGCGGTACTGCCCGTAGTTGCCAACATGTGTGTACGGTGTGTGAATGCCTGAACCTTTTGTAAATGATTGCCTCCTCACTGAGTATTTCTCATGTGATAATTCTTTTACAGAAATAATCACGGCGTGAAGGAGGATTCCGCGTGACCGGGTTCGGCCAGGCGACGGTTATTGTTATTGTTTTTGTATTAATACTGTATATACCGGTTTGGATGATAAATGTGTTTTAATATTCTTATTTTCAGCGCGAACATTTAATCGTCATTTATAACACATCATCTAACGTAAAAACTTGTACTTATCATGCAGAAATACCATCTTTTATAGGAAAAGCAAACAATGATATTATTTACACGCTTCTAAACGAAATTTGTAAAAGAAAAGATACCAATAAATAATAAAGTTAATTTAGTGTAAAAGTGACATCAAAAAATTTCTTCTTTATATGAATTACTTATCCAATTGGTATATAAAGCTTATAAAGTATATGATCACAAACCAATAAAAACATTATTATAAAATTCAATGCGATAAATTATAATTTATGGCATGCAGTGCAATAGATGATAATGAAAAGTCGATATTTTGCTAAAATTTGGTTACGTTTGGGCAATGTGCTAGGATAATTAAAATTAAAACTCCCAATTGTTCCATGAATCTAAATTCATTGAAACTACATTTGTAAAAAATGTACGTTCATTATTTTCTTTTAATAAAAAAATATATCAAAAATTGGTAAACTATATCTAAATTAAATTAACTTTCTATTTATCAAAATAAATGAAATTTGGTGTGTTCAGAAGTTAACATAAAAATATTCGAAAATCATTAACCCCAACCCAAATTAAGTACATTATTTTTACTAAAATCTAAGGAAATTACTGAATACAATATAAATATCGTCATAACATAATAATATATCTAAGTATATGTATATAATATTCTATCCGTTGTAACTATTAGTCCAGTCAATAAAGGGGTTGTAGAATGCATGGAGGGTGTCACAATTTTTGACTTCAGGGTTTTGTTTGGAGTCGTTTGGAGGTAAACATACTAAAAGTCTCCGGACATAGGAGGTGAGCGGGGTGCAGGAGGGGACCGAGAAGGTATCTATTTTTAGTTTTTTGATTATATCTTGAAGACGATATCGCCTTATCAAAAAAGTCGTTTTTTTTCTATCTTCAACCGTTTGAGATATCCGAAAAATATTTTGCCTGACGTTTTTCGTTAAACTTTGCTCTCTAGCATCTCATCTCTTCGGTTTACACAAAAATTCCCAGAAAAGAAGTTGTAGAGGATTAAATTTCCTTCAAAATGACATTTTCTATGTTATTTTCAACCGAACAACAGTTATCGCAATTTTATTCTTTTGTATAAATTGTGAGCTTCCGCTGGAAGACTGTACATTTAGTCTAGGTGCCTGGGGTATGCGTTTTGGAAAGTGTTCGTCTACGGATTTTCTCTTCGGATTATGTTTACAAGGTTGTTAGAGATGATTTTATATTAATCACAAGATCTGTAGCCCGTCAGTTTCTTTCAAAGTAGCCGCCAAATATATACATTGTGTTAAAATAAAAATAGGCAATTTATGTCGAATACTATCATGTTTGGTATCAAATTAAAACTCTAGGTACTGCCAATTACTTTACAGTGTTAGTTATGTAAATTGATACGCATACCGGGTGATCGGCGAAAGTCCGGCACCAAGAACATTTCGTTTATTTTGAGTTTTTTGAGAGATATAAAAAATGTTAAGAAACAAAGTTAAACTACACAAAGGGGCTCATAAGATGATTCTAGTAAGAATTTTGTGTTACTTCCGGTTTCAGCGGAAATGGGTACAACTTTGAATCTATCATAAGGAATCGATATTTTTTGTCAGAATTTGAAAAATATTAGTTTCAAAACGATACAAACATATAATAGTTTTACATTCACATTTCAAAATGACGACCATTTATTTTTAAAATATGGATTAATATAATTCCATATAAAATAAAATATAGCAAGCAAAGTTGTGCCCATTTCCGTCAAAACCGAAAGTGATATAAAATTCTTACTACGATCAGCTTATAAGCCCTTTTGTCTAGTTTAACATTGCTTGTTAAATTTTTTTTATATCTCTTAAAAACTCAAAATAAACTAAATATTCTTGGTGCCAGATTTTCGTCGATCACCATGTGTGCATATCATATCAATTTATATAACTACCAACTACCAAACATGATAGTATTCGACATAAATTACCTATTTTTACTTTAAAATAATGCATTAAAACGGGCATATGTTTGGCGGCTATACTGAAAAAAAACTGACGAGCTATAGATCATGTGATCAAGATAAAAACATCTCTAACAACCTTGTAAACATGATCCGAAGAGAAAATCCGTAGACGCACACTGTTCAAAGCGCATACCCCGGCCCCTAGACTAAATGTATAGTTTTCCAGCGAAATCACAAAAATTACCCAAACAATTCAAATTGTCATAACTGTTGATCGGTTGAAGATAAACATAGAAAACGTATACACCAATTTGAAGGAAATTGATTCCTCTTCAACTTCTTTTGTGGGAATATGCGATGCTAGAAAGAAAATTTTAACGAAAAACGCCAGGCATATATATATATATATATATATATATATATATATATATATATATATATATATATATATATATATATATATATATATATATACCGGGTGGAACATCATACCTGTGTACATAGGGGATTCATATGAGAAAAACAGTTTTTTCGTGCGCATTGCTCCCCAAATTATTTTAGACAAAAATGCTTCAAATAAATGTTGTAGAGCATAAAATTCTGCATCTAAATCAATAAACAGAATTACTTTTACATGCTTTGTAACGACAGAAATTAAATAAGAAAATATTGAAAATTACGTTGAAAATATCAAATAGCCATGGAATTGAAACAAAAATAGAAACAAATAAATGTCTGACGTTTGACAGATAAATAACTAATTTGACGGTAAAATATCAAAATGAATTCAGTTTATTCTAACGAAGAAAGGGTTTTTATAATAAAAACTTTTTATAGTGGAAATTGTTTACGTATAGTTAGAGATTTATTCGCCGTGAAATTTCCAAATAGGCCAATTCCAAGAGCTACAACAATACGCGCGTATGTTCAAAAATTTGAATCCACGGCAAGTGTTGCGGCGGAAAATAGTACAGGTAAATTTAAATTTGAATATTTTTTAAGAGATTTACAAACAAATCATATCTTTATTTATAGGAAATAAAAATAATCGCATTAATTTAGAAAACGAACAAAGAGTTCTGGAATTAATAAATTTTAATCCTAAATTAACTTCAAGAATAATAGCGCAGGAATGTGAGATTGCTCATTCTACTGTATTGCGCATTCTTAAAAAACATAAATACCACCCTTATAAGATGCAATGCCATCAAGACATTTCGCCCATTGATGAAGAAAGTAGGCGAGTTTTTTGTGAAGATATGCAAGAACGAGCAAATCGGGATCGTGATTTTCTTCCATCTATTTGCTTTACCGATGAGTGTACTTTTACATTAAACAATGAACCAAACGTTCAAAATGATAGGCACTGGGCTCTAGAAATCCAAGATTAAATGTTACCACCAGAACGCAATATCCTCAAAAAATTAATATTTGGGCAGGCATTTTTAATAGCAATATTATTGGACCATTTGAGATCGTTGGCAACTTAAATTCTGAAACATACTTAGAACTCTTGATTAATGAGATCGGCCCTGCATTAGGCAGCGTAGCGCGCGAAAATCAGGAGGTTTGGTTTCAACAAGATGGCTGCCCAGCTCATTTCGGAGTAAGTGTTAGAGATTATTTAAACCAAGCATTTCCAAATCGCTGGATTGGTCGTGGTGGAACTTTAAATTGGCCAGCCAGATCTCCTGATTTAGCACCTTGCGACTTTTTTTATGGGGTCATCTTAAATGTAAAATTTATAAGCAGCGCCACCCAAATATTAATTCATTGAGAGAAGCTATCATGGAGGAGAGCGCCTTAATCACAAATAGGCAGCTCGCTAATGTAAGAAATTCATTCTACAATAGACTTGGTTATTGCTTGGCTGAAAACGGAGGATTATTCGAATATTTGTTATAATAATAAATTGTAGTGATTATTTTATTCAGAGAATTACTGTTTGAAATTTGAATTGTAGTAGATAGGTCTTAATGTTTACATGAATTATTTCCAATTTAAAAAGATTTTCAATAAAAATCCTATAAAAAATAAATATTTCATTGAAATGTACAATTGTCGTAATAATAGGTATGGAGATTTTTGTATGAATTTAATTTACCTATTTATTTGTTTCTATTTTTGTTTCAATTCCATGGCTATTTGATATTTTCAACGTAATTTTCAATATTTTCTAATTTAATTTGTGTCGTTACAAAGCATGTAAAAGTAATTCTGTTTATTGATTTAGATGCAGAATTTTATGCTCTACAACATTTATTTGAAGCATTTTTGTCTAAAATAATTTGGGGAGCAATGCGCACGAAAAAACTGTTTTTCTCATATGAATCGCCTATGTACACAGGTATGATGTTCCACTCAGTATATATATTTAGAAAATTTGCGGATATCTCATAAACGGTTAAAGGTAGAAAAAAACTTAAAAAAGCAACAAGGTAGGAAATTTTGTCAGCTTTCATTTTGTATACATTTTCAAGATATAAGCAAAAAACAAAAAATAGATACCTTCTCGGTCCCCTCCTGCACCCCGCTCACCTCCTTTGTCCGGGGACTTTTAGTATGTTTATCTCCTAACGACTAAACAAAGCCCTGAAGTCAAAAATTATGACACCCTCCAAGCATTCTACATTTTCCATTTGAGCGTTCGTTGACTGGACTATATAGAGTGATGTGAAAATAGGTGCAGTGTTTGATATTGTTGTGTGATTGGGTAATATCGGGGTATTTTATGCAATCAGAAAACAAGATCAAACTACTCCTACCTTCGCATCACTCTGTAGTTAACGGATAGAGTTTAGGTATATTAAAAAAATACTTGTGTAGGGTTAGAATTTCACTTCTTTATAGGGATCTGTTTTCATTATGAAATATATTTTTGTATATATATATATATATATATATATATATATATATATATATATATATATATATATATATATATATATATATATATTGTCATTCATTAAATGATGAGTAACCATAATTACACCCAGACATTAAACTCATAATTTTTGCTTAATGCAACGAAGAATAAATCTCCTAATTTATAACTTGTGTTGAGACACAAAAACCTAAATAATTTATCTTTAAATTATGCCTGTAACAATTTATACCCCCGAATATTAATCATCGTAGCTGACAGCAATATTTATCCGAAAGTTGCTTGAAAGTATCTTGTATGATGGTAATATATTTATATGCTGGCCAGGGTTCAAACCCGGAAGCTTTCAGTTATTTGAGACATACGAACGCAGCCAAGATACACACTTATTCAAGCGCAAGAGAGTTGCATTCAAATAGCACAACCCAGTAGAGCAATGTACAAAAAGAATTTAAAGTTTCTGTAAGTGAGACTTCACGTGTCCATAACTTCTCTAAAGAGAAAGAAAGCAGTGAAGTCAGTGTTGCACTAAAATAGTGATACTAGAATTCTAATGTTATAAATAAAAAATTGAGGAATATAATTTGAGTGTCACAGTAAAAATAACGCCCGTATTAAATTTTTAGTGAATATTATTTACACGTAGTGAAATTCATATTTTCAATATTAAAGCATTTACGACAGATTGAAATGAAATTTAAATGCAGTGTGCGATTAAAGTGTGGAATATCAAAAAAAAAGCCGAACTCAGCCGATTTTTATAAAAAAGCGGAAACACGTCGATTTTAATTTTTAAAAATACACATTAATATGTACGGTTCATCTTCCGACTTTCATTTGATTTTCAGTTATGACGTCATCACAAAAAAATTTAAATGACAAATAAATTTTTAGTAGTGAACTCCGATAGCGATTTTTCTTCCCTTTATGATCGTGTAAATAAATCAAAATGTTGCAAAACAAAAATTCTGAGAAAAATCGAGTTGAACATTTAATAATAATGAATAATCAAGATACCTACCTCGATAAAAATTTTAAATGTAGCAAACTGTTTCATTCAATTATTTTGTCAATCTTCAACTCTCTAGACTCAAATATTGTAGTTTATTGTTGAATTTTAATAATATTCTTCTAAATTATCAAGGCCATGGCGGATTTAACAATAAGGCAATGAATAGAAATTTTAATTTTCTTGGTTGTGGGACCCTCACAAGATCCCAGCAAGAAGTGTGTGATATGTTTAATGCAAAATACCCAAATCGTCCTATTAGGCAATCATGCTAACGAACGTTTTCATCACCAAATCGTTTTCTCCGATGAAGCAACTTTTTGTATGCATGGGACAGTTAATCGGCAGAACTGCAGGTATTGGAGTAGGGAAAATCCTCATTGGATAGCAGAAACGCATACTCAACATCCGCAAAAAGTAAACGTCTGGGCAGGAATAGTGCATAATAGAATTCTAGGTCCGTTTTGCTTTGAGGGAAATCTTAATGGAGAAAGATATTTCGAGTTTCTCCAAAATGATCTAATACCATCACTGGCTGTACTTTACCCAAACGAAGACGATCCTGATATCCCAAATGATACCCAGCAAGGTCTTCTGATCTGACAGCCCTAGACTATTTTCTATGGGGTTACTTAAAATCAAAAGTTTACTTAACTAAACCAGAAAATTTAGTGGCACTGACGCAGCGTATTCAAGATGAAATTCGCAAAATAGAACCAACTGTTATTAATAATGTCTTAGGTGAATTTGTAAATAGACTAGCTTACTGCCAAGAAGTCAATGGATGTCATTTTGAACATTTAATTTAATAGTGTTAATTTCGTTTGCTTTATTTTTCATTTTTCAGTTTAAAACTTTTTGTTTTTCATGTTTTATAAGTTATAAGTTCCATAATCAACTTTTAAATGTTTTTATCAGGGTATCTTGATTATTCATTATTATTAAATGTTCAACTCGATTTTTCTCAGAATTTTTGTTATGCAACGTTATGATTTATTTACATGATCATAAAGGGAAGAAAAATTACTATCGGATTTCACTACTAAAAATCTATGTTGTCATTTAATTTTTTTTGCGATGACGTCATAACTGAAAAACAAATGAAAGTCGGAAGATGAATCGTACATATGGTGTTTATTTTTAAAAATTAAAATCGACGTGTTTCAGCTTTTTAAAAAAAACCGGCTGACTTCGGCTTTTTTTTTTGATATTCCACACTTTAATCGCACACTGTATGTTATTTTGTATGAGTTTTTTTACACAAGTGTACAAATTTCTAAAAAGATTTACCAACAGCGAGCTCAATTACATACGATACGACCATTTGCCAGCAATTTTTGTAGTAAGTCTCATGAAATTTTTGCATTTATTAAAACAGTTATTTTCTAGAATATATTTACTATTTTCTCACCTTCCGTCGCCTTTAGGTAAGGAAGGTATTGTCTTTGGTCGAAAAATTCGGTGATGCCTTTTAGGTTTTAGGGTTCCTAGAATATGACTTTACTATTTTTACAATGATGTCTGTATGTATGGATGGATGTATATATGTATGCGTGTGTGTGACGATTTTATCGGATCGCATAACTCCAATACCACCTTTCCAAAAATTATAATTTTTGCGTAAGTATTCCTTTTCTTTACATCCATATAAAGAGCTGGTTAGATTTTGGTTATAAATGGTCGAACGGAAGTACCCTGATTTTAAGATTTTAACAGTTTTTCTTGAAAAAACGCTGTTAAATATCATTTTTTCACATTTATTGTTATTATAAATGTTAAAGAATATTTTATTCTCTATACGATTTGATTACATTTTATACTTCATATTCAATGGATATAGAATTAAAAAAATTATAAAGAAATTAAATTTAATAAAGCAGCCAACCGTAGTATAACCATGAAAACAGGTACTACATTAAGAAAATTCCGAAAGATAGATGTCAGTGTCAAGTGCAATTAACATAGTATTTGTGTTATAATTTTGCTGGAAATACATAATCTCTTGCAAGAAACTTTCCGTATGGAATTTGTACAAAATACATAGAACTGACAGAAGGTAATGTACTGGATATATAGAATCTTTTGCAAGAAACTTTGGGTGAATTTATGCAACATTCATTTTAATTTCATTTACAATAGATTTTAATTTCATTGTCACTAAAAAAAGTAAGGTGTTCATACAAATTCACTAAGTAATTTTATATCTGTGTATACTAAAATAGTTCTCCGCACATTATCTTTGGCTATTATGTTTTTGTACTCATTATATATTTTATTATAACTAAATTTATGAACAATATCAGTTTGGTGCTTACTTAAAATGTTAAAATAGCTGTCACTTTGCTCTTCGCGCTTGCGCAGATGTCTTGTTCACTACATTTCTAGTGAAAATGTAATGAAAAGTTAAAAGTGTACTAATTTAATGAAAATGTAGTTGAAATGAATAATGCGCTTGCACGAACATGTCCACTGATTTTCATTATTTTAACTTTTTAGAATTAAAATGTAATGAAAATGAAATTAAAATTAATGTTTCATGAATCCACCTTTACTATATGGAATTTATACAAAATACATAGAACTGACGGAAGGTAATGTGCTCGCCACATCAGATTTTTATTATTATTTTTATATGATGCACACAACAATTTAATTATTTTAATTACCCTTACACTATTAAAGATTAAATTATCCATTTTTATTAATTCTTTTAAATAGCGAAACTTTTAAATAAAACTGTCATGATATAGTACCACCACAACTATAGTGAGATATAATGTAGGTACCTGGTGTTATTTTGAACACTAAAAATAGTATGGACGTAATGGTACACTAGCTAGTGTATTATTATTTTTTTATATACATGTAATTAAATTTAAGTTGAGTAACTTTCATAATATGTGTGTAGACCTACCTATTCATAAAATTTATTTTTCTATATTGATGTCTTTATGAATCTAGAAACGCACTGAAAATGAGCCATTGAATCTACCAAATTTTTGGACACCGATGGCATTATATTCTGTCATTCTTCTTGTAATTGATTTTAAAATATTTTTAATTTTATTGGTTTATATTCTTGTTTCTTTCAACAATTTTCTGCACTTTCTCAATCTGTTTAAAGTCTAGACTTTTTGAGGGAAGATTAAGCAGTTGTATTTTAATCAATTTTATACAATGACAAACCAACATGATGCCAATTAACTCTCAGATATCAAATGTATTTCTGAATATATTGAAATGAAATTTTATTATAAAATTGAAATTGATACCTAAGTATATTTACATATAAACGATTTTAAACTGAAATATTTTTAAATTAACAAAATTTGAAAGTTAAAAACAGATATTTGGATTTCCCTGCAATGTATAGAACTAATTTTTTTCAAACATCTGCTAATACGGCTATATACAGGTTGTAAATAAAATAAGTACATTATATTTAACCAGTAATATAACTCGTCAAGAGCAACAATATTTCTTTATAACTTTTTCTCGAAATCGCATTTTTTAGCATTTTTACAACCCCGAAAACTGACGAGTTGTTCCATTTATTTTTTTAATAGTTTAATGCAGTAGCAACAGCTATGGAAAATTTTGTTTTAGGAATTGACAGTCCTGTCAGTTGTTGCAATTAAATTTTGACATTAGTAATATACTTGTTTATAAAGTAAAATTCTAATTATTTTTGTATGAAAATATTATATCATTGAATTTAGAATAAAATTCTCTATGTAATAAGTAAATAAAAATATATGATCCCTTTTGAAATAACAAAGTTGGTTCCGTCAGTTTGAAAACCACTGGTTAAAAAAATATTTTACGCTCATTAAAATAATTCAGTAAAATAGAAATTGTTTGCTAATTTAACCGACCTCGTAGCGCATATAATTCTCGAGATATCAATAGTGGACAATATATACAGGATGGTAACCGCGACCCCGGATCATAGGACATTAGCATGAAAAATTATACTTTTGTAATTTTCTGATTCTCTAATTATTTCGGGTAAAAAAGCTTCAAATAAATGTTGTAGAACATTAAAATAAGCAAAAAATGTTTTTTCATACTTTATAACGGCAGAAATTAAGTATGAAAATGTCGAAAACCACCCCAAAAATAGCGATTGCTATGAAATTTAATCTAAAAATTAACAAATGTTAGCGATTTATCAGTCAGTCTAGGTTATTTTAATTTTTATTATTATTTGTAATTTCTATTAGAGTGAAGAATTATTTATTTAAATTAATAAATAATTGTTCACTTGAACAGATATTACAAATAATACCTAATAAAAATATATCAAGCTAACTTGAAACGTAAAACGTTAAACATTTGTTAACTTATCTGTTTCAATTCCATGGCTATCGCTTTGGGGTGAATTCGACATTTTCATACTTAATTTTTGCCGTTATAGAGCATGAAAAATAAATTTTGCATTTTTACCTAAAATAATTAGGGAAGCAGGAAATTACGAAAGTATGATTTTACATGTTAAAGTCATATGTTCCGGGATCACGGTCACCATCCTTTATATATATATATATATATATATATATATATATATATATATATATATATATATATATATATATATCCAAGGTGTTTTTCAGATTCAGATTCCCCGATTATTTTTTCATTATTATTGGAAATAGAAGAAAATCATTAAAATAAAAGTTGCTGTAGATGAAGGGGAACATGGAACATTCACTTATTGAGAAAGTAATTTTTTTATTCTATGCTTCTCAAACAATAACATAAAGTTATATTTTTTTAAATGGGATGGTATATATTTTTAGGCCCATTCGATAGAGTATTTTTTTCTGAATTCAACTATGTATATATTTTATATCCCCACATTATAAAAATATTGAGAAATGTGCTGTTAAAATTTAAATAAATTTAATTTTTTTAACAAATACTTACAATTTTTTCATGCATACTGAAAAATAATTGTAAAAATAATATTTATTTAAATTTCAATTCCATTTTTCTCAATATTTTTTAATGTAAGGATATAATATGATTAATAGTTGAATTCGGAAAAAATACTCTATCGAATGAGCTTCACTAACAATTTACATGAAGTGAATTGTGAAATGTATTGTTTGGTTATTCTTTAACTTTCAGGCGGATATATACAGAATTTTCATTTTAAGTGGTACACTATTGCTATCTTGAGAACTATAAGAGCTAGGTCGCTTAAATTAGCAAACAATTTCTATTTTACTAGACTATTTTAATGAGCGTAATTTTTTTTCAACCAGGGGTTTTCTAACTATGGGCACCAACTTTGTTATTTTAAATGGGATCATATGTTTTATATTTATTTATTAGATACAGGAGGTTGAAAAAATTTAATTTGATGCTCATTAAAATGATTAAAATAATTTAACCGACCTCATAGTTCTAATAGTTCTCGAGTTAGGAATAGTAAACCACTTAAAATGAACAACCTGTATGCATATATATATATATAATCACAAAACAAAAAATGTAGTATAAAATTGATGATGATTAATTTTTATTTAAAAACATACAATATAATACTATGTCAAACATTACATTAACTTTTATTCATTTAACTAAATTAAGAAAAAACTAAAAATAAAGGTGAAAAAAGAATTTAAAATTTTTGAATAGGTATGCATTTGCAATAAATTTTTGTTTATTTTACTTTTCAATATTTTCATATTTTTAATTATGTTACCTTTCTTCTACTGAGGATCAATCGAAACATCAGACTTTTATAATTTAAATTGAACAATATCACCTTTATTTGAATAATTTTCAATTTTGTCCAATATTTCGAAAATAATAATATTGTGATACCTTCATATTCCTTAAGTAAATTTTATAAGTACTATTAAACTAATAACTGTCAGCAAACCTGAAGTTGTAATAATTTACCGATTACAAGGGCCATCGATTATGTATTGGCCACAGTATATTTTGTAACGATATTACAAAATTTGAATCTTCTGTTATTTCTATGGACTAAAATATATTTAAGAACATTATTTGTAAGATATGATTTGACATACCTTCTAATAAATCTCGTTCGTCCCCATATATTGTATCACTCCTGTATAATGAAGTATAATAGCTATTCCATTAAATTTGTAGTATTTTATTTCAATTTTTATAGTGCCACAACAAATTATTAAGACAGTACTACATATACTTTCAAATACGAACTCACTTCCACCAAGAGAATAATAATAGTAATAATAATGTGCAGCTGACAAAATGTCTCATAAAATCAAAGATTATTGTCTGGTGTGGAGCAGGAAAGTATATCGTTCCGTTCCTGTTGGAGCACGGCTGTGAGGCTGCACTGCAGAGAGAGAGAGAGAGAGAGAGAGAGAGAGAGAGAGAGAGAGAGAGAGAGAGAGAGAAAGAGAGAGAGAAAGTTTAGCTCGAGAGAGACCTAGCGCCAGACGGTAAGGTTATCTCAACCCAGTGAATTTGAATACGAACGTTGAAATTCAGTTCCGTGTTCTATAAAGTGTTGTATAACATTAGCCGAATCTACATAAAGTTGTGGAAGAAAAAGTTTTGCTGTATGAAATGTCAGTCAAGAGTTTTTCGTTTTTTCGGTGCCTTTGGGGAATAAAATTTTGTAATATTAAGTTTCCTTGCTGTATTTAACTTTCAGTTTTCTACCCGTTGAGAAAAATAAATTTAGCTATCAATATATTAAATGAATGAAATCGTTTTTCTGTATTACCAATTTAAAATTCTTTGGAATATCAAATAATATATTCAACTATGTAAGTAAAATCTTTCATATTTGGATTGCTGATTTATAAACTTTTTTTGTTTCTAAACGCTTTCGCTTATACATAAAAGTAAGATATTTCATTAAATTTTGACATTTTAAACTGACATTAATTGTTTATTTGCTAGTGATAAAAAAAATCACTCTCACTGAATTTTAACTCACTCTACAAGAAATTATGCGTTTAAAAAAAATCAGGCACGAAAATAACACTTTTATCACAGCCTTTATCGGACAGATCAGCAGACACAAATGACAATATAAAGTTTGTTTATAATGTATAAATAAACGACTTGACGTCTATCAACGACGATTGTCATGCACACCATATTATGGCCGCACCGACCCCCTCGCATACCGTTCGTCACACCACTACACCACAAAAACGTATTACGTGTATTCAAGTGAGCCTAGCGCCTCGAACCGAGTACGTTCCGCGCGGTGGAATTCCACGCGGTCGATATTCCAAGCGATCGAAATTCCAACGGTCGAAATGTACCCCCCACCACTTTGTCTGTTCTACAGAAATTAAAATATTTCCACGCCGTCGAATCCCAGCCGGTCGAAATGTTACACGATACAAATCTGTCGCTCCCGTACCGCTCTTTATCGATTGTATTACATACATAGTATACAAGAAACTGCAAATTGCGACGTGATTCACAAGCGACTAGTGTAAGTATACAAGTATAAAAAAGCTTCACATATAGTATTTTACCGGTTTCAGGATATTAAGCCATTATTATAACAGACTTGGCTACATATACCAACCGATCAACAAACCACAAAATTTAATAACACAATATTCCAATGTGGAATGTTTTTATAGATTTTGAAGGATCTCTATTCTTTTTATGTACCTTTTAAATCGTATGAATTTTTCGCTTATTAGTAGATTTGGATTAAATGTAAATTTTTAAATTGTAATTTATAATATCCTATAAAATGTGTAGATACATCAAGTTACCGTTATTTTCAAAATATGCCGAGTGGAAGAAAATATATTTGGAAATAAAAGCAACATAAGATTTATAATAGAAACAGTAATACATAATTTTACAACTAAAATAAAGAATGAACTGCTTATTCACATAATATGACAGCTAATCTAAAATGGCGGACCAGAAATATCAACAATTCTACTTAAAATGTATAGGTAAATTTTTTCCCTGGTTCATTCATTAAATAGTTTGTTGTATAATAATATAATATTTTAGAATTTATTTTTAATATATTATCTTTGACGCGGGACTACCACGAAGCATAGATTGTTAGAATGCAATACGATCCATAAAGAGAGCGGTAAGGGAGCGAGGTATTTGTATCGTGTAATATTTCGACCAGGTGTGATTCGACGGAGTGGAAATATTTGAATTTCTATAGAACGGACAAAGTGGTGGGGGTACATTTCGATCGAGTGGGATTTCGATCGCGTGGGATTTCGATCCGTGGGATTTCGATCGCGTGGAATTCGAACGCCCGGGATGTCTCGCTCGAACCGACCCCAGCACCAACCCTCACACCGACCCTAGGTAATACCGCTCACAATTTTCTAGGGTCGCACCATGAACAAGGAACAACAGTATCTGCCGAATTTAGAGAAAATCAATATGAAATAAAAAATCTCAAAAACTATAATTATTCATTTATTTTAAATAAATAGTGGAAAGAATCACTCTTAAGTTTTTCAAAAATTTATTTAAACTAAAGAATGAATTTCTGTTTTTTGGTAGATTTTTTTATAAAATCAAATATGAAATAATTATTAAATCTCCATCTGAGGATGATGACGATAACATTATCTAATCAGTGAGTATTTGAGTAAATACTAGGAGCGATGCGTCGTTGAGGACACTAGTATTGTGAGGCTAGGTGCGATGCTTTTAGAGCTATGACTGGTGTTAGGGTCGGTGCAAGGGTTGGCGGCTAGGATTGGTGCGCTGTGGCTCCGGCCTAATTGATTAGTTTTTTATTTTGTCAAAATTAAATATTATAATGGTTTTCATTATTATTTAATCAAAATTGAATAAATTATTGTATGAACCACGTGAGTTATGATTGTTTATTCACTTAAAGGATTTCAACCCACTTGTCCTACGGGCCGATAGCTTAAACTTTCATGAATTAACATTATAACTCACTCGGTGTATAAATATTTAGTAAATGACAATAATAATAATAATAATATTTATTTATTTTTTGCGGTGTACAAAATACAATTAAAAAACGTCATCGAGTTACAATTATAATAAATAGTATCCAGGTCATATAATAAATTCGTTTTGAGAATAAAAACATTTTTCTATCAAATAAGTTTTGAGACTCAATTTAAATATTCAGAATCCCTAATGTTCTGTGGAATTATGTTATAAACATCCACGCCCATAACATCTGGAGAATTCTGGCTAGAACATAGTTTATTCGAGGTTTCCTTATGTTATTTTTATTTTTAATGTTTATATCTTTTTGCGTAGTAAATTTTCTTTTATTAGTGTGAACAAAAATACATATCTCTAATATGTACCTACATACATAGAGTTAATATTATTGTTTAAAGTACTGTTTGCAGGATTTATGATTGGGGATTCCTGCAATACGTCTTAAAATTCGTTTGTGGGAACCAAAAACATATTTTGCATGAGGGAAGAACTCCAGAATCGTATACCATAAATGCAACCTTGACTCACAACAGCATGATAAAAGATTAATATTTGGTTGTTATTTAACATAGTTTTGAAATGTCTTATTTGAAAACAAACTCTATTTAAATTAGAAATAGTGTATTCACAACGACTTTTGCCATTTAAATTTTATCAAGTTTCATACCTAAGATTGTAACAGTATTACATTTTTGTATTAAGTTGTTTTCAATTTGTATTTCACTACATTATGAAATTTTATTTTCAAATTGAACAAGATTTGTTTTGGAATGATTTAGTACAAGATGATTTTATATACACCAATTGGTTATTGTAAGAAAAACTTCATTACTTTGATATTTGATGTACGACATTGTCATTGCTTTTTTCTGATACAATAATAGTGATGAGTTGATGACCTCAATGAGATAAATAAACCATTTATACTGTACATTTACGTTCTCCTATATTTGTAAATAGTGTATCGGAATTAAATTTGTTGCAATGGAGTTCATTATACAGTCGATTATACATATATCTGCTTCTAAAAAGATTATGTTATTCAGAATAATAGCTTACACTTCACTAGGGCTTGGAAAAATATCGATATCACTCTCCATCGATATCACTTTTATATGAAATCGAATGTCAATAAATGGATATGGATAATACCGATATATAATTTATACTAATTATAGATATTCATCGAAATTTGTCGATATTTCTGTACTTATAATGTCGTTATTTATCGATATTTCGTTATTTGAAATTATATCGGTAATATCGATATGCTTATCAACGAATTTAAACTTTTTTAATGTAAAATTTCAAACAAGTTTCTATTTTTGTAGTTTTGCTCTAAAAGTGATGGGAGAGTCAATATCCTTATATTTAAAATCCGATGAGGAATTCACATGTTCAAATTTTTGGTGCACACTTACTCTATTTAAAATAACGAAAGAATGTTGACAGATAGATTCTTGTGATTCTATTGGTTGCTATGCGCTGTAGTCAAGCGCGGTTATACAAACACAATTCAAGTTCAATTCAATTATGATTTCATTCTTTGTAAGTGTTGTGCGTTATTTGTTGTTGTATTGTAGTTTTAAAGCTTTACCTGGCTACTTCCCTGTATTTTTTCTCATACGGTTTTGTGCAATTGGCGCTTATTTTCAAACATCGAAAATATTTAGTGTAAAACAGACTTCTAAACCACGCCCCAATTAACTAGCAAAATTCTCTCGTTATTTCAAACAGAGATTAGTAATTTTTTTATTGTGCACCCACGGGAGAAATCAAAACCCGCCTCCCCTGAGTGAGCTGCATATGTTAGCAAAGTTAGCTCCTTATCAAATTTATTAGCAACTCTTCAGTAAGAAGCAAGAAGACAGCATGCCAACTGTCACTTTCATTAGTAAAGTCAGAACACTCCTTGCAGGAATCCCAAACCAACTGACAGAAAAATTGTAGCTTGACATGTTATATGATCTTCATAGAATAATTAGCCCAATAAAATTAGATTTTCCAAAGGAAAAAATACTGGAGTTTTTAAAGTTGGGACAATTATTATGTCTTACTGTACAACGTAGTAAAAATCTCGAAGGTGGGTGACCCGTTTTAAGGCGTTCATTTCATGATTTTTGCAAAAACCTCCGAAACTATAGGTTCTAGCCAGAAACACTTTATATACAAATCTAAAGTAGATAAAATTTCCTACAAAATTGTTTTGTCACAATACATAGCAAGTGGCTTCGTGAACAATATTTTTTACTAAATACTTGCCATGTCTATGTTTATATACCGGGTGTAACACAAAAAGCGGGCCATAGGCGTTTAACATAGGAAAAGAGTTTTCCTTGTTTTCCTTTCGAAAAAGTGGCCTATCAATTGCAGACAATAATGCTGCAAATAAATGTTTTAGAGAATAAAATTTTGCATCAAAGTCATTAATCATATTTTAGTTTGCACGTTCCGTAACCGAGCCCAGTGGAGAAAAGCTGGGCAGAAAGGTTGTTTAAGAATTAGGGAGCCAATTGAATAAACCAAACCCTCTCAACTAATTAAGTGATTCAACGCACGATACGGGAAAAGACAAGACGATAGCGTGCTTACGATCTCCAATAAATAACTTTTGTAAGAATCGATATTTTGTCCACCTTGAATTTTCGAAACTATTAATCCTATAATTTTATCTACTTTAATTTTGTATATAAAGTGTTTTTTCGTAGGACCTATAGTTTCAAAGATTTTTGCAAAAATCGTGAAAAGAACACCTTTAAACGGGTGTCCTACCCTCCGCTTATCCCCAACAACAGGGACTTTTACTATGTTGTGAAGTACACATCAAGGAATAACTGTGCCAAGTTTCAAAATTCCGGTATTTTTTCCCTCGATCAGCTTCTATTGATCTAATATGATGAGTTACTCGCGAATAATTCACCACGTTCGACGAATTAATTACTTTAGCTCGCAGAACAGATATTAAGATTAGAAAAAAAAAATAGAAACAAAGTTCCAAAGATACAGCTGAAATATGAAATATCAGAAAATCAAGCAAAACCAGTCGAAAATACGTTGCCATTACTGTAAGTAACCTGGTCGTCACATTAAAGAATGTAGAGTGCTCCTGGAAAAGAAAGAAAAAGCAACACTTGAAGAGAAAGCTAGTCCACTGAGAAATCTGAAACAGAAAACCCGGAGTCATTAAAGCTCATTGTCCACGCTGTAAATCTAGTCATAGTTCACAATTCTGAAAATGTGCAATTCCAATGTTTGGAAACTCAAGAATCCCTTGCAACAATTAAACGTTATTTAACTATTAGAATATAATGCAGTCGTAACTGTTGATACCGGAGCAACCAAAAGCGTTATGGGACGAAGATTATATGAACTTATACAAGATAAATGTGTACTTAAAAAAAACGTATAGACATTACTCTCCTATTACAACAAATTCTAAAGTAAGAATTACCAGCAGAAATTAAAGGAAAACTTTATAGAAATAATTGAATTACTAGCATTCCCAGGGAAAAGAGGAAATTAGAGTTTATTTAGATTAGACGTTCTTTGTAGATTTGGCATCGTACCGATATTAGAGGAGGATGGAGTAGATAAGTAAATTAACAAATGACCTCGAAGATGTCTTTGCTTTAGGGGGAGCGCCAACACCAATCGCAAAGCACTGTATTGTAACCGATGTAAACCAAGAACCCATAGCAGTATCACCATATCGTTTTTCGCCTGTCAAGAAGGAACAAGATCGACAAAAATGTTACAGCGACAAGCATCGTCAATCAACTCCTGCCTATTCACCTGGAGATCTAGTACTCATGAAGGTACATCAATTAAGTGAACAGGCGGAGGGAATATGCCAGAAGCTATTACCTCGAAGAAATGGACCATACATAATTTTACATTCACTTGTGTCAGTAACATATAAAATAGCTGATCCCAAACCAGCGAAAGGACCTATCTTCAGGGTCCACACGTAGCAATTAAAGCCGTATGTTAGGCCGTATGTTAGTACGACCTCTAATTCCCAAAGACGACTAAGTCAAAATAATGGAAAAGAATAATAATGCATACTATTTATATATATATATATATATATATATATATATATATATATATATATATATTTATTTATTTAACAGGGCAATACTATAGGTACTCAATTATCAATTAAATAATTGAATTTCTTGTGCATAAGAGATTACCTTTAATTTATGTATTGCTGCCATAATAAAAAATAAACTATTGCAATAAAAAAATGTATGTGTAGGGCTCAATAATTCATTTAATAATAATTTGAAATGCATGAGTTGGTAGTAACAATGGAAAAAATTTGCGAGCAAAAACAAATGACTACCAAAATAAACAGAGAAATAAAACAAGTTCATAACGTTTATACCAGACGGGCGATTTTTTAATAATACACCGTTGAAAGAAGAATAATGCAGAATAAATTCGAGTTACCGAGTGGAAAATATCGGGAAAAGTGACGCAGTTTTCCAGTGTGCTCTTTATTTTCCCAGGCCTAGACAAAGGCCGTCAATAAAAACCAACAATGCCTAAAGTTATAAATTATATCCACGCGCTCAACTGAGCTTGATTTATTTGAAAATTATTTGTTTTTGTTCTGCTATTTGTATTTAATAAAGCTTACTACGTTTTTAATATAAGATTCTATGAACTTTGCGATCCCAAATTTTTACAAATTTGTCCGTTACACCTACATATTTATGAAAAATATATATATTGTGTTTAATATTAAAAGTTGAAATATTAATACAGCTATTTATATAAATAATAATGTATGCTATAATAGACATACATAAATAATAATTTAAAAATTTAACATAGTGCATATGTTTGTAGTTACATGCTAACTTTATCTCCGACAAAAATATTGGAAGAATTTTCTTTATCAGTTTATTTAAAAATATATTGACAACGTTCATCGTATAAATTCCATGCCTTTCATATTGCCGACAAGGTTTTTATGAAAAATATTTTCAACAATAGTGTCACGACAAGTGACGTTATTTGTGACATACGAATTTAGGTTAATATCCGAGATACCCACTACCGTATATGTATGTTACCGGAAATGATATCCCGGATTCTATTTAAAAAGTCTGTCACTTACATGAAATGAGCCTCTTTTTATCTAAACATCTTCCGAAAATATGACTAAATATACATATGTATGTACATGTAACAAATATAGTTTTCATTTCAAAATGTGTACATAGGAATATAAATATATTTAAATATTAGGATAATTAATACGTAAAAGGTCACTGTGCTGAAAAAATTGAAAACGACAAAAAACATAGGTTTATAAATTCACTCGGCTCAACGCAAATGTCATCTTCGTGAACAATGACTGCCATAATCCCTTATAAAATAATATTACTATTATGTATAGATAATTTAATATGAAGTAAATAATAAACACTAATAAAAAAATCTTTAAAATAAAGTAAAATGGCTAATTTTATAAAAATATTCACCCTATCCGTAAATTAAAAATATTACCTATAAAGTTCAAAGTTCTAATAATTGAAAATTGTAGTATCATCATCAAATACGCAACACATCAATCCATTCCAGACATTCTAATCTCTAACAACTCTCTTTTTTAACTTTAGTCCTTGTAGATTAAAGTCAGTTTTTTTTCAAATATTATCTTTTGGTGGCAGGTTAGTAAGAATGTTGTTGAAAGAGAGAGTGATTATTTTGGTGGTTCATGTTATTATTATTATTGTTTCGTGTTTGTGCTAACCCACTAAGTGGGAAATGCGTGATTTTATGTATGTATGTATGTATGTATGTATGTATGTATGTATGTATGTATCTTTATGAGGTGGCATACCTTTAATACCTTTATACAGTTTTAGAGAATAAAATTTCGTTTTTTTTAAGTATCAATATAACGTGGTAAAAACAAATTTATTATGCGTTATTTCACGACATGAGCATGGATTAACGATCAAATATCTATTTTTTGATATGTTACATGGTATGACAGTTTATTCGACATTTATTTATTAAATAATCGCATACTAAATACATGTTTCCACGTCTGTAATTAATTTTTTATTCGGGTACCTAATTTAAAAAAATACATAAATTATGTTGCCTAAATCTTTATATCACTGTTGCGTCCCTCCGGTGCGAAGGACTAAGTAATAAGGACCTAATGGCTCGAAGGACCAAATGTTCAAACCCTAAACCAGCGAATCCGGTCTAGAAGAACCAAAATGTTTTGATCCTGCTCGCAAGCCCAAATGCAGATCAGCGAATCCGATCTAGAAGCATCAACAATGTGTTTGATGTTAAATTCAATGAATAAAACAAAACTATATGTAAACCAAAATAATTACAACCTTCGATAGCTGGTTCACATCACTGGACTTGGCCAATATACGGGATAATATTAATTTGTGAAAAGTACTAATTAACAACGACCGAAGGACCAGATAGTTTTACGAACTAACAAACGTGCTAAATATAATTGCAACAAAATAACAAACAACTGAAAACCAATTCTGAGAGATATGTGATAGCGTATTGAATATAAGTGACAAACAATAATAAACCAAAGATAAAACAAATACGATATTTGTATAAATTAACTAAATCATTTAATAAATGTATGAACAAACAAATGTAGTTAAACAATATTAAGAACTCTAAATGAACTTAATAACAACCAACTAGAATGCAAAACTTGCTGCATTGAATGTACCTAGTCGACAATAACAGCAGATGCGCTGTGGATGACGTCACTCGAAGGTGAACGTGTGTAAACAGGTTTACAAAGAAATAATAATAATTTCACCCAAGGAAATATGAATCAAATCCCTAACAACACGAGTTCCGTGAGAAATCAAATTGTACAGTTCGATTTTACAATTGATTCCTGAGATGTGTCTATTAGCTGCATAAATTGGCGCCGGAAAGTGTTCACGGATTATAAAGTACCAAATTAAATGAAAACCGAACGATACTCCTTGAATTAGTCGTGCTAGGCTAATCAAGCTACGCGTACGATAATTAAACAACCAATTACTTTACTGACCATATGAAAATCAGAAAGTTTATGCAAAATGGTGGAAAACCACTCTCATGGACGACGACGCGATACGTGTTTACCGTTTGCAAGCCAGAGCCACTCTGAGTTGGTCGCAGTCGGTCAGTGCTGTAGCAGCTGCACTTGTCGTGGGGGTGCGCGCGCACTCGACTGAAGCTAGGTCGCAGTATATATTAATGTTAATAATTAGTTTAAGATACTACAGCTATTTCAAACAATTCTAAAATTGAACTTAAACACGTAAAAATATATAACTAATTTTTCCAAGTAACAGAAACAGTTATTTTTATTTATTTATTGACTTATTTAAATAGAGTCAGGGCGGGTTAGCCGTTCTATTCCCATGTGCAGCGGGTTGCTACCTCAAGGAGTTGATATTTTCTAATTTCTCTCATTTAAAACATATTAGTTTTAAACATACCGGCCACCTTAGGGTCTCCCTAAAGACAAACTTAGGCTGTTGGCAAAGGACACAGTTTTGCTATAGGGCGAGTGATTTCACCTTTAGCAGTTTTTAATACGGCAACTCTATTGATTCCATCTGATCCAGGAATCAATTTGATGACTCTAGCCAAACGCCATGCAGTAGGTGGCATTGGATGATCATTGATTAAGACAATAGTATCTATTGTCAATGGATCGGTATCCTCATTCCATTTGTACCGTTCTTGCAAGGTACGAAGATATGTTTGTTGCCAGCGTGCCCAAAATTGTTGTTGCAACTTGGACAACATTTCCCATGAGGACAAACGATTTGTGGGAGTCTCAGTGTAATCTAGAGACGGCAATGTTACAGTGGGTTCTGTAACTAAGAAATGTCCTGGTGTTAAGGGTGTGGGATCGGAAGGATCCGATGACTTCGGGAACAGAGGCCTGGAATTTAGCATCGCCTCCACTTCCGTCAACAAGGTAGAGAACTCTTCGTAAGTCAGAAGCTTTTCTGTGAGTACTCGTGATAATAGTCTCTTTGTAGACTTTATTGCAGCCTCCCAAAGTCCGCCGAAGTGTGGCGTGGACGGTGGATTGAAACGCCATGTGATCCCTTCTTGGTACACATGATTTGACACCTGAGTATTGAATTCCTCAGAGCTCAAGAATTTTTGTAATTCAGAGAGCTTGCGATTTGCACCTATGAAATTCGTGCCACAATCGCTGTATAGGTTTGCAACACGACCTCGGCGTGCTACAAAGCGTCTTAGTGCTGCCAAAAAGGTGTCCGTGGACATATCTGTGACAAGTTCGATATGCACGGCTTTTGTGGCAAAACAAACAAATATGCATATATATGCCTTGTGTGAGGACGTGCCTCGTCTCCTGCTTCAGGAGATGTTATACGGTCCGGCGTAGTCTACTCCGGAATTAAGGAAGGGTTTGGCAATGTTAACCCTGTCCTTTGGTAATTGTCCCATGAGAGGGTAGTCGGTTGTCGGTCGAAACCGAAAACAATGGACACAACCTTTCAGCACAGAACGGATAGTTCGTCTGCTTGAAATGATCCAATATTGTTGTCCTAATAGAGACTCTAGACCTTGCGCACCAACATGCATATGCTTATCATGAAAGTGTTTAATGAGGGCCTTTGTAAATGGGTGTTGCGACGGCAACAGAATGGGGTGTTTCTGGGCGTATTCTAAATTAGCATGCTCCAGCCGGCCACCGGCCCGAATTATTCCTTCAGAATCAATAAACGGGACTAACGACTTAATTGGGGATCGACAAACTTTCCCTCGTTGTAGTTGTGATAATTCATCCTGTAGTCCTTCTGATTGGGCCAACAGGCCGACTTTGGCTTGTGCTCGGACAAGCTCTTCTGGTGAAAACACATCAGCACCTTTTCGTTTGCCTGAAGAGATGTCTCTCCACCGTAAACAATAAGCCATAGTTCGCACCATCCGATTATAGTTGGACATTGCATTGAAAAAACTGAACTGCTGTACTGTTTTCAATGTTAGGCTTTTGACAATCTCTGTCTGAGCAGAGTTGGTTTGATCTTTGTCAAGTTGAACCACTTCACTTTGTGGCCAACACGAGTAAGGTTGTTGTAACCACTCTGGTCCCTTTATCCAGAGAGTACATGTCTTGAAACTTAGAGGACTGAGACCTCTAGAACCTACGTCGGCCGCATTGTGTTCCGACGTTACATGACGCCAGTGTTCACTCGGAAAATTTGTTTGTATTTGAGCGACTCGATTACCCACAAATGTTTTCAGAGTGTGTGGTTCCTTGCGCAACCAGGCAAGAACTATCATAGAGTCCGAGAAGCAATGTACAGCCTCCGGTTGTTTTGGAATATTTTCGAGAATATTCTCGAGAAGTTTGGCGAGAAGATGCGCCGCACATAATTCCAAACGAGGTATAGTAATTTTTTTCAAAGGCGCTACACGCGTCTTTGCACAGAGCAATTGCACCACTGGTTTATCGTTTAGATAACTTCTAACATAGACAACGGCACAGTAGCCTCGTTCGGAGGCATCCGCAAAACCGATAAGATCGAATTTAGAACCCAAACAAGCTAACCTTGGTATCGAATAGTTGGATATACAATCGATCTCTTTCAGAAACAAGTTCCACTCTGAGACAATATGAGCGGGAGGTTCTTCATCCCATTCTACCTTTGATTTCCAAAGCTCTTGCATGATGAGTTTAAGAAACATCACCAATGGGGACATAATGCCTAATGGATCATAGATCCTTGCAATGCAGGACAAAATGTTTCTTTTTGTGCATAAATCGTCGGGTTTTGAGACCGTATACTCGTAGCAGTCGGACTTGCAAACCCATTTGACACCTAACAATTTCACTGACTCGTCGTCAGTAAAGTGGACATCTTTCACTGCGCGTGCATTGTCTGGTAGTTCATCCAGTATTGTTTGAGAATTACTGGCCCATTTTCGGAGGGTGAATCCTCCCTTTTCGAATATATCCGTGAGTTCACGGCGCAGTGTCAGTGCTGACTGAATATCTTCAGCTCCAGTCACAACATCGTCCATATAGACATCATTTTGCAGGACTTTAGCTGCTAAGGGATATTGATTCCCTTCGTCTTGAGCCAACTGCTCAACTGTACGCAACGCTAAGAACGGCGAACAATTCAAACCAAAGCAGAGTGTTGAATTGGTACACAATAGGATGTGTGGCATCCGCAGGTTTCCAAATGAACCTTAGAAATCGTTGATGCTCGCGTACAACTCTAATTTGTAGGAACATCTGTTTTAAATCCCCCGTAATTAAAATAGGATAAAATCTATTTCGCAAATGAAGAGTGAAGATACTCTTCTGTAGTACCGGACCAGGATACAAGTAGTCATTAATCGACTTTCCATTAGACGATGGTTTTGAAGCATTGAACACAATGCGTACCGGTGTCGTCGCACTATCAGGTTTAACCACTGCATGGTGTGGAATATAGTACGAATCCTGATCATTCAAATTGGGTTGCACATCAAGTCTCGTGACGTAACCCTTTTGCAAATATTCTTCGAATATTGCATCATAAGCCTTGAGTAACTCTGGGTCTTTACTCAAGCGAGTCAGCTGTGCGTGACAAATGGACAAAGCTTTCTTGTATGAATTGCCTAGTACTGGTGGGTACTGTTTAAAAGGTGAAGAAACCGTGTATTTTCCCTCTGAGTCTCTTTGGGTAGTATTGACAAAATGGTCCTCCACCATTTTATCCTCCGGTTTAGTGACAACCGATGGAGTTAAAACGTTTTCCAATTCCCAAAATTTTGACAATAGTTCGTGTGTATCTTCTTGTGTGTATGTATGATACGACACCACAGCATTGCTTGTTTGCTTGCTGGTATATTCTCCCATCACCACCCAACCAAAGATTGTTTTGAAGGCGGTAAGTGTGCCATCGACTCCTTTCTTAACTCCGTTACGAATGACCTGACCCCAAATGTCAGCTCCTAACAGCATGTCTATTCGTTGAGATTTATAGCATTCGGGATCCGAAAGTTGGATATTCCCAAATTGTTTAAATGTATCCCGAGATATTGGATAATCTGGGATTCTGCCTGTAATGTTGTCGATTACAATGCAACTCAAATCGAGAACTGGAGTTTCTCTACGACATGGTTTGATTTTGGTATGTATACCACTAGTGTCCTTGACGTGGGTGTCACTGATTGACATAATCTTTGTTTGACACGCTTCAATAGACAGATTCAATTTGTGGACACAACGACTTGTGATGTAGGATTTCTGTGATCCTGTATCCAATAAGGCACGTACAACATGTACCTTTCCTGCACTGTCAAATATGTGCAGCTTTGCAGTGGGTAGTAATACCGAAGTATGTTTTCTTTGTTGACTTAGTGAATAAGTCCTAGCAGACATTGACGTAGTAGTTTCAGAATTACTACTACTGGCTTGAGAGTTTGCATCACTCTTGGGTGATGACGGACGATTTTTTTGCACAGATTTTTTATCACGCTTGGGTGATAACGACTTGTTCGACCTTTCACCAAAATGCAGCAGCGTATGGTGAGTTTTGTTACACGTTCTGCATGTGGCTGTACTAGGACAGTTCGGGCGTATGTGACCCATTCTAAGACAGTTGATGCACAACTTGTGTTTGATTGCAGCATCATGTCTTCCTTTAGGTTTAAGAGATATAAACCCTTCACACTGACTGATGTAGTGAGATTTTCTGCAATACGGACAATTCGTATTAGTTGCCAATGTCATCGCTCGGGATGCTGGCTTGTGCCTTTTGATTGGCTCGTGAGTTTTGACAGGTTTGTCTGGTTCAACCTCTAAGCTTGAAACTTGCTTAGTCAAGAACGCAATTAACTCTACATGAGTGGGCTTGGAGTCAGAATCCAATGTTAGTTCCCACTGTCGTGTAGTAGCCGAATCTAGCTTACGACAAATCATGTTTTCCAAAATGACCCCACATGAGTCAACATCAACCTCTAAGTTTTTCAAAGCAGCGATGTTTTCGCGTGCTGTGTTCAACAATAATTTTAGTGTAGGAGCGTCTACCTGCTTGACCTTTTGCAAATCTTGGAGTGCATTCAGATGTACCGACCTCAACAACCTAGGACGATAATATTCATCTGTGATGGCGTTCCATGCAATATCAAAACTATCAGCTTTGACGGGGATATTTGTAATAAGCCTAGCGGCTTCCCCTTTTAAAGATAACTTGAGATATTGAAGTCGTTCAATATCTGACAAACTGTCCCGATTTATCACCAACTGTGTGAATAAATCGTAAAAATTCATAAAAGTTGTTTTCTCCCCATCGAATGTTGGGAGATTCAATTTAGGCAAGCTGGGTTGCATATATCGCAAAGATTGTGCTGATTGAATCGAATGTGATTCTGATTTAGCTCTGTCGGACCCTGACTGTGATCCGGTGTCTCCATTGAACATAAATTTGTAATTGACACGTATGTCGCAAATGAGTTCGTTTATTTCATTAAACAACTTCTTAACTCGGGAAATTTCTGCCAATATATCCTCGTCGGGATTTTTGGTTTGTTTTAACTTTGAAGAATATTCACAATAAGTACGATTGAATTCTTGTTCCCAAGCTGCGAGAGACGGAAAAGTTACTTCAAATTTCACTTTACTTTTTTCATCAGTCTCTGAAGAATAGACTGATAGACGACGAATATGTTCTGTCACAACCTCTAATTGTTCGAGTAGTAGTTTAGCCATTTTACAGTGTGTTATTAAATGCAATTACTAATACCAAAGTAACTAGAAACAATAATTATCTCCGAATACCGCCAAATCCGGCTCGACGAAGACCAAATGTAACTAGAAACAATAATTATCTCCGAATACCGCCAAATCCGGCTCGACGAAGACCAAATGTAACTAGAAACAATAATTATCTCCGAATACCGCCAAATCCGGCTCGAAGGACCAAATGTTGCGTCCCTCCGGTGCGAAGGACTAAGTAATAAAGACCTAATGGCTCGAAGGACCAAATGTTCAAACCCTAAACCAGCGAATCCGGTCTAGAAGAACCAAAAGTTTTGATCCTGCTCGCAAGCCCAAATGCGATGTCTCTAGATCAGCGAATCCGGTCTAGAAGCATCAACAATGTGTTTGATGTTAAATTCAATGAATAAAACAAAACTATATGTAAACCAAAATAATTACAACCTTCGATAGCTGGTTCACATCACTGGACTTGGCCAATATACGGGATAATATTAATTTGTGAAAAGTACTAATTAACAACGACCGAAGGACCAGATAGTTTTACGAACTAACAAACGTGCTAAATATAATTGCAACAAAATAACAAACAACTGAAAACCAATTCTGAGAGATATGTGATAGCGTATTGAATATAAGTGACAAACAATAATAAACCAAAGATAAAACAAATACGATATTTGTATAAATTAACTAAATCATTTAATAAATGTATGAACAAACAAATGTAGTTAAACAATATTAAGAACTCTAAATGAACTTAATAACAACCAACTAGAATGCAAAACTTGCTGCATTGAATGTACCTAGTCGCCAATAACAGCAGATGCGCTGTGGATGACGTCACTCGAAGGTGAACGTGTGTAAACAGGTTTACAAAGAAATAATAATAATTTCACCCAAGGAAATATGAATCAAATCCCTAACAACACGAGTTCCGTGAGAAATCAAATTGTACAGTTCGATTTTACAATTAATTCCTGAGATGTGTCTATTAGCTGCATAAATTGGCGACGGAAAGTGTTCACGGATTATAAAGTACCAAATTAAATGAAAACCGAACGATACTCCTTGAATTAGTCGTGCTAGGCTAATCAAGCTACGCGTACGATAATTAAACAACCAATTACTTTACTGACCATATGAAAATCAGAAAGTTTATGCAAAATGGTGGAAAACCACTCCCACGGACGACGACGCGATACGTGTTTACCGTTTGCAAGCCAGAGACACTCTGAGTTGGTCGCAGTCGGTCAGTGCTGTAGC